>OX439043.1:16663072-17370572 GCA_949317995.1 Acholoe squamosa | reverse complement strand
GTACACATCATGAGCTCATTCAAGTACTGATGGATGACATGAGGAGGGGTGATGTGGTCGGATATATATTGCATTACTTTGAAAACCGAGACAGACGGAGACGGAGGCAAGGTGGAGAAAGCTCTTTGTAGTTTGAGGTAAGCTTACATGAAGGAGGTGTGCACCACGGGGGTCTAAATCTTAAGTCGCTACACAAAAAACAAGGAGTAAACAGCTGGAAAGCTAATGAAACACCACTATATAAACCTGCCCGGCACTGGTATACGTCCACAATCAACACACAGACATCACCAACGTCGTCACCTACCTACCTACCTACGTACCTCGTGTATCAAGAAAATGGTGCCCAATGCTACCAATGTGGAGTCACCATACACATGTGGTTAGAAGATGATGACGTCGCCGTGCAACATTTCAGATTTTCTTTTAACTGTCCGTTGGCCATGGAGGCTATGAACCTAACTTCGACGGTTGGAAAATTGCTGACTGAAATCCTGAAGGAGATAAAGCTGATAGAGCACGAGTTGAAGTTCATCAAATCGGTGCACAGCAGATCGATGGAAAGCAACGTCAGATTCTTTCCATATCCCACCACTTCCAGTTGCTGATCTCTTTTTGCACACATAGAGTCGGATGGAGGAAGAGAGGACACAGTAGATAAAAACTGAGGCACAACATATATATTGGTATATCACAACGTATCGTGAAAAATTGTATGTAAGTTTGTGTTAACCTTCTACTTAATAACAAAAGTTGAATGTACACATCTCAATGTGTAAGTTTGTCGTGTTCCTCTCCGATATTCAACCATGTTATGTAGAGAGTGTCAACTTGAATTCCCCGACTTGTCCTTATAATTGAACGAAATGAAAAATATGAAAATAACAAATAAAGTGAAATGTGTACATATAAATATGACATTTATAAGAAATAAAAAAAGAAGTGAAAATGTGTAATGTGGTTTCTGTTGTATTCCTTACCTTATTATGTAAGTTTTTTAAATTTTTTTCTCCAATAAACCCGCCCCTGTTTCAAGGGGCGGGTCTTTTGGTTAACCCCCCCGATAAATACCCCAAAGGGCCCCCCTCCCCTCCCCATACTATTAGGGCCCCCCAATATTTTTACCCATATTTTTTTTGCAAGCTTTAAGCTATAAGTCACACTCTCATCTACATAATAAACCATGCCTCTTTATACTAATGAGGTCACCTGACCAAATTTCAAAATTCCCACCTAAATGCTAACCTCTAATTGGTCCTCTGATTGGCTGATTTGAATTTCCTGCTAAAAGGGAGGCCTCTGATTGGCTGCAGGTCGAGTGAGTAATAAACAGTACTTAACTATAGTCCCGTTCCGATACATACTATACTACTACTGCCCAATCAGCAATGGAGCATTGGGCCATGCGTGTCCATGCTTGGCCCAATATAAGCCGACGTTGGCCCACTATAAGCTGACATTGGCCCAATGTATCCTTGCTACCTAGGTGATCTACCTACTCTTGATACTGTTTTGGTCTAATGGATGCATGTGTACTTTTATATAGTAATACCTTTTTCTAACTGAATTAGGAATACTATATATACTGAGCTATATATGTGCTGAATGGCAGTGTGTACATTTACAGCTATCCCCTGGTCTTGTCATAGTGGTGTATGTGTTGTATCTACTACCTCTATTTAAAATCCTTAGATGAAAATTTTGTGTATTATCATTTACGGATGGATTATAATGACGTCACAAGGGCAGTATTTTGTCTTTTTACCTGAATGTTCCACCTTCATTCACTGGGCAATGTTCTTCAATGTGATCGTTTTCTTTTCAAATTTTACTTGAAAAGTTGAGGCTATACCAGTACATCCCTTCTGCTTCAGATCATTACCCCTATGAATTTGTTTCAAGGAATCTTTGAATTTAAAAGCTCTTAAATTTCAGATTCTTCTACTTTAATATTTGAAGTACTAATAGAGATATAACTTATGGAATGATGTATCTCCTCTTAGGTACCTCAGGTTACTATGAACTTTCATGACTTAATTTAAGATTTTGTTAGGTTGTCTGATCTGTCTATAGATGTTGTCTTGTCTTGATGTGTCCATACCATAGTTTGTGAATATGTTACTGTTGCTTTGCAGGCCTGTTCCGCAAGGGCACGTTGCAATCATTGTCAATCACGAAATTGTAGAAAGGTATATGTGATATCCTTTTCGTCTTGCAGCTCTTTCATCTTCTACTCCTCTGCTTCATCTGCAAAAAGGCTTTGAGAAAAAAATGTTTTGAATAATATTGTTCATTCAAAGCACTTTGGTCATGGTTAAATCGTTCTCCTAAGTGTGACAGCGCGCGATTGTGGAGTAATATGGTGCTCATGTAACACAAATAATATCATAACTGGACGAATCCCCTCCTATTAGACATAGTCATTAAAAATAGATTCAGAATTGTACCCCTCCAACAAAGACAGACAAAAACAGAACCAACCAAATATTCATCTTGACCAATGTCTCTTACAGTACATTATGCTACAGGAGAGCCCTTTCTAACACAACAATTTTCAAGAAAGATACAGTGAAATCTCATTATAAGGAGGGCCATGGGACCAGACCCATTCACCCCTTGCAAGAAAATTCATTATGGAAAATCACAAAGATATGGACTGTACACTATACGGACTGATTTTGGCAGGACCGGATTCCTCAAGAGCCCAAGGTCCCAAGATTACAGCCAGACATTCAATCTCGCGGTCTGCTCATTTCTGCAGGCCCAGCAGCGATTTTGACAGAAGTGGCCTCGGTCCCGTGAGTTTTCGTATTTTTTTATTGGAAAAGCTTAAGTATCCCCATTATAAAAAGAAGATTCTTGGATCAGTCCTTCTTATATTGAGATTTCACTGCGATATGAAAATTTGAGTTACTCATTTCCATATAATATTCAGTCCCACATACAAAAGTGAACACATGTGTATACATTTTCGTGCCCTATTACCCATACCATGCATAATCAAGTATGAGCCCCAGATGTATGATGTGCATTGTGCAGAGAATGCTGGCGCTTTATCCCTTTTTTATCGCCATTAGTTTGTAGACAATTTAACACTGGTGGCAGGGATTATACTTATACCCTCATTGGGCCTAGGAATATAGATATGGTCTATGTTTTTGCTGAAGATTGATGACTCCGCTACTACCAAAAGATAGGCATAATTCCTTCTAGTGATCTGTATTGGTGACTTTTATTTTTCGTTTCATGGACAGTGACAGTTTTGAATTCAAAATTGAAGCTTTAGGAAATGCAATAGAATATTGAAATAATGATTTTCTCAGAGATATAGCACGTCATCACCTGTAAGAAATATTGTGTTCAATGTGCCCTAAGCTAACGTGTCTTCCAAATGCATGTCGCTCTGCTTCGTTGCACCAAGCTGATGAAGGTGTGCTTCAGCACCCAGCTGCAATAACCAGGACTGTGCAATCATATTTTTTGTTGGATATTTCAGGGTTATATGTCCCTCTAATGTTGAAATAGATACATAAATCAAATGACAGATAGAGCAAACAGCGAAAGTCAGACAGACTCCCTGTAGGTATAAAAGTACTTTCTTGTGCTGAACACTTCAGCAACTTGAGGGAACACGCGGCATTGCCATACTGTAAAATTAATTAAGGAAAGGTCCAGCTGTGGAGTCTAGTAATGCTGGGCCCCTCTTATCTGGTTCAGCACAAGACTGGACCTCCCTGCGGAGTTTGGCAATCCTGACTCTATACGGAGGGCAGCTTTGACTGTTTGATTCTTCCTGTTCATATATTCTGCCAATAGCTCCTGAAGCACAGCTTACTTTCAATAAATCTTACATGGCAGATTGACGGACTGTTTCCTGTCACCAGTGTTTGCTGTAATAGTGCATGTTTAATATAAATGGCTATGTCATAGGTTGTAGACTGTAATAGGGTTAGACTACTGTCCCTTTCTATCAAAAGTGGATAATAAATGATACATATTGCTTTCCTTTCACTCTGTCTCTCTGTATGTCCCTCTGTCTGTCTCTCCCTCTCTCTCTCTCTCTCTCTCTCTCTCTCTCTCTCTGTGTCTCTCTCTGTTTCTGTCTGTCTGTTTGTCTCTCTTTCCCTCTCTATCCCTCCCTATCACTCTGCCGATTTAGATCTGCATTTTTGATTCTCTCTTTGCCCCTATATCTGTAACCCTTTTTTTGTCTACCGGTCGGTCCGTTTTCGCCTTCTGTGCATGGTTCTTCAGTTTCCTTAGCCAAAAGAATATAACAAGAAGAAGGGTCCTTTTTGCATTCTAATACTTTACCAACATTACCAACAAGAAGAGTACCCCTTTTACAATTTTAAAAAGAGTCTCAGAACTAAACATGATACGAGTTGGAAGCATTCGTGTGCCAAAGAGAGACTATCACACCAATACATGAGCATATAGATTGTAAACTATAGAAGACCACTATTGGGATTTTAAGTGTGCACATGTAGGCCGCCTACTGGTCAATGGTATTGGATAATATGCCATTAGGTATTACAATTCAACGTAGGCTTACTTGCAGATAGTTGCTTCGTCATAATACTAGCCTAGATCACTTACATTAATCCTGTATTTCTCTTTTTGGTAGGGTATACATGTATAAGTAATTTGCAGGGTTCCTACAGGTAAATGGTGCTGATGTATAGGTACCACTGTAGGGGATATAAGCAGTGATATGTTGTAGACTTTGGTGACTATGCTCATTTTATCCGCACATACAACATATACACTTTTGGTATATAAAAGGTCGAATTCCACATAGCGTTTCAGGTTTTCCATTCTCAGCGTTTTGTCCGTTGTCCATAAAGATCGAATCTCACATGGCGATTTAGGACTCCAATATCTCTACGATTTTGGTCTATTGCTTTTGAGAGCTCTTAGAACACAAAGGTTGTACAACTCAACCTGAATCCAACAGTAAAAATACCACCAATTTCTTCTATTTTGCAAATTAGGCACAGGTAAGGTATTTGAAATACAATGGCCTAAATCGCTGAGATATTGGGGTCCTAAATCGCCATATGGGTTCAACCTTTAGGACCTTGCTGCGACCCCAGAAGGCAGGAGTTTTTAATTGTTTTAGGCTTATCCTCCCTGTGAGATCTAGAACCAATACTTCTGGAGTATTATGCTATCAAGGGGGCCAAATTGCAGAGAACTTTGATACCTCGAAACGCTATAGTGGGATTCGACCTGCACAGTTGTCCATCCCCTTCTGAACTCTAAAACACCTTTAGGTCTAAAATAGTAGCTTAACACCTTATTTGTGATAAATGTAAAAGAAATGGCTCTGATATGTCTTACTTTGGTTTACCTAGAACCACGGTCGCTCCTGTATTAAGGACAATGAGGTGAGTTTGGTACGATTCGCTCACTACATCTGGTGATTTGTTTAACCCTTTAAAGACCCAGTATTTTAGTGTTTCAATGCTCACTGTGGTACTTAAAGGGTCAATAAACGGAGCTGCACTACGCGTTTGTCTGCGACATTTTTAATAAAATTTAATCTTTTATTCGTCTTGTTTATACATTATGTGTCAGTTTTGGTGCATTACTGGCACCAAATTGATGCAAAATCAATGCAGAACTGACGCAAAAATGTTAACAATAACAAGAAGAACAAAAGAATTAAACATAAAACTGTCACAGGGTATACATACGCAGTGGTGGCGCTAGTGGGGCCCTGGATGGCATTTCTCAAGATGCTACAACTTGAGATTTTCAAGAAGCATCATGTACGACTACATCACAGCCTGGCCGTACAGAGTAATCGTACTGTCTCCAGGGGTATGTTTCATAACAGGCAACGATTTGCTGCTCATTTTCTGTCACAAACAATCATCTATTGTGCGATTTGCCCATCAGCAACTGCACTATAATTAATTGCTAGAATATGTGGAAAAAGGTCTTGGGCTGTTCAAAACTATCGTAGAAATATAACCAATGTATACATATGTACTCTACCCGGTATACTGCTATGTATATTAGGGGATAGATCCTACGTTTTAGTCAGATTCTGTGATCGTAGTGGCATTTTGGTAAGCGTAGATATATTTGGTGGTCGTATGTTGTTATGAAATATACCCCAGTCCTACAGCCATAGAGCTCAGTTTGTTTTCCCAAGCTCCTCTGGGGTATGTTTCAGAACAAGTAACGATTTTGTGCTAATTGAGACTTTGTGCTAGTTGAGACTTTGTACAATCACGATTGTAAGTTTTGTACAATCATGATCGTAGTTTCTCTATAATGCCATACACTGTTTAGGCCTACAACTATAGAATACGTAGTGCTATCGTACATTTTGTAGGCATATTTGTACAATAACCTTGAACAATTTGATTTGTACAAGATAGTTCGTGTTAGTCTACAGGATTTACTTCCTACTAGAATCTGAAAGTAGTGATCGTCGGGCCATTTGGTGAACGTTGGTCGTTCTGAAACATACCCCAGTATGTAGTAGAATCCTGTTGGCGCGTTTGCTCTGTAGGGCTGAATGTGTTCTGGGTCGTGCTGTGTCTAGTTAGGTTGAGAGGCCCCACCCCACGGTAACTGCGCCCAAAATCTACCAAATGGGAAAACAGTATCAAAATCAACAATTGTGACTTTTTGGCACACAAGAAGTAAGTAATTCAGTCACAAGAGAAGATTGTTTCTTGACACTGTAGGCTTTCTACAGGCTTGCTCTCGAACTGAGGGAAGGGCCCACAGTTCGAGCCTCTATGATCTATGTCTAGTCGTACCATGTTGAGAAATGCCCTATATAGTCTAATCCAAACGTCTCACAAAACAACCGATCACCTCGACTTTAGGTGCAATTTGATGCTTTGAAGACAAAACATGTACAGATCATTTATTCATATGTGAGGGAGAGAATTATCAAAACTTCTTCATGGATTTAAGTGGTCAAATAGCATGTTTCTATTTGTGTTATAGAAAGTAAAATACACAAAGTTTAAGATAAAATATTTAAGGATAAAATATGGTCACCTTTTTTATGGTCAGGAGCATCCGAAATAGGTGCCTCTACCCTAGAGGATGCTACTGAGTTTAATAGTTTTTGAAAGCTCCTTGCCTTAAATGGGGAAGTTTTGTTTTTCCCTCTTTTTTTTTGGGGGGGGGTGGGGGTGGATGGGGGTGGGCTATGTTGTTTTTTCTTCCATCTTGTAACAAATTTGGCCGATTTCCTTACTCAAATTGCTAGTGTAACACCACCAGATATTAACCTACTAATGAATACTGTATATTTTGTACCCAAATGAAAGTTTGATGTAAGTATCAGATAGTTATCTATGGTTGCTTTACAGGGCATTGGTCGCTGCTATGGATATACTATTATAGTTAACTATGACATGTGGGGAAAGGTGTGAAGATAACAATGCACGCAAGCTATATAACATGTAATATATATATATACTTCTATAGACTTATTAGACACTTCTCACAACCACTCCCAGCTCAAGATATCCCTAAAGCCACAGAGTACATAACCTCTGAAAAACCTCATTTATAATAGAAAAGGTAAATCCCATGTACTTCAGCCTATCCTGATTTTATATATATATATATATATATATATATATATATATATATATATATATATATATATATATATATATATGCGTATTAGATTTATATTTAGATGCACACATATTAGTATTGATTATTAACATCTCAATCGTGCAATGTCACAATAATTGGTATTGCCAAAGTTATTTTAATTCTGAACGCTGAAAATGATCGTTATACCGTTATGCGTTATGTATTGATTGAAAAATTTGTACCTGTATAAGAATTCTGTGAGATCCGACCTCAACTCTGCAATTCTGCATGCTATATACTAGTATGATAAACTATATATTATTTTATGATAGGGTCTTTTGGGGCATATGTATTGCATAGTCTTAAGAATAAGAACATTGCCACTCTCACCGATGTGACCCATACACACGATATTGGTTTTGAAATTCAGCACTGAATTAAATGCACCATGTTTTACTTTATATATATATATATATATATATATATATATATATATATATATATATATATATATTTGTTCATTTTCTGATTTTATGCATTTTACAAAAAGGTTAACTCTGCCCAACTTTTTCTTCTTCGCAGATCTCACTGTTTTCCGGTGATCACAACCATGCCTAGTCATTATACTCAAACACAATTAATACAATGTTGATAACATCTTACCTTCCTTCTGTTTGTTTTAAATGTGTAGACCTATTTATATTTGTCTAAAGATAATTTTCATAGAAGGCATACATCCCAAACATAATCAAGATTATTGTTGGTGTAAAAACAACTAGGTGATTGTTTTCAGCGGTGTATGAATAACATATCTAAATATCATCATTTCTGTGTCTGTCCAGCAGGGCATTTCAAAACTATATCTAAAGCTATGGTTTTGAAATGCCCTCCTGGATAATTGCTGATAACAATCCGAAATTTTATTGCATGTCTATAATATTTGCCCCAATCACCTTATGTTGTTTAATACAAGTGCCGTAGGCAGACTTTAACCATTGTGTTTGATTCCAGAGCTAATGTCTACTATTCCTGACAGTTCAAATAGTTTTCATATTACTACTATGATGAGCAACAGAATCATTTGTACAGCTGTAGCATATCATCATTGTTTTTCCCCACACTATGTACAGTCGTTTAAGGTTAACCTGCAAGACCTGCTTTAGCTGTTACGCTGGGCCAAAGAAAAAGCGGTGGTTCAGGTTTCCCGACAGTACCTAAATAAATGACCCAAGCCTATAGCTTGAATCCCACATGGCGATTTAGGACTCCAATATATGTGAATTTGGTCTATAGCTTTGGAGAGCCCTTAGAACGAAAAGGCTGTTCAACTCAACCTGAATCTAACAGGAAAAATACAATGAATCTTGTGATTTAGACATAGGTAAGGTGTTTAGAATACAATGGCCTAAATTGCAGAAATATTTGAGGCAGAAATCGCCATGTGGGATTCGACCTATTTGGTGTTGATTTTTTAAATATATATTTGATGTATTTGTCGGTGAGACACCTCTTCAAAGGATTCGTATGTAAAAATTTGGATTTACTACCAAGTAGTTAATTAGGGTATGTTCCAGAGCGTCGATTTGGGGCTCTAAAATCTCTGCGATTTTGTCTAATGTATGGCCCTTGCTAAGGCCATAAAATGCAAGGATTACTACAAACTAAACCTTAACCTCCTGATGGATTCGGAATGAGTTGAATAAATATAATCTTTGCATTATATGGGCATAGAATGTAACAGACCAAAGCGCAGAGATGTTTGGGCCCTAAATCGTCATGTGAGATTCCACCTTTACATTTTTAGACCATGTAATCTGAATCACCTCATGTTTGCCTGACTACATGAATCAGCCATGGCTGATGCTGTGACTACTCAAAATTTGTCAAACATGACTGAAGAGAATGTACAATAACTAAGATTCTTTATTTCCAGATTCACTTATCTACATTCCTGTATTTTGATGGACCCATAACAAGTGTATATAACTGTACAATAGAACTCAACCAGACCTTACAGAATATCAACCAACTCGTCGATGTCAGGTAAGAAATTCTACGATGCTATATGTGGAAAATTGTCTTTATATTTAGTAGATTTCTGTTGCAAACCAGGAGGTTAATTCAAAAGTCTCTGCCATCGCTACCTATGAGATGTTACTGATTTCCCTCCCTTATTCCTTACTGCTATGGTAAGGTAAGCCTGCCTTCCTTTCTGATAGCCAGCTACCTACAGAGAAAAAATAGCAGTGGAAGGTAAAAAATAGCAGTGGAAAAACTCATTCTCTCAAGAGTGGCTTCACTGGGGTTCTGCTAATTATATATATCCTGTCGGGTGCACTTGACCCTGAAATGTCTTCAAGTGCATCAGTGGCGGATCCAGGATTCTCTAGAGGGGGGGGGGCAAGACCTAGTAAAGTGTTGAGATGCTACATGCCCCGAGCCCCGCAAGCGAAGTGCAGCGGTCACAGTAGGGGGGTGTGGGGGCATGCCCCCCAAGAAAATTTTGAGGGTGTAGACTTGAAATGGTGCATTCTAATGCATTGTAATGGAACATATCAAATGTCATGTCTATACAATTTTAAGTAGTAAATGTTTTTATGTCATGTACTAGTGTGTCCTCCCCTAATATACACAAATAGAGCACCTTGAGGGTCTCTGCCAAAATTCCATGCTGGTGCATTATTTAACAACACATAAAAATGGAGTATATTTGCATCAAGCTTATAACATGTGAAAAAAGATGGGGTTGGGGGGCTTGGTCCCCAAGAAAGTTTTGAAATACAAGACTTGAAATTTTGCATTCTGAGGCATTCTGGTTGACCATATTATATATTGGCATTTACTCTCCCACCCCCACCCCATCCTCCCCAAGAAATTGTTAAACTCAATAACTGAAACAATGCATTTCAATTGTGTTCTCACAATCATACCAAACTTGGCCCTTAAGGGTATACCATTCTCTGTTGAGAAGTGGCCAAATTGCAATTCTCGTTGCAGGTGGTTCGTTTTGGGGTATACCCCAGGAAAATTTTGAAATCCTCAAGGCCAAATTTTGCATTGTGGTGCTTTCTGGATAATGGGAGGGAAACAGTGTACTTCTTCAAAGGTCTAAATAGATATCCTCAGTTCAAAACTTTGCCAAGACTGCCCCCCCCCCATACCAGTTGAAATATATGCACTGAGGTGGATCAAGAGAAAAGTTAGAATACTCAATGAGGGACTGTGTATACCATCTTTGTATCTACTGGCTGTTGATAAGTTTCATAGGAAACATATTGTCCACAAGAGATACAATGATTGATAAATGACAGAAATTCTCAGAATCAAAAATGGTCTTATTGAAGGCTTAAGCTTTACAGCCTAGCCTATGTTGACCTTATGGGTTTACTCCCGCCAGGATGGCAACCATGGGATATCAATGCTGGGCCAATACAGCAAGTCAGACTTAAGGGGTCTTATATATCTTTTAAAATTGTGAAAGAAAAATCAATTTTCCTCTATGTGAGAAGCCAACAGTTAAATTCCGTATGATCTAAGCTTTCTAACGGTATATGGAACACCATATTCTGCCTCCCTCTCACCTCCCCTTTCCTTCTCTTTTTCCCTTCCTCTTTTTTTTTTTTTTGAGGGGGGGGGCAAGGCCCGTTCGCCCCCCCCCCCCGTATCCGCCCCTGTGTGTCACCCATGTATATATTTAGAAGGGTTCTTCTGAAGGAGGGCTGAAAGGAGAACAAGAGGTGCATGAGAGCTTTTATTCAGTTACCCCGTAAGTCACCTGTTTCTCTACTATCAAATTATAGCACCAACTAAGAGACAGAAGGGAAACATGACATTGCTATGCCCTTAACGCATGAGTAGACTCAAGAGCCCTCAAGGACTATGAGAAACCCCATTCAAGTGCTCTTAACTCATGAGTAGCCTCAATAGCCCACAAGGACTCTCAGCAGGTGCATTCACTTTTGTGATGAGGAATGTCCCCCACACAGGTGCTCTTGAACTCAGGGGAAACCACTATCGTTTCACAGTATAAAATAAGGGGTGGTGTTACTACTAGAAGTGGAATAGTAAAGGACTGCATAGTACTTCCTATTAGTAACTGGCCTAACACCACTAGCTATTTTATTTTATAACACTAGGTCTTATGAGATGGTAAGAGATGTGCCCACGCTAACATTGCATAGGTAGCGATGGCAGAGCCTTTTGAATTAACCTCCAGATCTAGCTGTCTTCAAACAGTAACTGGAAGGTATATAACCGAGAAATTCACAATAATTTCGGTCTCAAAGTAAATTCTAAAATCAGATGTCACAGGTTTCTGTGTACAAAAACAAAGAGCACATGTTTGCTGGATGCTGAAATGAGACAGTGACCCATCAGGACATTTATAATCAGGCTTAATCTTTGCCTTATCTTTGTTCATCCATCAGTACTGATCATGCCTGACAATTAAGGGATAGGTAATTCATCTATATATCATGATATTGTGTGATTATTCCGGTGTTTCACGAGTTATTTTCAGTTTCAACTGGATATTATGGAGAAGGCATACAGCAGCCATCTTGGATGGATATTAGTCATGCTGACTAAACATATTAGTTACAGTGACTAAGTACTTGATGCTAAGCATCAATGCATGATTATATGGTGACTATATGACTAAGTTAAGTTAATAATCAGTGACTACAGCAGGTATAGTCGTGAGAGATACATTCACTTGACTATAAAAATGTAGTCAGTACTGACTAACAATTCCAGGCCCATTTTTATCAGTGTATGCTTTAAGGAAGGCTTTGAATAAACAGTGGCGCTTGTGATATAATGATCCATTTGACAGTTACACCAGGAAGTCTGATCTTCTGTTAATATTTGGACCACAAAATGTTTATATCCCAAGGGAATGGTCATTATTTAACCAATGGAGGGGGGGGGGTCGATGGATTTTCGCATGCACCCTGAAAACGTTTTGGAGAGGTGTGACTTTTTGTTTTCGATCGCCTTTCAGTGATGCGCGGGCTGTTTTACTGAAAAGGAGTGAATCTTTTTCAGTCCTCCCCCCACAACATGATCATGATCCTGATAAACTAGTCAAAATCTTTAATTTATCTTTTGCAACAGCCTCGGTACCTGCTAAATGGAAAATTTCCCAAGTCACCCCTATACCGAAATCTGGTAATTTGAAGATGGTGAATAATTATAGGCCTATCTCATTGATTCCTTTACCCTGTAAACTAATTGAAAAAATTGTTCACAATAGATTATATGGGTTCTTAAATGATGAAAATATTCTAACAAATTTTCAAGGTGGTTTTCGCCCTGGCTTCAGCACTGTCGATACCCTAGCTAAATTCACTGATGATATTAAAAGAGACCTTAATGTTGGGAACTCCACTGTTGCTGCTTTCATAGATCTGAGGAAGGTTTTTGATACTGTAGACCACTCAGTATTAAACTTCATAATTATGGTATAAGATCAGATACATATCATTGTTTTAAAAATTACCTGGTTAATAGGAAACAAATTGTTAAGGCTAACGGTATTGCTTCTAGAATGTGCAGATAGGTATGTGGTGTCCCTCAAGGATCAATATTAGGACCGTTACTTTTTCTAGTGTATGTTAATGATGTAGTTAAGTGCATAAAAAAACTGTAAAATCAGATTATATGCTGATGATACTGTGATCTATACTTCTCATAATAATTTCGAAACTGCTAAAGTGTGTCTGCAGGAAGATCTAGAAATTTATAATACTTGGTGTGAGCAAAATAAGCTATCGGTTAACATTGCTAAAACCAAAATAATAATTTTTTCATCATGTACCATGAAACTTAGTACTTTGTCAGCTAATATCACCATGAACAATGTGATGCTACAAGTTGTACCTAGTTATAAATATCTTGGGGTCATATTGGATCCGCTACTGAATTATAGTCTACATATCAAAAATCAGGTTAAAACAATTGCTCATAAAACTTACCTATTATGTAATTTAAGAAAGTATATTGACACCAAGTTATCACTAAGAATTTTTAAAACTACTATTCTACCATATATGGACTATGCTGATATTATTTTCCATACCACCTATGAAAAGTACCTGGAAATGCTCCAATACGCGCAAAATTGTTGTCTAAAAATCTGTCTCAAAGTACCACATCTCACTAATACCCGCTATATTCATAATATATCAAACTGTAATTTCTTATCTGATAGAAGACAAGCACATCTACTGAACTACATGTATACAATATCTAGATGTAATGAATATATTGACCATAGACAGATAAGAACAAGACAGCATTTGGCCCCCACATGTAAGGTATTATTCCCTAACACTGTTTCATACATGAAAAGCATTGAATACTTTGGTGCCACAAGTTGGAATGCTCTCCCAATAATAAGACAAAAGACTGAAACTTTATCAATCTTTAAATCAAATAATAAAAAATTACTACGTGAACTTATTCCTAGAATCGGGTGAGCAGCCCAACTTTTGAACTGCTCCATCTATTTATTGTACTAACTAACCAAATTTATATTTTGCCCTCTCTCTCTCTCCTTCTCTAAATTAAACTAAATTGAAAATTAAATTAGTACCATATACCATTATTATTTCCCATTATATTGGTACATTTCTTCCTCTATATATTTCTTTTCAAATCTTATATGTGTGTCAATGCTATACAAACATAATAATAGTGTAGGTTGGACGAGAAGTATCAACCCATACACCCTACGTGGTGGGGATGAGGTCCATTACCTTCTTTAGTCTCAGTTTGGTCACCATTTTCTAAAGCAGCCTGTATATGTTTTATGTGATATATATTTTGTACCTTTGTAATTGTCGTTATACTTGAAACCTGAGACAATAAAGAAAACTTAACTTAACAACAGGGGTTTGGTTACCCCCCCCCCCCCCCCACACACACACACACTCACACTTTGTTAAAAAATCACCACTCCCTAATGTCCATGTTCACGCCTTTTACTTTACACAATGTACCACGCCCTTCATTTAGGAAACACAGACATTTGAGTGCTTTGAACATTGGTCCAAGACCTGCTGTTGTCTGGAATAAATATGTCAAAGATGTTTTGAAAAATCACCCCTTTCCTGAATGTGAAACTTGGTATTAGTGCTATGGCATTGCCAGTTAGTCTTAATAATCCCATCTGCATTTCTATTTGACAATTAATTGTATGTATTCAGTAGGCCCCTCAATACCACCTTTTATCTTTTTTCATATTTTTGCAGTATGATTCCTGAGGACACGACCACCAACTGTAGTACAGCAATCATGGCCAGCACAGCTCTAAAGTGGGAAGCTGAAGGTTGTAAATGGACCTGTAAAGAGGACTTTGTCTTGTTCGGTCAGCCGACTAAGTGCCAAATACATGTACATCCTCCTCCAGCCGAATTGGGCAGATGTTATTCCCAACTTGAAAGGGCTACGAGTGAGTAAAGATTACATTCCTTTCAAAATCAGAAGTGTTCATTAATCAGAGATATTTACATTTCAAAGGACAATTACAGGTCGCATATAGTAAGCCATGTAAATATATCTAATTTAACCCTTTCCGTCACTGTGTTTCCCAAATACGAGCATTAGTTTTGGTCAAGTACCCTATCCTAGGCCTCAGCAAGGGGCCTCGAATGCAACAGACCAACGGGAAGATATGTTGGAGCTTAAAATGACAAATTATGCTAAAGGAATTCGGCCATTAAGTAAAAGCAAGTACCTACATGTTGGATATTTAACACATTAACAACCTAGTATCTTGTTAACCATGTAGGATAGAGAAAGGTGTTGTGTCTCTACAGAAGTCTCGATCTTTGTTTCATTTTCAGGATGCCAGGAAAACTTCATAAACTGTTTCCAATGGGCCACAAACGCCGAAACATTAAGCTGTTCAGAGGTCCGCGTCATGTTAACTTGTTTAAGTCAAGTAAAAGGCTCCAGTAAAAACGCCAACAGATTATACCTTTATTGCTGGGGTGAAATTCAACCAGTTTTAGAAAGAGCAGTCGTGAGAAGACCCGCCAGCGGGTGTGAAGATGTGGTAGAAATGGCCAAAGCGTTATCACCGGTGTCACCTGATTGTACTATTTCACCACTACCCACTGTGCCAACTACTACACCTACTAGTATTAGTGCTATCACTACTCCAACCACTACTACAACAACAACTACAACAACCACAACACCAACTACCACAACAACACCAACTACTACCACGACTACCACAGAGACCACCACAACCACAACACCGCCTTCTCCACCCGAGTGGCAAATTGAGGTAAGATCCCAAGCTGGTCCCACCTCGACCACTATACTGCATGAGTGATCGCTGGCTTACAGGGATTTGGGGATAAAGTAGTTCTTTCTGATGGTTGCTGTAGTGAAAGTATATTAATGCAATAATGGTTGATATGGGAAGTACGAGGGCTGGATATATCCTAAATATACCAGTCACGAGGGGGTGTAGCCCACGAGTGCTGGTATATTTAGGATATCTGGCCCGAGTACTTCCCACATGATTCACCCATCAATAATCAATAAAAAATCAATAAAATAATCAATAAATTAATATTGACTACGAAACGTTCACCACCCAGCCCGGGACTCGAACCTATACACCAGGTAGCAAAAAGCTGTCACACCCAGGTCCTGCACGCTGCTCATTGCTGTACAGGGACGCCTGTGCACGATTGGCCTGGTTATGGTTCTCTCGAGGCATTCGGAGTACAGCCGAGGGATCAATGCTGGTTTGTAAGGCCACCCCCCATTGGTCCCCCCCTTGTAGGTCAATGTTGATCCCTGAGTCAACTTACTACCCTGCCAAGCATAGTTAAGGACTGGTACCTAGCCAGACCTGGCTGGGGTGGAAGGTGGTGGAGGGAACAAGCTAAGGTTGTGTAGTTAGCATTCGAGGTCACCCCCACCCACAATGCACTGCATATGGTTTGAAAACCGCTACCCGAACGCCTCGTATGTAGTATTACTGCGACTGGAGGTAGCCAGGCGTTCGCGGTAAGGCCTTAACAAAAGAATGCTACTACAGTAGGAGGTGTGTGCCTCAGTCAATCACCTCTCCTCATGGAGCAGGCGGTAGGGCATTTGACTCTAAATCCTTAGATATCAGGTACGAGTACCACCTTTGGCAATGTATTTCTGATCAGTTTTAATACGGAAAAAATGTAAGTGTTGTAAGTGTTACACTTAGATAATATTTCTAACACTTAGAAGTACTGATATATAAAAAAAAAATCACTCAAAATCGAAAATCGTACTGGTGTATCCTGGATAATGCACGCCTGATATCCTCAAAATCAGCAAAAAAAAGCACTCAAAATGGCCAAATCGTGGTATAAAGGCAGCTATCATGAGTAGTAACATTACCCACCAAATGGAGACCCATAATGCCTAATGCGAGAGAGGTATGCCCTATATGGCCTTAGCGTGTTCCTTAGTGGGCCGAACCCTGCTGAAGCTGATACCTTGTGAGATAAGGACTGATAACAGCAAGCTGATGGGTACCATGTGTTACGTAATGCACCCTGAAAAGTCGGCACTGAATGAAAGGAACTTTCTCATTGGTCAAAATACTTGGTCGGAATACCGATGTAGCGGATTGTCCAATGGGTGCCGCCATTGATGAAGCTGATTACCAGCGGTTATCACTGATAACAGCTCTCAGATCGGTACCAAGTGCCCCCTGAGAGGACCGCAGTGAATAGTAGGGATTATTTCATTGGCTGATAATTAAACCAGCTACGTCGGTATAGAATGTGTCTCACGGCGAGATTGGTAAGACCCCAGCAGAAGGAATCTTTTCATTCATCTAGAAGAGATGGAAGCCAACATGCAATTTGGGGCAAATATGAAATTTACTAGGTTCCTGAGCTACCTCCAGCAGTCACCTTTCTTGTTATCATATAACTCTTAGGGTGAGGGGCTATACCGACTTAGCAGGTTTAATTATTAACCAATTAAATAACCCCAACTATTCACTGCGGTCCTCTTGGGGGGCAGTTGGTGTTAGAGTGTAAACCCACGATCCTCGGTAAATGAGCGCGGGAACAGCGCTACTGTGCCGCCCTCTGTGGTGAGAGAATGGAACTAACTTTGTTGTTTTAACTGGAGACAACTTAATAAAGTGGTACTTCCGGTCCTGCAGCGTGGGCCACGAGGAGTCAGAGAATCCAAATGGAAGAAGTGTTTCTTGATTAATCCTTTCATTTGAAGAAGTAAATGCCCAAATTATCCTCCACAAAATGGCTTCCACACTAACAGGTCATGGACCCAGGCACAGGTTGATGTTTGATGGAGATGAGGGCAAGTATGAACTCTGGGAATGTAGATTTTTAGGCCACATGAGGCAAATGAAGTTACTGGATACAATTGCTGGGAATGGTATTGCAGCTGCAGATAAGAAGGCAGAGGCATATGCAGAAATTGTACAGTATTTGGATGATAGGAGCTTATCCCTTATCATGAGAGATGCTAAGGATGATGGCAGACAGGCTCTTAAAATTCTCAGAGACCATTACAAAGGCAAAAGTAAGCCCAGGGTTATTTCCCTTTACACTGAACTGACATCATTGAGAAAAGGTACTGATGAGTGTATCACCGACTACGTCATCCGTGCGGAGACCGCTTCAAATGCGCTGAAAGAAGCAGGGGAAGAAGTGAGTGACAGTTTACTTGTTGCTATGGTTCTGAAAGGTCTTCCAGCTGAATATAATACTTTTGGAACTGTTACCACCCAAAAGGATGACCATAGGTTCAGTGACTTTAAAGTGGCACTTAGAAATTTTGAGGAGACGGAAAAGTGCCGGTCGAGTGACGCTGAGTTAAACTCGAGACAGGAGAATGTGATGAAAACTGTGTCTGATGCCGGGAAGAGCGACAACCCCAGCAAACCGAGTTATACATGTTATGCTTGCGGAAAACCAGGACACAGATCTTTTGAGTGTAAAAATAAAAAGCAGGGTAACAAGTGGTGCAATAACTGCAAAACCAAAACTCACTATACAAATCAGTGTAGGAAGAAGGACTCGGCTAAAGTAGCCAGCGACGATAGTTCGAAACCGGGTCATGCATTTGCGTTCAAGGTTAGCGTTGATTATGCGGATGTTTGTAATACAACTAGCCTGTATAGTTTATTGGTTGATTGTGGTGCAACTACTCATATTGTTACCGAAAAATCCAAATTTGTCAAATTTGATGAAAGTTTTGTTCCAGAGAAACACTACATAGAGTTGGCGGATGGCAGCCGTACAAACGGTGTTGTGGCAGGTAGAGGTACAGCCAGTGTACAAATTCAGGACAGTACAGGTAGGCCACACAACATTCTTTTAGAGAATGCCCTCTATGTCCCATCCTATAAGCAGGATATATTTTCAGTGCAAGCGGCAACTGAAAAAGGCGCCAGTGTTAAATTCAGTCCCGACTCAGCTGAATTAAATGCGCCAGATGGTACTCGCTTTGAAATAGAGAAATATGGTAGATTATATTTTCTCAACAAAACTAGTAAATCTAGTGTTCGATCCCACCCAGTGGAAGAGTGGCATAAAATTCTTGGTCACTGTAATGTAAGAGATTGCATGAAACTCGAGTCAGTTGTTGATGGTATGAAAATCAGCGATAAGAACAGTTTTGATTGTGATACCTGTGTTAAAGGTAAAATGTCGCAGTTCAGAAATCATGATCCAGATAAACGGGCAGAGGCCCCACTTGATGTTGTTTATTGTGATCTCGCAGGCCCAATTGATCCTACAGCAAGAGACGGTTTCAGGTATGCCTTATCTTTTGTAGATGACTATTCAGGGGTAAACATGGTTTATTTTCTGAAGCAGAAGAGCGACACCGTAACAGCTACAGAGAAGTTCCTTGCTGATTGTGCACCATATGGTAAGGTGAAGTGTATTCGTTCAGATAATGGGGGCGAATTTACTAGTGCAAGTTTCGAAGCTCTGTTGGTCAAAAATCAGATTAAACATGAGAAAACAGCTCCCTATTCACCTCACCAAAATGGTACAGTAGAAAGATCGTGGCGCACAATATTTGATATGGCAAGATGTCTGTTATTAGAAGCCAAATTACCTAAAGAAATGTGGACTTATGCTGTTATGTGTAGTGTATACATCAGAAACAGATGTTTCAATGACAGGGTCAATATGACACCATTCGAAGCGCTCACAGGTAAGAAACCAGACTTGAGCGGTATGCATGTATTCGGTACTGTGTGTTATGCCTATGTACAGGAAAAGAAGAAGCTGGATGATCGCGGCGAGAAGGGTATCTTTGTAGGTTATGATAAGTGTAGCCCAGCATATCTTGTGTATATTCCCGAGCGTAACATTGTGCGTAGAGTAAGATGTGTGAAGTTCTTTGATAAGTTTGAGGAGGTAACAGACAGTTGTGATGAACCGGTGTATACCACACCGCAGGTAGAACCTGAACTTTACCCAGCTCCGGATGTAGCTGATGATGCTCCTCAGAATGGGGTTGGTGGTGAACCCGATCTAAACCTGCAGGGTAATAGGGACAATGCTAGGTATCCCCGCAGAGGACGTAACCCGCCTGGCTATTTGCAGGACTATGTAACCACCACTGTGGACTATTGTTATCGTATGTCACACATCCCGAACTCATATACTGATGCTATGAACTCGGACAATGCGCAAAAATGGCAGAACGCCATGGATGTAGAAATGGATGCGTTAATTGACAATGATACTTTTGAGCTCACCACACTACCTGAGGGTAGATCTGCAGTGGGGGGTAGATGGGTGTATGCAATGAAAATGGGACAAAACGTTGATGAACAGTACAAGGCACGGTTTGTTGCCAAAGGATATTCTCAGGTCCCAAATATTGACTATCATGAGACTTTTTCACCCACTGCCCGTATCACATCGATTCGCATGCTTATGCAGTTGGCCGTCCAAGAGGACATGGTTGTTCACCAGATGGATGTTAAGACAGCCTATCTGAATGCGCCGATAGACTGTGAACTCTATATCGAACAACCAGAAGGCTATGAGGTGAAAGGTAAAAATGGTGAGAAATTGTATTGCAAGCTTAATAAATCTCTGTATGGTTTAAAGCAAAGTGGTAGGAACTGGAACAACATGTTGGACACTTACCTTGAGGAGGAAGGTTTCCAACAGTCTGAGACTGATTCATGTGTATATACTAAGTTTGAACAAAATTCCAAGACTGTTGTTGTAGTTTGGGTTGATGATATTATAATTGCAGCAAGCGATGAGAAGACACTCAACACAGTCAAACAGTCTCTGTCCACCAGATTCAAAATGAAGGATCTTGGTAAGTTATCATGGTTCCTAGGTATTGAGTTCAAATGTGAAGATGGATCTATTGAAATGAACCAAACCAAATATGTCGAGAAGTTGTTGAAAAGGTTCAAAATGGAAGATTGTAAACCCAGATCGACTCCTTGTGATGTAGGGTCCAATACTACAAAGGATGAGGATTCCGAAGAGCTAGCTGACGCTAAGCAGTATCGAGAAATAGTGGGAAGCCTCATCTATTGTATGTCAATCACAAGACCTGATCTGTGTTATGTTGTAACAAAACTATCTCAACATATGGTGAATCCCACCAAAGCTGATCTTGGTAGAGCCAAGCAGGTACTACGGTATATCAGAGGTACACTTGATTATGGACTAAGATTTCAGAAATCTGATGCTGAGTTAGAACTCAGTGGCTTTTGTGATGCCGATTGGGGTGCATCTGATGACAGAAAGAGCATAACTGGTTATGCATTCAGGTTGACCAACAATGGTCCACTCATTTCGTACAAAAGTAGAAAGCAACAGACAGTTGCACTTTCCACTTGTGAAGCTGAATATATGGCTCTGTCAGCTGCTACCCAAGAGGTAAAGTTCCTTAATCAACTTTTTACCGACATGACTGGTATTAAACAAACAGAGAGTGTTGTTTTGTATGGGGACAACCAAGGTGCATTGGCACAAGCTAAAAATCCTGTACATCATCAAAGGTCTAAGCATATTGATATCAGATATCATTTTGTGAGAAATGAAGTGCAGAATAATTCTCTCAAGCTAGAGTATGTACCCACAGCAGAAAACATTGCCGATGTTTTCACAAAGCCGGTTGCAAAACCCAGGCTTGTGAAGTTCCTGAGTGTACTAATGGGTAAATAAATCTAAATCATCATGTATTGATAACCTGATGTGTTATCATAAATATTGTATTGATCATATCTGATATATGTTATTCAAAGTTGTATACATAAGTAATGTATCGATCGTAAGTTTAAGTGGGGGTGTTAGAGTGTAAACCCACGATCCTCGGTAAATGAGCGCGGGAACAGCGCTACTGTGCCGCCCTCTGTGGTGAGAGAATGGAACTAACTTTGTTGTTTTAACTGGAGACAACTTAATAAAGTGGTACTTCCGGTCCTGCAGCGTGGGCCACGAGGAGTCAGAGAATCCAAATGGAAGAAGTGTTTCTTGATTAATCCTTTCATTTGAAGAAGTAAATGCCCAAATTATCCTCCACAAAATGGCTTCCACACTAACAGTTGGTACCCATCTGATAGCTGTTATTATTGATAAGCACTGGGAATAAGTTTCAGCAATGGCTGTGCTCACAGCTCTCAGAACAGAAATCACATGCCTCTAGCTAGCGGCACTGATCTCATTGGGGCTGTAACACTATGGGGAATAAGATCACTGGTAGTGCTAGAGGCAGGTGATCTGGATCAGCCTGATGCTAGAGGCAGGTGACCTCCGTGAGCCTTGTTTTGAGTTCCAAGTAGGTCAAGAGGACAGATTATCATGATGTCACACACAGTGATGGCGGCCAGCTGGCGGGTGGAATTATAACAATTCAGGATGAAAAGTGAACCAAATAATCATACTACAAGCTCTAATAGAACTAGAAACAATTAAAGGGCTAATGATACTGTCCCTATGCCGTCCATCAGTGACTGATGGCCGTCAGTTGTTTTTTTTTTTTTACATCCCTGAGATCACCTGCCTCTAGCATCCAGTGACCGATCCCATTAAGGCTGTAACGTCATGGGAAACTGGATCAGTGTAGCCATGCTAGAGGCGGGTTACAATCTGTTCAGAGGGGACGCCCTCAGGACAATCTGCTACTCCGGTATATCAGGAACAAATCACTGGGTCCGCTTAAACCGTGATCTCTTGAAGAGAATAAAGATAGACATAGATGGATTTTCTTCAGTAGAAATAGTCTAATTGTGCCACATCATGTATACATTTTTAGTTCTCACCTGAGGATGGAGTGATCAATGACAGTGATGGGAATCCCAGCATTACCATTCGAGAAGGAATACCTCGTGAGATTAATTTCATAACATGGGCCAATGTTTCAAGTGTCTGTGATGGCCGAGTGAATAACTGTGAACTTTATATAATGATGGAATTCGAATCATTGCAACGTACGGATCTGCCAAGGTAAGGTGGTGAATGTATTATACTACTATTAGGCCAAAAAAAGGTTAGTTTCCGGTCACCCGACCGATCTCAGCTAAAGAGGGCCGACCTCAGATATTTTTCAAGATTTTTTGAAGATATTTTGATGATTTCTGAAGATCTTTTTTCAAAACTATTGAAAATTCTCTTCCAAAATTATTGTTTGACATAAATGCACATATTTCCCTGCCACTTTCTCATATCCCAAGCAGGAAATTTCTGACAACCACCATGTGAAAACCCAGTAAAATATGGTAATATGAGGCCTTGGATGCCAGTTGCCAAAAAAAAAAAAATAAATAAAAAATCCGACCTACGGACTTCAGCTTTTTGGGCATGTTACCGGAAACACAGTTTTTTTAGGCCTTAGTACTATCCATATGAATCCTAAAGGTCGAATCCCACATGGCGAAAAAGGACTCAATCAATTCTCTGCAATTTTGAATCTGTTACCATTTTGGGTCTGCTCCAAATTCGCAGGATGTATAGAACACAAGGACTCTTTTCACCACAGATTAAAAAATGCACAGAGATATAAATATCGACAAAGACAAAGGGTACATGAGCAGATGTAACAGTGGCCTTGTGTTCTATACATCCTACTGAAGTTATACATACCCCTTGCAAATTTGGGGTCGGTCCCAAAAACACAACAGATTCAAAATCGCAGAAAATTAATATTTTCACCATTTTTCACCATGTGGGATTCGACCTTAGAGGGTGCCACATTGACTTCAATCATGGAAATCACAACCTCAAAGACACTTAAGTATCCCTAAAAGTGATTCAGATATAAAACAACCAAACTATTCAAACATGTAATCTTGCAGTTATAAATAGGCTAAGACATATCTTTTGAAAATATTGTCATAAAAACATGAGACTTCCACTGCATATTATGGGTGAAGGACGTCAAAAGAACTTAATGTCTACATCATTAAAATTAAATTCCCGCTATTCAATTTATAACTTTTTTATGTAAGAAATGCTTAATCATACTCATTGTGCATTTATTGGATCTAATCCCATTTGATGATTACAATTACAGATGTAAAAATGGCGATATCATAGAACAGATTGCTGTTGGGCGACCAAGGCTCTCATCTGGGAACTCTATTAAAGATACTTTCTGTGAGATCATCTTGAGCAGTGGTATGGGTCAGAAAGTGAATATGGAATCACCTCTGAATGTTACTATTCCTCTGCTTGCTCGTCTTGACTTCAAATATGATGACTCCCAAGCTGTCACTATGAAAATGTCGCTACGTGTTGAATCAACTACTCCTGGGGGAACTAGAAGTACTTTCCTTCACACCAAACGGGAAGTTCTCGAGGTACAATTATATATTGTATTATAGATTTATCCTTTGCTTAACCTCAAATTGTATGATCGTTATTAAGCTATGGCCAATTAATCATGTTCAAACTCAGACTATAATTATGGATATATATATATATATATATATATATATATATATATATATATATATATATATATATATATATATATATATATATATATATATACTGTGGATTTTCAAGCAGGAAAGGATTTTTTTTTTAATCTATGGATTATGGGTTGGCTATATCTAGAAAGGTATATGATTGAATATTCATGTTTACAGTATATTAAGCTAATAGATCATGGATATTGGAGCCCTAGGGGAGTATATCCAGCATATACTCCCTGTGGGCTCCAATATCCATGACCTAATAGGTTTATACCATGAATTCCTCCATTTTGTATCAATTTCTTACCTGATATCCAAAGATTATAGCCACGCGAAGACATTTTGTAAGTGCAAGCGATACGGCCCGTGTCCGCTCTGCGTGAAGCCATTGTTTTTGTTCCTTGCTGGGAGAGGTACCGCTCTGTATACAGTCACTTTTCGTATGGAATCCAACCATGACAAGTCTTCAAATTAAAACATACACATCCTTAGATAGTCTAGATGATCCCTCCATACATATTATGTCCAATATATTCAAAATAAAGGCGAATCCATTGATTTTCCAAACCGGTCCGAAATTTTCGGCGTCTTCCTCACACGACGAGCAGATGACCTTTATCTACATCTAGGCCACTGACACACTTTCGCCAGACAAGGAGGCATGTGGGAATGGCCGGACCGCGACTCACGTACGTTAGGAAAATCAATGGATTCTTATTTATATCGAAGAAAATGGAGAAAATTAGCACGCATTCCTCGTCTATGGATCGAAAACTTCTTGGGATTTCAATATTATAACATGCCGTGGTTGGATTCCATACGAAAAGTGAGTGTGAAAATGCGGTACCTCTCCGGTCAAGGTCTTATTTATTTTCGCGTTGGATTTCATCACTGTTCAGTGTGGCGCTATGGCTAAGGCCTTCGCCTACCACCACTGCGGCCGGGGTTCAATCCTCATATGAGTTGGGACGATTTTTCACATTGAAACAATGGCGAGACTAAATTTCTATGTCTGCCAGCGTCTCCCAAAATATTCTAAGTCCAACTTGACCCCGAAAAAGTATATACCAAAAATTCTAAAAACGCACATGAGTGGTATATGCAGAATATACCACGTATATATCGCATATAAAACCACCGGAAGTGCCAGAATCGTGGTATAAAACACTATATTAGTATTTCTGATACCTACGCACTTGACCTAGTTCTATAGCCTAGATTTTTTTTTATACTAAAATAAACTACGGTTGAGGGGAAGGAAGGGGGAGTTTTTTTTTTGGGGGGACCCCTCGGCTATTTCCAGGTTAGGTTGCTACATACAGTATATAGTGGTCCCTAAAAAATGCTCGCGATTTTCTTATATGGAATAAGCCACAATTCTAGTCGCCAAAACAGCTTGCTAGTATTAGCGACCTAAATTAATATCATGCCGGTTCGGTCGCCTGAACACTCTATTTTCAAGGGGCCCCAACTGCTAGTATTAAGAGAATCAGCTAGGTGGCTCATGCAGTCGGCGGCCAGACCAACATTTTGCCCTTTTTACAGTTTAATTTGGTTAGCTCTTACTATTTGACTATTTGTAGATATTCTCTAAAATGCATACCTATCGATAACTAATACCTTAAACCTTAACAAGAAAAGCTTCATATACATTAAATCATTGATAAAAAAAAGTATTGTAACTTATATAAAATGATATCAACTTTGAAAGCTACGAAAGGTTCTGAAAGTTACAATGACGTTTTTTAATCATTTGTGATAACAGGTGACTGTCGAAGATTCTGACGAGAAGGCAACTTGTCAATCTGTCAATGACCCACATATAACAACATTTGATCAATCGTATGTAATTTTGATATAGATCTACATAATTTTATATAGATCTACATAATTAGGTCTCCCTTATGTCTCCAGGTGGAATTACATGATGTAGAATACACATTCAAACAGCTTGGATGTATATTTGTATGGAAAGCGGTATTCGAACATAAAGTAATGTTTTGAACATTCAATAGCGTTTCCTTGCCTCTAAATTAATAATTTAAGGTAATGTTTCTGATCCAAGCATTTCATCGTCTCCAAATGGAAAATGTTGATAAGCTTTTTTGTTCTCTTGCTATTCCATCATTAGAAATGTATCGTTTTGAGACATCCTTTGCATCTTTCAGGGAGTACAACAACTTTTACCATGGAGAATTTATCTTATATAGATGTGAGGTTAGTAAATCATAACACTACTTTGGCACATTTTCGTCTGATGGTTATAAAAGAGGGGGGGGGGTATAGACAGGGTTTGCGGCTGACAAGGCCGCCTTTTTTGGCGCTTTTAGCAAAGATCCAAAGCTATGACGAAATGTATGGTAATGTTTGGTCATTTTTCAATTGATTATTCAAATCATTATGCTAATTAGATGCCTGATTTAATCAAAACAATTAACGATAAAACTTCCTTACAAGAGGCTATATAGTATATCGTAAGTTTCTTCTCATAATTGCATTTTGCCAAATAGAAAAAGGTTTGTTTCCAGTAACCCAACCGATCCTAGAAAAACAGGGGCAAAAAAAACTTTCAACTTTTTCCTGTACCTTTTTGTGTTCATCCCCTCTCTCACAGTTGTCATTTTCCCATCATTATTTTACAATGAAATCAAAGAAGTTGATACATCCATTGATATGTGCCCTAACATTTCCTATGTAAATGTTAAAAGAAAACTATCAAAAAAAGTCTGACCTACCAACCCTACTATGGTATCAAGTCGTGTTACTGGAAACACACCTTTGTATTTTGGCCTGATCTCATTTTTAATGTTGTTTTAATGAGGTAATAAAAATGATAGTCTTTGTTCATCCTTAAGGAATGATGACCTAAACCCATCTGTGCTGGTTACTTTTCTAGGCAGGAGGGCTCTTAGTTCAGGTTAACGTGGTTTATCAAGGCTGTGACGTCACTGTTGACGCGTCGTGTAACTGTGCCGTGGCCATCAGAGTCGACGATGATGTCCTGGTCTTTAATCGTTGTTATCTGAGGAAGAAAACATTTTATGACATTAATGGGAAGCCAAAGGACAACCAATATACAGTGCTTACCTGTAAATTATTCATGAATGGGAACCTTTCACATGGATTTAGGATATATCAAGCGGATGCCGGTCTGGCATACAAGGTCAGTAAGACAGTGCATGTAGTTTTACTGCCTCAATTGTCACTACAATTACCGTAATCTCCCGCGTATAAGGCGCGTCTTATAGGCCAAACAAAATGCTGCTGGGTCTTATACGTGGGAGGTAAATTGCCTTGAGTTTGGGGTGTGCCTTATAGGGGGAGTATTTTTACTATAGAACATTACTAAATTGACAAAAATCAACCCTCAGAGGGGCGCCTTATATGTGAAACAGCCCCCCTGTGACTTGGGGGGGCGCCTTATATGCGAGCTGTGCCTTATACGCGGGAGATAGAAAAAGGATACTTCTCTATGATTGTAGGTGTACCTGCCAAGTGGGGCTCGGGTAAAGATACGAGTCAGTGGAGAATTACTAAATGTCTGGATCTATGCGTCTCCTAATGACCACGGAAAAACCGATGGTATGTTGTTTCCATAGCAAAGCGAGAGAATACATGAGCAGATAATAGAAAGTGTCAGCGGGTGCACAAAAAAAGGAAAGATAACATCCCTGTTTAATTTCACCTTATGTGCAAGGTATTATGATAATTGAAGCATCTTTCTTGAAAAGCATCATTATAATTTTATGAGTAACACAGATGACATGTCAACATCTCTAATTATACTAGCAATACCTTTAATAGTTGTAGTACATAGGTATCAAGTTGGTATCAGCAGTACAACCTTCACATTGGATCGAACAATTGCATTTGAAAAAGAAAGCCATATCCCTTTCAGGTTTGTGTGGCACATATAACGGAAATTCAACGGACGATTATAAGTTGGAGAATGGGACAATATACTATGAAGCTAACAGTAATACCAGCGAGAGACCTCAACCACGGCCGTTTATTGAAAGCTGGCGAATGTATGTATAAAATCAAAAGTATATACATGGTTTGAATCGAATGTATTATAATATATGGGGCCATGTCATGATGATGGAGTATGTTGCCGTCATAATCTTTATCCTGTGACATCATCATCTACAGGAATAAAAATTAAGGTTCTGTAATAAATACAAAGTTCCACTTGTTAAAGTATTCGATTTTTATATTGATGTGGCATGGATTCATCGGAAGCGAATATGATATGGCTATTATGATGGCCAGGTTTCAATTAACAAATAGCACATTTCATGATGATATTGAAGTCGTCTATTCCTGGTTTCTGTATATAGAGTTATCTTCCATGTCCTTTGGTATACTTGATATCAGAAATGATTTGACCCCAGTCATCTTTGAATAGACCTGTACGATAGAGCCCATATTCTGTAAAAGAAAATATCTACTAGGAATGAAATACACAATTCACATTAAGTTAAGTTGGCAAGAAACCTGGTTTTTTTTTATGTTGTATTTTTGAGGAAGGTCCAAAGGTCGAAGCAGATTCCTAAATGGCAAATTCGGATATTAGGTCATCCATCCCTCTGATTACCGCAGGCCCATTTTAGAAGGTCTATTACCTCTCATCTCAAATACCACCTTGAAACTGAATGTTGATATGATAACATTGTTTATACAACCTTGTTTAATTTACAGAAGCGAACCTTATAATGAAGCAGCTGGAAGCCTGCTCCTTGGAGTTGGACCAAGTAGAGATCCCCCAGAAGAGAGCTATTGTTGCCTCTGCCAAGGATTGCCAACGGACGAATGTTCACCCAACAAGGAGGTGGAGACATGTAACTTGTACGAAGGTAAGGGGTTGGACTTATCAATGGATGTATTGGAAGTATTGGACATTGTTCGCTTCTGTTTGTTTTAACAATATTTTGTATACGACAGGAATTTACTTTTTATGCACAAAACAGTTTTGATTTCCTCCTGTAGGGACAGATGTTACACATAGGTTCATTCAGAGGGCTGTAGATCGTAGCCGTGGAACACCACCTACTCCATCTCAAGTCAGCCGAAGGCGTCGGCAAGTTATGAGCAACGTGTTGCCCAATATGGGACCTGCTGAACCTGCTGAACCTATTAAGATGCAAACAGGATTTGTTCCTCCGGTAGGTTTCCCTTTACCCAAAATTGTGATAGGACTATCGCATTTGGACCCCAAAGCATTTTGGCCCTAGCCAGTTTGACCCCCCCCCCCACAAAAAAAAAAGATATTCCCTGAATTGATTTGGACCCTACCCCTTTTCACCATGAGCTGTTGGAGCCCTGACTATTTGAAATCAAACCAAGTGGGCCAATATTATAATTCCCCTTTTTTGTGAAGTAAAGTTGACAAGATGAACGTCAACTTTACTTTAAAAAAAAAATTACTTCAAGTCTATGCTACTGGTCTAAGCTTTGATATAGCAACAAAAATAGATGTTCCATGCTGTGTCCGTTGGAAGGGGTATAGATCTGATCTATGACCTCTTTCTGTTAGGAACGGCTAGTTCTACCAGTCTACTGCTGTATCCCCCATGAAGTCAATGATGAAAAACATTACACACTTGATAACCACATAATTATGCGACATGTATCATGTATTTTCAAATATGCAAATTCTGTAGTTACGGGGACGAGTTTTAAAGGCAATATATATATATATATATATATATATATATATATATATATATATATATATATATATATATATGTGTATATATTTAGTATATTCTATTATATGAATACATCATTTATTCTCTTACAGGCTTATAAATGGAACACGATAGAGGAACAGCAAATGGCTGAACAGTTTTGTGAAAACTACATCAGGAATTCCGTGGTCGGGAAGCTGTGTTCCAGCATTCCTAATGTCAACTTTGAACAGGAAATAACCACTTGTATAGAGGACATAAGGGTAATCAGATATACACTTTTGTTGCTGTTGCTTTTTTTTTCTGGTGCCTTCCGATCAAAGGTATAGGTGCTGGACCACACATGCAAACATAAGGTGAGGCTCCACTATGTGATTTTTTTGGTACAGTCTCACCTAATTTTATCCCTATAGTGCCTAAGGTATAGGGTGTTGATATTCCTATATTGTAAACATGAGATTCAAAATTGTAAACATGAGATTTCAGGGGTTATTTTATGGGTGATCTCTCTCCTTGTGTACCATATTTACCAACTAACCTGCACCTGCATAGACTCTGTGATTGGGTGGGAGTTCAATATATAAACATCAACACAGCAAAATATAAATAACAACACAGCAGTCACACAGATCGCGGTCTTGTACTGTAAAAATCAAACCTGTCTGATGTTGAGTTGCAGAGAGTCATCAGTGTGAAAGTCTGCAATATTTACATTAGGTCAACTTGATTTAGTAAACAAAAACATCTTTTGGCAACAAAAATGTGCCTGCGATTGTACACAAAGCCTTCCCCACATAAACAGAAAGCTCTCTCAATCTTCTATTTACACCTTGAAATAATAACAAATACCACTCTATAATCTGTGTTTGTGTCTGCTTTTGTGAGAATAGCTCCGATTTTCAGCAAAAATCGCGTAGTGGAGCCTTACCTATATTGTATATTTAGTAAATTTGAATTTTGCTTACTTAGAGTTCTATCCATTTACTTTATTATTGATCGATGGTATGCATAATCTTCAGATCAAAAGATCAGTCTCCAAGAGACCATATTTGTATCATGCATTTCTACCAATGATAGTAATATCTATAGTAATGGACGATCTCTTACAGATTAGAATTACATTACACCCTTGTTATCTAGGAAAATACTAGAAATATCTAGAGTACTAGTAGTAGTGGGGCAAGTATTAAAGTTGGTATCCTCACTAATTTGACAAATCTGAAAATTCTCTTCTATGAAGTTAACATAGTAGTAGCTCAGTACATTTTTCGCGTATTTTGTGCATACACCTAAATGCGCCAAAATAAGATGTGGGTGAAAATTTCACCCAAAAATTAGCTTTCCAATGATATAAAACACCGTATAGTTGGTCAAATGCCCACATCAGGATTATGACCCAGGGCACTATGAATGTACTGTTTTCTTTTATCATGATTGGATTGTCTAGGTGAAGGTCTATAACATTGTTATAATACGTCGAGGCTCATTGATTTCCTCTCAAGTACTGACCACCCCTATATGTAACAAACATTGCAATCACATAACTACAAAGGTTAAAATGAAAGTGTTATTCTACATGTCGCACCAAACATAATCTATATGAAGGTGGAAGACTGTGAACACCATTGGTAGACTACCATTATACTAAAATGTTCTGCAAACTATGGATAGATTATAATTTTCTTTTGTCAGTTTCTTTTTCTTTTGGCTGTAGAATCCTTCATAATTGTCCGATTGAGAAGCCGTAAAAAATAGGTAGCAAAGGTGGTGTGGCCCTTCTCTGGTCCACACTTTGTTTGATGTGGCTTCGGATGTGGGCCAAAATGGGCTAACTGATGGGCTGCTGACAGTTTCTGTCCTCAGTGAGGTGAGTGGGCCGCACTGGGCTAACAAATATGGGCAAAGATCAGTCTCAGAGTGGGTTTGGGTTCAACATGGGTTTTTGGTGTGGCTGAAAGTGGGCTGCCCACTTTGATCACATGGCGCCATCTGGTCAAAATTTATCGTTTTGGGGTCAACATGGGTTTTTGGTGTGGCTGAAAGTGGGCTGACTACATTGATCAGGTGGCGCTATCTGGGATAGATATTATACTAAATCTATTTTTTTTTCCTTTTTCTAAAATTCTGAACCCTGAAAATGCTCTGCTAGCCTCCAGGTACTAGCCCCTCCCCTTGGCCTCCATAGTTGGAGGGAGACTAAACGTACTGTATTACTCTCCCCATCATCATAATACAGTAGAACCATCAATTCAAACTTAGTTGGTCAAGGCATGTCAACCAGACCTAGTCCAGTAACATGCTAGCCTTCAAGTTCATAGTGCCTCCCAGTGGGTAGCATACTTCAATATAAAATGATTACCACAGGAATGGTGTAGTCACGTTAAAAACTGCTGACATCACCTAACTTTGCACATTTCAAATGTATTTTGCCAGTAGATCCAAAATCTGAGAAAATTTGTGTACTGTTATGAATTATATGATTCATTAGCCTATTTCTGTTATATCATACTAAAGAAAATCAATACTGACATGGGGGGAAAGCTGTACATCAGACATAGTGGGGTCATCTAGTGTCAAAGTTCAGAACTCCCAGCTCAGTATGCCTTGTGCAAACCCATCCTCAACCCTGTCTGGGGAATTATCTTTAGAACTGATCTATGCCTGATTCAGGGTGCCCACCTTGAAACCAATCTGTGCCCAAAGTATTGCCCATTTTGAAGCTGCTCTGTGCCCAAATCAGTTAGCCTTATGTGGTGCACACAACTTGCTGAGGACAAAAACTGTCGGGAGCCCAACAGTCTTAGTTCAGTTTGCCCTATTAGGGCAACCCAATGTAGACCCTGACTGGAAACCCACCATTTGCCCAACCTAAAACCATGAATAATATTCTGGCCGCTTTGGACTAGCTAAAACTGAATTGGCCCTAAGCAGGCTTGCTACATGGGTAGCTAAAGACCCAGTGAACGGAGCTGCACTAAAATGTGATTGCACGAAAATGTCCTAATATGCAAGATGCGAAAATTTAGCAGCGTGAAAATATATATGTTTACAGTATGCAGAACTGTCTTTGACTTCGGGTATGAATGAAGTCACCATTTACTACGCCCCAAAAGGCTTAAATGGAAAGCACTCATATCATACCCTGTGCAATTTTTTATGGGGAAACTGACTCTCATGATTTTCTGGTGACAGTGCAAGGAAAAGTTGACCCCCGGGGAGGTTTGGTGGTATCAATGCACCTGGATCACCTATTTAGCAACTGGTATTGCATAATGTGTTTGGATTACCAGTGATACCTACATGTTATCAAGAAAATCTGCCAACCAACAAATATGTGACCCATCCTAACAAAGTGGTACTGAAGTCGCACATTTAGAAGCCTAGATATAGGCTGCTCAAGTGGTATAGTGTCAAAAATATCATATTTTTTAAAATCAATATTTTTACATTTTTCTAACCTATGGGTAGATATCTTTCAGAATTCTTGCCTACTAAATTGAATTTAAGCCCCAAATGCCTAGAAGACATAGCTATAGTTTTCTTTGTTATATAGAATTACATGGGAATTATATAGGATTCATAAATTAATATATGTTTAAAATGTCAGTTATCTTAGTTTAATCGATTTTTAATTCATCCGACTAAATTTACCTACGGAAGATCCTTAGAGGACCACCTGGTTCAAATAGGCAAGTGTTATATACCAAATGAAAGCTCTTGATGAGCTGTAAATGAATATGCCAATAACTAAACATTTTGTATGTGCGACTTCCGTACCATTTTGTAAGGATGGGTCACATATGCATTCCCCTGTGGAGTGGGGGCCTTCATGTGAGGGCATAAAGGAGCAGAATAACTTCATCAGGAGTCCATGAAGGAGTAGTCCCCTTACATACTAACAGTGGGCATACCGGATTCGTAAAAGGCAACAAACTTGGCATTCCTTGTGACACGAGGTGAGCATGTGGGTAGCTGGTGTCCATATGCGCAGGCCCGGGTCTACATGCTTGTCTTTTTTCATGGGTTCACCCTCAGTGAACCACATCTGAGTGATCAAGGACCATGGTTTATCTGGCCCTGCGCAAAGAAAAGAACACTTGCTATTCTTCGAAAAGAGTAGGGAATGAAGCCCCAGTAGCAGTTTTCCCCCTCACCCCACCTCATAGATGCAGTCATTCACCTCATAGATTCGGTCATCCATAGATGCCGTCACCACTGTGATGGACAAGCAGTGAATAAATACCTGTCTAGCTGTGTGGACAAGCAGGTTTTAAATACCTGTCCAGACTGAGAAAATCTCATGAAATACCACGACGTAAAACTAATCAATCAACCAAAACCAACCAGCAATTATTCAATGGCCAATATCCTCACTCATTTTGCAGAAAGAAAAAATGCTCTATATGTAATATATTTTGGCATGTTATTCTAACTATCACAAAGCATATCATTATCTAAAATGCAAGAAATTGTCACCTCAGTAGGGTCGATTGTAACTCTATATTGAATAATATTGCTCTCATAAAAAAGGTGTAGTGAAAGGCTATTTACAGCAGTCATTTTAGTGGTGATGCCAACTAGTTCGGAAGAGCATGGGTGCATGAGTTTGACTCCTTCAGGTGAAGATAGGTGAGTGGTTAGACCAATGGGTGGAGCATGCTGATATAGTCATTTATAATTCAAGTTGTACTGTTCTCATTTAGATAACCGGCAATTACAGCTGGGCAGCCTCTGCTGATGATGCTATGAAACAACAATGTCTTGAGGAGCTAAACAAAAACCAGGATATTGACCCTAACCTTGCCAACAACATCACGGGCGCCATATGCATCAATCAGTGCAGTGGCCAGGGAGACTGTGAAGATGGTTAGAATAAGTTCCTACAATTTTAGATGTCACTCTTATAGGTTTTTGCCTGTGGTATGAATTTTGCATTTGGATATATGATATTAACCGCATTGTTTATCATTTAATAAACGGATCTGGGTTGCCATAAAATTAGGATGATTGATATTGTTCTGAGCAGACAAAAATTTAAGGCCATGTCTTTCAGTGATCAATAGGCCTAATTAACTTCAATTTGGATAATTGACAACCCAATGGGACAAAGATATAGAACATATTTTGTGATCAGGAGCTAAATTGATTTTTTTTGTCCCACAGGGAAGTGTGTATGCTATGCGGATTTCACCTCAGTAGACTGCTCATCCAGGGTGGGTGAATCTCCAAACACAGAAGAGATAACTGACTATGGTCTGTGTGATGTTAAGGTTAGTGACTGCACACGAGTCATTGTGTATGGCACAAACTTCATCAACTCGCCATCACTGGTCTGCCTCTTGTATGAGGCAATCGTAAGTACCATTAATGCTTACAATTCCATCCCACCACTCAGATATTATATTGAGATCATCCATGTAATTGACATTGCATTAAGTGGGACAAAACTTCCACAAATTTAGTGTGAGAACATGTCATTTGCAAAAATGAAATAAAAGAATAAAAATAGAAAAAAAACATAACAACTAAAAGAAAAAGTAATTAGACCGAACAATTTTACACTCTTCAATAACAAATGAAAAATTATTGGTAAACAAAACGTCATTTTGATTCTTGCATTCACATCTTTGTTACATTAACATATAATTCAAGTCACCACAAAAAATGTATTCTCTTGAACATTTAGAAAATGACTGTGAACTTACCAGTAGTAATAGAGTACAATGATGCTTATTTCTAGAAGGCATACACTGCTATGAAAAATATTTGATTATAAGATATTAGCAATATAAGCATTTTATCCATTTCAGGTTGAATTGGAGAGGTTTACCTATTCGGACATCTCACGAATAGACCCAGCATTATTTATTAATTTTAATTCTGTGGAGTGCCCAATCCCTATAATACAGCCATATGTGATCAGTGTCAGCAATGACAATGGTACAAGTCAGTCTGACCCACTTCTCTACATACCCTATGATAGCACGTGTCTCAGCTGCTCTACCAACCAGACCTCATGTCAACAAATGGTAAGTGTGAACCTGGCCAATAAAAAGAGTAGATATGTATTATGCCATCAAATAGATGCAAAGCCTCGTGAGATAACCCTCAGTCAGACCCAAGACTCGTGAACCTTTGTCTATTTACCTGAGGGTTCAAAATGAGGTATTTAACAGCAGAATAAGGTTTTACGGCCTTTTGGCTTACTTGTCGTCCTAACCAATCTATAGTTATGGTATGGAAAATCCATGTGGTATGGCAATGCAGGGTTCAGACTTGTGGTGCTGTGGCAAGAACCTCCCCCACCCTTGGGGGGCATCCATTAATTATGTACGCACAATTTGCCAAAATTTGACCCCCCACCCCCCATGTTGCACCATGTACGCATTTGGACTACCCCCCTCCCCCTTTGCATACATACTCAAACCACATATGGACCCCCCCCCTTCAATGTTTTTGCGGGGGAAATTCCTGTATGCTTTACTAAATATACGGTTGTGTTTTTTACAATGCACCACTCACGACAACAGTGGGCATATTTTCTATACATCAGATTTACCATCAGCCCATCAGGTGAAACACATTTTTGTCAACACCCCACCTTTCTTAAGCTTGAAAAAGATGGGAAGTATTGCCAAATTTATGAAGCACAAATTTTATATCTGGGTGGTGTGCATGTTAGACCAAAAAAAAAAAGACTTGGAGATCCCCCAAACTTGTGAAAACACTTTTAATCTACAGAGTCATACCTAAAATTATCCCCATATCTCCTCGGACATTGTATGGGAATGGGGAATGACCTGCATATATCGCCTCGTTTTCCAAATCCTGAATTCACCAATGCATGGAATTTCGTAGATTAGGCTATAATTGATGGCCCAGTATATATATGCTCCTTTTATCTGCATCTGATACAACATGGATTGTTATTTCCAGCCCAACGCTTGTGTTATTCAACGCAATTGCTATGTTGAGTCACAGCAGAACCCAGATGATCAATGTATGGTATGTCACCCTAATAACAACCCTACAGATTGGTCCATTATTGAGGGTAAGTTGTCAGCCATATTCCTCTTATATTGCAATCTTCCACTGAATCCAGTGAATGCCAAAATTCTAACACATTTATGGGTTTGAACCCCTAAATTTGACAAGGTGACATGAGTTCATTTCTTCAACTCAACACATGACATGGCCATTAGTGATATGAGGAAAACAATAATATGCCATGGAGGATTTATTGATTGGATATGGGACATGTTGGGATGATAGAAGTGACATGGGACATGGGGATTTAATTGACATGTGACATGGGGATCCCCTCCAGGGCACCACATTTGCAACTGAAATGTTACACACCCATGATTATTGCCGTTATTTCATGTTCTCACTTCTGTCTATAAATTGTGTGAATGTTGGTATTCTATTTGGATCCATTCTAGACTGCCAGATGTCTGATGCTGTGGTTGCTGCTATTGCTGCTGCTGTTGGGTCTGTGGTGGGAATAGCTCTTGGTGTTCTACTCTACTACTTATGTTGTTCTCGCAGGTAGGTTAATGTATCCACACTTCCCATTAACCCTTTTATGATATACCAGGTATGGCCGTTCCCTGTCACTGTGTACATTTATGCGTTATAATTACAAAGGATTAATATTATAATACCTTAATACATTCCTATCATGTGGCACTTCCCAGTGGGTACAACACGTTAAACATTGAAAGCTGGTGACAAACACTGGTATGGAGATTAGGTACTGTGTGTGCCTTCAAAGCCAATGATATTAGCACATTAAAAGGAATTATGGTACCTCCAATCAAGATTCATGTTCCTTCATCATCATGATATATCAATATCAATTCACTGTGTCTGAAATGGCTTATCATTTTTTATTATTGCTGCAGGTTTGTACATGTATCCAGCCTGTAGAAATGGCACTCACTCACTCACCATGGTGATAAAGGAATATCATACACAGCATATAGATAGCAATGCTGTGTATTCATCATATTTTGCCTGTATTGGACTTAAAGGCTCAACCTAATTCTCAGTTGTCATAATCTATGGCAATACAAAGGAATGGATAACTAACTGCAAAATTTATTATGGTGCATTTATTTATCTATGTCTCATTTCAGAATGTCGAGTCGAAAGTCAACAGCAGATGACTACAGCTCACAGAGCAGACATAATGGGTTCAAACCACCCACAAGGTCCCATCATAGGGACGAAGACTGGTTACATAGAAACCCTGATGTTAACACCAGAGAGTTCCCACATAACCTGGACGACAGGCATCATGAACGCCATCAGCCTTACATCCAAAATTATGGTCAGGGAGTGGAAAATGGTGTCGACGACACTACATACTTCTGAGCCAAACTGCTGCAAATTCTCCTTGGTGCAAATATCCATGAAATCCAGAATGATATTTATATATCATCAAAAAATATGAGGGAGATCCATTGTGAAGTCAGTTGTATTCTGACCAAAATGGACCCTTATGAGTTCCTCCAAACCTGTCCACAACACTGTCTTACCGGATTGCTGCTACTGAGGCCATACTTAGGTTTGTGGTTGTGGCCTTTCAAAATCTCCACTTCTGGAGCAGGTTCTATCAATGTAGATGTGTGACTAAGGAGACGACACAGAAACCCATGAGAGAAAATATACTCTTATTTGGGTTATCATGGTCTGTCATAGGTGCTGCAATGGTAGCTGCCATGGAGCTGATATGAACGAGGACAGGGGATTGTAATTTTTATCCATCATACTTTGTGAAATAGGATATGAGTCAATGACAACTAGGTTATGCATGTTATGTCCGATAAAGGATAAGTGTAGTAGCAAATTCATGTCTGCCATAAAGTCAACACAAAAAGATATTTCATCAATTGGGAATAGCTGACCCAAGATGTAAAATAATCTGCTATTGAAATGAGATTGGCTCTGATGATTGTGGTACTGCAACCTTATAAAGAGGATATAACCTAGGAGATCTCCTCGGACAATGAGTGCTTGGATGTCACCATCTGAGTCACTTCAAGTGAACCAAACGGGCCTAAACCTGATGGAAAGTACACAAAGGCATAGATATATAAATGCCAGGGGTCGCAGTGCCATAAATGGTCCCACCAAAAGAATTTTCACCATAGCTGAGGCAGAAATTTGGCATTGAGTGAGACACAACAGACTCAAAGTGGTAGGCGGGTTTCACTGATTCATGACTGCTTAGTGTCGGTCAGCAGAGGTGGCCAGCCTTTATATACTGATTCACCAATCAGATTTCATGTACTCTGGTGATAATGTGATCTCCATGATATTCAAGAAGGGAATACTTGTTGATGTAATCATAGGTCATTGTAGGCCTACTGGTAAATATGCATGTCTTTGACCATTTGACATCATGATGTTATAATTTTGTAAATATTAGTGTTCTTGCATTCATTAAGTCTCATGCACTGTAACCCCCAAAGTGTACAGAAATAGTGTGAAACATGTTAGTAACACCCACAAGGCAATTATGGCTTAGGAGTCTCTGATGAATTAGTTTATCATCCTAGAAAGAGAAGAAGTTGCAAGACTTTTGTTTATTCCCTCGCTTAAAACAAGAAAGAAAAGAATAAATGAAAGAAAGAAATAGATAGACCTAATTCATAATTTTTGTTAACATTTCTATGTCCTGTATGGAATACACCATTTGTTTGTGGAAATAACTTTTGATTTGCAGAGATTTTGAAGCAATTTGTTAGCCTTTTTTTATGTAATTTGAATCTTACCTAATAGTTCCACTCCGCAAAAAAGAGGCTGTAGTTCGTAAAAGAAAAAATTTCTTTCCAACATTCGAAAAGAAAGTCTTTTACAATGCTGTACCTCATTTTTTGGATTTCTAACGTCAAAATTACTTCTTTAAACCTAAAATAACATCAAAACTTACTATTGTAGAAGGGAAAACCATTCTTTGACTTTTTCAAACATTGCAAATCTTACAAAAGTTAGATAACTTTTTTTAAAGCCATAAAGGTGTTTTTTTTTCTGCAAGGTGATGTGTGTGCTCAATTTGCAGCAGATTGGTCCCCGTTCTCATAGAACTTTGAGACTAATAGAAAAGTCTCCAATTTATAAAAGATCCCCATCTTTCAGCATTATTTGCCTTGTGGGATTCGCCGTTTACAGGAAGTCCTAGTCCTGCCACCAGTGTGTAAAACATTTGTATATATTTAGCCTGTTTTCAAACCCGAAGACACAAGCTATATCCTACATTGTTCATAAGATACCGTTTAATAATTTGCTAACGTTCATCACCGGTTCATAAAACGTTTCTTTTGACGTTAAATAATGTTTCATTTTGTTGATTGGGGACTAACCTGAAATGTGTAACACTTAAACTAATCATCCACCATAATTGTACACTGCCCTTCACATTGATTTTAGTCCAAATTCTAAAGTTGCTACATGTTTATGTTATGGTTTATATCATTACATGTATCATCTTGTGGTATGAGTCAAGGGACGTGAATATTACATATTGTCAAAAGAGTGCATGTTTTAATAATTAGCTAGGAATGAGTGTTTGGGAAGTATTTCAAAATGTATTGTACATATGCTAAGATATGTGGTTAACGCAATACACTGGTTAGATGCTCAAGTACATAACAGAAAAATTATCATGACGCATCTCATATAAATGGATGCATCCCATTGAAGAACCTTTCTACAATCCCTGTATATATGCTGAGGGCCCATCCCTCATTTCGATGTGGAGTACCGATCCAAAATATCCATGAGGAGGACCCATTTTACCTGTCCCTGGAAACGACCATCCAAAATAACTGCCTGGAGGGGACCGTCCCAAACGTCCCTAGAGAGGATCATCCCAAATGTCCCCACAGGAGCATACTTCCATTGTCTCTCTTACTATACCCTTTAATAAAGGCCCCTACCATAATACGCCTAGTTTTGAGGTATTTGAGCTTAATTAAATATTAACAGTTACAGTTGCAATTGTTATTGAAAGTAGAAAGTAGGCAATTAGTCTCCCATTTCCTGCCTTGCATTTTCCGTCCCATTCTTGATACAAAATGTATATTACTACGATATCTCAGTACATTTTATACAATTGTATGGATTGATTATAAATCCATTGGCTTGATACTATTCTTAAGTTTTCTGTGTTACCGATAGCATGCGTTTCTACATCTTTGATCTTAAGAAGCATCCATTTGGATTATTTTATTATCAAGTTCACCTTCCAATTACAACTCCACCAATAGATCACAGACTTTATCTGGTTCCAACACAATAATAAGAAATCATACTTTTGTATTAGGGATATTACATGTAACATATACCGCAGATGATAAGCTCTTTATATTCATGTATGATTTGAATGTAATAGCAAAGCTCAAATAGCTTTCTGCCAGTCAAAGACTGATATAAATTCGTCCAATATCCTCTTGGTGCCATGTGACTATTTTTGCGACAAACTCTTCATATCTTATCTATATTTTTGTAACTGTTCAAACCATTTTGTTGTATCCATTATGTCTGAATGTATGTGTAAATATAATGTAGTCCTCTATATCCAGAGTGTGTGTGTAGAGTAGTATGTGCATTTATAAAATGGGAGCAAGTGGAGCAAAACCCAACTTCCAATGGACCACCATCATTTGATATTAAGCAACTTTTAATGACTTTAAGTTTTACAAAGTATTTCACTTCTTTTAAAGAGAGACATCCTTTTCAAGCAGACAAATAATATCTTTTATATATTATATAAAAGACATTGAAAATTTCCATTTTGAGACTTGCATGAATAAAATAGTGTTACTGTCCCCCCCCCCGAAATTCGCAGAACCTTCCTTTACACATTTTTTTTTCTAGTTCCTATTTTGTATTAGCTTGGGGTTTGCTCTGAATAGCTTCAGATGGTCTAGTCAATGGTTGTCAACCCTTCCTGTAAAGACTCACTCATAACCCACTTTTTCAACGTTTGCCAAAGTTTTTTACTTGGTTCGGGAAAAAACTTTTTTTAAAAAGAACGTTTTTATTACAACCAATTTTCAACCAAATAAAAACGTTTTTTTATTTAAGTTTCTTTCACATAAAAAAAAAACGGAAAAACTTCTTGACAACATATTTCCACGTTTAAAAAAAAACTTTTGGCAAACTTTGGAACCGAATAAAAACATTATTTTAACGTTAAAAAAACGTTTTTCGCCAAGTGGGAAACTATACATAGGTGGACACCTACGAATGATGTTGAGGTGTAATAGAGTGAACAACGTGTATTGTAACAAATTCTAAAGTTGGATCATATTGAGATCACTCCTTGTTACCATCTATTGAAAGAATATGGCTCCATCTATTACTTTAGTTTTGTATGAATATTAAATGAAATGATTACATTCAGTGCCCATAGGTTACATGCCAGACAGTCTCAAAGCATGACTGAAATATGCCAGTTTGTATATTAACACAGCATCATTACAGTACTCAATGTCATTTTCTATGACATTGAGATGAAGCTCAAGGTAGGCAGTGCAATTACATGCATGGTGGTAAAGACAGAAGTATTTTTAAGTCCTGTTAGTAACGTTAGTTTCTAATTGCCAAATGAGTAAATAATTTTTTAGAAAAACAACACAAGGAATAACTTTTAGAAAAACAACAAAAGCAACACAACGTAAGATGTTTTGTATATGCATTCTTTGAAGAATAAGATCTTTACCAATTTCCTACTTGTATCCTACGCATTATGGTGCTATTTTCTTCAGGTATCAGTAGGCCCATGTTAGACATATCAGAGGGCATGTAGCCTTTTCAAAGAAGTCTTTGGGAAATCTCCTGACCTCTCCTATGGATAATCTGCAACCACACCAAGACAGCCACAATCTTATACATATACATTGCAAAAGGAATTGTCTTGTGAATCTTCTGATATGTTTGTAAATGTATGGTTTAAAGTGTGGAGAGGAAATCAATTACAGTTCAATGCATGATATGTAAGGGAACATGAGTGCAGAACATGATTTATGAAGGAATGGAAACTAATGTTAAAGGTTCCTATTATCATGGTAACTTCAGATTGTTTATATACCCAAGTATTTGACTGTCATGTTTTGGTATGTGAAAGGTTTTTGTACATACTTTTTTGTAACAGATATTCATGTTTTGCCTGATAATAACATACATCAACTATGTCTTATTGTACCATAGCCATTGACAGACATGTACAAAACTATCAGTTCACCAAATGCAATGATTAAAACGATATTTAGAAAAAAAGATGTTTCCTGCCTCTGTGTATACATAGTATTGACAATGATGGTCCTGTATAATTGATTAATGTCAATTATGCATCTTCATTTTTAGTGTAATTCATTTGGACAATTCAATCATTAGAGGTCTCCTTTCCTTTTCCTCAGTAATTGCATTGCCTGCTGGATTTAAACTAGAGATAAGCGAATTAAATCACTGCTAACTCGAAAGAGCTTTTCCTATGAAGAATCGCCTGAGATCATAGGATCAATATCAAGGATTAATATTTCAAACAGATGGCTTATTTGGATCAGGATTCAGGATTTTATGATTAATATTTCAAAATTTGGAATAGCCAAGCACTATAATCTTAGAAAAGTACAGCATTGCTGTAATGCTGTGCGCTATGATAACATGATATTGACTAAAATGACTGATAAGTAATAACTAGGGGCTGACATATACTTACTAAAATGCTGACAATCAATGGCTATTAAAGTGCTAATTGATAGTAGCATCTGACAAATAGTAACTCAGGGCTCACAAGTTCCAACAAATACAGTCTACAGAGTAACTGCTGGGCAGGTCCAAGCAGATAGGCCCATTTTGTCCCTCCGTGACACTTCCATTTTAGACTTTGGAATCCACATCTAAAAGAATAAAATTATTTCTTTTGGTGGGAATTCATCTTTATATCTGCCACCAAATTCCCACCAAAAGAAATGATTTTATTCTTTTAGATGTGGATTCCAGAGTCTAAAATAGGAAATGTCACAGAGCGACATCTGCTTGGACCTGCCCTGCTGTCAAAATATTTAAGAGCTTTGAGATATTGACTAAATCACTGACAATCAGTGACTAAGTGCTGTCCTTGACGGGTTAACATTATACATAAGGCTGTCTGTATTGGCTCAACATTAACTATGATGCTGTCCCAAAGTGTTCTATATACACCTATAACCATCCCCCCTTACCTAAGCTGCTATACCCCTATACTCATGCCCCCCCAAACGCACTAAGGGTTATGACCATAACATAAGTTGTCTTTAAAGGGTTAACATAAGGGTCAACATTATAACATAATGTTGTCTTTAAAGGTCTAAGACCATTTTAATAATTGTCCCCTAAAGGGTTACCACCATAACAAATTGTCCTTAGAGAGTTAACATTATAATATAAAAAAATATCATTATTGGGATAACAGTGGGCTATTATAGGCAGAGGGAAAAAGGGGGTTTGTTGTGCTAAAATGGCACTTCCAATGGGCCTTAAATATAGTTAATATCCAGAATTTCCACCATTTAAATTTCTATCTTTATCACTCTCCGCTCAACTTTGGAATAATCGAATTGGGGAGTCTTTAGCTAGCATCAAGTGTTAGGACTATGTCTAAGCCCCACAGCCCATTTGGGAGAGAAGACATATTGGGAAACAACACAGTCATCTCCAGGGGGAGTTACATATTCTTTTTTGATGTTACAAATAGTCATTACAATCTCAGTTCCAAATGAGTGGCACAAACATGATTTACTAAAACCTGTTGATTTGCATTAAAAGGAGTGAAGTGATACATACCACTGGTTGATGATCCTTACCCAGTCAGTGTAACACCTGCTTGCATTGTGTGTGTGTTTGAGTTTGAGTTTAAGGTTCCATAGTTGGAGATGGAGGCTGAAGCAGCCCAGCCCCTACTCCAATCCAGCCATTTATTCCACCCCAGCGAGTCGGTATCTTAGTCCCGTCTGTGGTTGTCCGTCTCCCCGGTCCTGTCTTAGTCCTGTCCTGGTGAGCCTCAGTGAGGTCTGCTCTCTGAGCCCTCTACTCCTGACTGTTCTATAACCTTCTCTGACCAACAACTAGACTTTGCTCCCTGACACGCAGCTACTCCGTGTTTCCAGAAACTACGCAGCCACTCTCACTTAACAGAATACAATGCGTCCTTACCTTTCATGGATATCCGTTTCTACAGACCCAGTGGTGTCTTACTGACAGCACATTAATCTTTCTTCCTGTGTGTGTCTCTCTCTGTCTCTCTGTCTCTCTACTAAGGCTCTAAGACTATGCCTCCCCTTATTCACTTGTTATTTTCATGTTAGCTATTAAAACTAGTATGTACCTGTCGTCTTTATATCATGTCTATCTGTTTTTTCCTGAATTCCCATTAACTTAACAGTATAACAATGTTGTCCTTAAAGGGTAAACGGATCCTTCAAAATAGTGTTGCATTCATACTTCAAATTCATTTGTACCCTGTCCTAAAAATATGCTTCTGCAATGAACAAGTATTCACCAGGGCTGCATTCATGCATCACGAGAATAAATGTATTTAATAGCCTAGAGATAGTTAGTTCCAATTATTGTACTCATGCATTATGGCAACATTAATGCACCACTACATATCTAATCATAGAATAAAACACATAAAGGCGGTGAAACACCAAACACCGCACAGAGCTCCTGAACCAAAGTCATCTGTCCACCAACAGGATCACCCTTTCCCTTAGCTCAGTAGGAGGAGCACAGGACTATTGATCAGAAGGTTGATGGATCTAGTCCGAACACGTCCAAACCATTATTCAGCTGGAGACTAATGCCCACTTTATAAAGAATGGAACAAAAGGAATTTTCATGTTTCATGTATAATGGAATCGATAGACATATTTATGAATATTGGTAATGCTATGAGAAGATGGGAACAGTAGCCATCACATGCATGGACTAGATCCATCTACGTTCTGATCATACAGTGAAATAAGATTTCTGGGCTAGCCCATATGGGCCCCAGCTGGCTGTCTTGACATTTGCCAGCTTTAACCCATCTCGGCCAGCCCAGAAGCCCAGTGGATCCCCATCTGGGGCCCGTGTGGTCGTGGTGGCTGGGTAGTGATGGACAATCTCTCACAGATTAGAATTACATTACACCCGTGTAAACTAAAAAAATACTAGAAATAACTAGAGAACTATCAATCGGGTAGTGGGACAAGTACCAAAGTTGTTATCCTCACTAATTTGATAAATCTGAAAATTCTCTAAAATATAGTTAACATAGTAGTATATATAACTGTCTTTGACTTTGGGTAGCATTTACTTCTTCCCAAAAGGCTTAAATGGAAAGCATTCAAATTATACCCTGTCCACATTTTTTATGGGGAACCTGAGTCTCTCGATTGTCTAGTGACAGTGTAAGGAAGTGCTGACCCGTGGGAAGGTTGGGTGGTATCAATATATGTGGATCACCTATGCAGCACCTGCGACTTCTTAAATAAAGAATGTGTTTTTACAAGAAGCAGAATGCACTTACGGGAAGGAATTCACAATACCTTATGGGGTCCAGTAGCAAAGTGGTAAATAATGATTCTCACGCTGTAGGGTATTGTAAGTATGAACTTACGGTACCTCATTATCTAATGATCTGTGTAAGGGTAATGTAGGGGTATTGTAGAAGGGGAATTGATTATTTGGAAGGGGTTCCGTTTAGTTGTTTTCGTTGGATGCAATGGCCATACTAATCCCACTAACATCCAGTGTTATTTCTCTTTTATATACAAGTTTTCTTTATTTGTGTTATACATTTTTGGTTGACATAAATCTCCCATATTAAACACTTTTTTAGCCTCTTGTAATAAATTTACAAGAAGTGGGTATCGTATTTCATTATTTAACAATTGGCTAAAAGGGGTTTAGTATGTACTGTGCCCATATCTATGAGAGGTAAACTTACCTTTTTTATGGTATCTTTTGTATCTAATGATATGGTACCTCTCGTACCATAACCATTCTTTATTTAATGGGTCTCTGGTATTTCAGAATATGTTTGGATTACCAGAAATACCTGCATGCTATCAAGAATATCCGCTGGCCAGCCATTATTCAATAGCCACATTTTCTGACGCTAGCTTGGAGAAGGTGAGGGGGGTGGGTTGTCATGACCTCACCTACCGCCTTCTCTATTACAATTATTGATTTCTCTACCATGTTCTACTCCAAATTTCCCTGTGGTGATAATGCTGGTTATTTCATTGATGTTAAAATCTTCTACAATCTTTTGAGTCTTTCGTCTTTCATATAATTACATACTTAAACCACCTCAAGTGTAGCAACCATGTCCTGTCAGGGTCTACACCATTCCTCTTACATATGCTCGGTATAGTACTCAAGAAACCTAAGTCCCCTATGCATACATATGTTATGTACATTTTAGCCTCATTTATTTGTGTATTGTCTATAATGAAGCAGGATATTATTCTGTGACTGATAGTCACAGATCATCATCAAATGGGTTGTCTTTGCCTACCACTCAATAAATTGTTTAAGATAAGAGATCTAGTTGTGTTATTTATGCATTCTGGTTCTTAAAGCTTGGAGCTTGAAGGGGAACCATGGTTTTTGCCTAGTTCCTATGCATAATAAGTGAGCTACAGGGGTGCAAAGGGCCAAAAAGAGTAATTTTTTGGGGTAAAAACGAGGAACTATTTTTTTCCCCTTGCTACCAAAAAAAAAATAAAGTGCCAAAACCTTATTTATTTCATCTGGGATATCCCCCCTGGGGTAGAGAATATTTTTGTAACAGTTGGGGGTCCATGCATTATCTTTTGCGATCACTGGGTGCATAAATCCTTTGGTGTAATTGTCGTGAGGACACGTCTACGACGTTTTTTGGGTTGTTTTGCACCATGAAAGACACTATGGATGGACTAATAAAATTTACCAGGTAGAGACCTTACATGTACCTATGTAGCCCACAAAAAAGTTTGAACTTGCCTGTTAAACTGTATGTCCCAGAGGCTATTACATGTAGATGATTTTGGGGTAGTTTACGCAAGGACACATCTACGACCATACATGTACTCATAGCTGCTAGGTATCTTATATTTAACTATCCTTATTATGTGGGCCTTATACCTTCATATGACAGCAAAAAGCCCTGTAAATTTGGTTAACAGATTCCAGATAGAACCAGAGATATCATAAGAAAAGTATTTACGAGGACACGTCTATGACCGAGGACACGTCTACGACCACAGACATGTCTACAGTTATATTGCAAGATGCTTGATACTTGACTGTCCTTGTTATGTGTGAATTATACCTTGATATGATAGGAACATTGAATGTTAATAAGATTATTCTGTCTTAATGCAACTCTGAGCTATGACACTGAATACAAATGGAAGGACACTTCTACGACCAGGGACACGTCTACAGGGGCGTAGGAAGCAAATTTTTATTGGGGGGCCCAGTGGTCTCGGTTGGGGGGGCCTGCTTTATTTTTATATAGGCTTATATAGGGAACCTCCTCATTATTGGGGGGGCCCAGGCCCCCCTGCCCCCCCTTTTCCTACGCCCCTGGTCTACGACTATACATGAAGTCATACAACAAGCTGCTTTGTATTTAAGTAAAACCATTATATGTTAGTTGTTCCTTGATATGAAAGGAACATTACATGTTAGTGAGGATATTTTGCCTGACTGCAACTCTGAGCTATGGCATTGGATATATAATTGCATGGACATGTCTACGACCATGTAATAAGGCATTGTACTGTGGGCATCCTATGAAATACATTTAACCTTCCCTCGTATATGGGCATTGTAGCCTAACATATATACATTATGTACACAAAAGGATTTTACCATACTGCAATTTTTTGGGACCCCTCTGACCAGCCATTTGATGATGATCCATGACTATTGATCATTTACTGTAATTTTCTCATTATGGATCAATTTGTGTGTAAATATTCATTAATTGTTGTACATATTGTTTCCATGGGTTAATCTTATACGTATTGTATTTTCATCCATCGCCTTTTTACATATTTCATCAATTACATTAATTATGTGTAACCAACAGAGGATATCACCTTTATTGTCAGATTTAATCACCTATGTTCAATTTGTGACAATAAAATTTTCAAACCTTAAAAAAGCACTTTCCTCATTAATTTTGCAGAAAAATAATTGCTCTTCTTGTGATATCTTATTTAAACTATCACACACAAAGCATATCATCATCTAAAAAGCCGGAAATTGCCACCTAAGTAGGGTGGATAGTAACTTTATGGATTGCTGATAACTGCAAAAGTTATTCTTAGATAAAGGTGGCACACACTAATCATGTGACCAACTACAAACACATTACGTTGACATCTGAGGTTCTCACTCCTGCCACAGGGGACACCCAAAAAATGGCGGGAAATATGATCCCCATAGGAAAAGCATTGTAACCATTTAGCGTCTTAATCAATTTTTGAAATTTTTCCTGTGAGAAATTCTCAAATATGTCTTAAACTATTATATTTTTCTATTATATTTTATAAGAAATATGTATGTCCTCCAGATTCCTGAGATTGACAGCTTTCTAAACATCCCATTGTTTTTACCAGGGAATGTCTGCTTCATACTTTATTTTCGGTGCAAACTTTCAGACATGAAAAAATTTGGTCATTTTCAGGCGTCTGCTGGGGGCCAGGGTATCGCCAATAACTTTTGGAGTTAAATAGTACTCTCACACAATAAGCATACTTAGAGTAGTCATTTTAGTGGAAATGCCAACTATAAAGGTGTTGTAAAAGGCTACTTAGAGTAGTTATTTAAGTGGAAATGCCAACTACCGGTAGTTTGGCGGAGCTTGGGTGCTTAGTCTGACTCCTCCATGTAAAGATAAGGGAGTGGTTACACCAATGGGTGGAGCATGCTGCTATAGACATTTATAATTCACGTTATACTGGTCTCCTTTAGATAACAGCCAATACCAGCTGGGCAGCCTATGCCGATGACGCTATGAAACAACTATGTCTTGAGGAGCTGAAGAAAAACCAGAATATTGACCCTAACCTGGCCAACCAGATCATAGGTTCCATATGCACCAATCAGGACTGTGGCCAGGGAGACTGTGTAGGCAATTAGAATAATTTCCAGCAATTTTAGATGTCACCTTATAGGTTTTTGCTGTGGTATGACCTTTGCATTGTGATATGTTATCCACTGCATTGCCTATCCTTTACTGAATTGATGTAGGTTCCCATCAAAGTGGGGGTGACCAATATTGTTCTGAACAGACAAAAACAAAAACCGTGTCTTTTGTGGTCAATAGGCTTAATGAACTTCAATTTGGATAATTGATGACCCAATAGGAGAAAGATACAGAACATTTGCGACCAGAAGCTAAATTGATTTTTTTCCCACAGGGAAATGTGTGTGCTATGCAGATTCACCTCAGATTCACCTCAGTACCTCTGATAAACCATGATGAAGTTCTAAAACTTATTAATAGTATTAATACCAACAAGTCTTTCCTTTTCATCGTCGCCATTTTGTTACCAGGAGGGGGTTGTAAAATTGTCTTGTTTTGGACCAATTACTCCTTCATATCTCCATCAATTCTCCTCATCATGTCTGCCACTTACCAGTCAGCAGGTCCGGGGACAAGATCTGGGGGTAAGAAAGCCATATCCAACAAAGAACACGGCGAACAAGTGTCTTTTTCCAGATGCATGGTCCATCAGCACAGTAGTCCCTATTCCAAAATCAGGTTCACTTAGCAGTATCAGTAATTGGCGCCCAATTAATTTGTTACCTATTCCCGGGCGACTTTTAGAGAAAAAACATGTACATAAACACGTCCTGGAGCACCTTGTATTAAAGACCTTTTAACACCAAAACAGTACGGTTTTCGACCAGGACTTGGCACAGCTGATGACACCTTTGTTTTCACTAACCATATTTATAAACAAATGGATTTAGGGAATTATATTAGCACTTGTTTTGTCGATGGCTCCAAGGCCTTTGATTCTTTAATAGTGTAAAATGGTTAAAATGATACCTACCTAACAGACGGCAAGTTACAACACTTAATTGTAAATCACAAGAGGCTACGGTTAATTTTGAGGTCCCACAGGGGAGTACACTCGGTCCCCTCGTGTTTTTACTTTTTATCAATGATTTTCCATGATACATTAGGAATTCCGAAGTTTATATGTATGCAGATGACATAGTTTTAGTCAGCTCGGGTAAATCTTTCGAAGAATCTGAGCAACTGCTTCAGAGGGATGTTACTCAAACCAACACCTGGTGCTTAAAAAATTGTCTTACTATAAATAAGAAAAAGACAAAGGTGATGAGGATTACTCGCAATGCCATTAGGGAAGAAATACCGCCACTTAATATTAAGATTAGTAATACTTGTCTCGAAGTTGTAAAGACGTATAATATTTAGGTGTCACTGTTGACAATCGCTTTACATTTCATGTCATGAATATGTTGAAAATCATAAAATATCCGAAATATCTGGATGAAGACAAGGCCTTGTTGATATACAATGTATAAGCAGATGTTAATGCCCTATTTTGATTACTCAAGTTTCATCATAGAATGTACCACTGAAGCATTAGTGAATAAACTTCAACCTTTGTCAAATAGAGTCCTCCGTGTATTTAGATTTGGTAACATAATATCATGTTTCAAAAGTCCTCAGCCACCCAGCTGATGATGTACAAACAGTCAGCCAATCTTGCCTATGTCTTCCCAGAAGAACAAAGACGCACTAGGAATGACCATAAGGTCAAAGTCCTAGCATATCAGAATAAATATACTGGCACTGATAAAAGTCGTTGGTCAAGGGGAGTAAAATCCTGGGACAAGCTCCCTGCTGAAACCCAGAAAATCAATAAGAAGGTTTCCTTCAAATTGAAAATAAAGGACATTAAGCCACCTGGGAAATGAAAATGAAAGTAGTTGAATATTCACTACCACCGCTGCTATGCTTGCTATGCTGTGATAACCCCCCATCAACCCCCCCTCCCCCTCTACACAAACACCCCCCCCCCCACGAGCCCTGTTGATACTCAAAGGGCGTACCACCCCACCCCGACCTGTCCCCCGTCCACCCCCCCCCCCTCACCACACCCCGGCAGTCCTGCTGATGGTGCTTTTGGATCGTGGAATTTTAGTTAGTATCCTAGTCACAAATTATTGCTGCATAATTGATATTGTGTTAATTTACTTTAACACCACAGTGACAAAAGAACTTCGAAGCAAGTAGGGAACTTTTTACCGCCTGTATCAGCTTTACACACACCTGGAAACAATGTATGTTTGATATGGGAGGGAAACCTTTTCATGTTTAGATGGGGTGACAAAGAGTGTACATATGTTGAAATATGGCATGTTTGCACATTGATGACGGATCGGTGTTTCGCTGATCATGATTATAATATTGTATGTATGACTGGATACTATGTGATTTTGAGTATGCGTGTATTAATACTAAGTGATGAATGTATAAGTTCATTGCCATAAGCAATATAGGAAGGAAAATCAGCATAGATTACAGATGTATCACATACTCTCTTTATCACTATATTATTGTACATGTAGTATTTTTTCCGCAGTACTACCAACAGTCTTTTGGCTACGACTGAAATAATTATTCGCATGAAACTCTATATCACCGGCATATTGTATTATTGCAGAAAAACCATTCTATAATGTATACCTAGCACTTACATATATAGATATGCTCAGGACATTTAATATCATAAAGGTTTTGTAAAGGGACTGCCAACCCCGAGTTGTGGAAGTAAGATGTCGTAAAACTAAGATGCAATAAAAATGTTTAAACTTGAACTTGAAGTACCCATTAAGCTCCTAATCCCATTCCACCACTTAGCTTTACATTGAGATCATCCATATAATTGACATTGAGTTAAGTGGGATAACACTTCCAAGAGTTTAGTGGGACAACATGTCATTTGCAAAAATGAGAAAAGACTAAAAATTAATAAACAAACCTAAGAACTAAAAGAAAGAGTAATTTGGCCAAACTATTTGACACTCTTTGTTAAGTACAATGATGCTTATTTCTAGAAGGCACACACTGCTATGAAAAATGGTTGATTATAAGATTTTAGCAATATTTATAAGCATTCTATCGATTTTCAGGTTGCATTTGGAGAAATTTACCTAATCAAACATCTCACAAATAGACAGAGCATTATTTATTAACTTTAATTCTGTGGAGTGCCCAATCCCTATAATAAAGCCATATGTGATCAGTGTCAGCATGAAAATGGTACAAGTCAGTCTGACCCACTACATCCCATATTATAGCACGTGTCTTAGCTGCTCTACCAGTCAGCCCTCATGTCAATGAATGGTAAGTGTAAACCTGGCCAATAAAAAGAGGTTTAATTTGCCCCCCCCCCCCCAAGGCACTTCATGTGTTGGGAATACACATGAGTAGACTCACATGTGCGGCAAGCAAGGGTACTTGTTCAGCATAATGCCCCACTAAGGGACCAGTTTTGGACCAAAATAGTTCTAGCATTGGTCTACTTCAGCAAAATGTTTCTAGCTAGGTCAACTTTTTAGCACAATACCCTTTGTATATTATCATAGTTCAGAGTTTATCTGGTCAACGTTGACATTACTTTCATAAAATAAAAAAGGAATCAGGTTAGGCTGCTTTGCCTCCTTTTCCAAATACTAGATTCACGAATGCATGGAATTTATTAGAGTAGGTTATAATCCATGGCCCTGTATATGCTTCTTTTTATATGCAACTGAACAACATGAATAGCCATTTCCAGCCTATCGCTTGTGTTATTCAATGCAATTGCTATGTTGAGGCACAGCAGAACCCAGATGACCAATGTATGGTATGTCACATACCCTAATAACAACCCTAATAATTGGTCCATTATTGAGGGTAAGTTGTAAGCCATATTCCTCTTATTTCGTAATCTGCCATTGAATCATCAACAATCTTAATACATTTATGGGTCTGAACTCCTAAATTCGACATAGGTACATTTCTCAAACTTAACATGTGGCATGGCCATTAGTGACATGAGGAAAACAATAATATGACATGGGGGATTTCTTAATTCAATTTTGGACATAATAAAATCTTAGAAGTGACATGGGACATGGGGATTTACATGACATGTGACATAAGGACCCCCTCCAGGGCACCACATTTGCAACTGAATTCGTAGACACCCATGATTATTTCCGTCATTTTATTTCCTCACTTCTGTCTATAGAATGTGTAAAGGTTGGTATTCTATTTGGATCCATTCTAGACTGCCAGATGTCTGATGCTGTTGTTGCTGCTATTGCTGCTGCTGTTGGGTCTGTGGTGGGAATAGCTTTTGGTGTTCTACTCCACTACTTATGTTGTTCTTGCAGGTAGTTTAATGTATCCACACTTGCCATTAACCCTTTTAAGACATACCAAGCATGGCCGTTTGCAGTCACTGTGTACATATATGCATTATAATTACAAAGGATTAATATCATTATACCTTAATACACTACTAGCATGTGACACATCCAAGTGGGCACAACACGTTGAATCAATGTTGAAAGGTTGTAGACAAATGTTGATATGGAGATTGGGTACTGTGTGTTCCTTCAAAGCTAATGGTATTTGCTAGTTAAAAGGAATTATGGTGCCTCTAGTCAAGATTCATATTCCTTCATTATTATGATTGAACAAGTAATTAATGTATAATTCATGACACGTGTGTGCTAACAAAGGATAATTACACAAGGGCGCAGCCAGAGTGTAATTATCCTTTGCTAACACACACAAGTCATGAATTATCCATTAACTACTTATTTTATTACACTATTAATCAATAGATAATCAATAGAATATCAATAAATTCAATAAAAAAAATTCGTTCACCTCCATACCAGGACCGGGACACGACATGCTACTGACTGCTCCAGATCTTCTATGAAGCCAAAAAGGTGGACCAGGCCAGGACGCGAACGCCTGTGCTTGCGGTTTGCAGCGTGACTCGCTGACCAATATACTATCGGTACACACACCTCCTTCCAACCTTGACCCATAACCAGGCCAGTTGCGCACAGTACTGCAAGCTGTCGGCGCCTACCATAGCGGACACAGAGGTAGGGAGGGAGGGGGGGTCACAACCCAGACTGCAGGATATTTTCACACATTGAATGTATACTAGTCATATGTGAGTGACCTCCCGGGCTTTGTATATCAATGACTTATAGAGACCTGGTTCTAACCAACCATTTCTCGTCAGTCCCTGTGGCGCACTGCATAGGGAGTTGGATTTGGGATCAGTAGAGTGCAGGTTCGACCCCTACTTCTGACTGAAAATTTTGTAGGTTTTAATGTAACATATGACATGTAAGGTGTTCATGTTATCCATGGATAACCTCACTGGGTGCCTTGCCTGTTATCCTTAGATAACCGCATGCCTTATAAAAGTCATGATGCATGCACCATGCCATGCAATATCAACAGGTATGTGCATGGGAATATCCAGGAAAAGCACTCAGAATCACAGAAATCGTGTAATAAACATCAATATCAATTCACTGTGCCTGAAATGGCTTAGCAATGGTATTTCTAAAAAGGCTTTTCAAAATTTGCTCTGGCCAGTGCTTCGGCCACCCATGTTGGTGTATGTGTCAACTATTTTGGACTGTACATGTATCAACCCTGTAGAATTGGCACACAGTATAAGCTACTCACCATGGTGATAAATGGAAAATATACATACTGCAATGCTGCATATTCATCATAATTATTGTCTGTAATGAAGTTAAATGTTCAGCCTAATTCTCATTTATCAAAATGAAAAACATGATGCCAACTACTAAGCCTAATCTATGTCAATACAAAGGGATGGATAACTGACTACTATGGGTGTGTTTATCCATCTTTGTCTCATTTCAGACTGTCAAGTCGAAAGTCAATAGATGACTACAGTTCACAGGGCAGACATAACGGGTTCAAGCCACCCACCAGGTCCCATTATAGGGACAAAGACTGGACACATAGAAACCCTGATGTTAACACCAGAGTTCCCACATAACGTGGATGACAGGCATCATGAATGACATCAGCCTTACATCCAAAACTATGGCCAGGGAGTGGAAAATGGTTTCGATGACACCACATACTTCTGAGCCACACTCCTACAATCTCTCAATTGTGCAAGCTTTCATCAATATAGGTAAATCCTGGAAATGTGAGGGAGGTCCAAGGTAAAGTAAGTTCAGTTGTATTCTACTGCCCCACTGGATCACTTCTACTGAGGCCACACTCATAATATAGCTGCAGAACTACAAAATATCCGCTTCTGGAGCAGGTTCTATCAGTTGGTTTTGACTACTTATGTAGATCTGAGACCATGGTGATGACACAGAAATTCCAGGAGAAAAACCGACTTTTATTTGGGTGTTTCTTTGTAATTATCATCCATCATACATTGTAAAATAGAATATCAGTCAATGACAACTAGGTTGTGGATGTCATTTCAGATAGAGGGTTAGTCTAGGAGCAAATGTCTTGGCACATTTCTGCCATCCATGTCTGCCATAAAGTCTACACAATCAAGACATTTCATTGATGATAAATAGCTGACCCAAGATGTAAGATAATCTGCTCTCGGAATTCCATTGGTTCTGCTGATGTGATACTGTAACCTTAGAAAATTTCACTGTGGACATCTCAGACAATAAGTGCTTGGGTATCATCATCTGAGTCACTTCAAGTGAAACAATAGGGCCTAAATTAACAGAGGCATAGATATTTAAACGCCAGGAAGGGCAGTGTCATAAATGGGCCCACCAAAAGACTTTTCACCTTGTGTGAGGATGAGGTGGTGTTGTGTGACAGACTCTTGGTAGGCCGGTTCCACTGATTCATGACTAAGTAGAGGTGGCCAACCTTTATTAAGTGATTCACGTACCTAACAGATAATATGGGCTTTAGTGATATTGTGATCTCCATGATATTCAAGAGGGGAATAATTGTAATCACTGGTCATTGTACTGGTAAATGTGCATGTCTATGAGCGCTTAACATCATGGTGTTATAATTATGTAAAAATTGGTGTTCTTGCCTTTTTCAAGTCTAATGCACTGTAACCCACAGAGTGTACAGGGGTATTGTGAACATGTTGATGAACCCCACAAAGCAAATTATGGCTTGGAAATCTCTGATAAATTAGATTGTCTTCCTAGAAACAGAGGACATTGCAAAACTTTTGTTTATTTCCGTAGCTTAAAAGAAAGAAAGAAAACAAGAAAGAGGGAAACATTGTTATGATCGGTATGAGGATATTGGACGAATTAATATCAGTCTTTGACTGACAGAAAGCTGTTTTAGCTTTATTACAAAATTCTAATCATACAGGAATATAAAGAGCTTATCATCTGCCTATGTGTTTCTCTAAGACAATAGTATGCTTTCTTTTTATTGGCAGACATATTGTGTGAGAACAAGATAAAGTGTGGGATCTATCGGTCCAGTTGTCACTGAAAATCAAACTTGATAAGGAAATAATCATAATGGATTCTCAATTTTAAGTAATATCAAGCCTACCAATGCACTGGATAACCAAACAATATGTTTGTGTAAAATGCACCAGTTGAGATACTGTAGTAATGTATCAAGAATGGGATTGAAAATGCAAGGCAGGAAATGGAAAAACTAACTGTCAATCTTCTTATTTATCAATAACAATTTCAACTGGGACAAAACGTTCTGTACATATTTGATTATGCTCAAATTCCTCAAACATAGGTGTATGATGGGATCCTATATTGATGGGTATAATAATGAGACACTAAGGAGGTATGCTCCTGTGGTAACATTTGGGATGATCCTCTGTAGGTTCTTTGGGAAATGGCATTTGGAATGGTCCCCTTCAGAGACTTTTTTTACAAATGGACAGACAGATTCTCTCCTGGGTTATTTAGGAACGGTACCCCACAAGGAAATGGGAAATTGGCCCTCAGCATATATATAGGGGCTTCTAGTAAAGTTCTTCCATGGGATGCATGGATATATGAGATGTGTCATGATGACTTTACGATTATGTACTTAGCATCAAATCAGTGGATTGGGATAACAACATGCCTTAGTGTATCTACAATTAATTCTAAAATATTCCCCAAACATTTGGAAAGTATGTAATATCCTCTGACTCAAACTACAAAATGATAATGATGGTTTAACATAACATGAACATTGTAATGTCATTTGCTAATTAGCTCAATGCCAATGGCGAAATTACATGGAGGAAGGGCACAGATATTAAGTCTTGTTAGTGAAGTCCATTTCTTATCACCAAAAAAGTAAATACCCCAACACCATCATAAAAGCTCCACCCTGATTTTGCGAGAATGCTACAAGCTGCAGCTGTCATTCCTTAGTATACAACCCTTTCATCAGCTTAGATACAGCAGATGGCACTAGTGGCGACCATGCCACTTTACTTCTCCTACAAGGGCATGGCTGGTTTTGCCTCCACTGCCTGTAATAGGCCCACATGTTTGTAATGGTCTGCATGTTGTTTGGCTTGGCATATCCTTTAAATGTTGATAGTGACTATAACCACACTATTTCTCTGTGTGCAGATTTGATTTCTGAGACTTGGACCTCAAATTTATATTACAAATTGGCATTTTAGTGAGTGGGGTCTGTGCACTAAGGGTAAACCTATGGAGCCCTGGGAGTGGAAGCTTGACTTGCCTATGTAAGCAGGGGGGCTACTGGAGCGCCATCTACTGTATTAGCTTGGTAAAACAAATGTATATATGTAAAACCCCTCATATAAGCAGCACCCAGAATTCAGAGTGATAAGGGTGTGAAATCGTTTATAATCTGTGGCCTATACAAAGGGTTTAACAGTTTTTGAATAAATAAAATAAAATTATTTAAGAAAATAAAAGGTTATTCTGGATACATGTTTAACATAATTGGATAACATTTTAACCAGTATGTATCCTATGTATTATGGTGCTATTTTCTTCAGGTACCACAATATCCATAGATAGGCCCATGCTAGACATATCAGCATGTCCACTATGTCTGATTGTACCATAGCTATTGACAGACATGTACCAAACTATCAGTTCGTCAAATGCAATGATTAAAACAATTTAAAAAAAAAAACGTTTCCCGCCTTTGTGTATACATAATATGGACAACGATGGTCGTATTTGAAAGATTTATATCAGTTCATGGTTCCCATAAGAATCTCAGATTGAAATTTCCTGGCCAAAAATGATAATTTTCCCTGACAAAACAACGGCACATACATTTAAATTGTAAATTTATACCAGGGGTCTAATTTAGAACAATTATAAATTCTACTTCAAGTTATCAACATAAAATCAAAACCTTAATTTCAGAAATGAAATTGCCATCTTTGGAAATAGTATTTGAATGCTCACAGGGGAGAACTGTCTAAAATCAAACACAAGTGATGCATTTTGGCAGATTTTCCCTGACTCACTACAAAGTTTTGTAAAATTCCCTGACTTTCCCTGGCCACTTTATTTTCCCTGACCTGCGGAAACCCTGCAGTCGTGTACCTTTTTTAAAGTGTACCGTAATCTCTCGCGTAGAAGATGTGGTGCGCATATAAGAGGCACCCCCAACTCAGGAAAAGCTGGTTCGCATATAAGACGCACCTCTTAGGGGTGATTTTTGTAAATTCAGTACTGTTCTATAGTAAAAATACCCCGCGTATAAGACACACCCCTTTCTTGGGGAAGACCTATAAGACGCACCTGGCCTTTGTTTGGCGTACAAGACGCGTCTTATACGCAGGAGATTACGGTAATTCATATGGTCAATTCTAACTTCCCGATGAGTTATACAGAAAAAGGAAGAAATTTCTCCAGGAAAGAACACAGAATGTTAGGGTATACATAACTTTATTATATGTAAAATAATACAAATTAAAACCTAACGGATGTACACTTATTCACAGAGACTTACTACCTGATGCTCATTCAAAAATCCTCAAATGAATAATACAATCCCTCAAACTTCTCAACATTTGAACGATGTAAATACGACTGAAGGACATAACTATGGAACAAATGAATATCAACATAAATATCTCTAACTTGTATAAGAACTGAAATCGTTCTGCCACTGGAATCAATCACATCACGTCTTCTTAGGGATGCATTTACAATAGACGTAACCTTTCTGTCGCCATTCACTCTAGCTGCACAAGTATTCCATATTATATGTCGTTTTTTGTAGTGCAAAACAACTTGGGCATTGCTTGAAGTGGCAGGCTCGGCTTGTAAAATATACATTTATTCCTCCACTTCATCCATGTGTAGTTCTTAACTTCTCAGACTATTCCTTTTCACAAGTTCAAAAAAAGTTTTCAATGTGACACTTAGGCAATGAAGTCGAGTGGTCGATTGAACCCTCCGCGCCTGTTCATGTACTGTCTGTAAATGACAAGGGAAATGGGTATTTGTTAGACACATACAACTGGTATAGAAAGCTCACATGATGTACCCAGTAAGATTGGGGTTTGACTTCACCACTACATAGGAACCAATTTAGAACACCTTATTTCAAATTCAAGCCTTCGCAAATTATCAAAAACTCCCACTTCCTATTGGAAACTTCAGAAACTTTTCTCATTTGTGAATAAATTTTGACAACGGGAAGTGTCTATTAGGCCATGAAACATGCCACTCGTTTATTTAAACAGCCTCATGATCAATTGACAGCATGAATGCAATGCTGGTGATTAACTCAATGATGGTAAATCCGTGCATCATGGTACCCGTTAATGCTGGTGATTAACTCAATGATGTTACATTGGTGCATCATGGTACCCGATAATGCTGGTGATTAACTCAATGATGGTAAATCGGTGCATCATGCTACCCGTTAATGCTGGTGATTAACTCAATGATGGTAAATCGGTGCATCATGCTACCCGTTAATGCTGGTGATTAACTCAATGATGGTAAATCGGTGCATCATGCTACCCTTTAATGCTGGTGATTAACTCAATGATGGTAAATCGGTGCATCATGCTACCCGTTAATGCTGGTGATTAACTCAATGATGGTAAATCGGTGCATCATGCTACCCGTTAATGCTGGTGATTAACTCAATGATGGTAAATCGGTGCATCATGCTACCCGTTAATGCTGGTGATTAACTCAATGATGGTAAATCGGTGCATCATGCTACACGTTAATGCTGGTGATTAACTCAATGATGGTAAATCGGTGCATCATGCTACCCGTTCATGCTGGTGATTAACTCAATGATGGTAAATCGGTGCATCATGCTACCCGTTAATGCTGGTGATTAACTCAATGATGGTAAATCGGTGCATCATGCTACACGTTCATGCTGGTGATTAACTCAATGATGTTACATCGGTGCATCATGCTACCCGTTAATGCTGGTGATTAACTCAATGATGGTAAATCGGTGCATCATGCTACACGTTAATGCTGGTGATTAACTCAATGATGTTACATCGGTGCATCATGCTACCCGTTAATGCTGGTGATTAACTCAATGATGTTACATCGGTGCATCATGCTACCCGTTAATGCTGGTGATTAACTCAATGATGTTACATCGGTGCATCATGCTACCCGTTAATGCTGGTGATTAACTCAACGATGTTACATCGGTACATCATGCTACCCGTTAATGCTGGTGATTAACTCAACGATGTTACATTGGTACATCATGCTACCCGTTAAAGAGTGCATCAACCTCATGATGCATTAAGGCACTATAACATATCAAAGAAGTACCATGGTGTCTACTCACCTATACCGCCGTTTCCGCAATATGTGTGCAACGTATGTGGAATTCTTCTGTACATTCTTATTCTGAAAATACATAAGAAAACACCATGTCATTGTCAATGAAACTAAATGCATAAATCAAGAAGGCAGATATGCAGGTGTCCTGAGAATGCCATCAATGACGCTGTAACTCTTGATGGAGAATGGGTACTACACAGCTAACCAATACTGATACAATGTACATGTAGCAGTATTCAAACATTTTATAATTGATGATTGGCAAACATTGAATCCATCAATCCCCTTCAATGTTATGTGCATAATTACCTTAACATGGCTTTGGGCAAGAGCTAAAATCTGAGGGTTAATATCAATTATTCTAGGTAAAATTCAACGTAGAAATTCTGAATGTTCCATAAATCAGGGGTGTGAAACGCTAAAACTGGTTTAGGCTGAAGTATATATTGTGATGATTTATAGTCAATTTCACATTTGATAAAAGTTGTTCAAACAGCTAATTAAATGCATTATACCACTTGGTGACCCCCCCCCCCCCCACAAATGGTATTTCATTTTCTCAGTGGATTTACACTGATCTCAGGAATGGTCCTGGTGAACACAAAAAAGGCTGAATTCCGCCTTTAGGCGGAGATTTCACACCCCTGATAAATCCAATGTGTAAGCCGCACCTCTGTGTAAGCCCCACACCTTTGGGCACTTCATTATTTGTATTTGGGTTCTAGTACTAGCCGCGGCTTATACAAGAGACTTTACGGTATATTTGGAAGAGATATATGCCACATCTGCGGTCTGAGAATTCAATTGCCAGTTAGTATTGTTCTAAATGTGAAACCCCGCTTATAAGCCCATCCCCAATTGAGCGAACTGCAGCAGACAGATGAAATGCTTATTAACCATGGCTTATTCCGACCTAGCGGGATACATTGACCAATGAGAAAATTCCTTTCATTCGATGCAGGTTGCATTATAACACCTGGTACCCATCAGCTGGCTGTTATCAGTCCTTATCTCGCAAGATACAAGCTTCAGCAGGGGTCAGCCCACTAAGGAACACGCTAACTGGGAATACGCAGGGTTTGATGTTACTATCCAGTCTACTGCACCCGGGGTTTCTTTCCCATATCTATGAGCTGTGCATCATATACATGGGAAGCTACCCTATGAATCAAATGCGCGTCTCCATATCATGCGGACAAGGAGAAAAGTGTTTTTCAGTTTACCTGACATAGCCTAGCAAACATGGCCGACCCTTCTTCAATTTAGGAAAAAAGATTTCAGACCATTTTGTACTGAATTTTGGGAATCATGGTTCAGTTGTACACAAAACTGCTGCCGTAACTGAACTGATTTCAGGGTGGTTTACAGGGATGTAAGTCAGGCATGGGCAAAAATCAGGAAGCCATACATTTACTTGATATAAAAGCCTTCTATTTTTCCAAACAGCCCTCCTTACCACTCATATAAGGAAAAAAACATGTCATTCAAAATTTTCATTAATCAGGAAATCCTGATAAAACCTGAAAACTTACATCCATGGAACCGTTATGAAAGCAAGGGTACAATAAAAGAGAAAAGGAAAAAATCGAGGATGATAATTTGAAGAAAAAAAAAAGAATATCTGAAACACACCTTTTTTTGCCTTAATTGGGTGTGGTCAAAGCACACGCTATTATGTGTACAGGACCTTACTTTCCTGCTGAAGTTAATCTTTCCGGAAATCATCTCAATCACCATCTACCACCACCAGTCATGCACGTCATCTCGTCTTATTTGAATACACCATTAAAATATTGGATGAGAGCAGAAATATCAATGCACCCCAGGAGTCGTTCTGCTTCCAATTCTAAGTTTGTTTGATTTCAGTATCCTAGTACCTCATCGGTAAACATAGCAAGTTTACCGAAGCCCCCCCCCCCCCTCTCTTATCTGGGTCTGTATGTATGTATAAATATCGAATATCCCGTGTTTTTTTTATAGTATATCCATCAAAATTGAAATGATAACAAATAACGACACATAGAAGTAATATGTATATTGAAACATTATACATAAACAGTAGTCCTCTTATCCAACATGTAACTTAATCTAGTTCAAACTATTCTGTGTGAAGTATTTAACGCATTAGGTCATCTTTTAATATCATACTTTCTGCAAGAACTAACATGTTATAACCTTCAGCAACGATCGTATAATCGTTAAATATCAATTTTGATTTCCATTAATCAATAGTTTTTATAATTTTTAAAGCAACTTCACTATATATATATATATATATATATATATATATATATATATATATATATATATATATATATATATATATATATATATATATATATATATCAGAATCTCAGAATCTCCATCTTCATATCTAACATGGGTACAAAGTGTCTGGGATAGTAAGCATTCTCTAATTGCATGTACTACATCTGCACTGGTAACTATTCCAATGTTATCATACCTCACAAAATGCAAACATGGGCATATTAAGACTTGATTCTGTCTCTAGGGAGTACTGCCTACCAGTATTCCACCTTTTGATTTAACAAAGACCATCGGGTATGGATTTGATGTGGCAGACTAGGTATGGTATACAGTATACATGTGATGTGTTTAAAACACAAAGTGACAACATCTATGCTAAGCTGTACGAGCACGCCATTGTTTAGTGTCCCATTGGACTAAAGCACCATTTCAATAAGCAAGACAGGCAATTGTCATTACCATAAGCTCCCGCATATATGAAGCATCCAGTGTTTAAGGCGCACCCTGAGCTAAAAATAATGCTATAAGGCGCAACTGGGCCTTGGTTTTTGAAGGTTTGGTACTGTTCTATTGTCAACCACGCCTATAAGGCACACCCCCTCATATGGAATGTTTTATGATGACCAGGAGGCATTAGATTCATGAAAAGACACGTCTTCTATGCAGGAGATTAAGGTACCGTAGACTGCGAAAATGGATATAAGCAGACAAACCACTGGCTGGTTGACAAAAAACAACCTATGATGACGTACACCTTTTCGCAGGAAATTAAATGAAATTCAACACAGAAATCACCAAAACAAAACAAAAAATCAGGAAGTCCTGGTCATCCAGAAAAAGTAGCACTTCTGTGTAATTATGCATGTTTCTCTATAATTACCGTTTTAAAGGCGCTCTGAATCGAGGACCTACGTCCGCCGATGTTAGCACTGTGGCAGATGTAGCCACAGAGCTCCTTTAAAGTGTATTTTGCTCCATCCATACACAAACCATGATATCTTTTAAGACATAGTCGTCCTAAGCTCTCACATACCTTATCCAAATGGGCCTAAAATCCCCTTTAGGCTATTGGCCCGTTTCAGCGCACCTGCTGTACTACCGTAATCTCCCGCGTATAAGGCGCACCCTGCCTATAAGGCGCACCTAGAGTTTTAGGATTTGGCCAGAAAAATGAAAAATTCATAACTTCTTTTCTACTGAATAAATTGTCAAAAATAAAAAGCTGTGTGTTTCTTGGACCCCCTGGACCCCTCTGTACCCCATATGCTGCTGATTGGGTTACATGGGAGTGTCACATATCAAAAGGTGTCACGGTAGTAATCCGCCCTGGTAAGCCTAGGACAGCTAAATAGGCCTAACTAAAAACAGTGTTTTGCTTGGTATAATCAGTGCCAGGGGACCTTATTTTTATCGCAGATTAATAAATTTGGTACCAGAAGAAAGGTAATGATTTGGGGGGAAACAGTTGCAAAAAAATTTTGGTCACCATGGAAACCTATTTTGTCAGAGAGGGGTCCAAGGTCACATTTGTGACTTGTCAGGGGCGCCTTTATCATTTAATTTATTCAACATGGTGATTTCCATGGCAACTGGTGCAAAAACGGATCTGACTCTGTTATGGTTGACCATGCTAAAAAAATCAAGAATGACTTCAGCTTTAATTTAAGCCTTTATTTATGAACGCCATCAAATTAGAACCCGATTGACGCCAGTTTTACGGTGGAAGATGGGGGGGGGGAATCAGAACGTCCTTGGCCCTATTAGTACCGTGACACCAAAAGAAAGGTCTTGGTGTCCCCCTTGTGGATCTAGGGAGAACTAAAACCCCCTGTATCAGACGAGCCTTATACGCGGGAGATTGCGGTATATTTCATGCTGTGATTTATCCCTGCTGTTATATGAGACATGCGCTTATTTAAAGTATAAATGGGTGATTTTTTTTTTTTTATCTTGAACCCCTTCTACCATGTGCTAAAACGAGACCAGCACTCTTTTGAAGTGAAGACCTGCGCCAAAATGGACCATTGCGGTAGACCTTTCCATCATACAAGGTTAAGGTAACATAGGTGTCTGGGGATTTAAAAAGAAAATCACCTGGACATGATGCACTACCGTAATCTCCCACGTATAAGGCGCAGCTCACATATAAGGCGCCCCCCCCAACTCACAGGGGGCTGTTTTGCATAGAAGGCGCCCCCCTGAGGGCAGATTTTTTCAGTTTAGTACTGTTCTATAGCAAAAATACCCCGCCTATAAGGCGCACCCAAACTCAAGGCAATTTACCTCCCACGTATAAGACCCAGCAGCATTTTATTTGGCCTATGAGACGCGCCTTTTACACGGGAGATTACGGTAAATCTGTGATAACATCAGAAGGTAAAATACAAACATATTTACAATATCATATCAATAAATTTCTATATAAATTCAAATGGCAGTCCTCATTCCTACATACTTAGCAGATGCACTGTTAGCAGGACGATAATGACGAGGATCAACAACTCCAAGCTATGTTTGCTTTTCTTCCATGAAACAGACATAATTCTTGGTAAGCTTTGTTTTTAGAAGCTCTCAAAAGTTCTGTCAAAATGAGATTATCCCAGAAATCTCTGTCAAATCATAACAGCATCCTTATAATAGGATATATACTTTCCTTGCGATCTCAGTCGACCTAAGTACCGGCACCAGTTGTGAGAAAATACATAAAGAAAACATAGATCGTATATAGCATTCACACGCCTGGTCTTTAAAGAATAACAGCAGGACCTTATTCTCATGTGGAAAGACAATCCAAGTTTCAGCATCACACATTTTCTGACCATATTAACTGCTGATTAAATGACTACAGGAAAATGACTACAGAATATCAACATGCTAGAAAAGCGTCTCCATTCGACTTTGTGTAATCTTACATTGATAGATATCATATTTCTAGAGATGTCCGAAAATATATTCTTAATGGTCATGAAGGGATTGATCAGTGGCGGATTTAGAAGGGGGCGCGGGGGCCAGTACTTAAGAGTTTAATTGCATGTTTTCAACCCCAAAATTTGCTAAAAATCAGGGGATGCGTCCCCTCTTTTTGGGCAGCGCCGCCTCCTTTTCAAAATCCTGGATCTGCCACTGACACCACTGCTCTATCACAAGGATACAAGGAAATCCCTGAATAATTTTGATTAAGCAACAATGAAATGGCATCGAATCATTTCGATATAACTGCGACTCCAATATTAATCTCAAGGTGCAACATGAATAACATGCATACAGATTTGAAAACAAGACATTGTTTTAGCAAACTTTCCAACTAAAGTAACATTCCCGAGATCCATTTTTCCCACATTCTCAAAAAGCTTTCGCTATTAAATGGAGACAGGAATAATCAAAACTACGCCCAGTACGATAAGAATCCATATTGTGGCATCAGTCCACATACAAACTAAAAGATAATTGTCTCATCTCCCAGATCACAACTTCATATTCTAATATCATTTTGGATCTTGAATGGATTCAATCTTGGAGTACTTCTTGAAGCAAGCATGGTAAGCGCCGTCTTAGTCACATTATAAATCAGATTTCTTCTTTTTACATGGCATTTCAGTGTCCTTAAGACTTGGCGATGTTGGAGCTCTCGCCTTTCTCTTTCCATCACCTGCTGATGATGAAGAAGAAGAGGAATAGCGCTTCCTTTTTGATTTCTTTCCTTTTGATTTCTTACTCTTTGAGATCCTCTCACTTTTAACAGACTTTGATTTGCTGCTCATCTTTGACTTGACCTTATATTTGGATCCTTTTGAGCTGCTTCGCTGCTTCCTTTTCTTTTTAGACCGAGAATAACTGTCATCAGAGGATTCTGAATCACTGCTGCTACTGTATGTGGTGTGGCTTAAAGAAGAGCGTTTACTAGAAGCTGATGATGATGAAGATGAACGCCGCTTTCGGGTACTTTGACACTGCTTCTCAGCCTCTTCATCCTTTCTGTTGGCAGCATCCTTTGGGGGATCATACTTCTGTTGATTTGACTGCCCGAATGAATGTTCCCCATTCTTCAATTCTTCAGCGAGTTCGTGGTGAAGTTTTCCAAGTGTGTTCTTTCCGGGCCACCTCTCTGGGCAGGTGTTCCGAGTTTCTTCCCGAACGAGTCCCGTAGCCCAGTAGAGATCGGTTGTGGCTTCACCGAATACCATCTTTGGGTCTGCATCCATGAGTAAGTCTCTATATGCAGGCACCTGTAAGGCTTTAGCACGTAGAACTTCCCTCATTATGGAGAGTTTGAACTCCTCATGATCGCCCGGGGGCCCCTTTAACGCCCGGTTACAAAGCACTTTTACATCACGGGCGGTTGGTGCGGCCATGATCTGCTCTGCCACCGACGTCATATTCCACTCAACTGCCTTTTTATACTGATATGCCTGTTCTGAAGAATGAAATTCCTCTGCGTATATGGTAATGTTACAGGGAAAGAAGTTGGATAGAATGTCACTAGCTCCCTGAAATGGCATGATGTAGGGCGAGTCAGTGTAATACTCACAGCGTAGTGAACCAGGATAATGGCCGAGCACACGACAGACACGACACCGCTTGGGGTTTTTACAGTCACGCACATAATGTCCCTCCTCAAAGCATTTGGTGCAGTATGAAGCTCGCCGGTTTATGCTATGCGGTGTTGCTGGATAGTTCCTGAACCCCTCACTTTGTCCTCGGGTTAATGAGGAGGAATTACTCGGATAGTTCTTATATCCCTCACTATAACCAGGAGTAGCTGGGGAGAACCGTGAGGAACTACTATGCCTTCTTTGATGATTTTCATATGAGCGGTTGCCTTCAAACGATCGATTACCTCGTGACATTGGTGAATCGCGATGGTGTGATTTTGGAGTGTCTGGCTGGAAAGAACTTTGATTTCTAGTAGAAGTGTCAGATGCCTGATTGACAGATGGAGTTACATGGGAAAAATCCAATTTTGGTGTTGCATCAATGGGCTTATTGAAAACATCATCTGATGTTTGTGGACTTTTAGGTGTGGCTGAAAGTCGATTGAGCGACACAGACCGTGGTACTAAGCTCGATCGTTTTTTCGACTCGGTTGGAGGGCCTGGAGGTAGAGGAATGTTCTCAAGGCATATGTCACTCACAGCGATATTTTCCTTACCGGAGACCTCAAGTAGAAGAGTGTCACAAGATGTACCCTCCAACTTAACTATGGGGCTGTGACTATCAGTGAGGTCTGATGCATTAGAAACCCTTTCTTTCTCTTTCTTTAGTTTTTTCTTTTTCTTCTTTTTCTGTTTCTTATTCTTCATCAGGGGTGACTTCTCTGCTTTGGGTTCACCTTCTGGAGACTCAGGTTCAGAGTGACTCGACCGCTCCTCTGATTTCCTAGGCTTTTTGTCACTAATTGTAAATGTTCGTGTCTCTGTGTCTGTAACAAGCTTTTCGCCTCTAATAAACACTGTTCTTGTCTCTGTGCTTGTTTCAAGCCATTCAGATCCAAGCTGAGAATCGGGCGTGGCTGGGGTAATCAAGTCTGGCTTCTTTTGCTGTTCGGCAGCTTTGCCCTGAAAATGATGCCAGATTGATAGAGACAAGCATTGCCAACAAGTCCTTACAGCTAAAATGGCCTAAATTTACATCAAAATGTTTGATACAATACCGTACTGTGTGCATAAGGGCCTACATTTAGATTATCATGATGATCCCCAAGTACAGTGCTCAAGCACTTGCTCAAGCTTTCAGTGCTTATGATTTATCTTAAGAAAATTCTTCCCGCGGCACTTCCACAAGCTCAGCATCATTATATGTCTGGCGTGTAAATATGACAATATGGTATTCTTACTGCAATATAGAAAAGCATGTGGACAAATACTTTTTCATTCTGAGATGTGAAACACTGCCGTATTCTCAGAGGCACTCATGTTAAGCACAGAGAATACAACAGCATTTTGGTATAAAGTAGCTGGGTATTAACAGACAAAAACTACAGCTTTTGTATATTTATGTCAGAAACAGTTAGGTCACTGAATGGCGTGAAATCTGGACACGAAAACCAGACACCACCAGTTACAATGTGCATTGCCAAGCAGATGGTATGATTCTGAAAGAACCCTCTGGCATCTATTTTGGTAAAATGCAAAGCACATGGTTTCATAAATTACCCCATATCCAGTTGAGTGGACTGCATCGTGCCTTGCATAGTTATTAAAAGCAGTATTTAACATTTTACTACCCACTGCTGAGTTGTGGCTGTGAACCTACATAACGCATTAAAATACTACACTAGACACCTTAAGGCCACACCAAAAAAATAAGTCGGTCTACTGATTTCGCTTTCCATATTTTTGGAAATACAAATTTTTTTTCCTTTGAAAAAAATCTCGTCTACGGATTTCGCTCGCTTCACTTTCTACAAGTTTTCTCTTTGTGATGTTTGACAAAATCTTTTTTAAAATAAAATTGTTTTCACTCGCCTCACTTTTCCAGCAAGGAATCCATTGGATGTAAAAAAATTCTTTAAAAAAAAAAATAAATAAAAATTGCGCTGGCTCGCACCATTCTTTCAAAACCAAAATCCGTAGACCAACTCATTTTTTTTGGTGTGGCCTAATGTTGGGAATATGCGCCCTGGTGCTTAGGGTTGGAGACCTGATTAGCAATGGTTACTGCTAAACCTCATTCATGTACATAGAACCCATATACAAGCCGCACCCTGACTTTGGGAGAGGGTTATATACCACACTTGGAGTCAACGCCATGATATACAAGGCATGTAAATCGTCAGTAGAACAGGGTGGTTACAACATATCTCACATCTGTACTGTTCTAGTGTCATGATGATAATGTATCAAACACACCTCAATCCTCACTGTGTCAGACATTTGTAACAATTCTGTATAGTTAAGGCCAAAACAGAAACTGGTATTGAAACAACAAGCCAGAAGACTCTGGAAATTTAAAGATAGCTGGAAGAATCCTTAAATAGAGCAAGATTGAGCCAAGAAAGGAAAAGATGCAATGTCTTGAAGAGCTTACTAAAAAGACGCAAGAACGCATCAAGAGAAGGAAACAACTAGCTAACAACGCCCTATGAAATCTCTGTAAAATTCAATGACAATTATACCTATAGATTGAGACCAAATTACATGTTTAGAATGGCCGTGTGAAGACTACCACTGTACAACTAGATACGCATGTATATGGACGAAACCACCAACCAACAAGATGATTGCCCCTTAGATAAGAAACCGCTCACAAAAGCCATAAACCATCACATAGCAAAAGAAAAAAAGTGAAGATCTATATACAATCGCCTTAGTGCAAGAAGGTTATAACTGAGATTTTGGCAAAAATGAGTTTTCATCTGTTTTAAACCGTATTGACCCTTATCTAGCTACTATGAAAGTAGTGAAGCTCTGCCTATGATATGTGTGCCTACATGCATCAGTGCAATATTGTTGTTTCCACTTTGTGCTACTGGAACACTTCTTTTGCCTCTCCTGCAAAACTTAAAAAAATGCAGATACAACCTGCTTGCACTAAGGCGACGATACCATCAATTAAAACAAAGCAAAATACTGTGAGATCATCAGGATAAAATGATTTCAAGGGTACAGGTTTTGGAAAGGAATGTTTAAGTCGTTGGCACTTAAAACGAGTAAAAAAACAACTCCCTTTTGGGGATCCATGACTACACGGAGATGGACACTACAGGCTTATTCATATGTTGAATAAGCTGAGTTACAGGAACTCCTTAACACTTTAATGGTCGCATGATACCTCCAGGTCCAACTTCCTACGTCGTAATAATGTATCAGTGCAGTGTTAGCGAGCCACTACTGCATTTAATAAAGCATCTTAACCCCTTTTTGACTCTATCAACCAAATTCATTGAGCAGCACAGCTCTGGTGAGTTACTCAGCAGGGCGACATTCATGTTTCAGGACAGCCAACGGGCATAGCACTTTAAAGGGATAAGAAATCCTTTATAAGTTAAGTATTGAGGCATAACGTTGTTGCCTTACCTTAGTTGTGTCAAAACCACAGAATCCCATGGTTTTCATCATCTCTATCTCCTCCTCTGTTTTTCCTTCAAGCTGAGATTCTGGAAATATAAGACACATGGTTATCATAATCAATCTTCTACTGGTAGATAGTTTTTGTCCTTTTTTCCACCAGAGGACTACACTCACACAGACAGCACACTACTCATTTTTACTTCCATGATTTTGCGAGTACAATTACAATACTTTTTTCCCCTTATCAATGAAAGGCGGCTTTACATGCGGAAGATTTAAAGTGATCTTGGCTTACCATCGATTTCTCGTCTCTCCACTGGTTCGTTTGATGAGTACTTTTTGGGTGGTGGTGAATCTGAACTGTAAAATACAATATACGAAATGCATTGCGTAAAGGAAGGTTCTCTGCGATGGGCAATTACTGGCATCCTACTAACAAGCCAATTTTTCAATACAGAAATACGTGGCCACTAAAAATGCTAGGAATTCTTCCATTTTGAGATTTTTTTTTAATACATAAAAACCCTCTGTTCTCGTTGTTGTAAACATGAAATTTACAATTGAAATTTATACTTACATCCTCCGTCCGGGAGGCGATCTGAAAAACAAGTAAACCTTTATCATCTCCACAGATTCAATACCATAGCACTATTAAACCAAAAAAGGGATCTTTATAAATAGCACATTTCGTGTGTACTTAATCTGGGTTATAGATTTTCAATTTCCTATTGACGCACTGAAGAAGTATAAAACAGAGAACACTTGTAGAGACATACATTTGCTTCAAAATATCACTGATACATCTTCATGTTATATTTTGAGATAATACTTCATGATAAGATATACATGTATGACTAACCTGCCTCTTTGCCACCTTCCACCACCGGGTGAAGGGGACCGTGACCGTCTGCGATCTCTGGCCATTGGCATGCGTTCACGCTCCATACGTTCAGGTCGCTCCCTCTCTGGCTCCCTGCGTCTGTCAGGTCTCTGATCACGCTCTTTTTTTTTTAAAAAAAAACACACAGAATATGCCTTGCATTAATATACTGTAAATATGTAGGAAATTTACATACCGGTACTACCGGTAAATGACTTAAATATTTTTCTTTCACATCATATAGAATAGAATAGGGCATTATTCACAACCATCCGATGGGCTTCCCTAGCCCACTTAAAAGGGTCTATATCTTCTCTTTGCTATCCCCTCAGGTGTGTGTGGTGCACATATGCGCGGGCACTGACACATTCCTCTGTGAAATTGTGTAATGTCGTTCTCGCCATGAATATGACCTTAGCTGTCGAAATGGCGTTAAACATCTATTACTCACTCACTCACTCACAACCATCCGAAACGAACACAACTTGTTCCGGATTCAAAGAATGCTCAAAATCTTATATGAAGATAGTTAAGCTTACCTCTCCGTCTATTCTCACGCTCCCTGGACCGTGACCGAGATCTGCGGACCATGATCCGCTCCCGCTCTGAAAGACCAACAAACAAGTTCAAAGATTACCTACTCATAATACAATTCAATGTATTCGTAATTGTTAAGTTATACTTGTGTGTTCTGTTCATTACCTTTCTTGAAGGCATCCCAGGCAGTGGTCAAGAGACGCCCACCGTGTATATACACCAGCCTAACCACGGTGTAAAGGACTCCATAAAGTGGTGACACAAGGAAAATCGCCAAATTAACCAACAGCATAGTATTCTATCATCCATGTCTTACATGAGACGTTACTACATGTAGACTAGACGATATAGAATACATATCTGTGCCTGATGCTATGCTGAGTAGGAGCACTACTTGTATCCAAAACAAGTAACTGGGGAATCCCAGTGACCCAGTTTTATATGCACATTTATCTTTTACTGGTTTCGATACCACCCACCTTTTGTTACAGTTGGCCCCCTTTAACTCTTCTTTTTTCCCTTATTCATCAATCGAGGCCACCAAGCAGAGATTAGATTATGATCCCCGGCACTGAATACAATAACACTTCTTCTAATCATCTATCGTTCTTTTATTTTCCTTTTAGAAGAAAAAAGGGGGAAAAAAGAATCGAGGTGTCTCAGCTAACTCAATTCTGCCTTTAGCCAAACAGGCCCGACCCCAAACATATTTTTTCTCTTTTTTTTTTAAGGGGGAGGGGCATCTCCATAAACCTTTTTTCTCGATGCCGTTTCGATTTTTTTTTATTGATACCCTACTCTTACAATCTCAAATGTGGGTTGTAAGGGGGGGGGGGGGTTAGCTGAAACGCATAATTGTTTCTGGACGTTATCATATACTATGAATCATAAGGCTACACCAACGAGGCTATTCAAGAGTTACCGTACACGTTAAAAGAGAAAACAAAGAACTGTGTGAACTATTGTCACTTCTCTCCTGCTAGATGTTGAGATAGTTCAAGGATCAATATCATGTCCGCTACTGTTTGCCATTTATGTAAACTCAATGACTAATTCTACATTGAGCCCCGATAATTGAGCGATTGAGCCTTGAGTACCGTAATCTCCCGCGTAGAAGACGTGCTGCGCGTATAAGACGCACCCCAAAGTTAGCACATGCATTTTCGCGTATAAGACGCACATTTTAATGCTGATATTTGTAAGATTAGTACATTTCTATAGAAAAATTACCCCTCGTATAAGACACACCCCCAACTTGAGTGAAAGCTATAAGACTCCCCAGCATTTTGTTTGGCGTAGAGGACGCGTCTTATACGCGGGAGTTTACGGTAACTACGGTAGATATGCAAGCTGATTGTGTATAATTGGTGTCTAAACAATGGGCTTATAGTCAACCTAGTCATAGGAGATAAAAGATCTACTTATAAGATACAGTGTACTGTAATAGCTTGCGTATAAGGCACATCCTGAGTGTGAGGCACAATTAGAGTTTGTCGATTAAATTTGGCCACAAAAAAATCACATTTGTTCTACTCAATAAATTTTCAAAATTCAAAAAGCCTCATGTACATAGGGCCCTCCGGACCCCTTGAAGCCCTTAAGCTGATAACACTGTACACAGAAGTCTAAACGTTCAGAAGTAAAATTGGCCTTCTTTTATAATTACCGTAATCTCCCGCGTAGAAGACGCGGTGCACGTAGAAGACGCTCCCCCAACTTGTAGAGATCCTATAAGACGCACAAGGCATTTGTTTGGCGTAGAGGACGCATCTTATACGCGGGAGATTACGGTAGTTGATCTACTTACAAAATTGACCTACTTTTTAATTGACCTTCCTTGACCTTTATTCATAAGCTAATGAATGGAATTGCCTCTACCGTAATCTCTCGCATATAAGGCGCGTCTTATATGCCAGGTTTTAGTTCTCCCTGGAACCACAAGGGGGACATCAAGACCTTCTTTTTGATATGTTACACTCCCTGTACGTCATACAATGACAGACTGGGGCTCAGGAAGTCCCAGAGGGCCTTAGCTACACAAGTTTTCAAAATCCATTCAGTAGAAGTTAAGTTATGATTTTTATTTTTTTTTTACCATATTCTAAAACGCGAGCTGCGCCTTATACGCGAGAGATTACGGTAATCATTTATTGACCTATTGCTAGTGAGTAATTACTAACATTTATTCATTAAAATGTGACATATATTGACTAATTGCTGATGAGTTCTGAGTAAATACTGACATGTTTTGACTAATTGCTGATATATAGTGAGTTATTACTGACATATATGAACTAATTGCTGACAAAAAGTGAGTAATTACTGATATATTTTGACTAATTTGTCAGTGATAAGTCAAAATATATCAATATATGATTAGTCAATGTATGTCAGTAATTACTCACTTTATCAGCAATTAGTCAATATAATTATGTCAATAATTACTCACTCTTTGTCAGCAATTAGTCAATATATACACCGGTATATTTGTCGGTCCACCCTAGAAAATGTGTCATTTGACATGAAATTGAGGCCTGTTCTTTAGGACTGAGTCCTTCACCTGTGACACATTTTTTTTCAAAATATGTCACTGTGTATGGACTATTTGTCAGCAATTAGTCAATGTATGTTACCGTAATCTCCCGCGTATAAGGCGCGTCTTTTACGCGAATCAGATCGTGACTGGGTCTTATACGCGGGAGGGTAATTGCCTTGAGCTGGGGGTGCGTACGCGGGGTACCTCCACTTTCCAAACCAGAAAGATGTACACAGGGTCATGTATTTTCTTTAACCAAAGAAAAGGTGTAGTCTATACCATGGTGCTCTAAATACCCTTAAACTGCTGAATGAAACATGCCATTGTGCTCACCATAAAAGTGTTTGGAAATGTGTGTACATCCTACTCACTGAGAGCTTTGTTAATTACACTATTGACCTTTTAAGGTGGCCTGGTGGCAGCACACACTATGACAGGATTATTGATTATAATGCTGCATGAATTCTCTTGATTAAAAGGTCAATAGTGTAATTAACAAAGCTCTCAGTGAGTAGGATGTACACACATTTCCAAACACTTTTATGGTGAGCACAATGGCATGTTTCATTCAGCAGTTTAAGGGTATTTAGAGCACCATGGTATAGACTACACCTTTTCTTTGGTTAAAGAAAATACATGACCAGTTGGGGTATTGATAGTTGCAGGCAATATTTGAAATGCCCCTGTGGGTTGGGTCCTTTGTCTGGACCATGCTCCTTGAGTTAGGGGTGCGCCTTATACGCGGGTTTTTCAAATATTAGACTCAGAAGCAGCAGATGCGCCTTCTTTGCGGATCTGCCTTCTCTGAGTTGGGGGTGCGCCTTCTACGCGGGCTGCGCCTTCTACGCGAGAGATTACGGTAGTAATTACTCATTATTTGTCAGCAATTAGTCAATACCGTAATCTACCGCGTATAATGCGCGTCTTATACGCCAAACAAAATGCTGCTGAGTCTTATATGTGGGAGGGACATTGCCTTGAGATTGGGGTGCGCCTTATAGGGGGCTAATTTTACTATAGAACAGTACTAAATTAACAAAAATCACCTTAGGCCAAACCAAATCAAAACATTGGTCTATGGATTTCCCGCTCCTGATTTTCCTATATGGAAATTTTATTTTTAATTGAAAAAAACTTTGTCTATGGATTCCGCCCGCATCTTTTTCTGGAAAATTTTCTGCATTTAGCAACCAAAATACTAGTAGACATAAATTTGAGAAAAGGAGCAAAAAAAAAAAAATCGCCCTCTTCACATCTTTGATATTGAAAATCCATAGACAAATAAATCTTTTTAGAAAAATAAAATAAAAATTTCGCCCTCCCGCTCCAGTTTTCAAAAATGAAAATCCATAGACCAATTATTTTATTTGGTGTGGCCTTATACGTGGAATTGCATTCTATTAGTTGGGGATGCGCCTTATACGCGAGCTGCGCCTTATACGCGGGAGATTACGGTATATGTCAGTAATTACTCACTATTTGTAAGCAATCAGTCAATATATGCCAGTACTTAGTCTTATAAAACAACATTTAGTCCATACATGTCAGTAATTACTGACAAATAGTGAACAATTATGAAAATATTGACTACCGTAAACTCCCGCGTATAAGACGCGTCCTCTACGCCAAACAAATGCCTGGAGGATCTTATAGGATTTTTTCAAGTTTGGGGTGCATCTTATACGAGGGTAATTTTACTATAGAAATGTACTAATCTTACAAATTTCAGTCTTAGAATGTGCGTCTTATACGCGAAAATGCATGTGCTGAGTTTGGGGTGCGTCTTCTACGCGCAGCGCGTCTTCTACGCGGGAGTTTACGGTAAATAGGGAGCCTAAGTCTCGCGATAAACTATGTCGTAAAAAAATTTCTGAATTGGAACTAAAATGAGCAATATTTGAATTGACCTGGAGGCCCACCATATATAAAATTTTAAGGCTCAACTCTCATTCTTAAAAAAGTTATGCTAAGCTTAAAATATTCCCCTATCCTTCAAGCCTGTGGGCGATAATATGCTGAGCACAGAATCCGCCCGCACGGCACCCGCACGTGACGTGACTTCCCCTCCCTATGCTGATAAAATGTAAGTAATTTCTACCATGTTTTGACCAATTTCTGACAAATAGTGAATAATTACTAACATACCATAGCACTAACACTAACCTGTTATAGCCTTAAACTCAATACATGTACCATAAAAACACAGATTAAAACACAAAATAAAACACAGAATGACGTCAACATTTTCAATCAAACACCAGAGAATGGAGAAATGGAAAGACATCCATTCAGTGCAAACAGGGCATGTGCCCTGGGTGGCTGCAGGTATTGATGTGTAAAGCTGATCAACAGTGATAATGCACTGGTAACTAGCATTTGGATCTAAAAGGTTTAAGCATGTGATCAAGCAATGGCTGCCTCCATTGAACAACTTGTTTGATGCTATACAAAGGTAGGGGAGGGGTCTTTCTTTTCTATTGTTCAGATTCCACTTATTATGGGGGCTATAGGCGAGATATAATCACATAGCTCTAGGCGAGTTTTGAGAGGGGAAGGCAGGTTTAATTGGTGCATGCGGACTGGACAGTGTACAGGCTATAATTGCTTAGCTGTAGGCTAGTTTTGAGTGGGGAGGGTTGAATTGGTGCATGCCGTGTGCACACAGCACAGGCTGGGTAAACTGCCATAACTCGACCGCGTACAAGGCGCGTCTTATTAGCGAATCAGACCGTGGATGGGTCTTATACGCGGGAGGCAAGCTGCCTTGAGTTGGGGGTGCGCCTTATACGCGGGTTTTCCCAATATCTCAATTGGGATTAAGTTGGGTATGATGCTGATCATATATTTTTTTTTAATGCCACAAATGAGGTGTAACCAGCAGTAGAACTTGTCTCTAACATTGTATCATCAGTTCTTTTGATTTATTTTCCTACATTCATGCATTCTATCAATGCTGTAGCATGTTAGAGAATGAATTTAAATCAAAACATTAACTAAACATAGTTTGAACATCTATTCTTAAGTCAAACACAGCAAGTGTATATAAATGGTATACTGGCTCCATCTGGTGGCACTTCTAGGAACCATTCCTATAGAATACATGATTATAAATGATCATGATTAAGGTACAGTTTGAGGTAAATTTCAATTGTATACTGTCTTCTAACAGTTTTGACAAATCAACCACATCATGATGACCTATTTACATGATAGCATTAAATATATCATGTAAAATAGTGATCTAAAATCCATTTACAACTACAGAACTGGGAATACAATCTAACACATAATAATGCAAACTGTATCTTGATCAGTAAGACTAAGGGCATGTCTACAAGTGTAAATGTCATCAACAGGTTGTTCTAGGATGTCTGTCACAGCTGACCGCACATCTGATTGGCTGTGATGTTTTGAGGTGCCAGACTGTCTGCTACAAAGACCAATAATGTCCTTGTGAAACCTTCTTTCAACAACCCCTAAACTACTTTTTCTGCACTCTTTATGAAAAATAAAAGCAGCATAGAAACTGGTTATCTCTCTAGTATTTTAGGGGGTGCAGGTGGTATCCGCAAAGCTGACTATCAGTTTTATACAGCCTTATACGCTTGGTTTTAGTACTGCCTGGATCCACAAGGGGGACACCAAGAGCTTTCTTTTGATATGTTACACTACCCTAACTCAAAAATGACATAGGAGGGTCCAGGGGGCTCTAGCTATACATAGCTCTGTGAATTTTGAAAATCCACTCATTAGAACCAACGTTATGATTTTTTGATTTTTTTGACAATATTCTTCAACTCTAGGTGCGTCTTATACACGAGGTGCGCCTTATACGTGGTAGATTACGGTAGTTTAGTGATATAGCTTCTAATGGTGGGTGAATGTATGTGACTCAGAAACTCAGTTTCTCCATATGGCTCAATTAGATCATCCTGACAAGTTTTAAGAAGACTGCACCTTGCAGCATTCTTTTAATCATTGATGTATTGGTTGTACTTTTGAATATATAAATCATCACGTTTTATGAGGGATTTAAGCGAGTACTTAGACCATGCTGCATAGGCCTAGTGTTTTTGTGAATTCAAAACATCCGGTGCAGTAATAGGAAATTTCTATGGACTCAGATCCATATTTTATTTCAGCTGGAATCTCCCTGTTAAACATTTTTCCACAGAGTGGCAAATCCCTAACTAGAATTTAATTCTGGTATAGATGAAAGTTGTTACATTGTAACATCACACTCTAGAAAATTTCTTAGAGTCAATCCTAAAATATGCTGGGATAATTGAGTACTGTGCTGGGGGAGTGTAACTCCACAGACAGATCCTCAGTGATTGGCTGTTGATCAATTGTGATGTCACATCCTTTGTTTATCAACAATTACATGATGGGAGCAACGTAGTGGGCTAGTCTAGCAACAGCCTCATTTGATTAGGTAGCGTCAAGGTGGCAAGGAGTCCTTCACTCGTCCTCCAAGACATAGGCCTAGTGTGGGTATTCCACACCGTCTGCTGCTCCAAGATCACTCTGTACGGTGTGGGAGAGTTGTAATATCAAATTTTCAGTCCTGCGGGAGGAATTTCTGCACACCTGTAATGCATTTAATCCTTAACCAAACCTTCTGAAAATTTATATATACATACATTCAACCCCCCCCCTCCGTACCTTCGCTGAAAATTTTGGCGATCCACGATTAGAAGAAGATATGAAAAATTAACATCTTGCAAGACTGACTTATTCCAGCATGAGCTTTACTTTCAAAACAAGATGGCGGCTGTCGAAAAAGCAAGGCTTCATTCGCTGATGTTCTAGCTAATTAATATATCTTCTTTTTTTTTTAATTCGTTTTATTTATTTTACCCTAGTGCCGGCGGTAAGCTTACAAGCCTATCCATCCCTCCAGCACTAGCTGGGACAGGTCAAATGACTGATAGGTCCCCGTACAAGAAGGGCCAAAAGGCTACTTTACTTATAAATTATAATATAACAATTCACCTGGTCTAATTAACTAAGATAACCGGTATACAGTCCATAAGTCCTTGTCCGGTTAGATATACAAAAAGAGATCCCTGTGGATAGGCGGTACAATCTAGACCGCCAGCTACAAACTAAGGGAACCTACAGTAAATATCACCAAGATCAGGGGTGTGAAATGCTGAAATCGATTTAGGCTGAAGTATATTGTGAGGATTTATAGTCACTTTTTACATTGGATAAAAGTTGTCCAAATACCGTAATCTCCCGCGTATAAGGCGCGTCTTATAGGCCAAACAAAAGGCTGCTGGGTCTTATACGTGGGAGGAAAATTGCCTTGAGTTTGGGGTGCGCCTTATAGGGGGGGGTATTTTTACTATAGAACAGTACTAAATTAACAAAAATCTGCCCTTGTAGGTGCGCCTTATACATTAAACAGTCCTCTCTTAGTTGGGGGTGCGTCTTATACGCGAGCTGCGCCTTATACGTGAGAGATTACGGTAGCTATGAAGATACATTATAACACCTTCTGAGCCAATAAATATGATGAAGATAGTAGCAGAAACCAGTTTGGAAGGTATCAAACATTGTGAGAGCATGTTATTTCAGTCACCCCCCACCCATATAAATGGTATATCATTTTCTCAGTGAATTTACACAGATCTCAGGAATGGTCTTGGTGAACATAGAAAAGGCGGATTTTCGCCTAAAGGCACGTCTTATACGCAAATCAGATCTTTCATGGGTCTTATACGCAGGAGGCAAGCTGCCTTGAGTTGGGGGTGCCCCTTATACGCGGGTTTTTCCAGAAATCGATCCAGAAGAGGTAGGTGCGCCTTCTGCCGATGACAGCTTGAACTCATAGAGCCAGCAGCGCGGCAGCCCGGTCGGTGTACAGGCGCTCGGAGGGTTCAAGCCGACCGTGTGCCGATGACAGCTTGAACTCATAGAGCCAGCAGTGCGGCAGCCCAGTCGGTGTACAGGCGCTTGGCGGGTTCAAGCCGACTGTGTGCCGATCTACGCGGGAGATTACGGTATATATATATATATATATTGTAATAACCAGAGTCGACAACTTGTATAAAGAATTGAATATAAAGTTACAGCCGTAGTTGTTGTTTTATTTCTTATGGACCTTAGGGACTAACAGGCACTTGTCATCAGTTACTTGCTTCTACTGATACCCGTACTTATACTTGCTTAGAGATGCCACTCTGTTCATGGGCTAGAAACCAGCCACCCAACTCCCATAGGAAGGCCTACACGTAGGCCACCTGAGTGTCTGATCGCGTCTGACTAGACAGCCACCGAACACGGCGTTTTATAGTCCTGGCCGCCGATGGTGACGTCACAAAGCTGTGACGCCACCACCGAGCCGCCGACCGATGTTTATTACAATATACATATATAAAAATCTAGCACATGCAGTAAGTCTTTTGTTTTCTTACAGACAGGGCTATGCAAAAAGTGAGCCAGTAATCTTAAAGTTCACTTGGGCAGACAACAAATGTCCAGACTGAGTAGGAGGAGACTTAGTGGTATCAACAAGATACCAACATGACTGTGGCGATATCACCAAGATACCGGTTGCCAGATTAGTTTTAGATTGTAGTGGACTTCCATTTAGCCCATAGCTTGCAAGAAAGATCTCCCGTCGTACAATAACATGGGCCTGGTGGGTTCCCACACCCTAGCTAATACATCTTTGAGTTTGGACTTAATCTAATTTTTAAAGAGGTCTTTATCCACAACCCATCTTAAATGTCGTGAAAGGACATTCCAATGTGCAACCGCCTGATATACAGGATTAACAACTTGAGTGACTAACTTAGGCCTGGTTTTCTCTATGGTTGGTGCACCGGTAGATCTGGTGCCCCTATAAGGTAGCATTTCAAGTTGGCCTGAAAAAACTAACCTGTGACAGGTAGTTAACTGCAAATAGAAACGCCTAAGGTCGAGTGGCAGAAGATTTGCTCTTTGGTAAAGCTCCTTTACTCTACAATCTCTAGGATCACTGATATGAAAACAGATTCTCAATCCAGTATTACATGTCACATGCAGTTTCTGGTGACAAGCAGGAGATAAGGCAGTGGTAAAAATAACACCAGAGTCCAAAAAGGTAAAATCATGGTCTTAAAAACTAAGAAAGCAGCATAGTCTGTGAGCATATGTCTAACATGGGCAAACATCCAGAGTTTGTGCGCAACACTTTTGACTAGAGTTAAAGTGCGGTTTAAAATCCAGCTTCGAATAAAAAATTACCCCTAGGTATTTGAACCTATCTACCCTTTCCAGTTCCAAATTTCCCAGGTTCTGGGGTGGGGCTGGTGAGCCATCCTCTTGCGAAATAATCATAAATTTAGACTTAGCAGGGTTTAAGGTAAGGGAGTTGGCATTTGACCACTGTAGTACCATGTTAAGGTCCTGCTGGAGTGTGGTCATGTCCGAAGGAAGGTCCTTTCCTTCATACATAAGCAATGTTTCGTCGGCATATAGCTTTATGCTAGACGAAATATTCAAATTAGGCAGGTGGTTAACGTAGATAATGAACAGGAGGGGACCTAAAATTGAACCCTGAGGTATCCCATACGTTATATTATTTCAGGGTGATAACATGCTTATTACATAAGGTTCTCTGCTCCCTACCTGCTAAAGAGCTCCGGCACCAATTAACTGCTGTTTCACAAAGGCCTAGTCTTTCTAGCTTTGAAGTAAGGAGTAAATGATTTAAAGAATCAAAAGCTTTAGAATAGTCCAGGAAGATTAAGCCAAGATGTGAGTCGTTGACTAAGGCCTCATGTGCCTTTGGGTGAGATCTGTCGGGTGACAGGAAACAATTTCTTTTGGGCCCTACTAACTCAGGTTAGGCCAATGAGAATGAAAAAAAGATTGAGACATGTTTATAATCTTTTTCAATCCCTAATCCTATCTCCCAAAGCACTGTTGATTTAGTTTCCAATTTTTTATATCTTGTAGATATTTACATAATCTAACGTTCATGTCTTCTGGAGTACCTAGTTTTACCTCTAAATATATCAGTGAAGCACATGTAAATAAAGCACTTGCAACTTCCGTTCATCTTTACATTGATAGACCTGCCAACCGGTCCCAAGGCATATGATGTACCAAAGTCTTTCATCTACTGGTATTCCCCCTGCTGGCAACCGGAAATCGCCAGGCTTGTAAGATGTTAATTTTTCATATCTTATTCTAATCTGGGTCGCCCAAACTTTCAGCGAAGCTAAAGGAGAGATGGATGTATGTATATCTAAATTTTTAGAAGGATTGATTAAGGATTGAATGCATGAGAGGTGTGCGGAGAGTACTCCCGCAGGACTGAAACATTTGCCAATATAAGTATCACACACCGTACAGAGGGCAGGTCTACATAGGCCTAATCATACTCATAGGGGTTGAGCCATCATTATCATCTGTTTTAGTTTTTTACCACTCAAGGCTTCTCCTAGGCCTGTTTGGCCTACGAGTACACTGTATCGTAGGCCTGGCTTCTCTATACAGCATAATGTCAAAGTGCCCACCTTCCCCACTTTACCTTCTTCTATTTTTGGAATGGTACCACCAAATGTAATAAAACTTGCACATATCACTTCCTGAAACACTTCTCTGCATCCCTACCCTATTGTAAGCACGTTATAAATCCCTTTGAGTCATTTTCGGACAGTTATTGTCTGAAAGGTTTTCAAACTTCATCAAAGTTCCCACCACAAGGAACTGGAAGTAGAAATCATATCACAACAAACCTCCTCTAACTTAGGTACCCAGACTGTTAACAGTGGGCCTTGACAGTAACCAGCAAAGGGACTTCCCTGTGCACATGCTTAGTGAGGCACTTCCAGGCAAAACAAAAATGGTGGTTGATTTAATACAATTATACAGTCAGGAAAGTGATAGATTCAACTTGGATTCTGACCAGCCAGTAAATTCAAGAAACCGGTAGTACCAGTTAGGCACTGACGTAACTCCCGTGTGCGGGTCTGCCGTGCGTGGAGGCTGAAAGTGTGATAGAGCAAAAATAGCAGACTTCAATCTGACATATCCTTACTTATTGATTCTGAAGCTGTTTACTGGTGGATTTGGACAAATAGGGTGCCATTTTAACAGCCTTGGAGAGGGCTACAATATGCATGTATTTGTTTGATGAATTGGAGAAAAAACGAATATATTTCTCCCAGGTGAATTGAGAACTTAACTTCAGGAGCATTTTATGGCATGAAGTTCACATCTCACATTAATAAAAATACTCACATGTTCCCTGGTTAAATAAGGTCTAGAAAATGTTTAGTTTTTCAATTTCCAATTGGGAACAGTATGTTTTCTATGCAACAACAAAATCATGACCTATTAGCACTGTGAGGGGGAGTGAGAGAATAGCACTCACATCTCCTCCACTGTACCACTGGAGGGACCACCTGGAGGTGCCCCTGGGCCCAGGCTGGAGCTGGGGGGTGACTACCAGGGCTTCTCTCTGACTGACTAGTAGGACTTTTCTTTGAAGTTTGAACATGAGTCATAGGGTGGGGGGGGGAGGGAAGGGCCCAGGCAGAGGACTCCCCTTGAACTGCTCCTTGGGATAGGGTGAGCTGCATTTTAGTCAGGTGAACATTTCCCTAGCCTGGGCCTAGGGCTGGACCTCTCTGACTGAGAGGATCTCAGTAGGCCCCCTTAAATATGGAAGGGAGGACAGCAATACGGACTTAGCTGGTTTGAATATCAGCCAATGAAATGACACCAACTGTTCAGTGCGGTCCTCTCGGGGGCTAACTGGTACCCATCTCATAGGTCTGTTCAGTAAAACTCGCTGGTAACAAGCTCCAGCAATGGCTGCGCCCATGGTACAACCTGCTACCTTGGAATACATCATTCAACTTGGACAAGGTCACCGCATGCATGGTTACCTTGCTTATCCTAAACCCACTTTTTATCTGAAGTTTCTAGCCTTGATATATCATGAGATATGACAATTTTACTCCCATTTTATAAAATTGACCTTGCCATGACCTTGATCTTTCCAAGGTCACCAGAAGGTCACAATATGCATGGTCATCTTCGTCTTTTGCTGACCTTAGACCCAGTCTTTATCTCAAGTTTCTAGCATTGATATATCACGAAATGTGTTGATTTTACTCCAATTTCATAACTTCGACCTTGGAGTGACCTTGACCTTGGCCAAGGTCACTACATGCCTGTTCACTGAATCACTGATAAAAAACCTTCAACTATGTCTTATATCAAGGTTCTAGCTTAAGTTTTTCATGGGAAGTACTCATTTACCTAATTCTGCAACATTGACCTTTGACCTTAAGTTGACCTTGATCTTGGAAAAGGTCATCACATGCATGGTCACATCCGCCTTGTGATGACTTTCAATCCTCTTTTTAAATCATGTTCCTAAATTCAATAGTTCATGAGAAATAGGCATTTAAGTAAGTAAATGACTCTTGATACCAGCTTGGTCGATCACAAAAATTGGATCACAATTAAACTCTCAACTATGGTTAATTGTGGCAGAACGATAGGCTGAATTCCAGGTCTTTGAATGGCCATAACTTTGCTTTAAATCAACATAAAGACTTGAATCAAAAAGCAAAATCAATCAGTTTTGCAAGATCTATCCATAGATCAGGCTGTTTTTTTTTTCTAATAACTTTTTTTTTTGCCGACCTCCGATATGAATTTTAGAGTTTCTGACAAAGAAAAAAAGTTTTTGTGACGAAAAAGGTATCTATTGAACATCCATACAACCTTCGATTTCCTGCCTTCCAATGGTCAAAATTTTGCAATATTCCGACTTTTGACACCCTAAAAAGTGGTTTTCCATGGACTATTATTTTTACTCCCAGCGATGGCAAAAATTGTTGGTCAGATAGGGGGGTTAGTGAACTTTTTTTTCAATTTTTTTTTTGCAGATGGCCGACCATACAGTTAGCTAAAAAATCCCGTAATCCAAGTTATTGTAATCAGATGGCGCACCTAGAGTTTTGGAAAATTCTCAAAAAAATGAAAAATTCATAACTTTGGTTCTACTGAATAAATTTTCAAAATTCAAAAACCTATGGGTAGCTTGGGCCACCTTGGGCCCTCCTGGGCCCCATTTTGTCCTATTTTGACCAAGGGGGCATGTAAGATATCAAAAGAAAGGTCTTGGTGTCCCCCTTGTGGATCCAATGAGAACTAAAACCCCCTGTATAAGATGCGCCTTATACGCGGGAGATTACGGTATCTGGGTTCGTAACAGAACTTTAATAGGCCGAAATACCTGCCTGCTTACAGGCAGGATTCAACATGTATACAAGTCTATAGCGCTCGCCCACTGAATGTGTATTCCTACTGCTGTCGGACATTGTGGAAGTACCAAATGTAAACAAAACTCCTGTGCATACTGCAGTGTGACTGAAACGTACTATAAAACTGTCCTCTTCCACATTAGGTTTCCAGCATTTTTCCTGCATCAATCTTAGCAACTATGGTCTGTTTTGATAGCTATGATGTATTTCTATATATGGTTAAGAAGGTTTTTTTTATGCAGTAATTACAGAGAAAATGGAGATTTTGTACAGAATAATATTGAGCCACAGTGGCCACGGCTACTGCCGTTCTCGCCCAGCAAAATTATCCTCTTCCACAAGAGGTATATATCACTTATTCTTCACTAATCTTAGCGATTAGGGTCTCTTTTGATAGCTATGATGTTTTTCTATCTATGGTTAAGACGGCTTTGTTTTTTATGCAGTTATTACAGAGAAAATAGGGATTTTGTACAGGGTAGTATATTGCCACAGTAGTCACTGGCAATGGTCAACATAGCCCCAGTGCCGATCTCGCGCAGCAAAAATTTCCATTTCCACATGAGTTTTCTATCACTTATTCTTGGCCAATCTTGGCAAATATAGTCTCTATTGTTGCGTCTGGTCTATATCTAAGTATGGTTAAAACGATTTTTCATTTAATCCAATAGATTAAGAGAAAATGACAATTTAGTACAGGGTAGTAGATCGGCCTAGTGCATTCTCAATGAGAGCGGGGGTAGGGTTTCCAGCAAGGTAATTCCAACACTACCCCACAGCAAGAAGTGACATCATGTGGGCGGGCCTTATAGTGGCACAAACACTACCTAGCTAACCGGGCCCTGATATATTCATTCAGAGGCCCAGCAATTGTATCCACTGAGTCTGCAGAGGGCTCAGCCTAGTCTTCCTTGGCCCCAGATATCAAGTTACAAAAAGCAAAGGCATGGCATATGATTTTACATTTCAAAACAATACACAACAAGTAGGTAGGTCCTAGAGTTAGGATATCAAAGACCAACTCCACTTAAGACTAGGGACCCAGTTTTCATTGGGGGCTTGGGAAACTACTCTGAAAGTTCCACCACCACAACACTAGGCCAGACGAAGACAGCCTCTCGCTCCCGCTAACGGCTGACAGCAAAGTTGGCTGGGCTCATAGATAACAAATAACTCAAGCATAAATACACTTTTCTTTCTGTCACCTTCTTTAAAATTCTCACATGCCTAATATCACACTTGATTCTGCTTTTGCAATACTAAATATTTACTTTCATAGTCTTGATCATCCATATTTTAATAAAATTTAGAAATTTGAGGCCATAATCTTAACCTTGGCACAGTGCCAAGCCTGGGCTTTTGCTGCAACCAGCAGATATAAAAAGGAGGATTATAAGTCAATCAAAGCTTCAAATGTTCCATCAATGCTAATGTGGCTAGTAAAGTATCTGATAGTTGCATGCCCGAAATTTCAAAAGCAGACATCAAGGGGAAGTCTGTTTAAAATGATTCGGTACCATTGGTTTTGGTACCGAAATTTATACTGGAACAAAGGCCTTTGCGCTCTGCCGCTCCCGTAGGAAGAGGCGGCAGAGGACTCGGCCTACACAACACCAGTGCCACCGCTTACCATCGCTCCTGTAGCGATGGTTCCGTCGACACAAACACATGGCTATTTTGAACTATTAAGTACTCAATGTCACTTCCTGTGTCTGCCCTGTTTAACAAAAACTCAGGGGCAGTGTCAGGCACTGTGGGAGAGTGGCAGTGACACTGGCACTAGGACTGTGACTTTTGAGTTTTGTGTGTGTGTGTGTGTGACACTGACAGTGCCAGCGTTGTTGTTGCGTCTTGTTTGTATGACAAATTCTGTGACTTGTTGCCATTTCATATTTGTCTAAGGAAGGGTAAAGATATACATTGATGGATAATTACCATTGCCTCTTCTGGGAGAACGACTGCGACTTCTACTTCTGCCCATTGTAATGTAAAGTAGCAAATTTCCAACACAACTTTCCGACTTGCCTCCTTTACGCTTGTTTCACGAGCTGTAATGCGAATACTACGTCTTAACGTGCAGGAACAAGCGGGACCATACAAATTGCGCTACCCCGCGGGAAAACTTAATACTAGAAAATATAACCTCATTACTCTCGTAAATAAGATAAAAATAAGATTAAAGAGTTATAATGACATACTTGCTTTAACATGAAACATGATAACATATAATTCCTTATTCGATATACTCCTAATGTAAAACAAACCTCTCAGAAGGAGAATTCTCACCACAACTAAAGTCCGTTTCGCACTTACATCAGTGGCCTTGACCTTGACGCAAAAATGGGTTTAGGGCCGTGGAAGACAGCGATATTTCTGCATTTTACTGAAAAATCGCCCAGATAGATGTGAAATTCGGGTGCTATTCTATGTAAGACTACGCAGTTGAGATTCAGTATGCATTTCAATTGTTCCAAACCGATCTAAACTCCCCAGCGCGATGAGAATTCAGCCAAAAGATGTGTGGGCTGGGGATGCAGCAGGGGCCCACACTCGGTTCGACGAAGTACGACGGTGGATGAGAACAAGAGAACTGGGCGGAAAAGCGACCCTTGGCCACAACAATCGTTTAAATAGACAGTTGTATTCGTCCGTCACGAAGATACAGTCATGGAACCCTATGGAAACCGCCAACCACCAGCACCATGGCGGCATTTTCAACTTTGATTTCTCCAAAGATGGGTGAGCCCAGGCCCTTTTCTAGGGTGGTCAACCTCAAAATAGAACTTCATGCAACTGCCCTGGAAACAGCGCAGCTGCATAGATCTCATTGAGAGGATAATTTTTGCTTTTTACAGCAAGTTGATATCTTTAACGGTTGCTGAGATATTCGCGTTCAAAGTTTGAGATTTCGCGGCATTTTCCGATCGCCTCGCACCACCCCCGTGAAATCGCTGTCCGGAGCATTTCGGCATGCAAAAAAATAAAACATAACATGTATATATGTCTCTCATTAGTATTTATTTTGATTCAACTATCTTTATACAAACAGGAATTAAAACAGTATCACGATGAACAAATTATTTATTGTCTGTCGGTGGGGCAAACTTCGACAAATTTATGTCGGACATAGCCAAATTCATGGCGTGTCAGGTCCATTTTCGTGATTTTTTCCAATTTTTAGCCTGCCATAACTGAAAAACTATATTTAAGAGCAAGCCAAAATTCAGGGAACCTGCTCTACTACTACTAGGGACACTGGAAATGCATTTTCAGGCATCTCAGAACGAAATCTTTCATATATGAGGTCTCTAAAGGGGCTCGAAAACACAATTCTTCCTTGACAGTGAAAATTTTGACACCGTTTTCGCGAATATTCGCGAATGTATTGCCTCACCGACAGTTTTTTACCTGTATCTCAAGAACCAGAAATGATAGAGCTTTGATCTTTGGCTTGTTTTGAACCTTGAGTCTGCCTCTATCCACCTGTAGGGGTATTTAAAAATGAATATAAGTACAAATATTTTTTAAGTACATGTGAATAGAGGTAGGTCGGAAAATTTTGGTCAAAATATCAGAAAAATTGATATTCTTGTCTTCTGCCGCTCTTCTGCCAGCCGCGAATTATCCCGCTTACATGCATTATATGATTTTATGCTTGATACTACATTACACAGGAGAGAATGCACTAACTCTCTGCTTAATTTAAGATATGATAGTGCTTTTTTATGCATATATTTTGCAATCATTCTACTCATTTATAGGCTGTCAAAATGGCATTAAACACCTATTACTCACTCACTCACATACATGTATACCAATATGTTCTGCATATTTACTTTGGTTTTACAATCATATAGAAATTATTCATCCCTCTGCAATGAAGTAAAAAGAATCTATGTGCATTTTCCCAGAACCTAAACAGAGACTTCTGGGGAAAAGCACAAAATATTCTATAACATATATTGACTCCAAACCTGAGATAGAGATAGATCCATATCTTGTGCTTTTGCTTTCAAAATGTCAAGGACCTAGCCATAATGTTCTGTCTCAGATAAGCGCTGGTCTCATATAGATCTAAGGGCCGGGGTACAGTGGGAAAGAAATCAATGAGCGCCTGGGCGCTTATATGGGCCATTACGGTAGTTCCATTTCAGAGATGCCAACGCCAACGTTTGGGAATGGCCTTCAGGGACACAGTCCATGTCATTGGGGGGGGGGGTAGGGACGGATCCAGGATTTTGAAAAGGGGTGGGGGGGGGGTCCAACCCTGGGGCCTGGGGCAAACGTAAGAAAAAAAACTGACTCCTGGTACTGTCCCCGACATTCCGGGACGGTTGGCATCTCTGCCATCTCTTCCTACATAGAATGCCACCTGGACCATGATTTTTGATAGATACCCTGAATTGATTTATTGATTAATGATTGGTGAGTGCCTATCATGGCATTGTAATGGAAGAACACAAATCTAGAGCCCCTGGTCTTGGTCTTTAAAAAAAAATCGAAAAAATAGGGTGGGGAAAAAAACCAAGGAAATCCCCCCCCCCCATGGAGGGTCAGACAATTTTCTCAAATGCAAATTCACAATTTTCTCAAATGCAAATTCACATTTCATATCACAACCCCCCCCCACCCCCACCCAAAAAAAAGAGGTGGGGGGGGGCAAGCCCAGTTGAAGGTTTTTGGATACAATTTCATTTCTTTCAGGTTACATGGCCCTGCTTTCAAAACTGAAGCCCATACTTTCCTGGAAGTAACCTTCACCCCCCTCCCCCCCCCCCCAAAAAAAAAATAAATAAATAAGAGGTGTGGCCGTAAGAGGGGGGGGAGCAAGGCCAGATAAAGACTTTGTATACAATTTTAAGTGACATCATTTCTTTCAGATAACATGTAACATAGCCCTGCTTTCAAAACAAGTCCATACTTTGCTGGAAACGACCATTTTTTTACCCCTCCCCCAACCCCAAACAAAATTTAAGACCCCCATACATCACAGATATATTAATGAACCGGGGGGGAGGGTAAGATTCAACATTAGGCAAAGCAGGATTTCGATTTTGGCTAGTACAACTTACAACTAATACAAGTCACAATGACAATGTCATTGACATCATTTCATAAGCAGATTACATTCACATTTGACATCTTTTCAATGAAAACTCACCTTCAGTCACGTTTCCTTTTCCACCTTGCTCAGTCATCATGAGGTTGTCTCTGTTTCTAACTCAAAAACTGGTGTAAATTGCCAAAAACTTGACAGGATAGTCAAAGCAACCTGCTTTCAGAGGTCGTCTGCTGAGGAAAGACACTGGTGCTCTGTGCTTTCTCTGCACACTTGTGCACAGTGGATGCAAGCACAGAGCACCAGTGTGGCCTAGTTGACGTGACCCCACATAGGGGGCAGCACCATCTAATGCAGTGCTGCCCCAGGTGGCCAAGCGTGGCAAATGGAGTTGTGCATTTTAGACTTTACCCCAGGTTGAATATGGACTTATGCCAAGGTGAGAAATGGTAGGAGCTAAATAGGACCACTTGGGTCGAAGAGACAAGGCTTGTATTAGTGGGAAACTGCATGATACCGCTATGATTCTCAAAAGTGAGTGATTCTCCCAGTGCCACAAAGTCAAAGTTTTTAGTCACGAACATTTCTATTCAGAATATTGCATTTTCGACTTCATAATCAGATTCAGCAGGTGTTAAAGCATACTAGTACCAATTTTTAGCATGATTGGATGATAAATAAAAATTCTACAGCTTGGCTATTTGATATAGGCTGCGCACAGATTTCCGACACGGTGCGAACTGGCAGCGCGAAAAATGAAAAACAAGGTAAATTGAGATATGGATCTTGGACATTTATATTCGTCTTAGAACATAGTCTATGTATCCTGGTAGAGAATACGACCTTGTCTTTTGAATAGTGATCTCAGATTTAAGAAATGTTGAGCCGTTCTGCGTTTTTGGGGGTGGTGGATAATCGGAAAACGTGACCCGAAACTACGGATTCAGAACGCGGTGCGCCACGAAGTCGCCCACCCTACCTTTTCCAAGTTTTGTGTCGGGGGGGGGGGGTGGTGGGTTTTCGCGCGGACGCGCGACAATTTTTTACCCCCCCCCTCGACGGCAGTAAAAAAAATTTGCGCCCCCCCGCGCCTCCGGCGCGGAGAGTTTTCGCGCACCCTCTTTGAGAGTTTTTCATGTGACGTCAATTTGCAGTGGATGATGGTGTTGGAGATCTGCCACTGGCCACCCTACTCCCGATGCCATAAAGAATGCACTGTGGCGATCTACTAACCTGTACTAAATGTTAATTTTCTCATAATTATGTAGCTTGATGAAAATTTCCTGTTTACCAGTAATAGTAGAGATGTAGAGAAACATGCGAAACTAAGATTTGTGAATGTCCAATTTATATAAATGTAAAAAATCTTAGGTAGAAGTGAAAAATGTTGTGCAGGATCAGCATGGGTAAGTGTGTGGCCAGTTAATGTAGCGATCTACTACCCTGAATAAAATCCTAATTTTCTTCCAATTCTTAACACTAATCAAGAACTCCTTTTCACCACAAATACTACAAATATAGGGGAGTATGCGAAACTAAAAGTTATGAATGTCCTATTTATATGAGTGTTAAAAATGTTATGTGGAAGTGAAAGGATGGCCTACATGAGTTGTGACAGTGACTGGCTTGCTTTATTGTGGCGACCTACTATACTTTAAAAAATCCTCCCAATCTTTTTGCTTCATAAAAACATCATTTTTACCAGCAACAGGAGAGACGTAGGGGGGTATGCGAAAACTAAGAATTATCAAGAAATGATTTATATAAATATAAAAAATCTAATGTGGAAGTATGTCTGCTTCCTCATAGGCTTCAGCTATTCATTATCTATCAGCCCAAATTAGCCCAAAGCTAAAGAGTATAAGAGAGCTGAGTAAAAAATTCAAGAATTTCAGGTCAGCTTATCACACTACCATTTAGAAAATTTTGACTTTCCAACATGATCTATTACACTTATCATAGTTCCTTGTGGTGCAAACTATAGCCCTGTAATTGCCAAACTGTTGTGCTTACAGTGGTATAATTGGTTAGTCTCTATGATTATTCAGTCAAATTTAATTTGACATTAAGTAATGCAAGGTCTAAAATAAGGCCTAAAAAAAATTTGTTGTGTTCAGGTAACATAGCTCAAAAGATAAGGGTAGGTAGGTCGGATTTTTTTTTTTTTTTCAATTTTTTTTTTTAAGGTTTCACTGCTCAAAATTTGTCAAACGTATGGGGTATTATCAAAAATTTGTTTTGAAAAATGACAACTTCCTTAAAACTGTAAAAAATATTGGTTATCTATAGGTAGCAGTCTTCCTGAGAGCATTAGCTTCTATTTGATACCAAATATGCTTAGGTTTAGACATTTTCTGGTAGAATTGATAGAATTTTTTGACAATTTTACTAAAAAAAAAAAAATTTAAATTAGAGCGGGCCAAAACACTAGGGTCGGTCGTGATACCTGAACACAACTTTTTTTTTTTTTAGGCCTAAGGGAGTCCCAGTGCAGGCTGTGTACAGTGTGCAGTGACTGATAAGACCCACAATGGCAATGAATCCACTGACAGAAAATGATAGAAATTCCATATTCGATCCTTCATAACTTCTGTTCTAGAACCATTAGAAAGACATTATAAACACCATTAAATTACTCAAGTTGTCAGCTTCCCGGTGGTGTAAGATAATCCGGGAAAATCCAAAATAAAGGTTTAGCATGTTTTCCCTAGTTTAAGGGACCTGGCAACGGGTCAAATTATATAGGCAATGAACTAGAATAAGTAACCTTTTTGCCATTTCCTCTTTCAATATTAAGATTAGGAAATTGTGCATCAAGTATGTTATGTATTTTGCTGTCGGATGTTTAGATCTTTATAGTGTGGGGATTCAACACCGTCTGCCACTTAAGGAGCTCTCTACATCATATGCATAGGGGCTGTTTGGCAGGTCTAAATCTTTTCTGATAAGGGTTTTAACACCTTTTTCTAGTATATTTGCTATTTGAAATAACCCTTCATGAGGATTCTTATCAGTAGTACAGTGACAGTAGGGAGATAAGGCTGATAAGGGCCACGCTGGTTGCTATGGCATCACTGCTGCTCCCAAGACTAGATGTACTGCCCATATTCTTGGGAGCAGCTGTAAGTGTGACGTCACATGGACCAGTGCTACCCTAATCAGGCTAATCTTTCCACCGATAAGAATCCTCCATAAGGGTTGAATCAAATGGGAAATGTACTTGAAAAAAAAGTGTTAAAATTTCAGTTATCATATTAAAATTACCATGACCCATGTATAAGCTGAACCTATATCATACGGTGCACCCTGATGGAGGGTAATTTTTTTAGACTGAAAATGATTTTGATAATCTTAATCAATGTCATAGCAATGTATATACTAAGGTTTTCCTGTTTTCAGTTTTAGCTTAGTTATACATGTATATAACAGGAAACTTGGTCTTATGTAGTACCATTGTTCATATATAGCTTGTCTGACATCATCCAAATATAAGCATCCAAACAGCGAACGGCAGATAACTTACGTTAGTTGATCATCTTCCAACAGATCCGTCTTGGTGGCTGCATGTGAAAAGCGGAGTGTGCTCATCTTCGACCCTCTTAATGGCCAGCTCATTTCCTCGAAAGACAAGGCCCACAATGACTGTGTCAATTGTGTCAGGTATTTTTCATCATCTTTATATCATATACATTTTTTTAAGGCTTGAGATTTTTTGCCCAGTTTTGTTCAGCACTGGTTTGCTAGCTGGTCCCAGAACGGTATCTTCAAGCCATTAAAATGTTTTATTGGAAGTGCTCTTAAAATGATACTTTCTCAGGTGCTTGTGTGAGAACACTACTTGCCACCTCAAAATAGATAAAATACATATTAAGATACCGAACGAACATATAATGTAAATGACAGGAGTCAAAAGTCAATTTGAAAAACATGTTCATATGTTTGCACTACATTAAGAATCAAAATCAATACTTTTTACAGCATCTTTGTTTTAATTCTATATGTAAGGTTCTTGGACTCGAGGCTGTTTGCAACATGCTCAGATGATACAACGGTGTGCTTATGGGACGTTCGCTATATGAAGCATAAAATCCGCACATTACAGGCGCACTCCAACTGGGTAAAAAATATCGAGTATGATGCAGCCTCTGGACTGCTTGTCACGTCAGGGTTTGACGGCAGCATCTTCACTTGGGATATCAATAGGTTTGTTATTAATCCTTAACTTACTTCCCTCAGTTCTTACCTTGTTGTGATAAAGAAAAAGCCTTTTATGAGTTTAGAATAAATTGCAAAATTCTAAAAAAGACCACACTTTTCGGATGCAGAATGGTGTAGTCTCTGGAGCAAATTAGTACAAATACATTTGATATTTGGCCTGGGTATTTGTGTTCACCTGTAAATGGCAACCTATTTGATTTTGTCAATCGACTAATCCTAGTTTAGTTTCTGTCAATAATGACTATACCTTTTTTTCCGTCATAGGTACACAGAGAGTGAGGAAAGCTACAAGCGTGTATTCCACACGCCAGGACTGATGCGTATGAAGCTGACACCAGATGCTTCCAAGCTGGTAGTGGCCACTGGTAGTGGGTACCTCATGGTGATTCATGACCTGGACCTGAGTATGTTATCTCAGGACCTGGATAACTTCATGCCCAATATGTACCGCTGGATGCAGCAGACTAATACACCATTCCCACAGGCTTACCAGCAGAACCATGTCTTCACCCAACAAAGGAACAGGGTGGAGCTTATCAGCGACTTCCCTACTGATAACAAGGCAGATATGATTGCCTCACTAGAGGTAAGATCTGTGTGGTTTGTGGAAGCTATTCAAGGGCGGATCTAGGAGAGGTGTTCTGAGGGGGGGGGCACAGTCAGGAAAATTTGGTCTAGGGGGCCACAGCCAGGGTTCCGCGCTACATTTCCTATAGTTATGAGTCATACAAAGGTCCATTTTCAGGAGTGGGGTGGGGGGCACCCCTGTGGGTCTTTAGTATAAAAGTTGGAAATTCAAGGTGGGATAAAGCCTTAAGCAGCTATTCCACTGCCGTCAGTCGGGCCAATTTTCACTAATCTGACCAATTTTTTCTAGACTTTTGCAATATCAAAAATGGTCGGATTAGCGAAAATTCAGCTGACCAATAGCAGTGGAATAGCCGCTCTAAGTGAATATTCCACTGCCATCGGTCGGCCAAGATTTTTTTTTGATTTTGTTTTATTCATTTAACCCTAGTGCCGGCAGGAAGCTTCCACGCCTATCCGTTCTGCCAGCACAAAAGTATAAAGGAATCGGTCAGATTAGCGAAAATTCGGCCGACCCACGGCAGTGGAATGGCCACTTTAGGTATTTACACAAGTCAAATATCAAAATTTGTTACTACCAGTTCAGAGATGCATGTCAATCCTAACCACAAAATAGATGATTACTGTAACGATTGGTTTTTGTTTCACTTGAAGGTTCACCCACAGGGCTGGTGTGTGGTATCGCGGAACACAAGTACATACGAGGCATCAGAGGTGAGATATGATGTTTGTTTGTGAAATCCTTTTTTTTTTTTTATCTTGGCACTATAGAAAGTTTTCATATTGGATTGATTAGAATGTAACTAAACCTACATGGTAACTTCACTAACACTATTAGAGGCTGAATAATAAGGTACCGCACATGAAATAGAACCGAGATGCCACCTTTCCTAACTTTAAATGTATCACACATTTAAAGCTTTAATTCCTATAGGCATTTCCTATTGGGAATTGAGAAAATTAGGATAATTTCCGAATTTTCAGTGATCAATGGCGAGCATCCCTAAATAAAGCACCTGCTGATGTAAAGTACACATTGTTTTTGGCTTACAGGTGTCCACTGTATCTAACATGTTCTTTCTTTATCTGTCATATCAGTGGACGTGCGTACATGATATCCAGGCTCCACACTCAGGTGGTAGAGATTATGAGCCTCCAGACCAGCGACCTGACCCGGGCACTAGCCCCGGGCCACACACTCCCAGGCAAGGCACGTCAAGGGAGCATGCACCACCCGGCACGCTGGGACCACCCATAACAGGAGAGTCACAACCAGGCTCCACTGAGCCCTCCCGTACAGGGAGCCCTGCGTATGTGTTATCTGTCAGTATTAGTGAGAGTATGGTGTCACCACCAAGTATATCTCAAAGTAACTCTGCTACTACAGCCTCAGCAGCTGAGGATGGAGAGACAGATGCTCTGGTACCTGTGGACTTCCTGAGTAGTAGCTCAGTGCAATTTGATCTGACTCAGTCTGTCACTAGACATGATTCATCTGACGATGAAGACGACAGTTTAGACTCTGCTGCTCACCGGGCCATGACGCAGCGTGAATTGAGGCGCCTCGCGTTCCAAGAACATAGTCCGGCCACAGAACCCCAGAGACAATTATCACTGGATGATCACAACCCAAGCTCTAACTCAGTTCAGAATGTGCCAAATTCTTCTGCTGAAGCAGATGTGGATGGCGAATCTACCCATAGTGGGAGTCCGCACGCAGACCCTGAGGGTAGTCGGAGTCCACACCAGAGGCCGCATCCATCTACAGTGGATGTGCTACCAGACCTGAGGATACGGAGCCCATCATTCGCCACATTCCAACAAAACTTGGACCGCCACCAGGACTCATCCTATGTACGTTTTCTCATTGTTGGCCACAACAAGCCGCCCTCGGCCAATGCACGACAGTACATTCACTACAACTGGCCTCGGCTCACGCACTATGTAGAAGAACTAAACGTCGGCCGTGGCTTTATCAAGGAAGTGTCTTTCAGTAGTGATGGCCGAATGATCTGTTCACCGTATGGCTTTGGGGTACGGCTGCTGGCCTTCGATGCAGACTGCAGTGAAATGTGTGATGTTGTTCCAAAGGTGCCAGTCAAGCTGTACCCAGTGACTTCAAACATGAGCCATACGAGTGCAGTTGTGACCACCAAATTCTCACCGCTACATTGCATGTTTGTTTCTGGGTGCTTGAATGGAAAAATTGATTTTCATCAACCTCTTTTGTGAGCCTAATAAGTATTTGTAATCTGGATGATACAGTATGGGGAACTAAAAGTTCACAGGTCTGCTTGTTTCATCCCTACTGTGGTTAAAAAAATCTATACAGCATTATAAGTACCCGGTAGAACTGTGTCCTTCTTGTACCATGTCTATGTGGTGTGAGAAGTAAAAAATCCCAGGTTAGAAATATCATTATGGATGTTGTTTTCTTTTTGTACATACTTTTTTTTGTATATCATGTACGGTATGTCTCCTCAGAATTTAACAGTATTTGTATTATTAAGTTTATCCTTTAAATCCCGCACAGTGAATGACATTGTAATGCCCATTATTATGAGGTATGGGCATGACTTTTTCAAGTACTGTGCTGCCTTTAAAGGGTTTATTGTCGCACAACCACCTGTACATGTATTTTTATTGGTTAATGTTATAGTGAACTTTGTTATATAGACGGTTGTTTTACTAATCGCCAGTTTCCCAAGTCCATAGGTTAATAGACAATGTAGAGTCTTATAACTCAATTTATTTTACATTTCACAGGAAGTTTTTTTTTTCTGTTATACTCCAACATACTCAATATAAATGGATCAGTATAGTGTATTTTGAAATAGTCTTCAGAAATCACGCTTCAAGTTGCTCTCTTTTTCTCAGTTTCACTTGATCTGAATTGAATTGGAACATTATTTTGCACAGCTCAAACCATACTGCTAATTTCTTTCTCTTTATTGTAATGTACGCGTTTTTTTTCTGACTTCCGACACTAAGTTGTAAGGTGCACACACACATACAATGTACTAGATATGGTTCTATTTCTGAAAAGTGGAATACCTCAGTATTTATTCTTAAATTTAAATAATGTTCAGTCAAATTTCATATCAATCATTTGGAAGTGTTGAGACTCAAATCAACGGTATTAACCCTTAAAGTTAAAACTATTAACCCTTTATGGCTAGAAGAGGCATTAATGCAGCATGCCAAGTAGCTACTGTAATCTCCCGCGTATAAGGCACACCCTGTATATAAGACGCACCTAGAGTTTTAGAATATATTCAAAAAGATGAAAAAAATCATAACTTTTGTTCTACTGAATGGATTTTGAAAATTGAAAAAGCTATGGGTAACTCTGAGGGCCCTGGACCTCCCTATGTCCTATTCTGAGTTAGAGGGGGTGTAATATATCAAAAGAAAGCTCTTGGTGTCCCCCTTGCGGATTCGGGGAGAACTAAAACCTCATATAAGACGCGCCTTATACGCAAGAGATTACGGTAGTATGGTGGATGGATGCCAATCTAGGGAGTACACACCAGGGCTGCTTCCATGCATCATGCAGACCAGTGGGCATAATACAGTATACACATTAGATTATAGTGTTCAAGGGTTAAATGCTACTCTGATGTTATAATTGTGTAAATGTCTTCATCCGAACAGTTATATTGTCAGGTGTTAGGTTCTGTTTCGTTGCATTAGTTTCAAGTATGATGCAGGGCATGTTTCCATGCAACCACATGGAAGTTCTGGTTATCGTAAGATAGGATTTATAAGAAATCGTTTGTTACCAATTATCGAACTCTAAATACCAGGAGTACATACACAACAATAAGTGATGATAGAGATTATAATCTATGATCTGAAAAAAAGAAGAAATACCGGGGTACCTCAGTTTTCTGGCTGACCAGACAGAAGATGAAAGAATAAAGTGGACCATATGTGAAGCAATTAAGGGAATTTTCAAACGCTAACATGTTGGGATGGACCGCTGGAGTAGAATGTTTTATATCTGGCAATGAACCCTTTAAGGGTAGCCGTATAACTGATGTAGGTTTATATTCCTTTGTCTTCATGATGCATCAATGCAGAAGTGTATCATGCCATATCATCTGCATAGGTCAGCATGATGCTTGAATCTGGAACTGGCGAGTAACTCGCCAATGCTAAATCATGACGACTAATTGGCATAATGCATTAAAACACTGCTGTCCTTAAATGGTTAGAATGTATATAAATCATTCTTTATCTTTTTGCATTTAACACATCACATCCTTAGTCCTTGGGTGTATTTCATTCAAATCACCCCTCCTGCATTTAGATATTTATACATAGAATATTGTGCTGGTGGGCACTATTTGTTTCACCTCTCATAAAAAAGACTGCCGTCTATTTTTGTTGTTGCTGGAGTAGGTGAAAATAATAGAAATGGGAGGCTACAGATATGATATATTCAACCTGTGATATAGTGAAAGATTCCCGAGTGGACGGTTCAGAAATAAAGAAGTTTACATCAAGATTTCTACCCAATGATATGGTCTGCTTTCTTGTCGCTCTTTTCAATTTAAAAAAGTACCAAAATGGTCTTTTATAGGTAGACAAGGTGTTAGAAAAAACACACGCTAAACAACCATTACTCACTCGCTCACTTGACGACTCAAAGTATAGTGATATCTCCAAGTGAACATATCCCAGTGATCAACTGTATTTTATTCGAACTAAATAACTGCAAATATCAATTGAGTTAGGTAAATATAATTATTTGTGCCCCTAATGGAAACCCTATACTCTGTATAAATTCCCTGCTCTATACACCCCCAAGAATCAATCACTCTGATTGCCAATAGAGGGAGCCTTTGTGCTCTATACTTCAAACCAACCCTAAATTGGCGGGTGCTTGTGAAAAAAAAAAATACAAGTCAGACTCAATAGGTGGTACCCACATTTAAGATGAGTTTTGTACAAGAATCAGACCCCAGGTGCGCCTGAGTAGGGACTGTGCCTTATACACGCGGTACTTTTTACTTTAGAAAAGCATTAAACCTTGAAAAATCAAAAAACCTGGTGCGTCCTATGGCATTTCTTTCAACTCAGAACGAGCCTTATATGTGGGAGATTACCGTACTTACCGTAATCTCCCGCGTAGAAGACGTGCTGCGCGTATAAGACGCACCCCAAACTTAGCACATGCATTTTCGCGTATAAGACGCACATTTTAAGGGTGATTTTTGTCAATCCAGTACTGTTCTATAGTAAAATTACCCCTCGTATAAGACGCACCCCCAACTTGAAGAAATCCTATAAGATGCACAATGCAATTGTTTGGCCTAGAGGACGCGTCTTATATGCGGGAGATTACGGTAGTTGAAAAACAGGGGTACAAAGAAAAAAACATTTGTTCGTCAAGTAGATGCCTTTTATTGGTATTGGCAAGAGAATAGACCTGACTCCTAAACACTTGAATGTAAATTAGGAATCATATAACACATGTGATTTCAACTTTGCGGTTGGGGAATCACGAATTACAAAGTCACGTGTATAACATTTAATTCGAATGGCAAACTCATTATGCAGTGGAGTATGAAGTTTGGAGGTTAGTTATAAAGCTACAGATCAGATATTACGAGCAATAAATCAGTGATAAATATAATATACTTAATGCAATAAATACAACATTTCCGGAATAATATATGTATAATCTTAAATCAATGAACATTTTTTTAGACAAAATCATTGATATTCAGAGATCAGATAATGACCACTGAAAAACTCAGTGGTGTACATGTATATATAATTTACTAAACATAAATTACATACACGAAATAACTATTATATAGAGTATCTCCAAATCAATTGACAATTTTGTAAACATTGATGAGGACAGATCAGGGATAACGAACACTAAATCTATTATAAATATATAACATACAAAATATAAATTACAAGTCTGGAATAATTGCTATAAAGATGTAGGAATTGCAATAAATTCTGTAAAATTATCATTTACATTACATGAATCATAATTTCATCTACAGAACCTGAATTAGTACAAACAGCATACCCCCACAATATTGCCATACAACGAACGTTTCTGTTTGAATATTATTGTCAATTCCTAGACAAAAGTCTACACATAAGGTAAGTTAATCTCATTTTGTCATGATAGCAACACCAGCTAAAAATCGGGGTATTAGGTTTATAATGAATGACTACATTTAATCGAGGAAAAAAAGTTGTTATTTAACTGTCTCAATGGTTTCTTCACACTGGAACTCTCTTCCTGAAGTACCCTATTGGTTTACATCCAATCCACTAGGTGGAATTACTAGTTGTCTGCTCTACCACCCCAGCATTCCCTGTCCCCACTATACGGACTTAGCAGGATTAATTATTAGCCAATGACGTAACTCCAATGATTCACTGCGGTCCTCTCGGGGACCAACTGGTACCCATCTGATGGGTCTTATCAGTAGAACTTGCTGGTAACAAACTCCAGCAATGGCCGCGCCCATGGGACAACCTGCTACCTCGGAATACACCCTGAGCAGTTAACACAAGCAACTATTTCAGATGGTAGTTGAGAAAAAAGTGTTATATTAACTTTGTTAATCATATTTCTTTTTTAATTCAACACACACAGCAAGCTCCCATAATTTAAGTCATGATTCTTTGTGTTTTTTTGTTGTTTTTTTTTTCATCTCTCACATTTGCAGAAAACGTGGTTATTCCTTTTTCTCCAATACAATAAGTGGAATGGATATTACTGCAAGGACACAATGTGGGATATAGCCCAAGTCCCTTTAGCGAGTGTTTCTTTTTTTTTTTATCAACAAGGGGGTTGGTGGATTTGTTCTCCTAAGAGGGTTCTGAACTTTTCCTCTTCCCTGCTTTTATTCAGATTTATTCTAAAGTTGCGCGCAAGCTTTTCGCAAAAATGGTGAATTTTCTTTTTACCCAAGAAGGGTCTGAAATCTTCTTGTCCCAAACCCACCAACCCCGGTTGTTCAAAAATGACCACTCCCTTACTTCGGTAAAATGAACATCGTTTCTGTGAACCAGAATGCCTATTGACCTACCTCATACCCACTACATAATTTTATATACAGTCAGTGGCGGATCCAGGATTTGGAAAAGGAGGGCTAGGGAAAACTGGGGGGGGGGGGTGGCGTCCCCGTCTAAATCCGCCACTGATACACAAGACATGTTATTGCACGTTGTACACCTAATAAATGTTTTCAAAGAAGTATGATTATTACACTTAATGCATAATAGCTCCGACAAATCGATACATTTTGAAGGTAATATTCTAATGGGTGAAATGATTATCTACTATCAACGTCAATTTACTTGTGTTCAGTTAACAATCTACTTCCGTAAAACTGGTAACTTGGCCACCTTCTCAGTTCACAAATGTATAATGTCATTCCCTTCATTCACAAAAGGTGCGACCATACTAATCAGAATCAAATAAAATACTAGGAAACAACAAATTCATAACTTCATTCATAGAAAATACCGTAATATAGAAAAACGGATTTCATCTAAATTCAATCTATCGAACGGTAATTTTGATTCCATTTACTAAGTGCTTTTTTTCCTTCGGATTTATGGACACTATACCAAATTTAATCAACTCAGCTGCTTGAAGAACATGTAAAACATGGAATATTACGGGTATCACCCAGTTGTTCCAACAGAGACATATCGTAGTACATCACGTATTAATTGATTAGGTAGCAAACCATCTATGACCCATATGAGCATCCTGACTCAATATCAAGAAGTTTGGTTTTTGGAACCTCATCACCGGACTATATGCCTCTTTCATTTAGCACTAAACTGGCAAAAATCGACCATTAGCTGCACCGTGTCTGTCCGTATTTAATTCAGGATTTGTCATACATCCGAAATGCATCTTATACACGTGCGACAACCCTGTAAGGGTCGCTGATGCATTAATGCATCATGCCCATTGGTCGTCATGATGTACCAATGAAATGCTGGCGAGCTGAGCAGACTAGCCGGCACGTGATTGGTGCATCATGACGACCCTCCTACTTTGTGTATCAACCCCATAGGGCCCGTCGGCATGATGCTCCAATGAAGTGCTGGCGAGCAGTCTCGCAAGCACTTCATTGGTGCATCATGACGACCAATGGGCATGATGCACTCCTGCATCAGCGGCCTTTAAAGGCTAGAATAGGGCTCCTTCATAGCACCATGTAGTACTGTGTGTATATTAGTGGTTACGTTGGTCTGGTGTTCTGTAGGGAAGACCCAGGTGTTTAAAGACGGACTCCTCTGTTGGTGTCGGGAGGGGGCTGCCCTTGGTTATCTTCTCACCTTTCTGTAATAATATACAATGTATAAAACATCATAACAATAAGTAACATGCATACCTGTCAATGTTCCTCTGTATTTCTCACATTTCTGATACTTCTTCGCTATGTATATTTATAGTCGTCTCAAATAAATAGACAAAGGTTCACGAGTCAGAAATGATAAAAACTCATTTAAAACGATATAAACTGATGATTATTTACATGTTTTAAGGGCATTTGGGATGGCTATGAGATACAGGGGTGGGTTATCTCACGGGGTGTGTGAGATACGGAGTCTCTACCGGTCCTGAATGAGTTGGGGTTCTATTATTGATAGCCGGCCTTGTATGAACGCCTGGGCTAATTTAAAATCTAAATCAATAAGAGCATTCACTTATAAATACACAGTCTTATATCATATGGAAGAAATTAATCGATCCTAATCTCTGCAATCCTAATAATTTCATTAATTCAGGTATGCTCCAGGTAGGGTATCAATTTGATATTTCCCATTTGGGATATGCTGTGTGTGAAAAGTCCAAAAGGTCCAAAAACTTCTCAGATACCCCCTCCCTCAGAATGTAGGTATTTGTCAACTTGGAATCGTGCCTGACACATTCCATAACCCTGACTGGCGTCAATACATTACCATTCAGCAAAGAAATGAAATGAAACTTGCGTTCTGAAAAAATAAACCTTATTGGAACATTTCTCCCGGTATCATAGTCCACAATCTTAAAACTCCTCTTTATTATGACCCTGACTGGCGTCAATGCATTACCAGCATAGCATTGTAAAGAAAGTGGCATTCTCAAAGACAAACCTTATTGGAACATTTCTTCCAGTACCTTAGTCCACAATTTTAATAGTCCAAGCACTGCCCTTGACCTGCGTCAGTGCATTACCGACATAGCAATGAAAAGAAAATTGCATTCTCAAAAACCAAGCTTATTAGTCTCTGTATTCCAGGGTATTATAGCATATATCTTTACTTACACTCCTCACAACTCCCACATTCAGTGAATGCTCAGAGAGTGACATGCCCATTTTGCCTGCCAGGTGTCGCATTGAGCGATTGAAGTGTGCACTTCCAGTAAAGTACATGAGAGCGCATGCGTATTCATCATAGGGCACGACAATAATGTCCAGTCGGCGATGCTGCAAAAACAAAATACTACACATAACTCAATTTGGCAACACTAACTTATAACAGCGAGGTCAAGGAAGGAAGCTAGAGAAGGAAGGGTAATGTTACCTTAATAGGCCTTCCTCGACTCGCTAACAATCTTAAGCACTAAAACCAGTAATCAAATAAGTGCTGGTCTCAAATAAGGGCCAGGGCTACAGGGGTTTTAGATCAATGTGTGCCCGGGCGCTTAAACGGGCCACTGCAGTAGCAGGGTACATGGGTGTAGTCTTGGCAAGTAGATTTACAAGATTCCATACCAGAATTTAAGCATACAGCCATTTTCGTTTTTGTAAGGATGCTCCTGTTGCTAATTTCATGGTTTCAACATAATACCGACAACCGATGGTATCTAGACACCCGAAAACACATTTTTCAAAAGTTATTTCTGGGTTACATTTTAAGACCTGTAGCAGTAAGAAATTCCTGTCTTTCTCTCTTATTTCTTCTCTCTGGAAAAAAAAAATCACATTTGTTGTCATATCTTGTTCTGTGGCATATAGAGGGATAACGATCTAAATCACTGTATGCTGTGTATCTGTACCTGCCACAGGGGTGTGTGTACCTCACAAAGTGACACACTAAGTCCACGTGTAAAGGCACATGCAGACACCATCGTCTGCAGAACGTGGTGCACAAACCACTTAGCCACAGCCTATTTCCGACATTCTAGCCCAGGTAAAGCTGACTATGAGTCAATGAAAGTCGGAAATATCAACTAGCAAATGTCACAGGGCAATTTAGTTCGACACTGGGGCAGGGAAAGACAGGATAAACACATTATTGGTTAAGGCTAAGGCTGTTGCACAGCCTTAAGTATTATTGGTGACTATGTCCCATGTATCATGACACTATTAGGACTACATCCAAGCATCATGAAGACATCAATGCACCAATATAAAGGCCTTAAAGGGTTAATATGTAATGAGTGTTTATGAGGGTCCACTTCAAGCTTTTCACTGTGTATGGGTCACTTATAATTACTACCTAATTAAGGGTATTACTACTGGGCTTTGTTTATGAATGCACATGGATAACAATGAGGTACTTACAAAACCTATAATGGGGTTATGTTTCATACACCTGATGTCTTTTCACTCTCCAGTCACTATGCTGTGCATAGGAATAGCATGGGGCTTACTTGCAAAGGCTATACATGAATTAGCCCCCCCCCCAAAAAAAAAAAGAAGTGTGTTTCCAGTACCATGACCCAAAGATCTAAGGTCGGTAGGTCGGATCTTTTTTCTTTTTTTTTGATTTTGTATAGAAATGCCAGATTCTTTGCTTTCAGGGTAGAAAATATGAAAAGCACATGAGAAATGTGAAAATGCGTTAAAATATGTATGTGTAAACTATTAACTCGAGATCTTGGGAAAATGGATGAAAATCTAAGAAAAATACAAAAAAAAATCACGCAAAATAGCTCAAATTCATGTAAAATATGACAATTTCTAAAAATTTCTCAAAAGTAAAAAAAAAAAGAAGTTAGGGATCAGTCCTGTTTTGCTAGAGTCAGTCGGGTTACTGGAAACACACCTTTTTTAGGTTTAAAAATAGATATGACTTGACCAAAGGCTTTAATCTTTTTATGTATTGCTTTTGCGGAGATTGTCATATAGCAAATCCAATGTACAAACCTAAATAACATTAGCGTTGGGGTAGCTAGGCCGAAATACCTGCCTGCTCACAGGCAGGTATTTCGGCCTAAGGGTAGCAAGACCTAGATTTTCGTTGATTCTCCATATATTACAATGACTTATTCCGTCAATAAGACAACTAGAGGAAAGTGCTGGAGTCGCTCCTAACTCGGAAGAGGCGGGAGTAGAGGGGGGGGGGTTGTGGCGGGTTGTGGCCTGACATCAGCACTGCCATTCAGGGGCAGGAACTCACCAAGCAGATGTTAAGTATCAGAATAGTCCTATATGTTCTGCCTAACACCACAACACATCTGCTTGTTAAATTAGTTATGGGTTTATTATCTCACCTTTGTGTTGTCCCCAGGTAGTTTACACACCCCCATGTACTTCTTCTGCAGTCCATTTTCTTCATTAGTTACAAGGTCATCTGTTAGGAAACCTGAAAATATATAACAGTTGATACATATTAAATGGTTAGAAACAACTCAGGGGGTTGTTTCGTGTATCGATACAGAGTGGCACGCTAAGGACACCTAGTGCTTATTATGGAACTATTGTATTGTATGCTCAAGGTTGCCACCTAGCAGATATCATATTAACCAAATGGCCTTTGTTCCGGCCAAGCATCATTGCAGCTTCAGCCATGCACCGCTTCGCACTTGGTTTGTAAAATGCGTGTATTGTTGGTAATTTTGGTGTCTTTGGTTGATCCACACAATGCCCGCAGTGTGCTTTGCCATATAAAAGCCTGAAAGCAGCTGAGGATTTGGATGCTGAGCTGAGCCACCTCGATGAGCAATTTGAGTTGCATCAACCAAACAGGGAGGAACCACATTCACCTTCAATCAGCCATGACGCCCTGAGTAAGCAAATTGATCTTGCACGCAAAAAGCAGGAACATTCAAAACTGTTAGTTGACTCACAGCAAGAGGTGGCAGATTTAGTAGAGCAGTTAGAGGCTTTGAATACTGAGAACAGCACATTGGAAAATGACATTGCTAAGTCTAGAGCAGCGGCAGTCATACTTTCAAGCTGGCACCAGGCACCAGTTAAAAATGGCTTTCAAAATGGCAGACGTGGTCCTTCGATCCGGCAGTAAACAAGACAAAGCAGAGTCTGAATGGGCCTTCAGGCTTAAACCTGGGCTTGGGCCAGGCTTATAATCAGTCAACAGGTGCAACAGGAGGTCAGCAGTTGTACTTTGAAGACGGCACACCATATAACGGCCCGCTATTGGACCAGACAGCTACTCTACAGGCCGGTCTGGAATCAGTAGGCTTGGGCTTACAAGCATTGGGCCTTGGCGGTGGTGACTCTACCGACATTAGTCCAGCAGGTGAGAATGGTCTACTCGGCTTGCTGGGCTCTGGCACAGTATGTAAAAAAAGATCTAACCATTGGATACACCCTGATTATCATATCCCAACTGACAAAACCTATGATGAGATGTCATATCGTGAACTAAATTATGGCATGGTGTGTGTGGCCCAATCAATCCGTAAATCTAATGAAGCCAGATTTGACATTGACAATTACTTAGAGCACTTTAAGTACATTGCATACAAAGAGATACACCCTACAAATTTACCCAAGGCACTGGCAAGATATGATCATGATGTCACCACGAAGGTTGTATCTGGTGAGATAGATTTTACGGCGGCTGAACACACTTCTGACGCGGCACACTTGGGGATTGAGAATACGAAAGCTTATGTTGAGGCTATGAAGTTGTTGCAGAATCAGCAGGGTCACGGTCAGTCAGGTCAGGGCAGCAAGCAGGCAAAGTAGAATAATAATTATCAGCGTGTACCATGTCCTGATGATGTATGCGCTTCATGGAACTTCAGTACATGTAACTATAATCCATGCTTTAAACTCCACATGTGTTGCGTCTGCAGAGGTAATCACAGGGCAAAGGGTGGTTGCAAACCATAATGCTCAGAACCAAAATTTTACTGGGCAACACTTCAATCAGCAGCAATACTACAGTCAGCAACCCCAGACCGATGCTCAGTACCGGGATCAGCAGGGGGCGGGGAACTTCCAGCACTAAACCTAGGCTGTGCACTTGCTGAGGATGTTAGTGCCTGGGTTTTTGTTACAGTGAAGAGTTGCAATGCTTTGATAATGTTGAGGTACTGCTGCATACCTACCAAGACTATGCTCCCCTTTGGAACTGTTCTTATATACATCATGTGGCAGGGGTTATGTCACAGTTTAAACCATGCTACAGATGTTAATACAGCCTTTATTCTAGATGGCGTTTTGCATGGGTTTAAAATATTGCACCCTTACACAGATGTGCCTGAATATGAATGCAGCAATCACACTTCAGCTACGGTTGGTGCATATTCCTTCATGGACAAGATCAAAGGAGATTTTCTGTAGTGGATCGTAAACCACATTGTGTATACTCATTAGGGGCAGTGGAAAAGAGCTCTGGTGGGTTTCAACCCATAACAGACGCCAGCAAGCCAGATGGGTATCAATAAATAACTTTATGTCGCACTTTTCAACACTTTATGTTCCACAGCATAGATGAAGTGTGCAGCAGCATTAGCCCTGGCAGCTTTATAGCAGTTACAGACATCAGCGCCACTTACAGAACGTGTTTAATCAGGCCAACGGACAGAAAATATCAGGGACTGTCTTGGGAAAAAGATGGTGTACCGGTATACATTGAAGATAATTTTTTATGTTTTGGTGCTAGAGCATCACCTTATATCTTCAATAGTTTAACAGACACTGTGTCCCGGTATATGAACAGCTGTGGCTTTACTTGGGACAACTATTTAGATGATTTTGCTTTAGTCGCAGACAGTTATGAAGAATGTAGGCAGGCCCAACTCGCTTTACATTCTTTACTTAGAAGCCTGGGTTTTGACATTGCCTATAAAAAGGTTTCTTCCCCCAATCAGAAGCAGCGTTATCTGGGAATTGACGTTGACACTGTTGGAATGATGTTATTACTTCCAGATGATAAACTGCATCAATTGTATGAGGAGTAAGCGTTTTTCAAAGGTAGCGATATTACTAAAGTAGTTAATTGTCTAAATAAGGGTAAAAGTGACAATGAATTTGCCATGTCATTACTGCGCAGAATTTTTTGGTTGTGTGTACTATTTAACTGTTCAATTGTTGCATTACATATACTGGGTAAACAGAATATTGCAGCTGAAGCTTTGTCAAGGTTACAAGAGAGAGGTTTTAAGTTACCGGTAGGCATTGTTGTTGCAGTTGCAGACCAATAAAGACTGAGATTGGATGAGAAAGTGACCTATTGTTGGGCGGAGTCTACCTGGCAGACTAAAGTGTCTCAGTGCCACAAATACATTTCTTTTTGTGCATCTTTATTAATACTGTAAACATATTAATTTTCGCTCAGTACATATTTTCGCGCATTTCGCGCACATGTATAGGTTCGGGAAAATATGATGTGTGCGAAAATATTCCCCAGAAAATAAGCTTTCAAATGATATATATATAACAATCCTATAATTATTAGAAGTTGTAAGACAAGTCATTGGGGGGGGGGGGGGTTTGGTATGGTTTGGTTTGGTTGATTTTACGTCCACTAATAGTAATTAAAAGTTAGCAGACATTTCTGTGGTTCATCAATTCCTTTCTTTTCTTTTTGGAGAGGTTTTTAAAAGCTGCTTGTCCAAACAGCTAGACAGGTATTTATATGCTGCTTGCCAGACAAAGCAGTGACTGAATCTATGAATGACTGAATCTATGAGATGAATAACCGCATCTATGAGGAGGGGTGAGGGGGAAAACCGCTACCGGGGCTTCATTCCCATGGTTCACTGAGGGGGAAACCCATGGCAAAAGACAAGCATGTAGGCCCGGGCCCACGAATATGGACACCAGCTGCCCACACACTTACCCCAAGCCACAAGAAACCCCAAGTTTGTCGCCTTTTACGAATCTGGTATGCCCACTGGTAGAATGGAAGGAGAATTCCTTCGTGGACTCCCAATGAAGTTATTCTGCTCCTCCATGCCCTCACATGAAGGTCCCCACTCCACAGGGGGATGGGGGGGGGTGGACACACAACCCACAACATAATAATATAAAACATTGAGGATACTATTGCAGTTTTTTTATTAGCCTTTAGTTTGAATGATAAACACACCTGTTGTTTGTGTTGTGTGCATCTGATGATTAATTAGTGACCAGACAAATCAGTGACAACTTATACATGCATCTTAGAGCATTGTGGGCTAAAATATGTTTTAGGTTTGCTGGCTGTAAAATCCTTAATAATTGTCCAATATGAAGTCAGTAAAAATGCCAGATAGATTAACTTTTGGGGATTCAAGATGCACGAAAATATTATTGTGCAAAAAGGTCCTTTTATACTAGATGCGCGAAAATTTAGCTGCGTGAAAATATATACGTTTACAGTAGTAGTTCTACCTACAACTGTTCAGACGACGTGTCAACAAGAATCGTTATGTTATGTGAGCATAGATAATTATGTATCAGTAGTAATATCTCTAAACAAGTATTTTGGTTATGATGTTTCCTTTATAAGGTCAGATTTCACTTTTTCTACAACTTTAAAAGGTATCAGAAGACTATTAGGTGATCCTGAGCCAACAAGGATTACTCTTACATTGGAAAATCTTCTGAACATGTCATTATCTGTGGATTTTTTGGATTGTAATGAGGTGGCCATTTGGGCATTATTGTAACAAGTTTTAGATCTTTATTACATAAATGTAATTTGGTAACAGATAATTTGAAACTGGAAGGACATTTTCTGTGCAGAAAGGACATGAGATTTCACCCTTGGGGTGTATTATTGCATATTTCCAGTTCTAAGACAATCCAATACTCATTTGGTTCCCATAATTTATGGTACAAGTTCCCTGCTTTGTGCAGTGACTTTATTGAAAAAAACATTTTTCTGAGGTACCAGCAGTAACTCCAGATGGCCCTTCTTTCCTTATTAAGAAGGGTAGACAAGTGACTCCCCTCACATACCCAGTTCTATTGAAGTATTTCAAAAGACTACTTAGTATCGCGCACTTGGATGTGCCAGGATCAGGGGTCCATTCGTTGCGTCAGGCAGGTGCTGCCTACCTCCACCATTGTGGAATCCCACTGGAAGACATTAGGCAAACGGGGGACTGGGCAAGTCTGACAGCCTTAATATATTTGGCTAAACTGTTGTTATCACGCATCAACTTGGATAAGCTGGTTTCTGACAGCATTTGCAAGAGAATTTGATAGTGTTCATCTTTGGGAGTTGCTGACCTAGTGTCAGCCCAAGTCCATCACTAGACTCATTACTGCCTCTATCCGAACATGACAGCTATTGATGGTTAGAAACAACTCAGGGGGTTGTTTTGTGTAACGATACAGAGTGGCACACTAAGGACACCTAGTGCTAATTATGAAATCATGTATTGTATGCTCAAGGTTGCCACCTAGCGGATATCATATTAACCAAATGGCCTTTGTTCCGGCTAAGCACCATTGCAGCTTCATCCATGCACCGCTTGGCACTTGCTTTGTAAAATTTCTTTTTTGCATTGAAATTGCTTATTGTTATATTGTTAATAAATAGGCCGACCTGGTGTAGGGGCCGGCATCGTTGTATATATATTAGTGCGGTTCATCCGAGAGACGTGCTCGTGTGGTACTCTTTCCTTCTATGCCAACCAGGTGTCGCTTCGCGATACCTGTTTGGTACAAGAGGGGGCAGCACCATGCCTCGCGTCCAGCTTCTACTAAGAAGCCGGAAGATCCGCAGAAGGGGACTGGACCTGGTCCAGTCAAGACGTATACCAGGCACTGAAAGTATGTTAATAAAAGGCCTACCCGAGCGGTAGGGGTGATCTGGGGCTTTGCCCAACCCGAATCTCTTGTGTTGTGTTGGTGTCTTTAGTGATAAGCGAGCCAACGAGCCACCCAACATTTAAGTCGATACGAACCATTACACTGGTGCCGTGACCAGTTGGTTCGGGGGTGGAGCGCGGCCAAACGGCCGAAAGCCTTGGAAAACCCAATGCGGATCCCTCGAGCCCTGGGCTGGAGGGATTCGAAGAGGATGGCTTTACATCCCAGCATTTGTTGTTAGACTGGAAACCGGGTCAACAACATGTGTTCAACCCGGAGGGTGTCCAGACTGTTTTCTCGACACCCGGTCTAACAGACGGTGCCACCAGAAATGGGGATGGGATCGTTAAGTTGTATCCGGGCACACCTCAACAGGTCGCTACGGATACAGGATTATTCAGCGGGGTACTGAAACCCGCAAGTCTGAACTTGAGCGATTGGTCCCAAGTATTGACTAGCAGACGCCAGCTAGGACCCATTATCCCGGCAGGCTCGGCTAGTATCTATGATAGCGACGATGGTAAGGCTGAAAAAGATCCGAAGGTTTCTTCAGCAACTCCGAAGGCTAGGCCCCGAGAGACATTGCCGAGAAGCCCGGAAATGCACTCTCTAGGCCTATCTTTAGATGAAGGCTTGTCTGACTCCATGTTTAATCCTGGAGGCAGCCGCAGGTCTATATACGGACGTCGGATGGGTCCCGGGTATAAGACTACCTCGGCCTATTTGAAAGCCAAAGAGCAGGTAGAGCTACAGGCAAAGAGACAGCATGAACAATTCATAGCTGCCCAAAAGAAAATAGAGGAGGAGACGAACGAACGGATCGGTAAGCTCCGTTCTGTCGAGCAGGAGGCGATTCTAAATGAATCCGACCTCAAATATGTTTGTCTTCGTTAGCCCATCGTTTGGAGCTAAAGGAGAAGGACGAGAGGGAAAAAGAAAGTAAGTTGGCTGACCTAGAACTCGAGGAAGCCAATAGACTCAGAGCAATTGACAAGGCTAGAGCCGAGGAAGTTGCTAAGGCCCGGGACGTAAGCAGATTACAATCCGAATTGCATGCCATGGAGGAAAAGTTGAAGAAACTTCAGCTCCGTAAAGCGGAGACAGAAGCTAGGTTGGTCTCGGAACAAGCCGAGATCCGAAGGGAGACCAGCGAGTACCAGAGGTCTCAGAAGGAAAAAGGTGAAAAGTATCGCTTATTAAAGGATACTTTAAAGCGGGAGGCAGTAGCTGCCCAGGAAGAACGCAATCGAGCCGTTGCAGATAATGAAAAGATTCGATCCGAGATCTTATCTGAAAATGCACAGCTAAGGGAGGAACAGAGGAACCTTACCACCGATGTAGCTACCCTCACAATAAATAAGTCTGCCATGGAGAGTTATTTACAAGAAGAGGAGCATGCGAATGTTCCCCCAGCGAGTAAGGACCAAAATCCTAACTCGACTTTTGTCAAGCAAGGAGACCCAGTTTCTTGTTCGACTCTGAAGCATCCGGCGTATAATCCATTTGTTAATGATAATGCGACACGGAATGTAGATCAAGGGGGAGTATATATCAGAACCCAAGATAAGCACGGCCGAACTAGTAGAGTCCAGATAAGTGAGGTCCCGATAGTCCACAATTTGGACCCGGACTTCGTGCCTAGGGATGGTTCCGACACTAGTGCGGAAACGAGTGGATTCCACATACATGTGGATCAGACAGATAATGTCGGGTTTGGAGCAGGTAATACCAGCAACCAACAGAACCCACCTAGCAGTGGCAACCAACCGAACCAGGCTAGTCCGCCGCCTAATGACGGTAGTCAGGGCGGAGCTAACTATACTAGTACACAGGGTGGGGATGGTGCCTCGGGTAACGGCCCCAACGCAGGTAGCGATGGTGCCTCGGGTACCGGCCCCAACCAAGGGGGTGGAGGCTATACTCTGCTAGTGGACTGTTATGTAATATGGTCAAGGAGGATCCAATGGTCCGCTTTAAAAAGCGGACCCAAAAACCTAATGAAGCTTTCAGAGCATACGGTATGGAACTGCATGCTCTGTTAAGTAAGGCCAGACCCGGTACAGAAAACCAGGACTGGTATATGGACGATTTGATTACACAGTTCGTCAAGGGTCTGAGAGACCGAGATGAGCAGATTGCTGCTAGAGATGCCTGGAAGGAAGGTATAACACTGCATGGCATATTTAATGGCATAGATATGGCTGTGAAGAAACAAACAATGTTGGCTGGAGACATCCCAAACACCGCGGGATCGACTCCAGTGTCATCCGTAGTTCAGCGATCCGAGGTAGAATGTACCCCGGATGACTTTGAACTTATAGACATTGAGCAAGAGGATGGTACCTTTTGCTCGATGCAGCTTAGGAAAAACACTTCTGGTAGGAAGTATATTCCGAGGAAGGCGTTTAGTAAATCTAAGGAAACTAAATTGCCATCCGAGGTCAGAGGTGACTCGAAAGCTGGTAGCAAAGCTACTAAGCCCTCTGACAGCGCTGAAAAAAGCGAGGGGTCAGTCTCCGGATATGACCAAACTGATGGAGGATATGTGTAAAAAGATTACAGATGCCCTTCAAGCCAGTCGGCAGCGACCCAGAGTGGACCGCCGGACGGTTAAGTGTTTCAGGTGTCAACGCATGGGACACTATTCATCCGAGTGTACCGCTGCAAAGCCGGTAATGGCGGCTTTCTATGAAGCCGAAGTTGACGGCGAGGATAGCCAGAATACTACGGATTCCAGGGATACAGTGGGAAACTAGTGGGGGTTGTATCCACGGCATAGGGTATAACCCCAGGAGAGAACGAATGCCAAAAAGCCATCGGGGGTAATCCGGTGGAAGAATTCGAATCAAATACACCTGGAGGCTGGGTGGCTGTGGGTGCGCACCCCTGCACTACAGCCGGGGCCAGGGACCCTAGTGCTTATGTGTACGGTGGCGAGCATATGGAGGCGAGTGGCCGCACTGGGGGAGAGGAAGGATGGATCAAGGAGTTGATTCGAGTGTGTGGGACACGCCTTCCCCCAAGTCATCCGTGCCTGGAGTTTTTGAGAGGGCTCGGATTGAATCTTGGTGATTCGGGAGACTTTCACCAGTTTACCAGCAACCCATCCCCTTTGGGGGGGGGGGAGACGGTGGTATGTACCCATATCTGTGGAAGGCCGGGTAGGAGAATTCTTAGTGGATACTGGAGCTAGCCATTCCTGTGTGTCCAAAAGATTCTTCGACTCGGTGGCCAGCAGTCATGAGAACCTCAAAACGGGGGTAAATGCTTGCACGGCCGACGGAAGCAGTATGCGGACTTTTGGTAGGACGTTTATGCCTATCCGTATAGGAGGCAAAGAATTCGTTCTTTCGCCAACTATAGCAGAGGTTAGTGATGACGGAATCCTCGGATTGGATTTTGCAAGCTTGTACGGGGCCGTCTTGGACCCAAGGGATGGTATGATGAGTATTCGGAATCCGTATGGCTTGCATGTCCAGTGCGTTTTGAGACAAGTGTCTTCGGTAGCATCGGTTATACACACGGTGAAAATCCCTCCGGGTACCACTTGTGATGTCCTTTGCGGCGGATCAATGGCCCAGAAGGGCGAAACAGGAGTCTTTGAACCCGACACGGTTTATTTATCGAGCATCGGGTTGGACTCAGTGGATACCTTGGTGGCTAATGCAGCATGGTCTATATTACCCATAACTAACTAAGTGGTTCAGTGGTTTACTTGAAGCGAGGCGACAGTGTGGGGGAGATGAGTTCGGTAGAACACGTCGCCGAGGCAAGGTTCAATAAACCATTAAACCCTGTTAGTAAGCATCCCTTGGATGAAGAATTTCAGAAACTGATTGAAAAATCAGATTTACAGGATACGGAGGATAAGGAATGCCTGGCAAAACTCCTACGGAGGTACGAGAGTGCTTTCGGTAGGGAAGGTGGACCCATAGGCAGATCCGATAAGGTGTTGCACACTATAGATGTGAGCAACGAAAAACCCTTTAAGATCCCGTATCGTAGACTTCCTCTTAAGAAGAAGTTAATATGTGAACAGGAAATACAAAAGCAGCTGGACCTAGGGGTCATCGTGCCTAGCTCGAGTCCCTGGTCCCAAGCTATCCCTGGACTTTAGATAGCTTGGGTGGGAACCAATGGTTCTGTACCTTGGATTTGCAATCCGGGTATTGGCAGATACCGATGCACCCCGATGACATAGAGAAAACAGCGTTCTCTAGTCATATGGGGCTATTCCAGTATAATGTCTTGCCCTTCGGATTGTGTAACGCCCCTGCTACATTCGAGGCCATGATGGAATCCCTGTTGAGTGACCTCCTGTGGAAGAAGTGTTTGGTCTACCTGGACGACGTTGTCGTGTTCGGCAAGTCGTTCAAGGAATGCCACGCGAATCTACAGCTGGTACTCAACCGGATCCTATCCAATGGTCTAAAACTCAAACCCAAGAAATGCAATCTGTTTAAGAAAACAATTACATATCTGGGAAGGATCATCACCCCTAACGGAGTGAGTGCGGATCCGGAGAAGCTGGAAGCTGTGGAAAATTGGGAGCGACCCACGAGTGCTAAGGAGGTGAGATCATTTCTAGGATTTTGTTCCTATTACCGTGATTTCATACCGAATTACTCTCGTGTTTGCTTCCCAATGCAGTGCTTAGCTCACTGGACCCCGGGTAGGGCTCAGGACCCATTCCCATGGACCAGCGAGCAAGAAGAATCTTTTAATAAAATAAAAGATTTGTTTAGAACACACCCGTGTTGAAATATCCCACTCCCGAGGGACATTTCATATTAGACACTGATGCGAGCAATGACGCCATTGGGTCAGCACTCTCTCAGGTCCAGAATGGAGTCGAGGTCCCATTGGCCTTTGCTAGCAACACGCTAAGCAAGACCCAGTGTAATTATTGTACCACTAAACGAGAGCTCCTCGCGGTAGGGGTGTATACGAAGAAGTATACGAAGAAGCATTTCCTGTGGGGTACTGACTTCACTTTGCGGACCGACCATTCGTCTCTAAGATGGCTCCTTAATTTTAAGGACGCCGAAGGGATGATTGGGAGATGGTTAGCTCACCTATCAGAATTCGGATTAGAGCATAAGCAAATAGAGCACCGACCAGGTGCTAAACATATCAATGCGGACGCCTTGTCGAGGCGACCCGTCCGAAAGTGCCAAAATGCCACTTGTGAAGACTGCGGGGCCCACAATGCTGTGGTCGCCGGGTTGGTATTTAATTATACCACCCCCCGAATCCCCTGGGAGGAGGCTGTGTGTAGCTATCTCGATTGGTCCCCGGAGACCATCAAGAAGTTCCAACAGTCTGATCCCACCACTGCGCGCATAATGGAATACTTAAGGATAGGTATTAAACTGGCAAGGCCGATGTTGTCCCTAGAAGACAGGGAAACGAGGCGATTGATAGCTCAATGGACCGAGCTGGAAATCCGAGACGGTATACTGTGTAGGTGGAAGACCACTTCTACCAAAGGTAGACTGTTACAAATAGTGATCCCCACCTCAATGAGGAGGGATATCATGTATTATTGCCATGGCCAACAAACTAGTGGTCATTTCGGGAAGAAAAGGTCTATAGAGCGTCTGCAAAGACGTTACTACTGGCTCGGAATGAAAGGCGACCTACTTCGGTGGATCGCCACTTGCGCGGATTGTTGTAAATACAAGCCGGGACCCGGCCTGTGCAAGCTACCCTTGTCCCAGGAATTATTTGGTGTCAGGTTTGCTCGAGTAGCGATAGACATCATCAGTGGATTAAAAACGACGCCCAGAGAAAACACTTGTATGATGGTCGTAACCGACTACTATACGAAGTATACTCAGGTGTTCCCTCTTCCTAACCACAAAGCCGCCACATGCGCTGAGGCGTTTGTAAAAGGCTGGGTGCTACATATGGGTGTCCCCCTTATGATGCACAGTGATCAAGGAAGGGAGTTCGAGTCAGAGCTATGGCAGGAAATGTGTCATTACCTAGCCATTTGCAAGACTCAAACCAACCCATACCGGCCACAGTCGGATGGTCAAGTAGAAAGGTTCAATAGGACTTTGATACAAGTGCTTAAGCCCCTGGTTAATACCCACCAGGACAACTGGGATGAGCAGTGTGAGTTCGTGGTACATGCCTACAACAACACTGTTCATTCATCTACTAATTGTACTCCAAACATGCTAGTGTTCGGCGAGGACATCATAATGCCCGCCGACTTAGTGTATGGAGTGGTTGGGATAGACCCGGAGGCCCCTGCACCGTGTTGTTTGTAGAGTCGTTAAGGGGCAGATTCAAACAGGCATACGAGGCCATTCGTAAAGAACTGTTGAAAAGTGCAAAATGGCAGAAGGTGGGTTATGATACCAATGCTAAAAGAATTCGTTTTAATGTTGGGGACAAAGTACTAAGGTATTACGAGCCACTCGAACGGTTGAAGCTCGTGACGCCTTGGGAAGGTCCATTTAAAATTATACGCATCATACTGCGTTAAGTAAGCCCAGCGTGGTGGTGCCCGAGAAATGCCCTAGAGGCCGGCCTAGGAAAGTGCCGGAAGCAGGAGGAGTAACAAAAAGGAAGACGACGGCCAGGAAACGGCCTAATTGTAAGAAACGGAAAAATGTCTCGCTGAGTGAAGGCATTACGTATGGGAAAGGTCTCGCCTTGGCTAGGCGTGACCCAGAGAAGGCCATATATAGAGCCGGGAAAAATAAGATGCTAACCGAAGGCGTTAGAAGCAGTCCCCGGTTGAGATCTGCCGTTACCTAACTCAGTACACAATGAGCTACTGCGTGTTGTCCGCCGTAGGCAAATAACATACGTTCCACGGCTAGGGATGCCCAACGCGCGCTCCCCGGGTAGCTGTATCCCATGAGCGGCGGACGGATTAACCGGTACATTCGCTTAATAGCGTTGTATATACCGCCAAGCTCCAGACGATAGCACTCGGGTAGCAGCCCGCGTCTTGCATGCTGAGTCAAATGTTAGTTTGGATCTAGACCACTAGGTGGCGCCGCGGGTGCAGCGGGAAAGCGCAGAACTTGGTCACCGGATAGCCCATTGCGGGATCTCGCGAGACGAGAGGTCTGACGTCATTTTGGTCATAACTAGAGCGGACTCGTGGCGGTAAGACGTCACCTGTTTCGCTCCAGTTATTGTTTGGCCTCCGGCAGCCTTTAGCTGCGTGGTTTGCTTCCCCCACCTTTGTTGGACGAATCCTTCGGGAGGAGTCCAACACAGTTGCCAATTTTTTAAATTGGAAGTTCGTCCCACTGTGATGGCACAGGGGACGACGTGCAGTTAGAGGAAGGCGAGGACCCGACGGTCTCGTCTCGGATTGAGGAGAACATGGACTCCTCATCGGCGGTTCCTGCAAGGGAACCCGAAGTAGAAGAGGCTGCTCTCACTCTCTCTGGGATGTCAACCGAGGTCACAGACAGGGAGAGGATGCCTCCTCCTCCTCCGCGCCCGGAACCATCGCCTACAGCATCGGCTCCGGGTCGCCCGATTGATGTCTTGGACATTCCGCTGTATCCCCCGGGATACAGAACACGCATCGAACGCCTGTCCCACGTGGACGAGGAGGAAGGTGTCGTGTACACTGCTTGGGGGACCTCCATCCCCATGCATCCTTCCATGTTCGGATGCGGTCCCTTAGCGGAAACGCCCGGCGAGCCCGAGAACATCCCAGACAATTTCAAAGCTCTGGTGATGGACTCGTGCACGGACGAGTTGGCCGAGAGCATGCCGGTCTCCTGGCTCCGCAACTACAAACGGTTGGCGGAGGCTATGGCGGTCAACGAGAGCTTGGCCCGAGCTGTGCTGCTTTCCGAAGGCATTACCCGGAAGGCAAGCCAGCTAAGAGAGTCTGAATCCGACATGGATACAGACTCCACCGTCACGCAGTCGACGGTGGAAACCGGACGGGTCAAGCGATTGAGCCGTAAGCCAGCACCAAAGGCCCCTCTCACCGAGTCTGATCTCGAAGTAGAGGACGTTCGGATCGCCATTGAGAGGTCCAAAACCGTGGAGGAACCAGGCGCCAACATACCTGAGGTGGCTGGTGAGATCTCGGAAGAGGACATCTCACGTCAACAAGCTGCTGTTGAGGCCAAGTCGCGAGCTTGCCGAGCAACAGAAGGAGCTAACTGCCGCCTGTCGGGCCCACCGAAAGCAGCAGGCTCAAAGCAAAGCGAGTGCCGCCTCCGGCTCTGACTCTCCGGTCAGCGGTAGGAGAAGCCCTCGTTCCAAGGACAAGGATCCACGCAAGTCGGATTCGAGTCCCGAGGTCCCGGCGCAGCCACCCAAGGCCAGCCGCCGGAAGAAAAAGAATGGAGCGGAAGCATCTCTGGCGGAGCCCGAACCCTCTACTACCAGGAAGAGGGGTAAGGGCGACCCGAAGGCTTCCGCCTCCAGTGCCCCATCAACCACAGTAGCCACCTCGGTTACTGCAGGACCCTCTGCTACCACCAGCGGGACGGCTGCCACGACCTCAGTCACGGCTTCGACTGGTACCACTACCACCAGCCGAGCCGGACGGAAGGGCGAGGGCATCTACACGGACAGTGAGGGAAGCGGAAGCGACCCAGAGCTGCCCGCGTCAGCCAAATCTGATTTGGAGTCCGTGACGACGTGGGAAGAAATGACCACGGACGTCCCAAAGGACGAGAATCAGAAGTGGATGTGGAAGAATGCAGCCGAGGGTTTCAAAGAAAGTACCCCACGCTGCTTCGCGTGCACCATATGCACCACAAACCCTTACTACGGTGCATACCCGGGGACCGTCCGGGTAAGCTCTGCGACGGTTCGTTTACCACTCACCGCGCGCCGGGACATGCCTCTGAATTTTCAGAAAGCACATGGTACCGGCCTGGAGAAGACCCGGAAACGAGCCGTTAAGTGTTTCAACGAGCTCCTGGCTAGCTGAGTGGCGTTGAGCACTAAGGAGATCAAGGAGCAGGCATTCAAACCCGAATTCTGCTCATGGAGGAGTGGCAACCTCATGACGTACTTCGCCGTGAACTACTCACCCACCAAGTTCGGGATGCCCACCGAGGTGCACCTGAAGGTGAAGAAGTGGCGGGGCGACGACAAACGGGAGAAAGGCAAAGCCCGTTCGAAGGGGACTAATGGAGGTTCGGCTACGGCCACCAGTGCCTCCAAAAGGACCCGCGCGGACCGATCCGTAAGCCCTTCGGGTAATAAGGATCAGCCAAGACCAGCTATCCCAGCTGATCGTCGCCAGTCGGGACAACAAGTCTTGGCTTTGGACATGCCTGGCAACCAGACCCATCGGGTGGTTAGCCAGGCAGCCGTTCCAACCCCACCTCCAGCATCTACAGAGCACCCCCCGAGTGAAGCCACTGGCAGTCCGGATGACTGGGGCAGCTACTTTGGTGCCCCATCCGGACACAGTGCATGGTGGGCCGGTGAAGGATCGTCCGGCAAGCGCCTCACGTACAGTGAATACGCAGCGAAGTTCCCTGCAATGGGACCAGCGGGACCCGAATCACAGGTCCTAACCCCCTTGGGCAGAGCCAAGGCTCAGGGTAGAGGCCGTGGTGGCATAGAGTCCACTCGAGCCCCCCCGAGCGGCGGCCGAGGCCGAGGAGGCACCACTGTTGAAGGTCCCTCGGTCCCTTCAGCAGGCGCTTCGCCTGTCACTGTGCAGGCTGCTGCACCCCCTCCAGCTATAGTCCCACCAGCGGCCCCTCGGGTGCCCGTTATGGGACTAATAGCCAGCACCCTGTCAGGTCTTCAGGATCCGAACACGTTCATCGACCACCGCGATGTTCGTACTGCCGAGATCCAGAATGATCTAATGGCAGAATGGCAGGCACTTCATCGCCAGAAGTCTGTTGACTACTGGCGGAGTATGACTGAAGCCACCTTCAATCCGGTTTACGAAATCCAGAGGAGGGAGGAAGATAAGATCCGGGAGCAGGAGAAGAAGAAGGTCGCGGAGGCCCTTCAATCCACCGCGCTGAGAACGCCAGGTACATTCACAGGTACAAGGAGGCTGACCTTAAGTTTTTCCTCTGCTTCGGTAAGCACCTGGACGAATGGGACAGCTCCACGTCGTCTCTGTCCATCGCTTCGGGTGCCCCAGCCGAGGCAGTTGACAGTCCCTCTGAGGGGATGGGTGCGCTGAGCTTGCTCAGCGATACCTTCACCGAGACCCCTAAGCTGCTAACTACCAGTAGCAGCAGCAGCTCGGCTCCTCCTGCCGACCCGGAGCCAGCTGAGAAAATGGACACTGATCCCGAGTTTCTTTAAGTGTCCATCTGACGGAGTTGCATCATATCCGAGGGTAAAGGCATATACAATGCCAGAGGTTCATATCCTCAAACTGGACCCGTCGGACTGGAACTAAAACCTGCAGCTAAGATGGACGCTACCCGAAGTACCAATTGGATTACCTTCTACACCAAACCGGGGCTCCATCTTCCCATCTTCATCAGGGCACATCATAACAGCAACGTGGCTTGCCACCACACGTATGTCGCCGGATGGAGCTGCAGAAACCAGTTGTTCCAGATTCGCCGGAAGTCCAGTATAATGTAAGGGTGATCCTGCTACCCTGGTAGGACACCTATTTATTCAACATTATATTTTGTGTAATTTATTTTTCTATATAACAGTATATTTTTGTAAAAATCTAATGAAAACTTTTTTTCTCGGGTCATCTACCCCCCTCGGGTCATGTACTTTCTATTGTAAATATTACTACTACTATGTCACTCCATGTAAATCCACTACTTTTGATACGTCATTAACTATAATAACACTGTAACACGGTTACATATCAATATACCACCATGGGTCGATGGTGCATAAGGCACCACTTCCTATATTTGTTATTATTTAGTTACTTCAGGGTATATGCGACGATGCCTACTATTATGTACATATTATTTATAATTCCCCTTTAATGTTATATATTCTATACGAACATATGGTTATAGACTTACCTATGTATATATTGTTGTATAACTTTAACAATAGGTATTTATTAACACCCAACCCTAGGTAAAGTCTAGTGGGGGTGGTGTAGGGGCCGGCATCGTTGTATATATATTAGTGTGGTTCATCGGAGAGACGTGCTCGTGTGGTACTCGTTCCTTCTATGCCAACCAGGTGTCGCTTCGCGATACCCTTTTGGTACAAGAGGGGGCAGCACCATGCCTCGCGTCCAGCTTCTACTAAGAAGCTGGACGATCCGCAGAAGGGGACTGGACCTGGTCCAGTCAAGACGTATACCAGGCACTGAAAGTATGTTAATAAAAGGCCTACCCGAGCGGTAGGGGTGATCTGGGGCTTTGCCCAACCCCAATCTCTCGTGTTGTATTGGTGTCTTTAGTGATAAGCGAGCCAACGAGCCACCCAACATTTAAGTCGATACGAACCATTACACTAGTTTCAGCCCAAGTCCATCACCTAACTCATTACTGCCTCTATCCAAACACAACAGCTATCGATACATGCATATCGTAAACATTAAATGAAAAAATGCTTCACAAATGAACATCACACCTCTGCCTCAAAGTTCAATGAAAGTGGGATGTCAGGTTTCGTAGGATTATGGATATGTAGAACAGAAAGTATTATCATGCAATGGTCATAGTTTTCAATAACAGGGGAGGGTGGTGACTGCAAAAGGGGGCAAATCATTTGTAAATTTGAGAGAAGAGGGGCCTGAAGTAATATAAGTAGGAAACTCTGCGATTGGACAACATAGACCTATGGACAGACTCGGATACTAATATCATTCACTTAATGAAAACAGATCAGTCCTAGCTACATATAAGAAGCACTTGTAATCTTCGTAAAGTGGTAGGGCACTTTAAATCTGTGGATTAAAAATTACTATATAATGCTGTGTGCTCTTCCACACTTCCATATCTCTATAAATGCAAAAAAAATCAGATTTTGCCCTAACGCCCCTGAAAATGTTAGGTTGGGCCAAACATTAAGGTAGGTAGCGTTACCTGACATACAAAACGTTTTTAGGCCTAATACATGTACATGTATAAGGTTGTAGCGTATGTACATGTTGAAGGTTGTATCGGCTATGTCAAAAATGAGCCAGCTAGCCACCTGATTATCACATGATGCCTGTTATTGGCACAGCTGCTGCTTCGTGACATTATGTGTGCATGGTAAAGTCCCGTTTGATACATAGTTGGAATGGAGGTACAATGGTCTGCAACAATGCTAGAAAAGGTCAAAGGAAGCAAGTATTAATTGGACTGTCATGTCATCTTTCACCCTAGGCACATACCTAGTGACATCAGACAATGGACCTTGTCTGCTGCATATTAACGCACATTAACAACAAGGATATAAAATGTTTTGTGCCATAAAGGAACCAAAGACAAACAACATGCCAGGGCTGTTGCCGATCTGAAGACAACTGAAAAAGTCTAGTCAATTATTAAAACAAGGCACGCTTTGTGTGGCTAATATCCCTCAATCAGCAAGTGTTGGGACACCACCCATAGTTACCTGGCACTTTCTAATGACTTCAATTAAAACTTTAACTTCTGTCAAGACTGTTTTTATATTACGATATCTGTTGACCTTTTTCAGGTGGGTCCCAACGCTTTTCGTGTACTCTGGAGTAGGACTCATGTGTGAAATACTGTGATAGTATTTGTGGTGATGGAGGTGAACGATAATGCTCATACTTAATGCATAATGCCGACCCTACAGGGTAGACTTTCACCCCGGTAGGGTAGGCATGATGCACCAATGCTGTATACAAGTGAGAGCTCCAGAAGTGCATCCTGGCACCAAGGGAGTATCAACCTGACGGCATCACTTGTCAATTAGAGAGTTAAAACAGATCTCTTTGATCTGGTCATGAGGTTCCTAGGTGCTAGATCACCTTTTTGTGGGTGTTGTAGAGTTTTTCAGTGTTTACCAACGGAATAACGAGAACGTCAAGCATGGAGTTCAGGCATGGAAGTGGACATTTTTAGAAATGGATGTTGAATATCCAGCATTATTCCACGATTTCTGGGATTCTCAGTGCTTTTCCTGGATATTCCCATGCACATACCTGTCGATATTGCACACCATGAAGGCTGTAGCATCAATTTTGTAAGGCGTGCAGTTATCCATGGATAACCTGCATGCTGTGTGGTTATCCATGGATAACTTTTGAAGATCAAAATTGACCACATATGACCTGGATCCCTGTGTTTCCGAAAACCAAGATGGCCGACACACATGGAAAAAAATAGAATTAAGTAGTTGAGGTCTTTTAATGGTCACTAACATACATCTCATAACTTATGAAGATCAAAATTGACCATATATGACCTGGATCCCTGTGTTTCCTAAAACAAAGATGGCCAAAACACATGGAAAACAACAAAACTGGGTAGTTGAGGTCCCCCAATGGTCACTAACATCCATCTGAAAATGCTGACAAATAGTCCATATATACTGACATATTTTGACACATACCAGTCAAGGCAGGATGCACAATTGAATCAATGGTTATTTCTCTGTTATATATTGACTAAATGCTGACAGATTGTGAGTAAATACTGACATGTACTGACAATTGCTGACATAGAGTGACTTAGTAGTGATATATATTGATTAATTGCTGACAAATTGTGAATAAAATTATACTGATATATATTGACGAATTGCTAACAAATAGTGAACAATTACTAGTGCTGACAAATAGTGAGTAAATACTGACATATATTAATTAATTGCTGACAAATAGTGAGTAATTACTTACATGTATTGATAATTGCTGATATAGAGTGACTAAGTACTGACGTATATTGACTAATTGCTGACAAATTGTGAGTAGATACTGACATATTTCGACTAATTGCTAACAAATGGTGAGTAATTACTAACATATATTGACTAATTGCTGATAAATGGCGAATAATTACTGACATATATTGACTAATATCTGATAAATTGTGAGTAATTACTGACATATGTGGACTAAGTGTTGTTATAAGATGGAGCAGGTTAGGTGTAAGACCTAAAAGACCCGAATTTTTAATGCAATTTTCAATATTCAATCAGATATTGACAAATAGTGAGTGATTACTGACATATGTTGATGAACTGCTGACAAATAATGAGCAATCACTAACATGTATTGACTAATTGCTGACAAATAGTGCATTATTACTGATATATTTTTACAACTACTGACAAATAGTGAGTAATAACTAACATATATTGACTAATTGCTGCAAATAGTGCATTATTACTGACATATTTGGACTAATTACTGACAAAAAGTGAGTAATTACTGACAAAAAGTGAGTAATTACTAACATAAATTGACTAATTGCTGACAAATAGTGCACTATTACTGACATATTTGCTGACAATGCATCGTGCCATCCATAAAAGGGTTAACTGCACATCAATGCCTTATCTATCAATAAAGTGTTGACTGTGCATCAATGCATCATGCTATCCCTAAGGGGTTAACTGTGTATCAATGCATCATGCCATCCATAAAGGGCTAAGTGCATCAATGCATCAGGTTATACATGAAGGGTTAAAGTGCATCAATGCATCTTGCCATTCATAAAGGGTTAAATGTGCATCAATGCATCATGCTATTCATAAAGGGTTAACTGTGTGTCAATGCATCATGCAACCCATAAAGGGTTGTCTGTACAGCAATCCATCATGCCATTAATAAAGGGTTAAAGTGCATCAATGCATCATGCCATTCATAAACGGTTAACTGTGCATCAATGCATCATGCTGTCCATGAGGGGTTAAATGTGCATCAATGCTTTGTAACATCCATAAAGGGTTAACTGTGCATCAATGCATCATGCTATCCATAAAGGGTTAACTGTGCATCAATGCATCATGCCATTCATAAAGGGTTTACTGTGTATCAATGCATCATGCCATTCATAAAGGGTTAACTGTGTACCAATGCATCATGCCATCCATAAAGGGTTAAAGTGCATCACTGCATCATGCCATTCATAAAGGGTTAACTGTGCATCAATGCATCATGCTATCCATAAAGGGTTAAAGTGCATCAATGCATCATGCCATTCATAATGGGTTAACTGTGCATCACTGCATCATGCCATTCATAACGGGTTGACTGTGTATCAATGCATCATGCCATCCATAAAGGGTTAAAGTGCATCAATGTGTCATGCCATTCATAGCGGGTTAACTGTGCATCAATGCATCATGCTATCCCTAAAGGGTTAAATGTGCCTCAATGCATCATGCTATCTATAAAGGGTTAGATGTGCATCAATGCCTCATGTCATTCATAAAGAGTTAAATGTACATCAATGCATCATGCTATCTATGAAGGCTTAAAGTGAAACAATGCATCATGCCATTCATAAAGGGTTAACTGTGTATCACTGCATCATGCCATTCATAATGTGTTGACTGTGTATCAATGCATCATGCCATCCATAAAGGGTTAAAGTGCATCAATGCATCATGCCATTCATAAAGGGTTAACTGTGCATCACTGCATCATGCCAATCATAACGTGTTGACTGTGTATCAATGCATCGTGCCATCCATAAAGGGTTAAAGTGCATCAATACATCATGCCATTCATAAAGGGTTAGCTGCACATCACTGCATCATGCCATCCATAAAGGGTTAACTGTGCATCACTGCATCATGCCATTCATAAGGGGTTGACTGTGTATCCATGCATCATGCCATCCACGGCTTCAGAGGAGTCTATTGGCGTTGTACCGGTACTAAACTGTGTGGGGTGGTTAGGGCTCAGTAGAACGGCTTCAGAGGAGTCTATTGGCGCTGTACAGGTACTAAACTGTGTGGGGTGGTTAGGGCTCAGTAGAACGGCTTCAGAGGGGTCTGTTGGCATTGTACAGGTACTAAACTGTGTGGGGTGGTTAGGGCTCAGTAGAACTTTCATAGATAGTGGCCATAGGGAAGTATGTGCGGCCCCTGGACAGCCTGCTAATCCTGTAAGGATCACAGTGTGAATCAATGCATCATAAACCCTATGCACTGCCCTATGTATGCCCCTATAGAACAGACACCAGTGCATTAAAGGGTTAAAATGGGTTTTCACAGCTATATCCAGGGTGAGTAGACTTTCTTTGTCCAAGCACTAACAGCCAATATTAAAAGGATAGGTTGGTCCCTGTGCAACCCTATGTGTAATCCTATGAGTAAAAAAGGGCAATATGTGGCTAGGCTATAGATTTGACTTAGCAAGTCTACACTAGAAGGGCGATTCAACATCCGTGAACATGGTTCTTGTAACTATTCTATGGTCTGTCTAAGACCATAGAATAATAACTTTTGAAGTTCGAAGTTGACCATATATGGCCTGGATCCCTGTGTATCCTAAAACAAAGATGGCCGACATATATGGAGAACAATAAAATTAGCTAGTTTAGGTGTCCCAATAGTCACTAACATCCATCTGATAACTTTTGAAGATTAAAATTGACAATATATGAGCTGGATCCCTGTGTTTCCTAAAACAAAGATGGCCGACACACATGGAAAACAATAAAATAGGCTAGTTGAGGTCTCCCAATAGTCACTAACACCCATCTGATAATCTTTGAAGATCAAAATTGACCATGTATGGCCTGGATCCCTGTGTATCCTAAAACAAAGATGGCCGACACATATGGAAAACAATAGAATTAGGTAGTTGAGGTCTTTCAATGGTCACTAATATCCATCTGATAACATTTGAAGATCAAAATTGACCACAAATGACCTGGATCCCTGTGTTTCCTAAAACCAAGATGGCCGACACACATGGCAAACAATAAAATTGGGTAGTTGAGGTGTCCCAATGGTCACTAACATCCATCTGATAACTTTTTAAGATCAAAATTGACCATATATGGCCTGGATCCCTGTGTTTCCGAAAACCAAGATGGCCGACACACATGGAAAACGGTCCCAAGACTCCAAATAATCCAATGCCACGCCACTTAAAACTCCTAAAAAAGTGCATCATACTTATGTGTACTTGTGTATGTGTACTTATGTGTACCACTAAAGGCCACAAGTAGGTGGCCTTTAGTGGGTTAATAGTCAGTGGTGCTGGGGGAGGTGGTGCCAGGCAGGTATGGGGCCACCCCAGGAGCACAGCCACCACCACCATTCAGAGGTGGGGGGGGGCTATATATACTATATACCATGGCTCTGCCTGAGGTGTCCAGGGCTACCACCACTCTGTCCCCAGGGTCTACAATAACAGGTCAACCAACACCACCACTTCTATGCTTGACTGATTTGCAGATTTTAATCCAGGTATAGGCATAATCAATACTGTACGTATGAGACAGGATTATACATGGAGAGCGAGGAAGCACCACTATGAGAGCTTGTATTTAAGAATGGGTCCCCTCCTATAGCCGTTCATTCCTAAGAATGAACGGCAATAACCGCGAGACTTATTCAAAGCAAGCCAAGCTGAGACGGGCGCTGTAGCTGTCCGCTGCCGGGCAATGAGGAGTATGTACCGATTGTACACAAACACTATTTTTCGCCGTGTGTCCGCTACCATAACCGCGAGACGCATTCAATGCCAAGCCGAGACGGGCGCTGTCGCTGTCCGCTGCCAGGCGATGAGGTGTATGTACTGATCATGTACACACAATGGCTGGCTTCGAGTCCCGGGGAAGGGGAAAATTTTTTGTTTTCAACTTGAATTTATTGGTATTCTATTGATTATCTATTGGTTTCGTGGAATAAAATAAGTAGTCAATGGATAATTCATGACTTTTGTGTGTTAGCAAAGGCTAATTACACTCGGGCTACACCCTCGTGTAATTATCCTTCACTAACACAAACTCGTCATGAATTATCCATTGATTACTTGTTCAGTGTCGGATCATGGGGCCGGGGCGTGCTGCGGACTAAATCTGCCAGTGGACTTCCGCCAATATAAGGCCTTATACAAAAAGTCATAAGTTGACTGAAATAGTCAACTTAAGTTAACTTTTTCCCGCTTTCTGTGACTGAAAAAGTGAAATCCTGACCTTTCTAGTGAGTTGTCTCCCACTTTCACAGACTTTTCCTTTTTTCATGATTCCACTTAAAACTTTTCAGTCAAAGTTGACTGAAGAGGTTAATTTTTCTAAACTTTTTAGCGGGACACTCCTAGCCCACTTCAAAGGGTCCATTTCTCCTCATTCCAATACCCTCGAATGTGTATGGTGCGGTACGCGCCCTATAGGCCCCCCTTTTAAAGGGCCCCCCGTCACAACGGGGGGGCCCTTTGATGGTGGGGCCTAAAGACAGTGAATCATGTGGGGCCTGTGGTGCACATATGCACGGGTGCTGACACATTCCTCTGGATGCCATGAATATGACATTAGCTGAAGAAATGGCGTTAAACATATATTACTCACGCACTCACTCACTCACTAAACGTTTTAGCAGACTGGCGGTAAGTGGAAGCAGTTTTCCTGTCAAAGTCAAACTTTTTCAGTGTGTTTTTGACTTTTCTGTAAATATTACTTTTTTTTTATATTGCAAAAAGTCAATCCTTTAGTCAGATCTTGTCAGACTTTTTTTAAAGTCAAGTCAGACTTTTTCAGTAAACTTTTCTCCACTTAACCATTGACTGACAGTCAGTGGAATTGCGTGCTCTGACTTCAAGTCAAATGTGGACTGAAAATGTTTGACAACTGACTGAAAAAGTCTGAAAACTGACGGGAAAAGTCTGAGAGTTGACTGAAAAAGTCTGGAAAATTGACCAGGAAAAATCAACTTCACAATGGATTCAGGTACTACTTATTCAGTCTGACTTTTTCAGTCAACAGAATTGGACTTTGGCTTTCAGTAACTGAAATGGAATAAGGCCTATACTGGTTTTCGGAGGTAGGAGTAGGGTTCAAAGAAATTTTTGACCCACTTGATTATCTACATAATTTATGATTCATAGCTTTGGTTATGTAGATCTATAATCAAGAGACTGTAATGAGAAGTACCAATTAATCGGGACGTTTAGGACATCTATACCTGGAAGAAGAAGCCTCAGTTGGCGGAATTAATTATATTATAACTGGAATAAGGGAGGTTGTGTAACTGGTACTCCAATTTTCTAGGTCTTGGGGTCCATTCCAATCAATTTTATACGTCTAGCTCTCCCGCCAAGATGCAATTACTCTGCAATATCGAGACTGGCGTCCGAGTCTAATCACCTTGGTTTAAAACTTTCTCTTTTCTTAATCGCGAGCAAGGGAACGTTCAACAATTACGTCACTGTTTGGGGGTGGGGGAGGGGGGTCTTTGGGTTTCAAGGCTATAATATGTTCCATACAAAAACAGTGACAAGGGGGTAGGTGGGTCCTGAAAGATTCAAAAAAGCAGTGACATAATTGTCGAACGTTCCCCCGGAACGTTCCCTAAACACATTGCATTGACATGGGACCCTTATCAACTGTTTATGTTATGAGAATTAAACACATCATCCCTGGTTGTCTTTTAAGGCATGGTGATGAGAAACAAGCTTTTTTCAGTGGTGTTAAAAAGAAGTGGGTGTACCAAGAAAGAAGCACTTCGCCATGGGCGGCAGATACACTATGAAACAATCTAGTTTGAACCTTGTTATCAACCAAGAAACATAATGATGCTAGATGTATACACCTATTTCTTGCAAAGAGATGTCCTTAAAGTTAACTCGTATAGTTGGATTTCAATTTATGCCCAAAATGAATGGAGGATCGTATCCTGATGGTCTATACCTTAATGAAACAAACTTGCCATTATGATACCACCACAGCCTTTGTGCACTTGGCATGACCAGGACATATTGACAACATGATTGGGCCCAGACCACCTTTATGGATGGCGATAATGTCATACAATGACTCGTGTGCACAGTCATGTGACTGACCACTCACCTTTATAAATCTCGCACACTCACGCGCCAAACACGTGCCACCTTTAAGGAAACGCCGACAGTCGGCCATGTGCAATTTATTTTCTGTCCCAATGACCATTAGCAGAATTCAGGGCAAGGGTTGGCAACCTGTCGGGACAGTGGCGGATTTGAAGGGGCGGGGTGCGCGCTCCCCCCTTTTCCCCAGTACTTAAGAGTTTATTCACATGTAAGGGTTTGTGGCCTTACGGACCTGGGGGGTTCGGGTCTTACGGTTCGAAAAGAAAGAGTAAGACAGTATTCCAAGTGTATGCCAACAGTTAGTTTTATTTCTTATTGTACACTCACGGCTGCCGGATGATGTCAAAGAGGCAGCTAATATTAAGAAATAATGGTTTACATGGTGTGGAGGCCAGAAGGGCCTCTGACGTAGCGGCTGAGCCCTGGGCTTTATATACGGACCCAGGTGTTCGTCGTCAGATGTCCCCACAGACCCGGATCAGTGCTGCCACCTATCCGGAACCTGAGGAACATCCGACGACTCGACTCACCCGCCACGTCAGACGGTACCCAACTCCTATGGTTTAATAACGTGTACCTCTACACCACTCCCCCAGACATTTAGGAGGGTGTTATAGTTATAATAATATTACTAGGATAACCTTTCTATATGTCTAAACCTTTAGTAATAGAGGTACAACCATAGGTATAACATTAACACCAAATTGAGTATGAATCGAATGTCATATATATATTCGATAGTGAATGTAGTTACAAATAACGATTAGGATGTTGAAATATTATACGAATTACTTGAATAAGTGACAGTTGTGTGAAACGGAACTGTTAGATAGATTACTATACCATATAATATCATATTATATCTATGGTATAATTAATAAGACAAGTAATATGAATCGTATACATGTGATGATGACAGTTATATGTAACGGAACTGTCGATAATAAATAAATCATATAATAACATCCGTATGTGTGTTTGTAGTTATTAACACCACATTTAAATATATAGTCTTGAAGAAGACTGTTATAGTAACTTCACTATATAATGACATGTCGTATATTATTAACATACGAATCCGTTAAGGATTCCGTGAGTAGTACGAATAGGACCATTTATACCATACACTTGAAAAGAAAAGAAAAAAAATCACGGTGTAGTAATGAATATAATAATAATATATTATCACCGTGTACCTAATAACCTTTATAGCACCAGATCAATATACTTATTATACAATTTGTCTCGCAGGACAATAATGTGTGTTTTCTGGTGAAGTTTAACGGATCTTATAATATGAATACCAATAATAATCAGAGATCCGTATCAAGAAATGTCTATGTACCCGTATCATAATATGTATCTAGTGGATATGCACATACATATAATATTATAGAAAAATAGAAATATGACATTATATACAATATACAGAAATTATAGATGCTGCTGGAGTCTTCTGTTGTAATCCTCCGGGTACTAGTAGGTAGGTGTGGTCAGCTAACCACGGGATGGACATGCTAAAGTTTATGGTTTCCATATATAGAGTGAACATGGTAGATGAATTTGGGGCAGCTACCCACAATCCTCTAGTAGTGCTAAAGTTTATAAGTAAATCCGAATGGCGTAGAATGTAGAATAATAGTCCGGATGTGTCAAGTATGTAGAAAACGTAATCCTTTTTTAAGTTTAGTTGACATAAGTAGAAAATAGTCCAGTATAGGTTGATCCGGAAGTAATAGTAGTAGTTGGTATAAGTCCATTCGGGAGTATAGATGAGTTGTAGAGGTAAATCGTAAAGTCCATCCTAGTAAGTGGTTAGCACGGGTAACAGCAGGAGTCTGGAACTGGTATCCGGATACATCTCACAGCAGCAAGTCTACTATCGGATTGTTCATGGAAGAAGTTATAAATCCGAATAGACTATTCAGGATGCAATAAGGGTTATACAGCCTGAATTATACAATAGACTGGTCATAAGAGGAACCCGGAACACATATTATAGGTGTTCATACACTAGTGAAGAAAACATTCGCAGACCTACAGGGTTCCGCAAAGACTATATCTGGTTAATTGGTGAAGGAGAAAAAAAATTATGGGAGAAATAACCCGTAGCATGCTTAAGCAGATTTCTTAGCATGCTTCTTCTTAAGAAGAGCTAGAGCCGACTCGGGAGTGCCGTCCCACTCGTCCAAGTCGACTCCGAACACCCTCATGAACTTAGTGTTCAGGTTGGTGTTCCGAGTAATCTCCTCTTTTACACGTTTCTCCAGCACGTGTACATCCATAGCTGCCTTTTCTTGGGCAGCTGCGGCAGCCTCCTCCTGGGCCTTCACATCGTCCCGGATGAGGGTCTCGAGGCGCTGCTTTTCAGCATCCGCGACCTCCTTCATACACAACAGGGTGTCGTTTAGGAGACCCTGATGGAACTCGGTCGCTTTTTCGCGAACACACTTCTCCCAGTGGGTGTAGATGGCCTTCTGGACATCTGCCTCCCCTTGGCGAGATTTCTCAAACCAAACCTCCGCATTACCGGTTTTAATGGTAATAGCGTCCTTTGGTTTCGCAGGTGCAGCGACAGCCTTGGGAGGAGTCGATGCGGCCTGTGGACCACTTCCGGGTTTAGGGCTTCCGGACACACCTGCCGTTGGTACACAGTAGGCAGGTGGTGCGTTCTGTTTCAATCCCATTTGCAGGTACATGTTCAACTGCTCCTGGGTAAAGGTAACTGGTGGGGCGACTGGAGCGGATGCAGATCCGGCGGCAGCAGATGCGGTGGTCTTCTTTGGCATAAGGCGACCATCCTTTCCTACCACCAAGGTCTGGCTCTCAGGTCCAGGTCCCTGGTTTAAGGACGGAAAGTTTCGAGAACTAACTTTCCCAGGCTTAGATACGGCTCCAGCGTATCCGGCAGGTTCGGGCTTCTTAAACACCGGAGTGCCCTGAGCCTGCTCTGCGGGGTGCCTAGCCAGAGGGGACCTGGAACGGTCCTCTGCTCTGACTTTCGGTTTAGTGGTGCCCTGACCATTACCGTTGCCGCCACGGTTCTGATCTCTCCTGCTCCTTTCACGAGCTCTCTTTGCATCCTTTCCGGATTCCTCGCATTTCTGCCAGAGAGACTCGTGCATGTCCAGTTTACCCTTTCCAGGAGTCAGGACTATCTTTGCTCGGAGTTTCGAATCCTTGGTCTTCGGAACTTCGCAGAGGACTTGGTCCCCTGGTCGGATCTTAGACCAAGCATCCTCACTCAGACTGTCGAACTCCTTCATGAGTTCCTGATGAAGCTCCATGATGCGCTTCCGTGCCCCGTCCAAACCTTCTGCGTGGCATTTCTTCTGGTGTCTAGCCAGATCACTACGTCGGTTGTATTGCACCTTCGTAGTACACTTCTTGCCCTTCTTACCATAACTCGGATCACAAATGTAAACCAGGTGATGGTGGAAGTGGGCCTCTACCAGATGCCGTTGAAACCGGGCTGGAGTACTCCAGGTCCGGATCGTGACATCACTCGCATCCTGGCAGATAGAGAAGGGACAGGACTTTTGGTCGTCACCGTACCACTTCTCTAAAGCCCAACGCGGCTTCCTCCTCTGGGTATAAGTGTAATACCCTTCGGTGTGGTTTAGCATAAGCCACATCTTTCGATAGGCTTTGCTCGGATTGGGGTCCTCGTCCAAAAGACGCATCCAATCTTCATCGTCTGACTCATTATTTTTGTTGACTGAGTCCGGGCAGGCATAGAGGGTAGAGCCGTCCTTCTTTACTCAGTACGCACAGTCGGAGAAGCACGTCGGAATCCGGGATTTGAATCCGGACTTGGCGTTAGCCCAGCGTTCGGCCTCGGTTTGAGTTGATGGAGTGGCCTTCTCATCATACTCAACCGAGGACTCGTGCACAGACTCCTCGTCAGATGATTCAACCTCCATGGCAGAACTACCAGTGGCTGAAGTGCTGGGTTTCGGCTCGGCTCTAGCAGAATCCAGGAGATTCTTAAGCTTCCGAGCAGCGGACCTTCGGTTCTTGCTGACCTTCCAGTCTTCCTCCGGTTCCTGGGTTCCGGATGCGCTGGAGGTCGAGGCTTCTACCTGTGTGGTAGTACTGCCGGTGGCTGGTGTAGCACTGGCTGAACTCCTGGTGGCAAGTTTCAGGTCGGGGATAGGAGGTGCGGGTACTTCCGCGGCCCTCTTAGCCTCTTCCTGAGCCTCCCGTTCGGCAGTCATTCGGCGGACGAGAACCGTCCGAAGGGCTGCACCTCGGTCCAAACCGATTAGTGAACTGTTCTGGACGTCCACTAATTCTTGCTCGGTTATATAAATACCTTCATCCCACTGCTCGAAGTTAGCAGCGGCCTCCCGATACTCCTTTGTGGTCCGGTACTGGGGCCGGGTAGCACAAGGGCGTGGGTAAGTCTGCCCCTCGGAATCCGAGACGCAGCCTACCCAGTTAATGTTCATAGCCTTGACGTTCCACAGGGACTTGTCAGGCTTCGGGTACGCTCCGAGCTCGAAGGCTCGGTTGGCTTCATACACTGTCTCACGGAAATCAGCGTCTACCATAAGTCCCCGTTGGAACCACGGCCAGTCTCGAAGCCACTCGGGAGGCGTCCTGGTCAGCTGGTCGGGAACCATAACGCCCTCGATAGCTATCCTAACCTTCGGGTCCAACCTGACTGGTGTCCCGTCTGCGTAGGTCACTTGTGCCTGCAGTTCCGGGTGGACATACAGGTAGCGACCATCGTACTCTACTGGGAACGGGTCAGCCACTGCTGGCTTCCACTGGTCCTTCGAGCCGTCGACTTGTGTGGTCTCGGACTCTGTCGCTGCGGGTTCGGCACTCGCAGTCGCTCCGGATCCCTCTGGTGGGAGTGGAGATAACATCTTCTCTGGCTCATTTAGTGAAAATGAAGCCAGTTTCTCCTCGAACGAGCGATCCGTGGATTCCTCCACGTCCATCATCTCGCTCTCTTCCTGTGTAACAGGCGACAAAGCTTCCGGAAAAGCTTCTGCGGACGGAGTCAGCTTATCCGGGTCACCGGATAGCTTGGCTGCAGCTACGGATTCCTCAGCCATGACTGGGGAATCGCCCACGGGAGTAAACTACTCCTTTTTCCGGCTTTTACGGCGCCGGGGCCGACACAAGCGGAGTCTGTCTACCAGGAGACAGACTCTGGAGGAGCAGCGAGGAGTTTGCTAGCCGGTAAAATCCAAGAAGGGAACGAGCTCGACCGTCTTGGACGTTACCGAAAAACAATATGGCGACAGGCCAGCATTCGTGACGTCATTTCCCCGTTGCGCGCGGGGTCACGAGAGGTCAGCCGAGACTGGACACTGTGACGTCATGCGGAAACGCACGTGCTACAAGCAGTACATCAACAAACTGATTGTTTTTAGGTAATTATCGCTCACACCCATGACTCGTCTGGGGATTTAAGTGGAGATTATGGAAAGCTTAAGCAAATCCACCGGATTATCCGTCCACTACCCATTGGCACATCATGCGGCGGCGACAAATAAGCCTTTCGGGTCAGTTGTCATCCGTTCCTCTAAATGTAAACATTACACTCGTTGTGTATACAGGTTAGGTCACTGCAGTCCTCTGGGCAATTCGGGGGCTGCGGCGAACGTATCTCCCCTTCTCGGATAGTTCTTTATCGGACCTGACAGTCTGAAGAGCTTTCTCTAGATGCTTCTTAGCCTTAGAAACACCTTTCCTCTTCTTTTTGTCTTCACCTGCCGAGACTTTTTTAACTCCCCCACGCTTAATCGGTGTTGGCGTGGGTGTCACTGATTCGGAACACTTTTTAGGTCTACCACGACCACGTTTCACTGTAGTGTTCTTTACCTGGTCTATTATGCGATTCTGGTTCAGGATCTTTCCGGAACCTTCACCATACATTTCTGTGGAGGTCTCCCTCCCAGACCATTTCCTTAATCTAGCCACATTAGACTTATAAAGTCGACCAAGGTCAGATTTGATAATTACGGTACAATCACTGATAACTTGTGTTATGGTGAAGGGACCATCCCAATTAGACGCTAATTTTATGTGTCTAAGTGGTTCATGTAATCTGAGGACTCTGTCTCCGGATTGGAATTTCCGATGCTTTAGATCGGTATCGTATCCTACTTTCTGCCATTTGGCACTTTTCTCCAAATCAATTCGGACAGACTCATATGCTTTTTTAAATCTGTCTCTCAAACATTCCACAAAAACTACATGGCAGGGTAGTTCAGGGTCCATCCCTACGACCCCAAAAACTAGGTCAGCAGGCATTATCAAATCCTCTCCGAATACTAAAAGGTTCGGAGTACAATTTGTACTTGAATGTACCGTACTGTTATAAGCATGTGTCACGAAATGACATTGCTCATCCCAGTCATCCATATGTTCATTAACGAGTGACTTTAGAACTTGGATGAGGGTTCTATTGAACCTTTCTACCAATCCGTCGCTCTGTGGCCTATACGGGTTGGTTCTAGTCTTGCAAATAGCTAAGTATTCGCACATACCCTGCCAGAGATTTGATTCAAACTCTCTGCCTTGGTCACTGTGTAACATTAATGGTACCCCGAAACTTAGTACCCAACCTTTTACAAAGGCTTCGGCACAAGTAATTGCTTTGTGGTCCGGTAGTGGAAATACTTTAGTGTATTTCGTATAATAATCACACACTACCATCATACAGGTATTATCATTAGCGGTTGTATTAAATCCACTAATAATATCTACCCCGATTCTTGCGAATCTAACTCCGAAAAGTTCTTGGGATAGGGGAAGTTTGCCCATCCCGGGTCCGGGTTTGTTTTTACAACAATCCGGACAGGTGATTACCCATCTTTGCAAGTCCCGTGTCATGCCAGGCCAATAGTATTTCTTGGAAAGTCGTGCTAACGATCGTTTCCTTCCGGAATGACCACTGGTCCGATGTCCATGACAGAAGTACATAATGTCATGCCTCATAGCATGTGGTATCACCACTTGCATGATTCTCTCACCATCATTACATGGCTTCCAACGGTATAACACGCCTTTCCGGACTTCAAGCTCGGTCCATTGAGCAAGAAACCTTCTCATTTCTCGATTTTCCAGAGAGACCTCTGGTCTACCTGGGCGTATACCCTTTGGTACCAATTGCAGTAGCTGCGCAGTTATCGAGTCAGCTTCCTGGAAATGTCGTATGTGATCCATAGACCAATCCAGTATACTGGCAACTAGGGGTACGAATGGTCTTCGAATCCCTGCTAACACTGCCCTATGAGCTCCACAATCAGTACAATCCGGATTATCACATTTCCGAATTGGTATTCGAGACAAAGCATCAGCATTTAAATGCTTAACTCCGGGTCTATGCTGAATCTGTTGATGTTCAAGCCCATATTCGGATAAATGGGCTAGCCATCGGCCTAACATTCCTTCAGCATCTCGGAAGTTCAGTAGCCACCTTAAAGACGAGTGATCCGTACGTAAAGTAAAGTTCGTTCCCCATAGAAAATGTTTGAACTTCTTGGTATATACGACTACTGCTAACAACTCTCTTTTGGTTGTGCAGTAATTGCGCTGAGTCTTGCTCAGTGTGTTGCTGGCAAAGGCAATCGGTACTTCTCTCCCATTTTGGACTTGCGAGACAGCTGCACCAATGCTATCATTACTAGCATCAGTATCCAGTATGAAATGATCCGTTTCATTCGGATATTGCAATACAGGAGTACTCGTGAACAGGTCTTTTAGCTTTTGAAAAGCGGTTTCCTGTTCATGCGTCCAAGGAAATTTTTCCTTGGTACTTCCTGGAGTCCAGTTAGCTATTGCTTGTAATGGATAACTGACTCTAGAATAATTCGGAATAAATTCCCTGTAATAGGAACAGAATCCTAAAAAGGACCTCACTTCTTTGGGTGTTTTAGGTCTATTCCAATTCGTAACTGATTCGATTTTTTCCGGATCAGCCTTTATCCCTTCATCACTAATGATGCGGCCCAAATAATTTATGGACTTTCTAAACATGTGGCATTTCTTAGGTTTCAATTTGAGACCATTAGAAATAATACGTTCTAGTACCATTTTTAGGTTATTATAACACTCTTCGAATGTTTTTCCGAAGACTATGACATCGTCAAGATATACAAGACATCTTTTCCACAATAAATCACTTAGAATTGTTTCCATCATTGCTTCAAATGTTGCAGGTGCATTGCACAATCCAAACGGCATTACGTTATATTGGAATAGTCCAATATGACTCGAAAATGCAGTTTTCTCCATATCTGAAGGGTTCATTCCCACTTGCCAATAACCTGATTGCAAGTCTAGGGTACAAAACCAACTGTTCCCTCCTAAGGAGTCAATGGTTTCATCTATTCTCGGTAATGGATACAAATTCTTTTTCGTTATTCCATTCAACTTCCTGTAGTCTATGCAAAAGCGGATAGTACCGTCTTTCTTTGTTACCATACACACAGAACTACTCCATGGACTATTGGAAGGAACTATTACATCCTGTTCTAACATCTTGTTTATCTCATCTTCAGCTACTCTCTTTTTCGCTAAAGGTAACCGTCTATACGGTATCTTAAAGGGTGCAGCATCTCCAGTATCTATTTTATGTAATACCTTCTTTGTCGTTCCTAGCTTTTCACCAGGTTTGGCAAAGGCATTATTATACTGACAGAGCATACCATAGAACTCTTTCCGGTGTTCCGGATCTTCTAATGAAGTTTCTTCATACAACTTAAGTAAGTCTTCCGAAATTTCATCTTCTCCTGTTACCTTTTGTAAGCTTAGCTTACTATCCGTTACAGTTTCCGAAAGGGTCACGTTTCCAAAAACTTGTCCCTTTTCCAGGTAGATAGTAGTGTTTCCAGTATTGGAGACAGGTACTACCGACCAGGATGCATTCGCTACTATCGTGTCTACAGAATTTAATCCGATACTTGACAAAGTAACTACATCCGGTTCTATCACTGCAGGTTTATTACGCATTGCAGGATCACTTCTTACAAGCACATCACAGGCTACTCCCGGGGGGATTCGCACAGTGTGTGCCACACTAGCCATACTGCTCACTTGTCTCAGTACACATCTAACCTTTACGGGATACGGGTATCTCACACTCAACACTCCTGTTTGAGGTTCCAACACAGCACCATACAGGGATGCGAAATCCAACCCAAGTATCCCCTCATCTGCTATATCCGCAACGGTGGCGCTCATGACATAGTCATGTATACCATCCAACTGTAGTTTCACACAAGTTCTACCATACGTTTGCAAGGTACTGCCGTCGGCCGTCTGAGCACTTCCTCCCGATTTGAGAGTATCATGTTCATCCGGTATAAGATCGTAGAACCCCCTGGAGATACAAGAGTGGCTAGCTCCCGTATCCACAAGGAATTCGGCAGATCTTCCGTTAACAGTAAGGCAAACATACCACCGCCTTCCGTTTAGAACAGAGGGCATGTCCGTGACGATCGGAACGTCATTTTTCACACCAGGAGTCGATCCACATCCTTTCAGGAATTCCAGACAAGGATGACCCGGGGGCAGGTGGGCACCACAGACCTTGGCTAATTCATAGCCGCCTGCCTCGTTACTGATATTGGGTTTCCCCTGTGCTCCCATGGCACCTGTTATATCAGCTTCCCTAACCTTCTGGGTGTCTACAACCACCTCGGTGTTAGGCGATATTGTTACTACATGTGAACTATCATCACGGATGGTGATATCATGGCAAGATTTGTCACTGGGATCCCCTTCTTTGCCCCTTGGGAGATCCCTTTCTAGTTTTCCTCTGTACTTATCCCAGAGACACCCTCCTGTTTACGCGGGACAGGCTTCTCAGCCATACATTCGGGAGCAAAATGCCCCAGTTTCTGGCATCTGAAACATCTCCTTTGAGATTTGTCAACTCTTGGTCTCTTTAGAGCTTCTGTTAATCTGGCTATTAACGTTTCCATCATATTAGTCGGAGCAACAGTGGCTGCTACGGTTGGTTTCGCCGTAGAGGCTACACTGCCCGGTTGAGTTGACCCGGAAGCTGTTTTACCAGCGACAGATCCTCCTCTCCCTCTCGAATGAACCTTCCTATACCGCTTTTGTCGTTAATACTTTCCAGCTATCTGGACTGAACCAATATATTCTCCGTTTTCATCGGAGATATAGTCATACTCCTCATCAGCTTCATTCGATTCAACTGGAGCTAACTGGGAAGTATCATATACCGGAGCAGGTGTACCTCCGTATTGGAATGGAGCTGCTCTTACTGGACTAGGTCAAAGACCTACCAATCGTTTCTTCATGTCATGTCCATCAATTGCTATGAACAGGTCACTGAAGGAAGTGTCATCTTTCCAAGAATCCCAGACCACTTGCTTGTGATCCAGATCCCGCAATCCACTGTAGAATTGTATAAACAATTCTTGTAGATAGCAATCATCATCATGAGCCCAATTTGGACGTGCTTTTGAAAGCAAGTCCTGCAGCTCCAAACCAAAGACTTTGTGTGATTCCTTAGGTTTTTGTGTTCTCTTCTTGAAACTTACCCACGGATCTTCTCTAACGATTGATCCAAATAGGTATGCGGCACATTCTACCAATTGGTCATAGGTACCGTATAATCCGTAAGCTGCTCTCCATTGGTTGAGAGCTACTTTTCCGCCTTTATTTAACCAACAGATCAAATATGGCAGAGCTTCTTCTTTTGTCCAGCCACTACAATTGACTTCGTCAACAAAAGCTTGATACCTGTCCTTCCATGGATCATTAGAATCATATGGAGGGGGTATCCGTGCCTGCCTACGTGCCGGATTATTACATCCGCGTAGTCTATCTGCTTATCGCATGCTCCAGTTCATGACTTCCATGCCGTCTGCTCCCTTTCGGTAGCAGTCAATGCCAAGGTTTTGGATACATTGGCTCCTATCAAAGATGGTTTGCATCCCTGCAGGCAAGAAGTTCTCCTATTTGGCTTCCTGCCATCTCCTCCTGATCCTGATCCTCCGGATCCGGATCCTCCTGGGCCGCCTGGAGGATTTCCTCCTGGTGGACCATTATTATTATAGCTCCCGGATGAACCGCCAGAGCATCCACCACTGTAACCGGCGTTTCCAGAAGACGCATATCTAGGGTAAGAAATATTTTGATTCCATCCCTGGTTATAGCTATTACCATTTTGGTAATTACCACTTCCTGATGGATTATAATTATTTCTATATCCATAGGAAGATGTTCTTGGTTGATACGTACCGCCATTAGCATTGTTTTGTGGCCGGTTTGGTCTTAGGAAACGTCCATCAGTAGGACCATTACCAGAACCCGGAGGTGGATTCGGTAATCTTGGCCCTGCTGGTGTACTGTGGCCGGGTTGGGGGAAATATGAAGGTGGTGTCAACATATGCCTCATTGGTCCGGGTGCTCTTGGTTGTGCCACGGGTGTATTGTTATTAGTCCCAGTAGCACCATCGTGAGTTGCTTTAATTTTGTGACTCAAATCTGGTATGGGTGGTGCCGGACCTATCGTATCCAGCATCAGGGTTGCTGGTTTAGGTGCGGTTCCATTTACTGCGGTATTATCCGGTTTCTTGTAGATTCCGGATACTACATTCTTGTCAGCCCCATCATCAACGAATGGGCTGTATCTAATTGGGGTTTCATCTTTGGATGTCTTTCCCAACATTGTAGATACCACAGCTGGATCTATATTGCCTATAGTTAACTGGGCGGCTTCTACATATTTATCTAGAGTTATTGCAGTAGTCTGCAATTCCTGAAGCTCATTTGTGAGTTTCTGTCTATCCTCCTACAATTGTTTATTGTAAGCTATAATGCCTACTCGGATGGTTTCATTGTCTTCAGCTTGTTTACTACACTGAAGTTTCAATTTATCCAACTCGTCCTGATAATGGCGAATTTCGGATTCAAATTTTGCCTTATCAAGGTTTAATTGGTCGTTCGTATCTATGTATGTTTGGATACGAATGTGCCTATTATCATATTCCTTGTTGAATGATTCTCTCATGGAATGAAGTTTTAATTCTTCATTCTCGAGTTCCTTCATGTACTCACTCCTTCTGGCTTCGAATTCCTTTCGCATGCCGGTAAGGTCTTCTTCCAACTGAAGTTTTTCATGGAATACTTCGTCTTTAGCTTTGACCAAGGTATTTAGGTTCTCGTTCAAAGTTACATAAGTTTCATTCAACAACAGGACATCCGGTCGTTTGAATTCCTCACCTTCCGGTACCGCATGGGTTAAGTCGCCATCTATAGCGCTGTAATCTAATATTGGTAATTCGGGCCTGAGTAATCTATAAGGTAGTTCTCCGAATGTTACCCTTTTTGGCATTGGTGCCGGATGTTCTGGGTTAGTACTACCACCAACTTCGAACATCGAATTACTTAACTCGTCAACAAGTGATTGTTGGCCTATTAAGTTACTCTGTCTCTGTATAGACTGTTCGCGTCGTACAGAGTCTGGCAGATTCTCCTCACTATCATTATAGTGGGGTCCGGGATCTCTCCAAGATGCAGATTCCGCATCTTGCGAGTTCGAATGGGTTTGGAGCATTAATGATCCATTTCCATTCTCTTGGGCAATCGATTGCCCTGCTGGGTTAGCTTCCCTGAGGGTGTCTAACCCATGTACCAGCCGTTCGGACGTTATAACGTCCGGGCTATACACCAGAATTAACTGGTCACGGCACCAGTGTAAGGGTTTGTGGCCTTACGGACCTGGGGGGTTCGGGTCTTACGGTTCGAAAAGAAAGAGTAAGACAGTATTCCAAGTGTATGCCAACAGTTAGTTTTATTTCTTATTGTACACTCACGGCTGCCGGATGATGTCAAAGAGGCAGCTAATATTAAGAAATAATGGTTTACATGGTGTGGAGGCCAGAAGGGCCTCTGACGTAGCGGCTGAGCCCTGGGCTTTATATACGGACCCAGGTGTTCGTCGTCAGATGTCCCCACAGACCCGGATCAGTGCTGCCACCTATCCGAAACCTGAGGAACGTTCGACGACTTGACTCACCCGCCACGTCAGACGGTACCCAACTCCTATGGTTTAATAACGTGTACCTCTACACACATAATTCGCTCAAGAGTTTATTCACATAATTCACATAATTTGCTCAAAATTAGGGGGTGCGCCCCCTCTGTTTGGGCTGGGCCCCCTCCTATTCCAGACCCTGGATTCGCCACTGCCGCAATGTCGCAAAAGTGTCCTCCAGCACTTTGCAATATGCCCAGCCCTGTAGGGGTGGCGGAATGTGTGTGAAAGTGGGGGGGGGGGCAGGAATTTAGCAGTGATAATTTGGTGGAGACATGAATTTCCATCATGGACACAAAAAAAATAAAGTTTTACCACTAAACTGCTGTATTCTGGATGAATTTTGGCTCGTGCCAGAGAAAATTTAGGTATTGTGAACTTTCTCTCACACAAGGCTACATACCAAGGGCTGTGGCCTGATAATAATTCATCTCTCGATATACTACTTACGAAGTAAGTCAGTACTAAGATTGGTGATGACAGCTTGGTAACAAATAACATTTCCACATACCGACCTAGCGGGATACCTTATTGACAAATGAAATAATTCCGTTCATTTAGTGCAGACGGTGCATTACACACTATCTGGCACCCATCAATCAAGATACAAGATCAAGCAATGGTACCCCTTACTATAAGGAACCTGCAACCTCGATATACTGCTTTTGTCCCCTTCCCTCCTTATTAAAGATGCATGCCTTAAGGCATGGAATAAGAGGGGCGACAGAAACAAATCTATTGCAATGGGGGAGGTCATTTCTAAGATCAGTGGTGGAAGTATTTTCCGGTGGGCGTGTAATTTTAATTTCCCATCGTCCCCAGTAGGGGATCTAACGTGTTTTTTTTTCTCCTCAGATATCAAACATGCACTTTTCTTGAAAATATTTACAGAAGGTCTTTTACGAAACATAGTCATTTCCAAATTTAAACTATCAAGGACGCGCTCCAATTCAGGCAAGTTACAAAATAACCTCAGCATGGGGTATATTAAAGCCGGAGACAGCACACTTCTAAAATTAATACCAGTACTTGCCGTAATACCTCGAGTATAAGCCGCGCTATACCGCAACGGTGCCTTGCAGAACCTGCCTGAATCTAGGGTGCCCTTTATACGTGAGGACTATTGTAGTTTAGTGAAACCTCATATATCATAATCAAGCCCAAGGTGCGCTGTATGGGTTCAGCATGAAATACAGGTACGCTTAAATTAGGTCTAAGCGGGACTGGAGCTGGTTTCTGGCGACATGCACTGATAAGAGTTGATAAGTTGGAACCAGCTTGTCCCTGATAGTGGTTGTTATCCAGGGACAAGGTATATCCATCATACCATGTCTTGCCGGTCTGTTTTTGCCACTTTTAAAAGAACCAGCAAAATGAAAAATGGTGGACCCACTTGGTATGGGTGTAGAATCCTATGTGCAAAGTGTGCCCTATACTCGAGGTTTTACTGCGTAAAGGTGTGAGGTAGATGGCGATTAGAAATCTTGGAACTGTGCAAGAGGCTGATTTATTATTAAATGGGACTACGTCATCGGTTTCTTAGGGGGGTAGTTATCCGTATTCTAATTTCATGTTACCAGTCCGGTGGGGGGGGGGGCAGTCTAGGATTGGGCACCTGGACAGTGGAAGACCATGGGTGACCCCTGGAAAAGGGGCCTCTTTAATAATGGGGTTGAAGTTTAGAAAAGGGAAACTATTGAAATGGTTATACTAATATGACAATTGAGGACAACTATTAGTATAACCCCCAGCTTATCCTGATTTCAGGTGGTGTACAGGCCAGGTATCGATATATCGGCATCCAACTAGGTCAGTCACTTCACATATCGGTCAGATGCCTCTATGAACAGATTTAATTGGATTATTTCTATTACATTTTATTGGGTTTCTGATTCAAAGGACCAGTCAATTCAGTGACTGGTCAATTTCTACGTGAAACTGCCGGTTTATCGAGACATGACCAGGCTGTATAGATAGACCAGGCTTATAAACAGAACAGGCCTCTCTTGATTTGTCCACTGGGTAAGTTCATTGCTGAAGCTGGTTTCTGACAAGAATCGTGGTGATAAGACCTGCCACGATCGACGGGACCAGTTGCACCCTAGAAGTTCCGCATTGCATGGAGGGAGTTATCTCATTGGTTGAAAATATATACCGCTACCTGCATATAGGATAGAGTGAAGCTGAGTCGAATAAGTACATTGATTCAGCCACTATCTTTTTGGTGCCAAACTTGAAATATCAAGGACCATTTTAGTGGTTTTCATGCTATTTACATTGGCACATTATGGGCAGATGCAGTAATGGTTTTAACTATAAGTGATAAATTGAGTCAAGCTACATTCGCTAATTGTCAGTAATAGCAGCGTTATGATAGCATTCATGCAATTAGTGGTGGGCATCTTATAATTTGCCTGCCACCGTGAAATGAGGAACAATTAGTAAATTAGGATGACTTTGCAATAACAAGAAAGCGTTTAGTTTAAAACAGTTGAGTCGAGAGTATTTCTTGGAGAGACAGAAAGGAAACGAGGCAAGGGTACAGAGCCTAGGCTAGATGACTTGCCCATGACTTTCCCACTATGTCATTAAGGACACATGTACCTGCTTGACTGTCTTCCTCCCCCTCCCACCCACAACTACCAACACAGCTCTGAGTATTAAGGCATGACTGAGTACCCCCCAACCCATCTAGTGGTGTGCTTACCTACCATCCCCTCTGCCTCCCACACCCACTGGTAATCGTCTGGTGGTGTCACCACCTACTCTGCCTGCCCCTGCCTTTAGACCCAACTGTCTTCATTTGTGTGTTACTAGTAATAAGTAGGTAATTATAGCTTTGTCTAGACATCAGTCATGGGTTTCCCTGGTCTTTAAGGCCAACCCAACTATAGCCATGCTTCAGCTCATGTCTACTTTTAACAATAATAACTACATGATTCTGAATTCCATATTACCTACAAATGCATCCATAATGACTATCTTCAACACACAAAACACTACAAACAAAATTTAATGAGAAAAGGTAACGTTTCCTCAAACATTATCTTAGTTGTTTGTCTGTATTACAAAAAGGAACTCGTCCAGTACCATGCCCTTTCCAGGGGTGGACAATGGACCCAAAAATGTCCCAAGGTAAAAAAAAAGGTCCAAAAGTCATGAAAGATCCTATAAAGGTCCCAATGTCAGAAAAAGGTCCCAAAGTCCCGGAAAGGTTCTGAAAAGGGCCCAAAGTCTTCAGAAGGTCCCAAAGTCCCAAAAAAGGTCTCAAGGTTCCATAAAGTTCCATGAAATTCAAAAAAGTTTCATAAAGATCCATAAAAGCCCAATAAAGATCTGTGAAGTCCCATGAAGATCCATAAAAACCTAATAAATATCCATAAAGTTCAACAAAGAACATACACCCAGTAAAGACCCATAAAGTTTAATAAGGTTTGATAAAGATCTATAAAGTTCAATAAAGATCCATAAAGTTTATTAAAGATCCATAAGTACAATAAAGATGTCCCAAAGTCTCCTGCCCCCTCCCCCCTCCCCCAATCCATCCCATTTCTACTCCCACCCCATGTCACACTTCCTGGTCACATCCTTCCATCTGCCAGGTGTTCATGAGAAAGATCAGAAGGACCTTGAGCTTTCCCACGGTGCTATTTCTTTTAAAGGGACTGCTGATACTTGTGATTGATGTGTGATCCTGCTACAGTATGTGTCTGTATGGGGCCTAATTCTTTGTCTATAAGAGAATCTTGGAATTAAACCTATCAATAAAACAAATTGGAAGGCCTTCAAAATCAACTATATCAAAAGATATTTGCCCAGATAACCATGGCGTGCACTGCCCCCATACCTACTCTATGCCCTCCTCTTCTAAAAAATCTGAAATCTGTCTATAAGTGGGGATAAAGACAGTTTGATTACCCTTTTATTTAGGGTAAAAAGAGCCTAAATCCCATGCATTTCTCCATACGAAAAAAGACAGTAATTACCATGTCACAGCCACCAAATGTAAATTCTATTACATGGATAGCTTTGTCTTACTTTTTGTCTCACTATATGACTAATTTTTAGGGGTTTAGTTGTAACGGAAATAGGGCTAAATGACAGGTTTTGATGGTCTATGTGTATTCTTGGAATCGCAATATAAGAAAAGCATACCCCATGAAATGTTTTTTTCATCATTTATCAAAAGAATTTCATGTAAATAGAAATATGACTCATGGGGTCTTTGAAGGGTGTGATAGGGAATATGCTGTGTAATGGAATAGTTTTTTGGTGGTGCATGTAATCTGCTAGAGGCCAAAATAGCAATTGAAACTTGGTAATCTTAAGAAACTTGGCTAAGGGCTAGTAGACAAGAGGTCAGAAAGGTGGTGTCAAAGGCCCTTGCCTCGTTTAATATGATATTGGTCATGGAGCATAATACACGTTTAACCAAATTGGTACAGAAAGATACACTGTACTATGCTGCAGTTGAGTCAAGGTACCACAGTGGTTGACTCATGGTATAATATGTATGGAGAAAAGTTGTATTCCTTAGAAATTGATGGCCTTTATATAGAGGACCTCATGGATATGAAACTTGCGACTTTATTGAGTGAAAAGCCCAGGATAACTTGTAAATACTTTTTTCAGAAGTGACCTACATGTTAGTCTACTATGAAATATAGTTCCTAAAATACCTCACAAGTTGCAGAGGTCCCTGGGGTCGACTAATGGCCACTTTACCCCTTACCATTATTTATCAGAGTATTTTCTGTAAGGCACCATAATACTGTTTTCATATTTTCTTATCAATCAAACAGTTTAAAATATGGCAAAAACACAGTACCCAATAAACAGGGATGTCACTTAGCTCTCTGGTACACTAAACTCTAGAGTTATTTCTCAGTTTTCTAAGTCCTATTTATTACCTTGGTATATATAGTAGTTAGTCACCCAACAGGTCCGACATGTCCCTCACCTTCCCTAACTGTTTACAAGGTGGATTTAGCCTATAACCTTTAATCCTTTTAATGCCACATCGTCATTCAATTATTTTGTCTAGCTGAGTGCTGGCTTCATGCATCATGCTGGCATTAAGGGATTATATAGAGACGCAATCTCAGCATGATGGAAGAATGAAGACCTGGTGAGATGACATATCTGCATTAATGCATCATTTCGGTACAGAAAGATACACTGTACTAAATCCCATGCATTTCTCCATACGAAAAAAGACAGTAATTACCATGTCACAGCCACCAAATGTAAATTCTATTACATGGATAGCTTTGTCTTACTTTTTGTCTCACTATATGACTAATTTTTGGGGGTTTAGTTGTAACGGAAATAGGGCTAAATGACAGGTTTTGATGGTCTATGTGTATTCTTGGAATCGCAATATAAGAAAAGCATACCCCATGAAATGTTTTTTTCATCATTTATCAAAAGAATTTCATGTAAATAGAAATATGACTCATGGGGTCTTTGAAGGGTGTGATAGGGAATATGCTGTGTAATGGAATAGTTTTTTGGTGGTGCATGTAATCTGCTAGAGGCCAAAATAGCAATTGAAACTTGGTAATCTTAAGAAACTTGGCTAAGGGCTAGTAGACAAGAGGTCAGAAAGGTGGTGTCAAAGGCCCTTGCCTCGTTTAATATGATATTGGTCATGGAGCATAATACACGTTTAACCAAATTGGTACAGAAAGATACACTGTACTATGCTGCAGTTGAGTCAAGGTACCACAGTGGTTGACTCATGGTATAATATGTATGGAGAAAAGTTGTATTCCTTAGAAATTGATGGCCTTTATATAGAGGACCTCATGGATATGAAACTTGCGACTTTATTGAGTGAAAAGCCCAGGATAACTTGTAAATACTTTTTTCAGAAGTGACCTACATGTTAGTCTACTATGAAATATAGTTCCTAAAATACCTCACAAGTTGCAGAGGTCCCTGGGGTCGACTAATGGCCACTTTACCCCTTACCATTATTTATCAGAGTATTTTCTGTAAGGCACCATAATACTGTTTTCATATTTTCTTATCAATCAAACAGTTTAAAATATGGCAAAAACACAGTACCCAATAAACAGGGATGTCACTTAGCTCTCTGGTACACTAAACTCTAGAGTTATTTCTCAGTTTTCTAAGTCCTATTTATTACCTTGGTATATATAGTAGTTAGTCACCCAACAGGTCCGACATGTCCCTCACCTTCCCTAACTGTTTACAAGGTGGATTTAGCCTATAACCTTTAATCCTTTTAATGCCACATCGTCATTCAATTATTTTGTCTAGCTGAGTGCTGGCTTCATGCATCATGCTGGCATTAAGGGATTATATAGAGACGCAATCTCAGCATGATGGAAGAATGAAGACCTGGTGAGATGACATATCTGCATTAATGCATCATTTCGGTACAGAAAGATACACTGTACTAAATCCCATGCATTTCTCCATACGAAAAAAGACAGTAATTACCATGTCACAGCCACCAAATGTAAATTCTATTACATGGATAGCTTTGTCTTACTTTTTGTCTCACTATATGACTAATTTTTGGGGGTTTAGTTGTAACGGAAATAGGGCTAAATGACAGGTTTTGATGGTCTATGTGTATTCTTGGAATCGCAATATAAGAAAAGCATACCCCATGAAATGTTTTTTTCATCATTTATCAAAAGAATTTCATGTAAATAGAAATATGACTCATGGGGTCTTTGAAGGGTGTGATAGGGAATATGCTGTGTAATGGAATAGTTTTTTGGTGGTGCATGTAATCTGCTAGAGGCCAAAATAGCAATTGAAACTTGGTAATCTTAAGAAACTTGGCTAAGGGCTAGTAGACAAGAGGTCAGAAAGGTGGTGTCAAAGGCCCTTGCCTCGTTTAATATGATATTGGTCATGGAGCATAATACACGTTTAACCAAATTGGTACAGAAAGATACACTGTACTATGCTGCAGTTGAGTCAAGGTACCACAGTGGTTGACTCATGGTATAATATGTATGGAGAAAAGTTGTATTCCTTAGAAATTGATGGCCTTTATATAGAGGACCTCATGGATATGAAACTTGCGACTTTATTGAGTGAAAAGCCCAGGATAACTTGTAAATACTTTTTTCAGAAGTGACCTACATGTTAGTCTACTATGAAATATAGTTCCTAAAATACCTCACAAGTTGCAGAGGTCCCTGGGGTCGACTAATGGCCACTTTACCCCTTACCATTATTTATCAGAGTATTTTCTGTAAGGCACCATAATACTGTTTTCATATTTTCTTATCAATCAAACAGTTTAAAATATGGCAAAAACACAGTACCCAATAAACAGGGATGTCACTTAGCTCTCTGGTACACTAAACTCTAGAGTTATTTCTCAGTTTTCTAAGTCCTATTTATTACCTTGGTATATATAGTAGTTAGTCACCCAACAGGTCCGACATGTCCCTCACCTTCCCTAACTGTTTACAAGGTGGATTTAGCCTATAACCTTTAATCCTTTTAATGCCACATCGTCATTCAATTATTTTGTCTAGCTGAGTGCTGGCTTCATGCATCATGCTGGCATTAAGGGATTATATAGAGACGCAATCTCAGCATGATGGAAGAATGAAGACCTGGTGAGATGACATATCTGCATTAATGCATCATTTCGACACACGTAAAAAATGTATGAATTAGTATGCTGTACTTTAACAGCTTAGGTCGCAAGGATATCAAAGATCCCATGCAGTTGGCTACCGCCAGAGAGCAAACACGTTTACTGAACTTTGCGAATCCCATATTAATCCAGAACTATGAGTAATATATTTCTTTTTTTGAGAAGGGATTTAGATGGATGACTTTATAATCTAATGTGAAAAGATCAAAGCCCGCTAGATGTTATGATCTTCGGTGGGATTTATGTAAAGGTCACAATAGCTAAGTCAATTATTAAAGCCCACACCCTGGACCCACACCACATATGACAGTTTCAAATCGACAGCAAGCTAACAATTTAAATAATAACAGTTCATTTGAATTGATATCAGTACAAACTGAGCAGGGATATGCCATATGGCCTATAACTGGATGCGTAGGCCCTATATCCCTACAGCATTTCTGCATTACGTGCACTAAAAGATTGAAGACCACCATACATTTACACTAACTAAGATGACATTTATAATTGAGCCTCTATCTAATGAGAATAATGTTAACCTGGGTGATCTATAGGACGTGATCTATAAGACGGATAGTGTCTACAGCCTTTAACTCACTCACAAAGCCCATCATGGCTGTTTACTCAGTCTCTAAACCTTTGACCTTCACCAAAAACCACTGTCTTCAGCATTGACGTCTGTGGCAAGCCAAATTACTATGGCTTCTATTTTTCGTTTTCTTTCCTCTTAATTAGTCACATCCATGATCTATTTGTTTGGCGACCAAGAGAAATTTGGCCAAGACTTAATGTTATGGGGGAAGTTTTATTGTTTTCATTTCAATAGCGAATAAATCAATTCTCCCTTCATCCAGGTGCTCGACCATAACCTCAGTCCTCATTCTACCATTTCCTCCTTTCACCCCATGAGGTGTGGGCATGCAAGGGAGGAGGGTCGAAAGAAATAGGGGAGGCCAATCAAGTAATGTCCAGTGATAGTTGTATAACCACATTTGGACAGTTGAAAGTCATATCTGTAGCACAGAAACAAACGAAAGAGGACATTAGACATTAATTGTGTGCCCATATCCACACATTATGTACACAATGCACACAGAGGGGAGAGGAAAGATAAGACTCTACTAAGTTAGGCTAGGGGAGCACAGGGGATTGGGGGGGGGGTAGGGATGAAATGAGAGTGAGTGAGTAATGGATGTTTAACGCCAATTCGACAGCTAAGGTCATATTCATGGCCAGAACTACATTACACAATTTCACAGAGGAATGTGTCAGTGCCCGCGCATATGTGCACCACACACATCCGAGGGGATAGGAAAGAGGAGATATAGACCCTTTTAAGTGGGCTAGGGAAGCCCGAGGGATGAAATGAGATGGGAGGTTGAAATATGCTGTGGCTTTGGAATGAACTCCATAAGTCCAGTCGTTTTAGCCTTTATACCCATGACAAATTGCAACAGAATTTCTTTTTACCATCAGATGGCTCAGAAAGGTCTACAAAATAACCAAAAAGAAGTCCCCACAAATTTGAGCAGTGGAACATTGTCACATACACATTAATCCAAAATGGCCTCCAAATCACCAAGACTCCCTCGCTCAGTGCACAGATATCACCCAAGGAAGTTGTTCTAATCTATCCTATCCCTATAAATCTGACCCAGAGAATCTATTGAGCCACTTGGTTTGTTGTCATGATAAATGGTTGCTTAGCACCAGTTACTCTACATTTCCATGTCCCTAGCAACAGAGGTTTATCTGATACCCAACTCAAATACGGAAAGGAGGATCCCTTATTCAGGTTACATCCTAATTCCATTTAGATATAAACAAATCTCTTCCCTGTGAAAAGGTATTTGTTTTCTATTTGAATAATAATGGTAAAATGCAAAAAAATAACTACTTTTAAGCAGTTATTTGTCCGGGTGAGGTGGGATGGTGGCTTGCCATGAACATCAGCCTAATCATAAGGTCTCATCCACTGGCCGACATCTCACGAAAAAACAACTTAATATGCAGAGACACATCCGTGTTTGTAAACAACATAATTGAAAGTTCACTCTGCGGCAGATGACATTTCAATTTAATCCCTCAAGTGCCACATGGTGGCTCCAGGTTCATATTGCTTGCTCAGCATGATGCTCCAATGCAGTGCTGGCAGGTCTACTCGATAGCACTGCATTTGTGCATCATACCGAGCCTTGGAGACGGCATCAACCCCACAGGGCTGGCATGATGCATGAATGTAGCCTAGACTCGCCAGGGCTGCATTCCTGCATAATGGCAACATGATGCATCATACCGCACCATGTGGTCATTAAAGGTTTTAATTCAAAGATCACGCAACTGCCCACCAGGTGGAGGGTCTAAATGTCGCCGTCACCACTGTGACGTCACTGCCCCATGTTGACGTAGGCGCACTGTGATGTGAAAAGTGCTCTAATTATGAGGATGAAAAAGGGGACAGAACAAGGTAAAGAACAACGAAGGATAGTGATGGTGTGTCATTAGCCGGGTTATTAGATTATAACCACTGTCCGTCTACTGTTGCTAATAGGCTATCTAGGTCCATGCTGTAGGCTGAGATAGACTGGATTTCCTTCATATATAACCTTTATATGATTCTCACAAGGACATGACCTGGAATTGCCACCTGAGAACTGCCATCAGTCAATGGCATCTCCAGTTCTAGTCCTATAGTTATTGGCAACCCTGGAAGCAATTGCGGTAGTGTTCTTATTAGGCCCATTGATATCTATATGGCTAACCCGGACTGGCTATATAACTGTTTCTAACACTTTAACGAAATATCGGTATATTGTTGTCCATTATTGTACATTATTGTTCACTAGAAGCAATGTATAGGCAATTAGGATATAGGATAACAGCAGCCTCCAGACTACCTGGAGTCGTGCTCTTGATGGCTTCTTTTGGAGTTCTGCCCTGGGACTAATTACCTACTTATATCTTATTTCTTTTTCCTTCAAATGACAAAAACCGTCCATTGCTATACAATGGATTGTCCAGCCTGGATCCCCCTTTGTATGTCTGGTGGTCCAGTTTTAGGCCTAAATGGCCAACTTGATTAGAGAGAGAAGGCACCGAGTGATCCTTTACATGAAGAAGTGACAGTTAATAATGTGGTGATGAAATTCTGCATTAAGACGAAAAATCCCCCTCCTCGAGTGACCAAGAAATGATTTACGTAGGGTGGGGTAAGACGCCCTTAATTTACAAATGTGTCATTTATAAGAAATTCATGGCTGCTTCCAGAATACTTTTTTCATTAATCAGAGGATGGAATGGTATTTTCTTCATTCGCAAAAGCTTGTCAGCTCTGCCCCATAGATTGTTTCAGTAAATCATGTATGAAAAAAAAAGTGGATGCTGGGGTAAAAGGCCCACAGCTGGGGTAAAAGGCCTACAACCTTTGGGCTAAAAGGCCCATGTGCACAATAAAGAGGATCATAATTGGAATAGAAGCTCCATTTAGATTCTTGTCATTAAAATGGAAGCTAAAGTTAATATTCATGAACTACTGCTGAGTTTTGGACATTCTAAATCACCTAAAGTAGCATTTTCAATAATTCATATCGAAGTCCAAGGGGTGATAGGGTAGGATAAGCTAAAATACCCTAATAGCATGTAACTGAGCTAGTTCTAAGAGAATAATTCCTAATTAATGCATATTTTTCACACCAATCAAGAGATGGAACAATGTATCATACTTATGAAATAGGTTGTCAGTCTAGCCTTATGGAATATTCCAATAGAATGCTTGACAAAAAGTGGGGCATTTTGTCCCGTAGGTTGAAAGGCTGGGGTAAAAGGCCCAAAGGATGGGGCAAAAGGCCCATGGATCTGATGATAAGATAAGGTTCATCTCAAAAGCCCATGTAGGTATTGGAACAAAGTGTAAGGTAAAAAAAATGTATCTTTATGACCTACCCTTCACCCCTTTATCTAATAATACCTCACCTAATACGTTTAACCCATTTAACTTGCTACCCAAAAATCCATGCATATTTCAGGACCCTTTTATTTCTAATTATCTCAAATTGAGCATGATGATCTTAACAGTTATAAAATTTTGAATGTCTGATAAGTTAACTTTTTCTCATCTAATCATAATGAAAACCTACAAAAGAGATCTCCTTGAAGTTATCCTTACTTCCAAGTGCTAAATGGCTGCATACAACTAGTACCTTGGTTATGAGGGCTAAAGGGCCTTTTACCCCAAAGGGCCTCTTACCCCTTCCTACCCTACTGGCCCTTTGCCCCCCTCCCAGTCCGGTGTCCAAATCTTTATGAAGCCCCCTTCCCCCCTCCTCCTGTTAAAATCTGATCACTCCATAACGTGATATAAGTTTCTATACAGAATTGATATTTCGGTATTCTATAGGTATAGATCATTCAGGTACTCAGGACATCTATATATTAACTCTCGATATGTTGCTTAGTGAGTACTGTTAAGTATCCCAAGTGAACTTGAAATTTTGCCTACTTGCTCATTTTACCCCCTCTTTAAATGCAGATGAGGAGCCAACGCGAATTTTCATTCAAACCCCCTACATCAATACAAAGATGACCTAATATCATTTTCACGATCATCATCTATCAATAGATTTGGTCATGCAACATCTCAAAATCATAGTATTTCCTCCCTCTTCAAATCTAGATGGGGAGCCAAAATGAATTTCCATCCCAAGTTGGATTACACTCCCCTTATTGAGGATAATTGATCTGTAAAGTAATACAAATAATTTCGAATATGTTGGGTACTCAAGATACCTGCCTCTGAACTGCCCAAAGTCTGTTTTAATTACTGTAAGCTAAAGATATAGCTGGATTGGGCTCAGTCGGATCCCGGCTTACTGCATTGTAATAAAAAGGACGGCATTGCTTCAATCAATGCAAATCAATTATATATATATATATATATATATATATATACATATATATACATTCATATATATACATATATATACATATATATATATATATATATATATATATATATATATATATATATATACATATATAGTGGCATAGACCGAGGGTGAGGCGGTGGAAACGAAACCAAGTGTATATATAGTTGTGTTTCTCCGACAGTCAGCCCGGGTTACGTGCTGGTCGAGACTCATAACAAGGCTTGCCCCAGTTATTGAAAGGTATCAGAGATATTCACCGACAGATTAGATGGTGTGGTCAGAAGCCAGGAAATAAACAGTGTTGATACTTAAGTTGACGGAGTCATCGTAATCCTTTCTCCTGGCGGTAACAGAATAATCGGGATTTAGAAGGGGCAGGATTGCCAGAGGAAAAGAGGACACTTCTACAGGTGGTGGACGAGGATATCACCATCAGACGGGCAGGGTTGGAGAGAAAGGGGGAAGACCACCCAGCCCGCCAGGAGGAACCACTGGACAGGGAGGGACCAGAGGAAGATGGCGATGTTAACCCAGAGGGAGGGGATGATGAACAATACAGGTGGCCCTGGGAAAAGGCTGGGGCAAGGCCTAAGCTGGAAAAAAGGGACGATCGTCCACACGGAGAAGCGGCGGATAGAGAGCATGCCGACACGACCTGGTTCAAGTCACCCGAAGGTGGTACGGGGACGCTACACCATCCGGACTGTGCACAAGGTGCGGCCAAGCCTGGCCCATGAGACGGGAGACGGCGGCTGCACCGGAAGGGGAACGGTTGGCCGATGAGACTGAAGACAGCCTACCAGGCACCAGCCAGTAGGGTAAGTTCTTTCCCAGATGTTCCTTGAAGTGCTAGTGGGACAACTCCCAGTATAGGGGGTGTGCAGAGATGCTGCCGGGTTGGAGATGTTGCTGTCGGGAAAAGAGGAGAGGAGGCCAGTATAGGCCGGGGTTGGAGGAGTCACTGGTGGGAAGGGAGGGTCTAGTTATTACTCTATTATCGTATACTATGTCTTGTTCCTCACATGTAAAAATTAGAGACACCTAGGGGACCGGTGTGATAGTTTTATTGAAAATTGGACACCCATCCACAGGAGGGTAATATAACATTTCTACCCCGTAAGTTGTTAATTGGTTGGGGAGAGTGTGGCGTAGACCGAGGGTGAGGCGGTGGAAGCGAAACCATCCTGGCATGGGGGCGTGGAAGCCGCCGAACCTGGTGTCACGTTAGGAGCGAACATCGCCCATCGGAGTTTGGGGGACCAGTTCACAGATGCTGGCACCGTGCCAACTGTGTCAGCGTCAGGGGAACGGCAAGCGTATATATGTGGATCAACACGGTAAAAGGTATGCCCACGCACCCCCTCGTTGTGTTTCTCCAACAGTCAGCCCGGGTTACGTGCTGGTTGAGACTCATAACAAGATATTCACTGACAGATTAGATGGTGTTGCCAGAAGCCAGGAAATAAACAGTGTTGTTACTTAAGTTGCTTGATACATGAGTCGTCGTAATCCTTTCTCCCGGCGGTAACATAGAATAATCGGAACGCTACAATATATAGGACTATACCCGGTATGTTTAAAAGTAACTGCTTCTTTGGCGTTGTTTGAAAGTCAAAATGTGCGCTCTTTTAATGTCTTTTTTTCATGGAAAAAAAGACAGAACTATGGAATTCCATTTCTTTCATGAAATCATAAAACTTAGATAAAATCTGAAAGTGTTTTCTTCTTTTCAATACAACCCCTTTGGGTCTACAATGACTTTCAAGAATTTCTAAACGTTATTTTTTCTTCAATCGGAACTAGGCCTATGGTATATCACGCATTTCACAACCATAATTTTGTCAACAAGACAAAAGTGGAAATCATGCTGTAGAAATTGTAAATGAGGTTTCCAAGAAAGAAGTGAAAAAAAGGCCCATGTTATACCGTAATCTCCCGCATATAAGGCGCGTCTTATACGCCAAACAAAATGCTGCTGAGTCTTATACGTGGGAGGGACATTGCCTTGAGTTTGGGGTGCGCCTTATAGGGGGGGTATTTTTACTATAGAACAGTACTAAATTAACAAAAATCTGGCCTTAGGGGTGCGCCTTATACGTGGGACAGGCCTCCCTTAGTTGGGGGTGCGCCTTTTACGCGGGCTGCGCCTTATACACGGGAGATTACGGTATCACGCGTTTCACAACCATCAACAACACCACTTAACGGCTAACCAAGGGAGGTTCCTACCACGTAAAGACAAAAAAAAACACATTGTATGGTAGTAGTAGGGAGGGCAAAATATTGAAATTTTGACATATAAGGGACGGAATGTTAGGGGGTGGCATCCATGCCAGACTTGAAGTATGGTCCATACTGATCAACTTTCAGGTGGATGCCACGCACATAAATCGTTTTTCTCTGAAAAAGGGCCTGATAAAGGTAGCCATTACAGAAATTCCTTGGTTTTGCTATAACTTTGCATCCAATGATGCTAGACATTCCTTTAAGTGTCTACTAGCAGGGTCTAGGAATGCATTGGTGACATCCTGATTTTTCTCAGATGCATCCTTAGCCTAATATAGGCTTATTTTAGGTCACCATTACCAGAATTCACTAGTTATGCAATAACCTTGCAAATAAGGCTGATAGACATTCATTCAGTGTGGCTATGTCCAGGGAAATGATGGGAGCATTGTTCTCCCTCTCCTGTCCATATATATATATATATATATATATATATATATATAGTGTGGCGGAGACGGAGGGGCCGTTGGCGGAGCCGAAACCATCCTGGTGTGGGGGCGGCGAGGCCAGCGGTCCTGAAGTAACGCGGTTACGTCGGCAATAGTAGTCGGCGGAGGAGATCCTCCGACGCTGGCCTGCCGTGGAGCAGGCCGGGGTCGGAGTATCTGCCTATGTATATATAAGGGAGTTGTTACTCCGATCAGGGTGCCGGGTTGCAGACAGAGAAGAGCAGAACTTCAAAGGCTTACCTCCGGGTTAATCTATATACGATACAAGACTTAGATGGTGTGGCGAAGACTGCCAGGAAATAAAAGACACTGAAGTCAAGCTGTCGGAGTTGTGTAATTCTTTATTAACCACAGAGTCGGAAAACGCTACATTGGTGACAGCGGTGTTTGAAGACTCACGAGAGAAGAAAGATGGCGGAGGCTTCAGAAACGATAAACTTACCTGTGGAGAAGAGGAATGCGGAGGAGATTAAGCGGGAAAAAGGGGTTCTGCTGGAAGTGGTGGACGAGGAAGTGATGCTACGGCAGAGAGGGGTGGTGAGGCCGGAAGAGATGAACCCGGAGAGACAAGCAGAACCCGCCGATAGAGCACCCCGGGAGGAGGTGCCGGAGGCGGGGTATGAGGAACCACGCGTTAAAGAAAGGGAGCCCTACCTGTGGCCATGGGAGAGGGAGGAGAAACCGGCGGCCCGAAGGCTGAGGCACCCTAAAGGAAAAATGGGTGATGCAGATGCCTGGCTGGGGTTCAACCCGGGAAGGGACGATGGCGGAAAGGTGCTTTGGTGGCCGGAGGAGCAGGCGGAGGTGAATAACCCAGGGAAGGGGAGCAAGCGGGCACCGTCCGAGGTTCGCTCCGAAACCGGGAAATGTGCGGAGGAGGCGGATAAGGACGAAAAGGGGGAAGGTGGAGATCCCCGGCAGGGTAGAGGAGTTGTGGGTCGTCCGGAGAGCGGCTGGAGAGGAGGTGCCGATGGGGAGAAGGAGGCAAAGGGTAAGCCAGTGGTGAAACCCTCTAAATATGATGGCACCACAGACCTATCTGACTACCTCAACCACTTCGACCTGTGCGTCAAAGTGAATGGATGGAAGCCGGAGGAGGCGGGTATGTTCCTAGGCCTGAGTCTGTCGGGGGCAGCCCGGAGATTGTTGACGGGAAGGAAACCAGCCATGCCGGAGGGGTATGAGGAGTTGAGAAGGGCACTCGTGGAAAGGTTTGAGCCTACTAATCAGGAAGAGATCTACAAAGCGTTCCTCCGCACTAGGGTCCGGCGAAAGGGAGAGGGACTGCAAGAGTTACAAGAAGAACTGAAAAAGTACACTAAGTTAGCATATCCGGAGGCGGACGCCCGGACGACAGACACCTTAGCTCTCGACAGATTCCTATTGTGCCTCGACAATCCACTCAGGCAGTGGGTGTATCAGTCAACGCCGAAAGATTTACAATCCGCAGTAATGACGGCGGTGGGAGCGGAGGCGTACCTAAAAGTGGAGCAGGAGAATATCCACAAAGTGCGGGCGGCGGATGCGTCAGTAAATGAACACCTAAAGTCCAATAAGGAGGAAATGAGCAAAATGGCGGAGTTGATGGAGCGGTTAGTTCAAAGGCTGGATGATCCGGCGGCAGTGGGGAGGAAGAAAAAGCCAAGCAATGGTGCTTGCTTCGGATGCGGACAGGAAGGCCATTTCAAGCGAGAATGCCCAAATTTCAAGGCCAAGGAGGCATCCAAGCCGGTGAGCGAACAGGCTACTCCGGCGGCGGGAAACTAGAATCGACCTATACTTAAGGCCAAGTACAGGTCGAGGGAAGTGGGCCTATCAATGTGATACAGGGCCGCCGAGAGAGGGACGGAGGAGGATTGATAGTAGAGGGTCGGCTGGCAGGGGCCCCCATCCAATTGCTGGTGGACACTGGTGCGTCGCTTAATCTGGTCTCCGAAGGATGGTGGAGCAGGTGGGGCGGACGGGAACGCCTGGGGGAAACGGCGGAGAAGATCTACTCCGTCGATGGGCGGCCTATGGACATAAAAGGGGAAGTGTACACAGAGCTGGAAATCGGGAGGCGTACTATCAATGTGCGTTTCGTAGTCAGCGACACCGGGACGGAGGGAATCCTGGGGGCGGAGTTCCTCCGCACCAACAAACTAATGGTCGACGTAGCAAAAGGGCGCCTAGTGTGGACAGAGGAGGATTCTGTATGCCGAATCGTCAGCACCCGGGCGGCGGTGCTGGGATCCGGACAGGAGGCCATGCTAGAGGGAACTCTAGCCGGACCCTGGCAACAAGGGGACGACGGGATGATTGAAGGGATGGCCGGACACAAGGGTGAACCGAGTTTCCTGGTGGGGCGGGGGCTGGTGTGCCCCAAGGGGAGGGCAACTTGGGTCAGGGTGCTCAATCCCGGTCCTGAGCCAGTGGTGATATATAAAGACATGACTCTCGGGGCCATTCAACGAGTGGAGTGCAGAGGCGGAGGCGAGGCAACGGCCGGAGAGGGATGGTGCCGGGTGGTGGAGAGAGGTGAGCCGGAGGAGCTAAAGAGCTTGGTGGACGGGCTAGTGAGCGGGACGGAGGCTCACCGTAGGAAGGAGCTTGCACAGCTTATAAGGAAACACCTGGGCGCATTTCAGAGGCATAAGGGCGACAAAGGGCACACTCAATTGGCCAAGCATAGGATTGATACGGGGGTACATCCACCTATCAAACAACCGCCGAGACGATTGGCACCCCATAGACGAGAGGCTGTAGAAGAGGAGGTGGAGAAGATGTTGGAAGCCGGAGTGATCGAGCCATCCACTAGCCCGTGGGCTTCTCCGGTGGTCCTAGTAAGAAAAAAAGATGGTACCACTCGCTTCTGTGTGGACTACCGGAGGCTCAACGCCGCCACCGTGAAGGATGCTTATCCCCTACCTAGAGTGGAAGATTGTCTCGATACCATGGCGGGGGCCGCTTGGTTTTCGTCAGTGGATCTGGCCAGCGGCTACTGGCAGTTGGATATAGAGGAGGGGGATAAAGAGAAGACAGCATTCACGACACACCGGGGGCTGTTCCAATTTCGGAGAATGCCCTTCGGTTTGTGCAATGCGCCAGGCACCTTCGAGAGGGTGATGGAAGTGGCCATGAGGGGACTACAGTGGAAAACTTGTTTGGTCTATCTAGATGACATAGTCGTATTCTCCGCCACCTTCGAGGAACATATGGAGCGGCTTGGGGAGGTACTTCAAAGGCTGGAGGATGCTGGACTTAAAATCAAGCCCTCCAAATGCCAGTTGGCTCGCCGCAGAGTGTTATTCCTGGGCCAGCAAGTGAGTGAGGCGGGAGTAGAGACAGATCCGGAAAATATAGCGGCGGTGCAGTCGTGGCCCACTCCGACCACGGTGACGGAGGTCCGGAGTTTTCTGGGGCTAGCCGGCTACTACAGGACCTTCGTTCCCGAGTTCTCTACGAGGGCTAAACCACTGAGTGCGCTGGCCGAGAAAGGGAGGACGTTCCGGTGGTCGGAGGAATGCGAGGCATCATTCCAAGACCTAAAAAGAAGATTAACCGAGGCCCCTATCCTAGCTTTTCCCCAGGCGGAGGGACAGCTTACCTTAGACACCGACGCCAGTGACACAGGCCTCGGAGTGGTACTGTCCCAGGAGCAGACGGGGGTAGAGAGGGTCCTAGCCTATGGCAGCCGCACTCTCAGCAGGCCGGAGCGTAACTATTGCGTTACAAGGAGGGAGCTGCTGGCTATAGTCTTTGGCCTCAGGAAATTCAAGCATTACCTAATAGGGAGGAGGGTGGTAGTCCAGACAGATCATGCCTCCCTGCGGTGGCTGTTGGAGTTCAAGGAGCCGGAGGGCCAGCTGGCTCGATGGCTGCAGATTATAAGTACTTACGACATAGTGGTGCAGCATAGGCCGGGGAAACTACATGGAAATGCGGATGGGCTGTCCAGGAAGCCCTGCAAGCAATGTGGACGAGAGGATGAGGAGGAGCTGCTGCATTGCCGGGTTTTCACAAGGTCTCAATGCCAGGAGATGGTTCGGGGGGCACCTCCGGCGGCGGAGGACTCCACTCCGCCGGCAGGGAGAGAGTGGGGCACGCTCCAAGCGGAGGACACTGTGCTGACTCGGGTCAGAGCATGGGTGAACGGGGAGGCGACCACCACAGAGGAGGAAAGACGGACCTGGGGCTATGAGCTGAGGGCCTGGCATGCCCAATTGGGGCGCATGAGTATTGAAAAAGGGATACTGGGCCGGTGGTGGGAAGGCGCGGCGGGGGAACGATGTTTCCAAATTGCTGTACCCGCCCGGAGCAGGAATGATGTGCTCCGGGAGGTCCACGGAGAACCCTTGGCGGGGCATCTGGGCCGCAATAAAACCATCCGGCGCCTCCAGACAGGTTACTACTGGCCGGACTTCAGGAGGGATGTGACCCTGTGGTGCGCCAGCTGTGAACCTTGCGTCCGGAGGAAGGCGGCTCCACCTCCGCATCGGGCACCAATGGGACACGTGGGTGCTGGACTACCCCTACAGAGGATGGCTCTAGACGTGATGGGTCCATTGCCCTTGTCCTCCGCCGGGAACCAATATATTTTGGTGGCGGCGGACTACTTCACTAAATGGACGGAAGCGTACGCTTTACCCAACCAGGAGGCACCCACGGTGGCCAGGGCTGTGGTGGAGGAGTTCATCTGTAGATTTGGAGCTCCGGTGGAGGTGCACACAGATCAGGGCAAGAACTTCCAGTCGGGACTGTTCAGGGAAATGGTGGCCTTACTGGAAGTCAGGCAGACCAGGACCTGTTCCTTTAGGCCCCAAAGCGATGGGATGGTGGAGCGGGCCAACAGAACGATTGAAATGCTGCTGGCGACCGTGGTGGCGGAGGACCAACGGGACTGGGACCGGCGACTGCCATTTGTGATGGCGGCGTATCGCTCCTCCGCACACGCCTCCACGGGGTTGTCCCCCAATCTTCTGATGTTGGGGTGGGAAACAGTCATTCCCCTGGATTTGGTTTACCCACTGGAGCCCAATGTAGGGGGAGGGGTCGGTTATGTGGCCGAATTACAAACTACCATGGCAAAAGCATACTCCGTCGCTAGGGAGGCCCTCGGAAGGTCCCTCTGCAGGCAACAGAGGAACTATGACGCGAGAGCCTCGGCAGGCGAATTCCCTGTCGGGGGCAGGGTCTTCTACTACCACCCTCTCCGGAAGAGGGGCCTGACACCTAAACTCCAGAGCTATTGGACAGGCCCATGGGAGATAGTGGGGCGCGTAGGGGAGGCGGGTTCAGGTGACCTCGGAGACTAGAGCTGACCTGGAGGCGAAACTGCTGACCTGCAAAGAGAAACAGAGACATCAAATAATGGAAAACAGTAAGGGAGGGGCAGCGGATAAAGGAAATCGGAAAGAAGGTCTGCGGAGGAGTGCACCGAAGCCTGCCGGAACCAGCGTAGCCCGGGCCGTCAGACTGGCGCCTCAACTGGATACTTACCTTGGGGCGGAGTGGAGGAGCTGCAAAAGCAAGATGAGTCAAGAAAGCCGTGACTGGTGCGATGTATGGCTGGAAAAGGAAAGAAGGTCAAAGAAAGAAGCTGAAATGTCACATTGGAGGGGGGTAGAACCAGAGGAGGACCCTCCCTACGAGGAATGGTCCCTCCCCGAGATGGGCGAGTCGGATGAAGAGGGGGTGAGTGATGAGAGTGAGTTGGCCCGCAGAAGGCGGAACCATGGCCAAAACGAGGAAATCAGGGCAGAAAGACTAAGGAGGGCGGCGGATCCTGGCTGGAGGACAATCAGAGAGAAGCATAGGGAAAGATGGTTTATTTACGAAATGATCGAGGAAGCCATCTACAACAACCATGAAAACGAAGAGAGGGAAGTCAGGAGGGTCGGACGCTGCAGAGCAGCCATGACGAAGGGGAGGTCGGGAGGCCAGGCTCCAAATTCCTCGACGGCGGGCGGTGAGGCCGGCCGGCCGGCGGCCGGAGCGCCGCCTAGCGGAGTAGGGCCGGAGAGGCGGGAGTCGCTAAGCAACCCTCATAACAAGGTCTCCCCAATAAAAGGCGGGGGAAGGGCCGTTAACGGTCAATCTACAATGCGGGCCGGAGATGACATACGGTTGGTGGTTCTAAGAGGGACAGGGCCCGAGGGTGAATCGAGTCGAGGCCAAGATGCTGGTGGAGGGTCAAAGAAAGTGTCTTCTACAGTGTCCAGCCACTCCCGGGAGGGCCCCACACGCTCAAAACACAGGGAGAGTCGGCGGAGGAGGAGGGAGAAAGAAAGATTCTCCGGCCACTCCTCCTCTAGCCGCTCCACTAGTGGCCACAGAAGGGACGGAGTGTCTGCCCGGACGGAGGCAGCCAGATATGGGAGAAGGGACTCGGAGAGCCGGAGTCGGAGTGGGAGCTATCGTAGGCGGAGGTCCTCGGCTGACCGCGGATCGCGTTCCCACGGTTCACAGCGGCCACGTGAGAGCGGAGGCGCCACTGGCGACAACAGTGTGCGGAGTAGGGCTATGATGCAACCGGGGGTTTCCCACGGCGTGGTGACGGAGGGTGGCCTGACCCAGGGGTCGGTGATTGGAGGAGGAGGAGGAGGGGGCGTGACCACCGGGGGGAATATAAGGGAGCGTTATCCGCCTCATCCTTCAATTCCTGTTAGCCTATGGACAACGCCACAACTTGTAATGCCTGTCTTCAAAAACAGAGACCAGAAGCCTGTCCCCACGGAGTGGGTGGACGGGGTGGAGCTGCCGAAGTATCGGTGCGAGATCTGCCGGAAAAGGGGGGACTCCAAGCAGTGGTACTTTATGAGATCCGATGGGATGAACCGCCATCTCCGCACTCACGACGAGATGCAAGAGGGCTACCAGTGCCCTAAGTGTGAGTACATGGTCGCCAAGATCCGGGTAGATGATCTCCGGCGACACATTACGCGTATTCACCCCGAGCTGGAGGACTGGCAGCCGCCGGAGGAGTGCAGGATGCTACCGGTGGGCCGGGCAACGGAGGCGGGAGGATCCTCGGCGGACAGTAGCCTCGTGGCCGCCCCAACTAGCCCGGAGGAAACTGTCAAGTCCACCACCACAAAGAGGAAGAGGGGGAGTGCGCTGGCCAAGAAAAAGAAACCAGTAAAAGCCGCCTCCAAGCCCGTGGTCCCCCCGCCGCAGCAGGGCACCTCGGCGGGTGGAAGGGGTGCGGGGGACAGCCCCAGTGGATCTACCTTCAGCGGCATGGCGTCGCCGGGGATAACGTTGGAGGAGGAGACGGAGGCTGCTGTCGCCTCCAAATACTTGGAACAATTGCTGGGATTCCGCGTGGAGGGGACCAGCACCCCCCAGAGCTGTCTCTCCGTCAGGTCAACCCGGAGTACGTCAGGAAAGGGGGTCAAAAGGGCCTTCGAGCCGGAGGAGGGGGAGGAATCGGTGGAAAAGAGGAAGAGACAATCCCCACGGGGTAAGGAGCGGCAGGCGGAGGAGGAAGCGGGGCCCTCCACCCCGCCACTGACCACGGGGATACCCGACCTGACACCTCTACTGAGCGGGGGGGAGGTGGAAATAGACGAAGAAATGGCGGGGAAGCTGAAGTTCGTCATAGGATTGCTGGTAGAGAGATATGGACAGTCGGGGGAGACCCCCACCAAGACTCTGTTACGAATGCAACGGGAGGTGCCTCTAGGGGAGGTCAATGTGAGGGCCCTGGAGGCAGAATACGAGGAAACCAGGAAGGACACTCCGACCTCCCGAACCTCCATCAAGTCGGCTGCCTACGAGGACATCTCCGCCACGAGTGGGGAGGACGGAGAGAGCTTGGGACTAGGGGGAAATGGGCTGGACTCTAGCCCCGAGAAGCAGCCCCCTTACGAACTAGTCAACAAGCCCAAACCCACTCTCTCCGGGGCCAGCCCCGAGACGTTGCCCTCCTATGAGGATATGAGTAAACCGTCCCCTAACAAACCGAAACCCATCCTGAAGACAGTTACAATCGTGACGCCTGAGTTGCCGGAGAAGGATGAGGTGGAGGGGGTGGGGGGGGGTGACGAGGCGGAGGAGGTGGAAGGGGAGGATGAAACCAGCGAGGAGTCGGAGGAGGTGGCCATCCCGGCGTACGTCCAATCCTGCCCTAAACTGAAAGCCCAGTTCTTAGCTGTACTCAGCGATGCCAAGGAGGAGGAGCGGAAGAGGAAAAGAGAAATTAAACAGAAAGAGAGAGAGGAGGCGGAGAGGAAGGCCAGAGAGGCTGAGGAGCGCCGGAGGGCGGAGGAGGAACAGCGGAGAAAGGAGGAGGAGGAGAGGAAGGCCAAAGAGGCGGAGAAAGAAAGACTGAGGAAAGAGATGGAGACTAAAAGTAAAAGCCCTAAAGGAAAAGGAGCGGGAAAGTCTACGAGGAAGTTGAGCCTGGAGGGAGTGTTAAAAGAAGCGGAGGAAGAGGCCATACAAAACCGATCCATGGAGGAGGGTACCGCCCAAGTAATGAGCAAATTTCAATCGGGTTCCGTAGGGACACCGGTGAAGGAGAAAGGACAGGTGGAGAAGGTACCAAAGACCCCCCCCGTAGAGCCGGGGACCTTAGTGGCTCTACCCAGGTTGGACAAGTACCCCCGAACCGTGACTGTGGGGTTGGACGGGCTAGTCCTTTGCTCGCCCAAGGGAGAATTCTTGCTGCAAGTAGAAGTGGGGGGTGAGAGTGGACGGGCGGAGACCATGGTAATGGTGCCGGAGGGGGTTGAGATGGTGGTCGGAGGGCTTGGGGACCCGGCGCCCCTACCCAACACTGAGACAGACCGAATGATGGTAGTAACCGGATTACCTATAGGAGATATGGGAGAAGGGGGAATCGCCAGCACCGAGGGGTTGGTGGGGGTAGAGGAGGTGCACCGCCTACCGCTAGATCAACAAGGAGATAAAGCGGGTGACAATAGGGACGAGGAGGCGGAGGAGGATGGGGCTATGCCATGGCATTCGGATTTTACCGGGCCGGAGGCCCTCAAGGAACACTCTAGACGACTGGGGCAGCCTCGGACCCTAGGACCTGAGATGAGGGTTATACCCGGGGGACTGCAATCTTCCTCCATTCACACCCTCCCCAATGGAGATATTGAACTGGTCCATGTTACCCGGACCCGTTATGGCCGTGATAAGAAGGGATGCTGCAGCCGAGGACGTTGGCGGCGCGGACGACCAAGGCTGGAACCAACGAGGGCGGCGACAAGACATCCTGAGGCGATCCGGAGGGCGGCGGAGAAGGGGGAGGCGGAGGATGTCTGCCGGATCCAGACGAACTGACGCCGTATTATTGTATAAAAGTTGTTGTTATGGCTATACTCCGCATAGGGGACGGCGGATTCGGTTTACTTAGTAGTTAATGCCGCCTATAGAGGAGGTTTAAGTAGGATTTACTATGTGTATGATATGTGTAGCTATTTACTTAAACGCCCAGGGGCCATGGCGTGACAGGATTATTCAAAATTGGAAACCCATCTGCAGGAGGGTAATATCACACTCTTTCTCCCGGTAAGGCTATAGATTAGTTGGGGAGAGTGTGGCGGAGACGGAGGGGCCGTTGGCGGAGCCGAAACCATCCTGGTGTGGGGGCGGCGAGGCCAGCGGTCCTGAAGTAACGCGGTTACGTCGGCAATAGTAGTCGGCGGAGGAGATCCTCCGACGCTGGCCTGCCGTGGAGCAGGCCGGGGTCGGAGTATCTGCCTATGTATATATAAGGGAGTTGTTACTCCGATCAGGGTGCCGGGTTGCAGACAGAGAAGAGCAGAACTTCAAAGGCTTACCTCCGGGTTAATCTATATACGATACAAGACTTAGATGGTGTGGCGAAGACTGCCAGGAAATAAAAGACACTGAAGTCAAGCTGTCGGAGTTGTGTAATTCTTTATTAACCACAGAGTCGGAAAACGCTACAATATATATATATATATATATTTATCATAGGTCTGGACAAGGAAGCCATTACCAAAATTGATGGTTTTCACCATATCTTTGCTTTTAGTGCCATTAGACACTCACTTCATGTGGCTGTATCCACATTTTCAGGGTCTAGGCACATGACAGCAGCATAAATCTTCCTCTCCTTTACCTATTTATTTATAGACCTGAGAGCAACTACCAAGATTCACAATTTTTACTATATGTGACAGGGTCTGCGAAAAGGGCCCTTAGTGCAGGCTGCATTAACGTCCCTATTACCAGTATATGTCACAATTATGTCTGAATGTACATCCCAAAGATATGTAGTTATGTTAAATACATCCATACTCTTAGGATTTAGTAATAAAATTAGTCCTTATTATTATATCCATCTTTTCCTCATGCCCTTTGTATATCTATCTCATTTTCTTCTTTTTTTTTCCCCATTACTTGACATCTTTTCTTGAATACCTACTAAAATATAGTTTTGAATAGTTTCAAATACTGGAAGTAGTGTGACCATTTTGGGTAAATGTAATTTAGAAATTAATTAAGATGCACCGGGAAACAATAAGGCAAATATTTGATATTCACTCACTGATGGCCTAACAGCTAGCTACGGTGCCATTGGGCATTGTAGGTGTGTAAACACAATTAAAACACACCCTACAGGTTGCAGAGGTTTACATAATACTATATGCGGACATGCGGGCTATACCAGTGGCCAAAGGGAGGTATGCTTGTTTATTCTTTTGTGTAACACATGAACTAGTGTGGTTATAACCTTTGGTAGGGGAATGGGCTGATGGGAGGAGCTTGAAATACTTGGGCTCTATCAATAAATGGTCACTTCCTATGTGCCTTATCATAATCAATCCAATGAATATAATAGTTTCACCTTTATTAAATATAATAGTTTCACCTTTATTATGCAGGATCTTGACCACTGTAGTCAGTCCTTGACTCTGCAAAGGGTGTTAACCCCTCTCATACACACAGCACCTACTGGCTACAGTAACATTGCAGCAAGCTTGAAACTATGCAGTTATCTTAAGACATTGCCAATCTACATGTGTTTCTTTCATGTAATCATCTACCACAGACAAAATGTTATATCAACATATATTAATAACAAAAGTAGCATACTTTGATAATATGGTAAATTCCCTTGTATAAGCTGCACCCTTGTATAAGCCGCAGCCGACATTAGGAGAATGCTACAAGCTGCATATGAGGTCTGAAATTTGGTGGTTGAGTACTGTTCCATGGTGCTATTAAATACCCTCTATAAGCCACACTCAGACTTCTGGAGAATGTGTGTGGTAATGTGTCATTGAGTGGTATAAAATATAAAATGATGGTTTTAGAAAATTGGGGAAAGAAGCAATAAAAGAAAATAAAACAATACATATATTTGCAATCGTTCTGGAATGCAATCCTGCTGTACAGAAATACTATATATTTGTACTTCAGTTATCCATTCAAAGCCCTGCCCATCATGTGTATTGACCTACAAGTTCACAGATCTCCATCATTGAATATGCCAGCCATCAAAAGAACAAGAGAGCGTTTATTTTAAAACAGTTGAGTCAAGATTATGTCTTGGAGAGACAGAAAGGAAACGAGGCAAGGGTACAGAGCCTAGGCTAGATGACTTGCCCATAACTTTCCCACTATGTCATTAAGGACACATTTGGCTGCTTGACTGTCTTCCTCCCCCTCCCAACACAACTACCAGCACAGCTCTGAGTATTGAGGCATGCCTGAGTACCCCCAACCCACATAGTGGGGTGCCTACCTACCATCCCATCTGCCTCCCACACCCACTGGTGATTGTCTGGTGGTGTCACCACCTATCCTGCCTGCTTCTGCCTTTAGACCCAACTGCCTCAATTTGTGTGTTACTAGTATGAAGTAGGTAATTATAGCTTTGTCTAGACCAATCAAACATCAGTCATAGCTTTCCCTGGTCTTCAAGGCCAACCCAACTAGCCATGCTTCAGCTCATGACATTGTCTACTTTTAATTATACTTACCGTAATCTCCCGCGTATAAGACGCAGTGCGCGTATAAGACGCGCCTAGAATTTTAGAAAATTCTCAAAAAATTGAAAAATTCATAACTTTGGTTCTACTGAGTGAATTTTCAAAATTTAAAAACCTGTGTGTAGCTTGGGCCCCTTGGACCCCCCTGGGCCCCCTTATGCCCTATTATGACCACTATGGCATGTAACATATCAAAAGAAAGGTCTTGGTGTCCCCCTTGTGTATCCAAGGAGTACTAAAACCCCTCGTATAAGACGCGTCTTATATGCGGGAGATTACGGTACTACATGATTTTGAAATCCATATTACCTACAAATGCATCCATAATGACTATCTTCGACCTACAAAACACTACAAACAAAATGAGACAAGGTGTTGTTTCCTCAAACATTATCTTAGTTGTTTGTCTGTATCATTTAAAGGAACGCGTCAAGTACCATGACCTTTCCAGGGGTGGACAAGGTCCCAAAGACTCAAAATGATCCCAACTTAAAAAAAAAGGTCCATCTCATAGGACGAAAATTTAAAACATCCGCACCTCTAAAAAATAAAAAAAACGTCCAAAAGTCATGAAAGGTCCCAAGATCACAAAAAGGTCTTATAGTCCCGAAAAGGTCCCAAAGTCCCGAAAAAAATCTGAAAAGGGCCCAGTCTTCAAAAGGTCCCAAAAAGGTCCCAAGATACCATAAAGTTTCACAAAATTCCAAAAAGTTCCACAAAATTCCAAAAAGGTCCATAAAATTCCAGTTATGTAAAATTCAATAAAGATCTGTAAAGTTCAATAAAGATCCGTAAAGTCCCATAAAGATCCATAGACCCCAATAAAGATACGTGAAGTTCAACAAGGTAGCGTTTGCTTTAACTTTATCTTAGCTATTTGTCTCCAATTTGACTTATTAGTAACAAATAGTACTAGCATATAAGGACTACTGGTAATTGCAGAGAAATGGTGAGTTAGTACGGACATACATTGCACGATTGCTGACAAATGTTAAGTAAATTACTTTCATACATTGAGTAAATCGTCCCAAGATAAGTCCCGAGATAAGTCCCAAGATAAGTCCCGAGATAAGTCCCATAGTCCGTCCCATCCATCCATCCATCCATCCATCCATCCACCAACCCACCCACCCACCCATCCACCCATCCATCCATCCATCTATCCATCCATAGACAGCCATTGTTGATCCTACAATTGACATCACAGATAGTGTAGCCAAGGTGATGTGACCTTGTTACAATTACTTGTTACATTTCCTTCCTTTCCCATGGGAAATGATTGGAAGCCAATCCTCTTAAAGGGCCCAGCTATCTCACTACTGATACTTACCATAGAGAAGCCTACTAGGCTCCTCTATGTACTGACCTAGATTCACCTCCAATGCTTGACTAATGTTTGTCTATGAGAGAATCTTGGAATTAAACCTATCAATAAACCAAATTGGAAGGCCTTCAAAATCAACTATATCAACAGATATTTGCCCAGATAACCATGGCACGCACTGCCCCCATACCTACTCTATGCCCTCCTCTTCTAAAAAATCTGAAATCTGTCTATAAGTGGGGTTAAAGACAGTTTGATTACCCTTTTATTTAGGGTAAAAAGAACCCTAAATCCCATGCATTTCTCCATAGGAAAAACCCAACAGTAATTAACATGTCACAACCATCAAAGTACACCTTAAATGTAAATTCTATTACATGGATAGCTTTGTCTTACTTTTTGTCTCACTATATGACTAATTTTTGGGGGGTCAGTTGTAACAGAAATAGGGCTAAATGACAGGTTTTGATGGTCTATGCAAATTCTTGGAATCTAAATATAAGAAAAGCATACCCCATGAAATGGTTTTTTCATCATTTATCAAAAGATTTTCATGTAAATAGAAATATGACTCATGGGCTTTGAAGGGTGTGATAGGGCATATGCTGTGTAATGGAATAGTTTTTTGGTGGTGCATGTAATCTGCTAGAGGCCAAAATAGCAACTGAAACTTGGTAATCATAAGAAACTCGGCTGAGGGCTAGTAGACAAGTGGTCAGAAAGGTGGTGTCAAAAGCCATTGCCTCGTTTAATATTGGTAATATGGATATTATATTCAGCTGTTTGCTTTATTGTCCACACCTTGTATGATTGTACATCTGCCTATTACTTAGTAGATTACTTTTGCTGCATCTTACAAGAATCAGATAATCAAACATTACCCTAAAATCTGGAAAAGCAAATGAATGGATCTCATTGGCTAGGTTACCAATATCCTCACAACCTATGACAGAAGACAGACATTGGTATTTGGATATGCGACAAGATCATAGGTTTATTTGGATATTTGTCAGTCCAATCTTGATCTTCTACTAACATATGTGCCTATATCACATTATGCACCCATTTCTCTTTCTAGCTTTCTCTTTTCAATTTTGCTTTTGCCTAGAACACAGGGGGTAAAGGCCCCAGTCTCAGCTTAATTGATATATGGGGTCACAGTGACCATGAAGAGCAATGATTATTTCAATATCTATTGATTTGCATTCTGCACAATATTTCTAGTCATATGGTATCATTATATATATTGTAGCGGAGAGGCTATGCCATGCAGTCATTCGGGGAAAGTCTCAACGCTCGGGAGTGGTCCGCCGAAACGATGCACGAGAGGCAGCGTCTCGGTGGAGACTTGTATATAAGGCGCGACTAGTTCCACCGAAGGTCAGATCCAGCCGACAGCCCGAGGTGAACAGTCAAGCAGCTAGCTCCCGGAGGAGGTTGCAGACGACATTTCTACCAGCAGATGGCATTTAGATGGTGTGGCCAAGGAGTGCCAGGGCAATAAACCAAACGAGTTAATTTTACTTAACGGGTTGTGTTCTTCGATCATTCATAATACGAACGGGCGCTACATTGGTGACAGCGGTGTTCTTAATACTTTTCTATGAACCTGCGTCCGGTGTGACTGAAGAATGGCTGAGGGAGGATCTGGAGAAAAGAAAATGGAGTTGAGGTCTGCGGTAAAGAAGGACAAGAATCGGGAAAAAGGGGTGGAGGGTGGACCACAGGGGTTCAGAGGCCGCCAGAGAAAACCGGAGATGGCATTGGCGCGGCCTCCCATGATCGGTGGAACCCCTGCGACGGAAGGAAGAGCCGCAGAGGGGTGGGCTTGGGATGAGAGAACACCCCTAGTACAACCTCAACTGCCTGAGGGAGAGGTAGAAAGGGCTCAGGAGGTGGAGGAGGAAGCTAGAGAGGCTGAAGGGGGAGAGATCTACTTACCTGAATTACCGAAGGACGCTGAGGGTGATACTGAGGAGGACGAAGAAGTAGAGTTCAAGGAACGCCCGGGGGACGAGGGAAGAGAGGTAAAAGGGAGACAACCTGAGGCGGGTCAGGGAGGTCGGGCATGAAGAGAGCCCCTCGAACAGATAAAAGTGGAAAGGAGAGAGGGATTAAGAAGGCGCCTGATTCCCCCACGGAGGGGCCGGACGCCTCCGGTGGAGGAGGGAGAGATAGGAGAAGGAGAAGGTGTCGTCGCCGGTAGAGGTGGAAGGAGGAAGATCGGAGGGGGAGGAGGAGGAGATGAGTGTGGACCAGCCGAGGGGCGGAAGCCAATTATTAAACCTACCAAATTTGATGGGACTGGTGATTTGGCGGACTACTTCAACCATTTTGATTTGTGCGTAAGAGTTAATGGGTGGACACCCGAGGAGGCCGGAATGTTTCTTGGGTTGAGCCTAACAGGACCGGCCCGGCGATTGCTTACAGGGGTTAAACCAGCTACGGCGGAAGGGTATCAGCAGCTGAGGGAGGCCTTGGAACCGCCTAATCAGATGGAAACTTACAAAGCGCTCCTCCGAACCAGGGAGCGTAAGCCGGGGGAAACGTTACAGGCGCTGCAAGAGGAACTTACAAAATACACACAGCTAGCTTACCCCGACGCCGATGCAAAGACGGTGGACGCACTGGTTCTGGACCGGTTCCTGTCCGCGTTGGGAGACAGTCAGCTTAGGCAGTGGGTATATCAGACGCAGCCCAAGGACCTGCAGGCGGAGGCCTATCTGAAGACCATCAACCGGGAAGGGGTAGACAAGTTCAAAGTGAGAGCCGCCGACGCCTCCCTCACCGAGAAGATGACAACTTATTGCACCAAGATGGACGAGATGGCCGCCATGGTGAAGGAGCTGAGCCAGAAGGTAGATGCAGGGTCCCAGGCGACCACCAGGAGGCGAACAGGCTGCTTCCAGTGTGGGCAGGAGGGCCATTTTAAGAGGGAGTGCCCCCAACTGAAGAAGGGGGGAGACGCCGAGAGGAAAGTGGATTCAGCTCCGCAAAGCGCTTCCCGCCCGGCGGAAAACTAGAATCAACCCTGACCAGCGGCCTTTTTAGGGTTGAAAAAAATGGCCGGACGAGAGGGTGCAGGGGAGACAGGAAAAAGGGGGTAACGGGGATAATAGTGGCTGGGAAGATAGGCGGAAAGGAGGTACAGCTGTTGGTGGATACGGGGTCGTCCCTTAACCTGTTGTCAGTGGACTGGTGGAGACAGGCAGGGGGATACCCCGATTTGGATCCCGCCGAAAGTGACATCTTTAACGCCGACGGCAGGCCCATGGCGGTGCGGGGGAAGTTCACTGGAAGTTTTCAACTGGGGTCTACAATCACGACTACCACGTTTACAGTAGCAGAGATTGGCAATGAGGCCATCTTGGGAGCTTCCTTCCTGAGGGACCACAGTATCAAGGTGGATATGGCGGAAGCATCGGTGGCGTGGCCGGGGGTGGACTCGAATCCAGAAGGGCTGGTCCGGAGGATCGTGTGTGCCAGAGCAGCGGTGGTAGCCGGCGGGCAGGAAGCGCTGGTGGAGGGCCAGGTCTTAGGGGATTGGCCGGAAGGGCAGGAAGGGATGGTGGAAAAGGCGGAATCGGCGGGAAAGAGTAGCCCGTTCCTGGTGGGGCGAGGGCTAATAGTCCCAGAGGAAGGGCAAGCCTGTGTGCGGGTTTTGAACCCGGGAGGGGAAGCCTTGACAATCCACCGTGCCGAAACGCTGGGAACCCTGACTTCGGTGGAGGCTGGCGAAGGGGGGATCGGCGGAAGGTGTCGTGTGGTGGGAAGGCAGGAACTGACGGCGGAAGGGAGGAAGGTGGTGGCTGAGCTGGTGGACGGGACTGAGGTGCACAGGAGGAGGGCATTGGCCACCTTGCTCAGGAGTAGGATCAACGCATTTCAGCTGGGGCCGGAGGACAGGGGCCATACTACTCTGGCTCAACACCACATCAACACGGGGGGCGAGCTCCCCTGAAACAGCCGCCGAGGCGTCTGGCACCTCACAGGCGTCAGGTGGTAGACGAGGAAGTGGATAAGATGCTGGAAGCGGGGGTAATCAAGCCGGCGGTGGGGCCCTGGGCATCCCCCGTTGTACTAGTGAAAAAAAGGACGGTACAACGAGGTTCTGCGTCGATTATCGGTGGCTAAATGCTGTCACTATCAAGGATGCCTACCCGCTGCCTCGGGTAGAGGATTGCCTCGACACCATGGCCGGGGCTGCCTGGTTTTCCTCCCTGGACTTAGCTAGTGGCTACTGGCAGTTGGACATAGCCGCCAAGGACAGGGAGAAGACCGCATTTGCCACCCACCGGGGATTGTTTCAGTTCCGCCGTATGCCCTTCGGGTTATGCAATGCACCCGGAACATTTGAAAGAGTCATGGAGGTGGTGATGCGGGGCCTACAGTGGGAGACCTGCCTAGTATATCTGGATGACGTCGTAGTTTTCGCATCTACCTTTGAAGAGCACCTTCACCGGCTAGAGGAGGTGTTAGACAGGCTTATCCAGGCAGGGCTTAAGATCAAACCAAGCAAGTGCCAATTGGCCAGAAGGAGAGTGATGTTCCTGGGGCATATGGTGAGTGAGGAGGAGATAGACACCGACCTAGCCAAAGTAGAGGCGGTGGAGGGGTGGCCCACCCCTCAGAATATCGCAGTGCGCAGTTTCCTGGGGTTAGCCGGGTACTACCGAAATTTTGTCAAAGATTTTGCCAGCGGGCCTTTGAGCATCTGAAGCAGGAGCTTATTAGAGCCCCCATCCTAGCCTTTCCTCGGCCGGAGGGGGAACTGAGACTGGACACCGACGCCAGCGACACCGGACTGGGGGCAGTCCTGTCACAAGAGCAGGAGGGGCACGAAAGGGTCTTGGCTTATGCTAGCCACACCCTAAATAAAGTGGAGCGGAATTACTGTGTGACCAGAAGGGAGCTGCTGGCCATTGTCTTTGCTCTGAAGAAGTTCAGGCATTATTTGATAGGACGGCCTACGAGAGTAAGGACAGACCATGCGTCCCTCCGGTGGTTAATGGGGTTTAAGGAACCTGAGGGGCAAATCGCTCGGTGGCTGCAAGTGATGGACACCTACGACCTAAGGATAGAGCATAGGGCGGGGAAGCTTCACGGGAATGCTGATGGCTTATCTCGTAGGCCGTGCAGACAGTGCGGGAGAGAGGAGGCAGGAATGGAAGTGTGCAGAGTGATCACTCGTGCTCAGGGGCGGAGGAGGGAAGCACCCCCAGAAACAGTAGGGGAGGAGATCTCGCTGGAGGCTTCGGCGGAGCCCCCCTCGCCGGCTGAGATAGCTTCCCCCGAAGAGCTGGACTGGGAAAGGGAGCAAGCAGCTGACCCAATCCTGCAGCAAGTGAAGAAGTGGATAGAAGGGGAAGAGGTGGACCCCGCGGAACTGGAAGGGGCTGGCTACGAACTGAAGGCGTGGGCAGCCCAGGGAGACCTGCTGGGGGAGGTTAACGGTATCTTGGGCCGGTGGTGGGTGGAGCCGGCGGGGCAGTCAAGGTTCCAGGTAGCTGTCCCCCGAGCTATGAGGGAGGAGGTCCTCCGACAGGTGCATGGCTCAAGCTTGGGGGGGCATCTGGGGCGGAACAGAACCATCCGGCGTCTTCAGGATAGCTACTACTGGCCCAAGTTTCGGCGGGATGCCACTTGGTGGTGCGCCAGGTGTGAACCCTGTGTGAGAAGGAAGTCGGCCAGGCCACCCCACCGAGCACCCATGGGGCATGTGGCGGTAGGTCTGCCTATGGAGAGGGTAGCCATGGACATCATGGGCCCCCTACCAGTGACTAGGGAAGGGAACAAGTACATTATGGTGATTGCCGACTATTTTACCAAGTGGACAGAGGCGTATGCCATGAGGGATCAGCAGGCAGAAACTGTGGCTAGAGTCTTCGTGGAGGAGTTTGTGTGCCGCCTAGGACCCCCGGGGACGGTCCACACCGATCAGGGCCGTAATTTCCAGTCGGCGGTGTTCCAGGAGGTCCTAGGGTTGTTGGAAGTTAGCCAGACTAGGACATGTGCCTTCCGCCCCCAGAGTGATGGGATGGTGGAGAGGGCTAACCGAACCATAGAAATGCTGTGGCCAAGGACCAGAGGGACTGGGACAGGAAATTGCCCTATGTAATGGCAGCATACAGAGCCTCCGCTCACTCCTCTACTAACATAACACCCAATATGATGATGATGGGCCGAGAGACTACCACCCCCTTGGCTCTACTCTATCTGGCGGGGCCCCCGCCGAGCTCCCTGGAAGGATATGTGGCGGAACTGCAGGTGCAGATGGCCCAAACCTTTCACTATGCTCGGGAAGTGCTGGGTCGGGCCGTAGAGAGGCAGAGGCGTAACTACGATGTGAGGGCAGGGGCAGTGAACATAGTGGAAGGGGACACAGTCTTCTACAACCACCCACTAAAGATTAAGGGCGTCTCTCCAAAGCTTCAGTCATACTGGACGGGCCCCTTTGACCTCAAAGAAGAAGACCTTCCTACAAAGCATCACCCGACGTACATCTCAAACTGGTCTCCGCCTCTCCGGGGCCCAGGAAGGGGGGCCGCCGGTCACCAGCCTAAGGTCTCCCCGGGCGATAATAGGGGAGGACCTGCCGGGACCCAGCGCTCGCGGTGACGTCATGACGACGGTTGACGGCAAGATGGCGGCAACAAATGACACGCGGTTGGTGGTGCCAAGAAGCCAGCAAACTTCTTCTAAGAAAACTAGATCCCCGAGCAAAGAAGGAGGGGAGAGACGACGACACGGGAGCCCGGGCGGGTCCCACAGCCAGGAGAGGACGGAGAGAGGCGCCAGAGAGGTGAAATCGGTGGTGGTAGCCAGGGAAGGGGAGAGACGGCGGAGCCGTTGGGCGGAGAGGAGGCGCCATGGTAGAAGTCGGGCTAGATCCAGGGGTCAGTCACCTCGGCCAATAGGGAGATCGCCACATAAACGGGAGACAGGTGGCCAGCCAATAAAAAAAAAGTATAGAAGGGAGGAGGGGCGCTCCCACGAGCGGAGACCGCCTGACACAGGGTTCCCACGCCACAGAAGGGGGGAGGGGAATACCCAGGCGACTTTCCCAGGGCCCGCCGAGCTCGCCGAAAGCAACCAGCCAATCAGGGCAAAGGGGGACACGGGAGGAGGTGGGACGTCTCGGGGCCGGGGAGGTATAAAGGAAGGGCGAGGTGCTCAGTCAACTCAGAATCCGACGGAGAAGCAAGCACCTAATCTACGACAAGAAATTATCCACTACGCCGACTTGGAGGTCTTTACGGCCAGCATGCCACGACAGGCCAAGTCCAAGGGGGAGGGAGCCGGAGACACTCCGGAGTTCGCCTGCCAGACATGCGCCGACAGGGGAATAGTAAAGGTATTCGCAAGAAAGGACACCCTGGAGCGACATGTGGAGGGCCACGCCGGAGCGGGGCTTGGACACCGCTGCCCACTGTATCCAGAGTGCTCCCACCAAGTTCGCAAGAAGAGGGAGGGCGACCTCCGGGGGCATATAAGATCTGTACATAAAGAGTATGACGTGGACGAATGGCAGCCGGGGGAGCCGGTGATGCTGGAGTTCCCCGACGTAGGAAGCACCAGAGGACAAGGAAGTAAGCCGCGAAAACAGCTAACCCCACAGAAGGGGGGTAGCCCCTTCAGTGACTTAAGCTCCCCAGGAATACAGCTGGGGGAGGGCGACACTCCTGGCAGTTACACTATGTCTGCACACATGTTGGAGCAGATGTTAATCCAGATATCACCTGAGAAGAAGCAAGAGGAGGCAAAAGCGAAGAGCTCTCCGGCGGGTCCACCTAGCGCTGGCACCCGCTCATCAGGGAAGAGGAAGAACCCCAGTGACTCGGCGGGGGGTAAAAGTGAGAAGAAGAGAGTAAAAAAGGATATCAAAGGGGGCAAGGGGAAGTCCTCGGCGGCAGCAGCGTCAGCTCTGGCTTCTCCGGAGAAGGAGTGCAGCGGGGGGAGGCGGGGTGAGCAGCCGCCACCGGGCCCACCTGAGTCTTCGGGGGGGATAGTGGGGAGTCGGACTAAACCAGCTGTACGCACCAGCACCGCCGAAGTGAGGACTAAGATAGACGAGGAAAAAGCTAAGATAGCAGACCTGTGTGCCAAGTACGGCAAGAAGGGGGAAACACTTAATCAGATAATGATAAGACTCAAGAGACTGTTCCCGGGGGCGGAGGTGGACTATGATTTAGTGGATCCGGGGTTTGAGGAGGAACTCCAGTCTTACGAGGAGGAGGTGTTAGGGGAGGGACCTAAGGAGGAAGTCGGAGGAAGCGGGGAAAAAGGGGGTCCAGTGGGGGTCCAGGGCACTGAACTCACATTGTACGGACTGGACACTTCGGTGAATGTCTCTGAGGCTACAGACGTGTCACTAAACAGATCTCTTAATCTGGACGATGCCCTTGCTATGGTGAAAACTCCTTCGGCGGATACTTCGGCGGGGTCGGTAAAGGGGAAGGAATTGGGGGATTTTGCAGTACCCGCCGAGTCAGGGTCGGCGGCGCAAGGGGCGGTGGAGGAGGGGGTGCTCTCTACCTTATCTCCCATTGGACTGGCCGGGATTGATATTCAGACGCAGCAGCTGAAGAAACAGTTGGAGGCGCTAGAAAAGAAAAGGGCAGCTGAAGCCAAGAGAATAGAGGCAGAGGCAGAGGAGAAAAGGAAGAAAGCCCAAGAGGTAGAGCAGGAAAAGCAGCGAGATGAGGAGAGGAAGCAGCGGGAAGAGATAGAAAAGCAGGAGAGAGAGAAGGTGGAGGCGGAAAAGAGACAGAAGGAGAAGGATGAGAGGGAAGCTGCTGAACTCCTGGCCAGGCAGCAAAGGCAGGAGCAGTCACCGGTGAAAAGGGGGGAAGGGAGAGTGATAGCCATAGGACTGGATGGGTTAGTGGTGAACTCGCCCCATGGCGAATTTCTCATGAAATTGGAACTAACTGACGCGGAGGAGGGGGAGACCAGAGTGCTACTACCGGCGGGGGTGAGGGCCTCCTTGAATGATGCTAAACTACCCCCACCGCCGATGGAGGCGGGACCACGTGTAACAGTGTTATCAAACTGGGAGCCGGGGACTCCGGTGGCATCCACCCCCGCACCCACAGCGCCGCCACCGGACGGTCCTGGTGCGTCTCCACAGGCCGGGACGTCCGGCGGAGCGGTGGAGGAAGGACATGCTGAGGAGGCTGGGGCGCGTAACCCCTGGCAATCGGATTACCAAGGGTCGGCGACCCTGAGACGACTGGCACAGAGACTACTGCCCCCGGAGGAGCAGGGGCCAGATGTGCGCCAGTTAGGGGAGGGGAGCCAGACCACCTCTCTAGTGATGCTCCCAGGAGGTGAGTTCGAGACTGTGGTTATAACCCGGAACAGATTTGTGGACTTAAGCCAACGGGATACCTGTAAAACCTGCGGCCGGCCCTGGGAGCAGCAGCAGCCGGAGGCGGGGGAGGCTGCAGGAGAGGGGGAACCGGAGGAGGACGGTGAGGAGGAAGACGACGACGCGGCTGAATAAACTAGGTAAGCTGGTCACTCCTTGTTGATAGCAGAGGTCGGGGAGCCGTTCAGGGAACGGGAGCGATCGGGGAGGGCTGAGGAAGATAGACGACAGGGTGGTCGGGGAGCAGCCTGGACCGAGTACACGGCCGGAGAAACGGGAGATGTTCGGCGGGGAAGGGCCGGAGCGGTTATCGGGGAGGCAGTAAGACCGAAGTACACGGTCGGAGAAGGGAGGAGTTCGGCGGGAGCTGAGAGGAGGGAGAAGGACAAGGGGGAACCCAGGGCCGAGTACACGGCTGGAGTGAAGGAAGAAAAAGGGGGGGGGGGTCTTTTTGGTCGAAACGTTTACCAAATCGAACCTGTTGCCAAATGAAAACTTACCTGGGTGTCCTGTCCGGAGGGAGGTCGGTGGAGGCAGTCCGGAGAGGTGTCGCTGCAGCACAGCCGGGGCGGTGGAAGTGGACCCGGGGAAGAAGCAGACGGCCTTAAGCCTTAGGGGCCCAGAATTACTGGCGAAAGGGCCCATATTGCGATTGATCATTTGCAAATAATAACAACCATGTGTATGTAATATAATTTTATTATTATTCTCTCTCAGTGACGCTGTAGTTAACATAGGGACATAGTTCTCCGTCCAGGGTATTAGTTTTTACACCCCCCAGAGTTTTAAATTAGTTGGGAGGAGTGTAGCGGAGAGGCTCGTCCGCCGAATGACTGCCACGCAGTCATTCGGGGAAAGTCTCAACGCTCGGGAGTGGTCCGCCGAAACGCTGCACGAGAGGCAGCGTCTCGGTGGAGACTTGTATATAAGGCGCGACTAGTTCCACCGGAGGTCAGATCCAGCCGACAGCCCGAGGTGAACAGTCAAGCAGCTAGCTCCCGGAGGAGGTTGCAGACGACATTTCTACCAGCAGATGGCATTTAGATGGTGTGGCCAAGGAGTGCCAGGGCAATAAACCAAGCGAGTTAATTTTACTTAACGGGTTGTGTTCTTCGATCATTCATAATACGAACGGGCGCTACAATATCCTGTCTTCAATGGCTATTGGTGTTATTCAGGATGATGCCTCTATTATGTTCCTAGACCCTCAAAATGTGGATACAGCCACATGAAGTGAGTGTCTTCTGGCACAAATAGCATATATATGGTAAAAACCATCAATTCCGGTACTGCCTTCCTTGTCCAGACCTATGACAGGTTTATATATATGGACAGGAAAGGGAGAACAATGCTCCCATCATGTCCCTATACCCTGATAATGTGGACATAGCCACACTCAATGAATGTCTATCAGCCTTATTTGCAAGGCTATTGCATAAACAGTGAATTTTGGTAATGGCGACCTAAAATAGGCCTATATTAGGCTCAGGATGTATCTGAGAAAAATCAATGTCACCAATGAGTTCCTAGACCCTGCAAATGTGCTAGTAGACACTTTAAATGAATGTCTAGCATCATTGGATGCAAAGTTATAGCAAAAACAAGGAATTTCTGTAATGGCTACCTTTATCGGGCCCTATTTCAGGGAAAAACGATTTGTGCATGTGTCATCCACCTGAAAGTCAATCAGTGTGGACCATACTTCAAGTCTGGCATGGATGCCACCCCATTACATTCCGTCCCTCATAAGGTGATTTCTAAGCCCCTTTTGAGATTTTGCTTTCCTACTATAGACCGTGATCAACACTTTCTTTGAATAAACAATTCAATTTGCAGTGTTAATTCAGTGTAGATCTCTATGACACATTTCTATGAAGTATTTGTGTAGAGGAAGGCATCTTTTTTTTCATAGAAACCTGAAACGTGTAGGTAGTGCCAATGATGTTCGTCGCCCCTATTAAACCTTTAATGGCAGTTGATGCATTAATGCCTCATGTCCGTTCGTCGTCATGATGTACCAATGAAGTGCTGGTGTGACTGCTCGCCAGAACCTCATTGATGTGTCATCCCACCCTCTGGAAGTATATGTACCAACCCTATACGGTCGGCATGATGCACCAATGAAGTGCTTCATTAGTGCATCGTGACGACCAATGGGCATGATACATCAGCGGTCTTTAAAGAGTTAAGTATTTAAGGACAGCATTACACAGTATAGGCCTATGCCCCAAAGCTTCCTGCTTCATTAATCATGGCATGGCAATGGAGCTTTTGATAGTAACTTGCTGATACACTGTAGCACGGGCGAGTAACTCGCCTGCACAGTATTTGAACATCATTCTGTTCATGCGAGGCATGTACAGTATTTGAACATCATTCTGTTCATGCAAGGCATTTACAGTATTTGAACATCATTCTCTTAATGCGAAGCGTGTACAGTATCTGAACATCATTCTGTTCATGCGAGGTGTGTATCCGCATCTAATGAATAAGCAGATGGTATTGTGCAGGGCTCGCACTGTCCTTAAAGACTAATGTATCCTCTTTGAATTCCAGACCGTGGTGAAATCAATTTGCTCCTCATGCATTGTGTTTTCCACCAACGCTTCTATTCATCTCTAACTATCCCAAATCAAATTACAGAGAAATATTTTTGTTGCCATTAATTTATCAAGGACTGTGCTATACTGTGAAATGATCGGATGGTACCTGAAATGAGTTAATCTAATTCTGCTAATGTATTGTTACTAAAGTTGATAACTGTGACAACTTACTCTTGAGGGTTACGCCATGGAAAGAGTCGGGTAGACCACATCTTAACTTTATGTCTGTGTTGTGAACGATTCAATAAAAAAAAGGGACACAATTTGCTCCTCATACATTGTGTTTTCCACCAACGTTTCTATTCATCTCCAACCATCCTAATTATAGACAGGTCGATTTTAATAAGTTACTCACCCAGGTATGTGACAAACTTTTGAGAACTGATTCTTATGCAGTTTTTCCATGGAATCCAAATCTGCCAGTGGCCATTGCGAATTTTGCATGTTAAGGTCCCTAATTAGCATATTCTAATTAGATAGGAGAAATATCAGATTGTACAAAATGTCTAAGGCTGTGCCACAGGCACAAGTATGATTGACTATCATGTACTATGGCCATAACTCACCAGGGCTGCAATGTTAGACATTAACGTCTAGTCAATCAGATAATAAGAGTGTGTAAGTGATCCTGTTTTTAAAGGGCTAAAAGTCAGTGATGCATGTGTGCAAGGTTTAAAGGTTCCCTTCAGAGAGGCGCCTGGGCAGGCATGGTAGTTTGCTCAAGATCACTCTGTACAGGAGGAGCCCCAGGACAGGGTATCTCTGTCTATGGCAGACTGAGTCTGAGAGTGCCTGTAAGAGTGGAAGTGGGGCCTGAACAACACTCTTGTAGTGGTGTTTTGAGATTGGCTAGAGCAGAACTAGTTGAGTACCTCAAGGGACACAGAGTGTAAGTGCATCATACCTACCTTAGTCTTAGGGTAATAGGGCCTTTGTGTGGTTGTACATATATGTAGGTGGCCTGTTAAAGGGTTAAGGATTACCTGGAGGTGTGACAACATCAATACCCCATTCCCATGTGTAAATAATCTGTAGTAGCCCTTTTAATATGCCTTGCCAGCACAATAGATTTATACAGGGTCCCTGTCCTATAAGGTAACAGTTTTGCAATGCTCATGGAGACACTGTATCAGCAAAATATGGTAAGGTTTAGATAGATGTAAAAACTTGAATGATAAAGTAATGCAAATTTGAATCCATTGATGACCCTTTCAAATGTGTATCTGGCAGCCATCTGTGCCTATATTGGAAGGTGTGTGATCATTTTAGAGACTTTTTGCATTACTTTATCATGTACAATCTGATGTTTGTCCTAGCTAATTAGAATATGCTAATTAGGGACATTAACATGCAAAATTCGCAATGGCCACTGGCAGATTTGGATTCCTTGGAAAAAACTACATAAGAATCAGTTCTCAAAAGTTTGTCACATACCTGGGTGAGTAACTTATTAAAATCGACCTGTCTATTAATTGTTCAAATATGTGTCCATAAAGGTATATATGAAAAGGTGCATGAACAACAAATAATATATTTTGAGCTGAACAGGTCTAGGTCAGTCGTATCTGAAACCTCCCCAGCCGGGAGGGTGATGTGGACAGAGGCAGTGGGGCTCTAAACCTCTGAGAAAATTCTCTCCCATTTTCTATTACCCAAAGTCACAAAATCATTGATAAGTCATAAGAAAAATTTACAGAAAATCTAAAACAAATCAGGAAATGACTTGATGAAATATAGAAAAAGAATCAGCCTATTTAGTAATAGAAATTACCTCTTTAAGAAAAACAGAGAGATTTGTAAACAAGGGGCCAGGAGTAGAAGGCCTCAATTGGACCCTTATCTTATCTCTTATCTCTGATCTTCTGAAAACTACTCCCGACTGACCACCAACTGTGAATGAATTAGTTGTAATTGTTGTTGTTTACTGTAGCAAACGACCTGTTCAATGCCCCTACCTATAAACAGGGACTGTGCGTCATTCATGTTATTATAGACTCTGGTGACTAAAGCTACCCCAAATACCCAGAATTAGCGTCAGGTATTAAATGCTTGTGGTTAGGGGTCTTGTAAATCTGCACATGACGTCATCAATCCAGATGAACACCCTCCAACAATCCCTTAACACCACTTTAAATCTCACTCCACCAACCCAAACCGACCTTAACCAGGATATCTGACATTAATGGTGTGTTTACCATTTCTTAAGGTGCTATATGTAACCAAGGTCATAATGTTCTCTTGTATATATGATGTGGCATCTGCAAATATCTGAGAACTTATACTCTCCCTCGTATTGCAGGTTGTATGGAATTCATGGTATTCAATTGTGATCAATAAAAGAGAATACAACAACATGCATATACAACAGAATATGAGAGAAATTGAATCTCTCCGCCATGGTGGGATTCCTTAGGTTTGCACATTTCTGCACGAAATGACCTGGCTATGCGCTATAATCACCACATGTCGATAACAATGATATTAAGGGGATGGTCATTATTTATCAACAAGGGGGGGTGGTGGGTTTAAGGGGGGGGCGTAAAAATTTCTTGACCCCTCTTGAGGGGGGGGCTAAAAAAATTTACCCTCTTTTGATAAAAAAAAATGCCCGCGCGCTACTAAAGCTCAAAGAGGGCCGCGAAAATCTCTGCACCTCCGGTTTAGGGGGGCGCAAAAAATTTTGACTGTCGTCGAGGGGGGGGGTAAAAATTTTTGTATGCGCGTCCGCGCGGAAACCCACCACCCGCCCCCTGTTGATAAATAATGACCACTCCCTAAGTGCTATGGATATGCTTGAATTCTTATTGGCGTCATACAGAGGACGTCATAACCAATTTTGTTGGGGGCGAAGGATTTGGGGATGTTTTGTAGTTTCGAAGATGTTAAATATAAAAGAGAGGTGTATAGGAAGCAAATCTTCATGGGGGGGGGCAGCATGGGCGCCACCACAACCACATTAGATTGTTGTATACAAAATTAATTTTTGTTGAATTTTTGGTTTGATTTGAGGTTCAGGCACCTTTTTTTTTCCTATTCCATTACTATATTAATCCAATTTGAGATGCAAAGTTTTAGCTTTTTGTCAAATTTATTATGGGTTCTTGGCAATTTTTTTTTTTTTGGGGGGAGGGGGAAGACATACTCGGGTCCCCACTCTTTCATGTTGAGGGCCCAGGCTCCCCTGCCCCCCTCCCTTTTCCTACGCCCCTGTAAAACCAAAATACACTGCTTGAAAAAAAGAAGCCCATAGCAGACTCTACAGTACTGGAGCAGGCCATGCAATGAGAGGATCATTCTATAGATTTACATAACATTTCAATGCCCAGCTTGATTCCAGGCTATCCAAGTTGCGAGAACCTTACTATTATAACGCACAGGGGACATTTGGGTTATGTCGTCCTCTGCACATAGTAATGGAGGAGATGTAGCGCTCTAGGATCATACTTGAATCCAACTTTCGCAGGCACAAAGCACTTGTTCCACTAACAACAGTAACTGGGTAACTACAACACAGAATCAGCGTGAAAAGTAGGATATGATGGATGATCATAACAAAAAACAAACAACTATATGCCTGTAACAACAACACTCTTTGCATTCACTATAAACAAACTACCATAAAAATAACAACGGTGTAGAGTACACGTATGTGTGTGATTGGGAGGGGGGCTGAGAACTAAACAATGAGGGAATCCTTCTATAGATTTACATAACAGGTCAATGCCCAGTTGCACCAGATTAAAATCACCTGAATCACAGCCGATACACACACTAATACACACCTAATACACCGTTAGGTACCCTAAAAAAAACCTACTAAGCAATGAGAGGATCCCTTTATAGATTTTCAATACCCAGTTAAACCAGATGAAAATCACTTCCTATGGCATCCTATGTCACTTGACAGAAAAGCAGCTGTCTCCACTCCAATGAGGGGAAGGCCCACGAAATAAAGCCATATAACGCAGGCGCCAGTAACCAAGACCCCTGCCCAACCCATAATTATTTGCTTGCTATGCCGCTGTGTTTGATTCGAAGAACATACTACAACTATGTGTTTGATTCGAAGATCATACAACACCTCTGTATTTGATTCGAAGATCATACTACACCTCTGTATTTGATTCGAATATCATAGAGACATTGTCTGGGAGCTTGTTCTTAGAAACTATGTTATGTCACGTCATTAGTGAATCAATGCGATACCATCCTCGATTCTCTGAGGAAAGGAAAGAAAGAGTTATGAAGCAAATCATAAGGCATCGTAAAATGGTAATTGATTCTGCACAACGAGGTTATAACCTCGGCCCCTACACTAGCGTTTCAGGGCCGACATTCACCTTGCACTCTCAGAGGTAGCTGAGAAAAGAAACGATCATTGTGACAATATGGCATGGGGTATGGTCAACAAAATATGGTTATCACATTCCTACCACATATATGTCCCCCTGCAGGGTGTTCTTACTTCTGTATATGCTACACAAACTTTAATCCTGGACCATTTTCTGTTCAGACTGTGTGTATTCCCCCCTCATCATGACCTGCATGTTGGGGTGTTTTGGTACAAGTGATTAGGATTAGAAGAGGGTAGTTATTCAGTCCTAGCTCAGAGTACTAGGCATTACATACAGTGGACAGGTGTAGGGGAGAACATGCATACAGGTGATGGAAATACCGTGGAATTACCGGTACTTTACATAATGTATATGGACTAAACAAAGTAGGTAGCAATGAGTATTAATATGCTGTAAATCAAGACATATATTTTAAGTGAACCCCAAAGTAGCAATTTCAGCACAATGATCATTTTAAGGCACAGCTACCCTCCCACAGGGTAAGTGATCACCAGCGCTAACGTGCTGTTTAGTTAGCGCTGGAGTATAGCTATAACCTGGCTTGCCATGCATCAGCTTAAGATTATTGTAAAGACCTGGACCCCCCCCCCCTCCTCCTCCTCCGCATGCCCTACCCACCTACACGTAGTCACACGTAGCACCTGCGGCGCAAGTACGAGGACCACCTAATTGATTTGACGTCACGGATTGTGACGTCACACTGCAGCCGTCTCGTATAAAAGGCTAAGGCGCGCGCTGCTGCCGCTCAATTCATAGAGACGCTGGTGACTACTGCAAAAGCAGACGACAATCCGCTTAAAGCAGACTGCTTTCCCGCGCTCTAAGTAGAGTAGTATAACTGCTTCTACAACCACAGAACACTTGGAGCAAACTGCGTTTTTGTGCAATACAAAGGAGGTGCCTTGTGACGAGAAGACTAGTAGACGCTGAAAGTTGTTGCTATCTCCATATACTACTTACTCCCGTCTTCATACTACTTACATCAACACTTCACCACAGAGATGGCCACCTCAGGAATGAAGATGCCTTCCCTCCTGCCACACCACCACCTACACCTCCAGGCGCACCCCTACAGGAGGAGGAACGCCCTACCTGACATCTACTCCGGCCTGCAGGCTGCTGTGGCCATGGAGCACCTCCGGGGCCTCTACACGTCTGAGCGGCTCGGCATGGCGGCGGCTGTGGCCGTGGCTGTGGGCGGCATGGGGGCGCAGCGCCCGGCCGCCGGCCGCACTGGGGCCGAGCAGGTGAACGGACTAGGGCGTCAGGTGGAAACACTAGCCGTAGGAAACAGTGCTCCAACGGGGGCCTCAGCTGCACAATGTACCATCGGGGGATGCTGAGAAGCCATATAGGCTCACTCTACATTTTGTGCTATAAAAGGAACTCATGTACTGCCTTAATATAAAAGGGACATTTTAAGAAGACCGCGTGCGGTGGCCTGGTAGAGCCATGGTGAGCTATTGCTAACTTCATCCCTCTCCTCGGACCTCGTTGTTCAGTGAACAGGCTGGGGGAGAAGGATCAGGGGAGGAACATAACTTTTTATATGACACTTGCGTCATTGTCATCACCATCCCAACCCATGCACTACACAGTCCCAGCTATCAGGAGCAGGTGCGAGCTCTTACCGTCGCCTCGTATACAGAGGAGAGCAGCTCCTACGCCTTATGACGTGAGTCCAACCCCACCACGACCTCCCCCAACAAGTGGTAACACCACTAGGGAATGTCAGAGCTAATGTGTGATAAACAGCCATTATTTAAACTTCATTCAGAACTGACTAATTGGTTTGAGAACAGTCGGGACAGGGGAAGAAGATTTCTGTTGTTACTGTTAATATTGTCGCCAATCTACTAACCCGACCCTGAAAGACTTACAACTTGAAAACACCCTCAAGTGATCATACACATGGACAATGTTGGGCTTGTATATATATATATGCCCCTTTTCTGTTGTGAAAAACATTTATCGCTTTGTGTACTGGTATCTAAGGGTATTGAAATTAACACAAACTCAGTGAAAAGAAGGGAAATTTGAATGTGAAGTCAAACGTTGACAAATGACTCATCCTGTTCTTTATCACCATCAGAAAGAGAGCATGGTGTTTGTGAGCGATGCGACCTTTGTAAATGTCACAGAATGAGGCAAATGTAGTCATCATTAATTTTATTCATAATAATGTACTTATAGAAACAGAAAATTGTACAGGTGTAAAAATGAAAAGAGAAGGAAACTAAATGTGTAGATCAAAACTGTGTGGGTGAAGGTGTGGATGCCATGAATAGGAAAATTGTCATATCTGTTATAACATTATCCTCTCCATCTTTGTCATTAGGACCTCCCTATTAAAGGATAAACTAATTGGTACCTCATTTGTCCTTTAAAATAGAGGTCTGTTGTAAATCATATTTACATGTACATTTATATCATTTTATTTCATTTAGAGGAGGAAAGAGTATAAAGATTAGTGATAGTTCTCTGTAAAGTGTGTGTATATATATATATATATATATATATATATATATATATATATATATATATATATATATATATATATATATATATATATGAAAAGGGTGTAAGATATTCCAAAGACAGATTACAGACTTGAATATACACAGAGTAGACTTATTTAAAATGACCCCTTTATCACATGACCCCATGATGTCACCAATCCTTGTGTTATCGGGCATATATGGATTATCGATAATCTCAGTATACATAAGTTTTCTGTTCAATATTGTACTAACAGAGACTATTGATCCAAGAGGGTAGCATTTTGAATGGTAACCACTGTGACTGCCAGAGATTGAAAGTGATAAATATCCAATAAAAATATAAAATTTTAATCAAAATGAAGTTGAGTTTTCTTCACAGCAACAGTGTTTTGATATAAAAAATCTTTTGTCAATATCAGAAAAGGAATACGAAGACGCACCTCATGAATAAGTCAGTATTTAATTATAACGAAACCCTATAGTAAAACCAACAACATCAATTTTCTTTTATATTGAATGAAATGAAGACAACCAGAATATAAATTGCAAAAGGAATTCCTTACGATGGAACTGCGATAAGTAAATGATGCGAAGTCTTATATATACTCGACATAATGAAACGAAGTCTGCCCGATGAATACGGCGCATATAATATTATGCTATAGTATGTACTCCAAGGCAAACAAAAGAGGGAGGTATTTGAACCTCCTCGATGTGATGTGATTTTAGTAATCTCCCGGAGTTATCTACCCTGGTGATCATAAGACTACTAAAACGTCCCTAAGTTGTGTTCAAATAAGGAAAGCTATACGACCCTCTAACGGTGGCGGATCCTGGATCTCGAAAAGGAGGAGGCGCCGCCCAAAAGGATGGGGCGAACCCCCTTTTTTAAGCAAACTTTGGGGTCCAAAATATGTAAAGATTTAACGTGTGATGTAGATCACAATAGGCCCAGGGTATTTCAGTAGATTTGTTTGTTTCTTCTTTTGAATTGTAAAGAATATCTATAGTTAAGTTTCACCAGTTCAGGACATCTTAAGTGTGAAGATGACGATTTCGCTTGCTAAAGATTAGTGCTCACAAAAACTCTCCAGCAGACATATGTCCAGATAGTGAAGGAAGGTTATTGTAAGGTGCCTGTATGGAGATGTACCGCTGAGAACCGACTTTATAAATGAGCCAGGAGAGGAACAGACTTTATGAGTTAGAGTGGGAGTATAAGAAGGATAGAAATATATAGATGAACCGACTTTATAAGTCAGCCAGGAGAGGAACAGACTTAATAAGTCAGTGAGGGGAAATGGCAGCTCACACATATTATAAGATATCTGAACCCAGCAGTCATGATCAAATCGCATGAGTCAAGATGTAATGCGTATAGCCAAGATTGTTACAGACAAAGGTACTGAACCTTAGCGTCTGAATTGCAATAGACTCCCATAGGACTCCATGTGCTATAGAAATCTCGCAAACGATCACATTATGGAAATGTACTGAGGCGATTTTGTAGTGGGTAAAGCAAAAAAAAAAATGATACCAATTTTCAGTGGCCATTTACTCCTAGAACCTTCGATGATAGCCATTCAAAACTTCACAGGACGAAAGTGGAATATCTGAAGTATATTATAGGATACTTTGGAAGATGAAAAAGGTAAGTAAAGTAGAGAATTTCAGCAAATTGTCTTGTCTTTTGGAATTGAGTATTTGGGCAAATTGGGCGGCGCCAATAGCCCAGGGGGATCCTGGGCCAATTTAACTCTTACATACTGGGAAAAAGGAGGTGTGCCAACCCCTCTAAATCCGCCACTGGACTGTACGTGTTATTAGATGAATCCTAATAGCTTCTGATTAATAATTTAATCCAACCCCTAATGTCTAAAAGAAAATTGCTCAATAAGCCTTTAAAAAGAAAATCTACTCACAAAACACTGCAGTATACAGGTGAGCTACGTCAAGGTTTACAGAACAGGAAATCTTTTTGTCGCACCATTAAAATACGTAATGTGAATTGTCGAACAAAATCGCACAGATTCAAATGTATTTGGTATTTATTGACTTAAGAAAAGTATCCAGCAAGCAACTACATTGTAATGCGCATAAAACCTCTTCTGGGTTTATTTACATCCATTGACTGGTTGTGGGATCATATATTGTATAAATGACACAGGAGATACCTTTCACCAAATATATTAGTGGAAGCAAATAAAAGGATTGGCTTAATCAAGAGGGATATATGGCTAACATATTTTGCTGTTTTTCTAAATGAATTATAGGAAATTTTCAAATATTCTCAGAAGTGTTTGTTTGAAGTTGAAGCAGCAATTGAGCTTCTTATGTGGTTAATCCATCTATGGGATTTAAGATTAAGCATAGACTTACTAAGGAGTTAAAGTTCCGTTTTATGCCCTATTAAGCTCATTTGTCGACATGAATGAATGTGGCTGAGCACTAACAAGAAATCACTGACATGCTCAATGAGAACCCCTTAGATAAAATACAGGATCTGTATAGGAATGTATGAGTCCTTGGTAATTCAACCCCCTGAAATGATGGAAAATCCAAAAGATTTCCATCTGTGTGTCTAATATAATCTATGGCCATAGTCCCGATGTTGTGGTCATGAAGTATACAGACTCAAAGAGGCGTCATATTTGCTGGACGCAGCCCTGGCAAGTAGAGGCCCGTACCCCCCCCCCTCAACCCCCTACTAATTTTACCAATGCAACTAAAGAGTTCTATCCCAGCTGCCTATAAATGCATATATGAGTGAATGAGTAATGGTTCTTAAAAAGAAACATTTCGACAGCTAAAGTCAAATTCAAGTTGAGAAAACTACATTAGACACTAATGATGGATGAATGTATGTCCGTGCCCGCGTATATGTGCACCTGACACAAAAAGGGTATAGGAAATATAAGATAAAGACTCTTATTGGCCACTAGCTGGTCTGGAGCTGGTTCCGGCGACACACACTGATAAGAACTGATAACATGGGACTAGCATGTCCCTGGAGGTGGGTGTTAACCAGGGACAAGGTAATCATCATGGTATGTCTTATCAGTGTGGTTTACCTCAACCAGCGAAATTCAAAATGGCGGCTCCACTAGGCCTCCATTCTGAGTCCTTATAGGCATGTGTTTTTAGGTGAAAGCCTTAGTATAGAGATGATGATCTATGTACATGCAAGTTTTAAGGCATGGAAATAAAACAACTGTTAAGGTTTTTAGAGAGATGCCCCTAACAGAAAGACATACTGTATTGAATGGCCCGCAAATATTATGATTTGATATACAAATCAAGTCAATCTTTGCGTAAATTTCATGAAATAAACAAATTTCCACCCGATCCGCAATGAAGGCGAGTTATGGACCTTAAGTCGACTTGGCTGTGCTGCATTTTGTCCATGACAAAACATCACAGGCACGTCATTATTAATTGGTCAATTAAGATACTCGACACAAGTACAGTTATTGCTTTCACCGTACAATGTGCAGTGGTGGTATGGTCGTCATGATGCGTATTCCGTAGTGCTGTATTCAAGCATCATGCTGACTTCATGGAACTGATACACTCTGGAAGGGTCAGCATGATGCTCCAAATGCAGTGCTACATTGATACATCATAACAACCAAGGGACATGGATTTTTTATGACTATTGTGGCGCTGAGAGGGTTAACACATGTAGAGGTCATTTATCCAGGGCACTTACAAAACTGATGGCGGTGCCCAAGTCACGATTGCATGCTAACTGTCAATTAAATATGAGACATATAAGCCTCTTATCCAAACCATTAGCTTTATTACTTGCAAGAAAAGACGACCGTGTCAACATAAATAAGAATCTTTCAGAACATATTTTCCCGTTAGAAACCTACCAAAATCAGTATGGATATATAGAATAACGCCAAAAACTTGATACAGAGTATATATGGATAGTCATAATACCGAAAGGTCCCCTTTTAGATACACTTTGAAGAAAGTAGTGGATTCTGCATCATTAAGACTTATGGTTCGAACTGAACACGACTAATTCTGTTGAACTATAGCTGAATGAATTAGAACCAGACGCAATAGGCAGGTAAAACTAAACGGTTTAAGGAGTGCATCCTGCTCATTGGTCGCCATGATGCACCAATGACGTACTGGCGAGTCTTCTCACATCTGGGGATGTATCGACCTACCCAGCTAACTGGGCCCTGATATGTTCATTCAGAGGCCCAGCAATTGATGTCCACTGGGTCTGCAGAGGGCTCAGCCTAGTCTTCCTGGGCCCCAGATATCACATTACAAAAAGCAAAGGCTTGGCATATGATTTTACATTTCAAAACAATACACAACAAGTAGGTAGGTCCTAGAGTTGAGATATCAAAGACCAACCCCAGTTAAGACTAGGGACCCAGTTTTCATTGGGGGCTTGGGAAACTACTCTGAAAGTTCCACCACCACAACACCAGTGCCACCGCTTACCATCGCTCCTTTAGCGATGGTTCCGTCTAGTATCGACCCAGTAGGTTCGGCACACCTTGGGGCAACCCTGGCGTGTTACTGCATTCATGCACCATGGCGACCAATAGGCATGGTGTATTAATGCATGTGCGGTTTAGTCAGTGAGTAATGGTTGTTCAAGTCAGTGAGTAATCTGTAATGGCTGTATACTGCCATTTTGACGGCCAAGGTCACATTCATGGGGAGAGAACCATGTTAGACATCAACCAAAGGATGAATGTGTGCGTATGTATGTATGTATATATATATATATATATATATATATATATATATATATATATATACACCAGCCACACCGAGGGGACAGAAAATATAATGCTGAGACCCCTTTTAGATGGGCTGGGGAAATCCTGGTAAAACTAAAGGATTCAGAAGGGCGTGACTTGACAAGATTAGATAAAAGAGAGAGTAAATAATTTCTTGAAAACAAATCCTAATACATTAGGTGGAAAATCCTAGAGTGAGCTTTATTTTGCAGCTGGATCTGAGATCTACTCAATTTTAAGCCATTCAACCTCTTTATATCTTTCATGCCACGGAGATTAAAAAAAAAAGACCCAACTATGCCACAGGCTCTCACTCGAATATCCACTACTTCAAATAGAAACAAAATGATAAGCAAAGATAAGGTACGTAGTGAAACACTGTGGGCTACATACAATATAAGAATGGTCTAACTATTTGTTGGCAAGCACAATCTCTCTCCAATAGTGATCGATTGGTGCTTCTTGCCCCAAGACAAACGCATTGGAATGTACTGATATTGGATTACCCACGCTTGGTCAGGAGTACCTGGATATATACAATACTCACTCCGACCTAGCTGTATTTGGCATGATGACTAAAAACCCCTACATATAAGCGACACCCGCATATAAGCCGCACCCCAAGTATGAAAAAGGTCTATATAAGTCGCTTTTGTGGATTGGAAAGGTACTTTTCTCTCATGTTAAAAACCTCATCTGTAAGCTGCACCCTTAGAACAGGGTGGTTCTACTGGTCTGAAATGGTCTATCAGTCGCGGCTTATACGCAGGGTTTACAGTAGGCCAAACGTCACAAAGGCCCGGCACAAAGGGCACAGCTTGAAGTCAGGGGTCAAATATCAATGTATTGTCAGTTGGACAAAGCTTGAGGCTATAATGATGGCTCACAAGAGTCAAGTTGCAGTGCGCAGTTAGTGCTTGGTATACCGACTTAGCGGGATTAATTTCCTGCCAATGAAATAACTATTCAGGGTGGACCTCTCGGGACAGAAGAAAATGGTATTACCTTTTTAAAATTGAAAATGAAACCTAGGACTGGTCCTGTTTTGTTATATATGCCTATAGGTAGGGTCGGGTTACTGAGACACCATTTTTTCATTTGGCCTCATATATAAAACAGGTCAATTTCGGCAGATTATAGGCATACAACCTATCTATATATATATATATATATATATATATATATATATATATATATATATATATATATATATATATATATATATATATATATATATATATATCTGCAGGGTAGGCCTCCTCTGGTTTTATTCCACTCCGCACGTGCACAGATCTATGGTGTAGGGCAGTGAAACATGTGCCAGCCACGTGTTTTATATAGCTATATGGGTGCTATTAACTCAAAATAAATCTATAAACCTAACACAATACATGTCAGACATGTGTTGATGGCTTCCAGTGGAACGTATTATGAGTAAACATAACTATGGATCCAACAGAGATCTCTATATACCAATCTGGTATAAAAACAAGGGCCACTTAGACTGAGGACAATAAACAATTGTCCTGTTCTTGACAATTTAAAAAGGGAGTGTCAAGGGGTGTCTCCTTTCCTCTTGTAATTAAAGAGAAGAGAAGATCCATGTACTTTTTTTTATAAACATTTCCCCGTTGACATGTTATATATATATATATATATATATATATATATATATATATATATATGTTATATATATATATATATATATATATATATATATATATATATATATATATATATATATATATATATATATATACATCCAAGCCCATACAGATTTCAATTTCGAGGCCAGACCCATATTATTCTTACTGGAAATCTCTGCACATTCATTTTATTCTGAGGCTCACTCTTTCCACCTTTTACATGAATCTCCTTATATTGACGTCCACAAAACAATGTACTGCCATAGCTCAGACAGTCAATGACTTCTAAATCATTACATGTGAATGACCTTTGTATTACTAGGAAATTTGTAACATTTCCAAATGGAAGTTGAATTATACATTATTTCAATTGCATTGCTTTTCATGCCCAGACTTACACCTGGGATCCGGCTTACATTAAACAAATGTACCTAGTTGCCATGGTGTCAGGAATGAGAGCCCTGGGGAATAATGGCCCCCTGAAGAGTGGCCACCTGATTTTCAGCCACCATAGCTTAAGCCCTCCAGGAAACCAGCCAGCTGACAATCAGCCACCCTGAATTAAAGCCCTCATAAATGTAGGCCATTTTTCTAACATCCAGCACAACTAATCTGACTGAAAATGTGATTTTTCATTTAACATCCATCACCTGACATGACATCAACCTGAAAATGAAGCCAAACTAGCATGACATCAACCTAACATCCAGTCCACCTAACATCCAGTCCACCTAACATCCGATCTACCTAACATCCGATCCACCTAACATCCGATCCACCTAACATCCGATCTACCTAACATCCGATCCACCTAACATCCGATCAACCTAACATCCGATCTACCTAACATCCGATCAACCTAACATCCGATCCACCTAACATCCAATCTACCTAACATCCGATCCACCTAACATCCGATCCACCTAACATCCGATCCACCTAACATCCGATCTACCTAACATCCGATCCACCTAACATCCGATCCAACTAACATCCAATCCAACTAACATCCGATCCAACTAACATCCGATCCACCTAACATCTAATCACCTAACATCCAGTTCACCTAACATCTGATCCACCTAGCATCTGATCATCCTAACATCCAGTCACCTAACATCCAGTCCACCTAACATCTGATCCACCTAACATCCGATCCACCTAACATCCAGTCACCTAACATCCAGTCCACCTAACATTCGATCCACCTAACATCCGATCCACCTAACATCCGGACCACCTAACATACATTTCATCTAACATTCACAATGCTGACCCTAACTATTTCTTCAGAGCATTTCCTTCTTATTTTTCAATCCCTTGTCAATGGACTATTCTGGGTATTATTCATTATTTTACACATTTATTAAATTCTTTGCCACACACGCTCAGGCCCTGCTCACAAGCTTACAACTCACCCCCCCCCCCCAGTGTGTAAAGTGAGCTACTCTTACATCATCCATACCAGGATGTTGTGAGAGCTGGACCAATTCCATTTCTTGGCACTAACTCACTGGGAGTATCACAACATACCGACATACCTGTGGACGCATTTCTAGGATGCAGGGAAATTCCACAATCTCCCTTCACCCTGATTGGTCCACATATAAATAGAATCATTACCAGGTATGACGACGCGTCAGATCTGACCAGATCCAACCAGACCTGACCAGATCTGACCTGCTCCTCCCGGTATATTTCATCACCCTGTGAGCTGCTCACCTAGGTATATAAGACCCTATGAGCAGCTCCCAGGCATCTCTTATTCTACACACAACCTCCCTAGTATCTAGAACCTATGACAGGTTGAGCTACAAGCTTAGGGGCAGAGCCTGCACGCTGGCGAGTGTATCATTGTTACCACCTATATGTACGGTCTGTCATCATGCAATAAACAAGGATCAAAGAACTTCTCTGGATTCAGTGTTCATTACAACATCAACTTGTAACGGTTCGTTGACACCTTAAAGCCTTTGCCCCCATCTGTATGTCTATGATCCTATTATCCATCACTGGTCCAACAGTCTGTCACTAGTTCATCACCAGTCTGTCACCTGTCCATCACCAGTCTGTTACCCATCCGTCACTAGTTTTTCATTGGTCTGTTACCAGTCTGTCCAGTCCATCACCAGTCCACCACCAGTCCTTCACCAGTCCATTACCAGTCTTTGACTGGTCTGTTACTAGTCTGTCACTAGTCCGTCACCAGTCCATCACAAGTCTGTCAATAGTCCATATTTCTAAGAACCAAGTGTGGCGCCTTCCACTTGCCATGTTGTTGTCTGTATTATGACCTAGTTTTGTGACGTAAGTGTGTCACTTAGGCGAGATTAATGTCTCCGGCTTTGCACCCATATTTACCATAGAATCCAAGCTTGGCATGTAAATTCATTCAGGTCACAGCAAATATAAGATCCATAGATGATGATCGCATACTGCTTTTCTCCATAACATTCCAAATATAGAAGAATTTTCAAAGCAAATCATATCGGCCGCCCGCCATGGAAAGTCTGTGTTGCCACCATGTAAATAGATAGGAAGTCGCTGTGTGACACACTTTCAGCCAGAACTAGGTCAGGAAGGCAAAACCGGCCATGGCAGACTGCAACTCGTTAAATCGTATAGTCCAAATTGGCATGGCATCACTATTTATGGATCCTATATTTGCTGGGACCTTAACCCTTTAAGGGCCACTGATTCCCTTAGGCAACATCTAAAATGTCTAAGGCTGTGCCACAGGCACAAGTATGATTGACTATCATGTACTATGGCCATAACTCACCAGGGCTGCAATGTTAGACATTAACGTCTAGTCGATCAGATAATAAGAGTGTGTAAGTGATCCTGTTTTTAAAGGGATAAAAGTCAGTGATGCATGTGTGCAAAGTTTAAAGGTTCCCTTCAGCGAGGCGCCTGGGCAGGCATGGTAGTTTGCTCAAGATCACTCTGTACGGGAGGAGCCCCAGGACAGGGTATCTCTGTCTATGGCAGACTGAGTCTGAGTGCCTGTAAGAATGGCAGTGGGGACTGAACAACACTCTTGTAGTGGTGTTTTGAGATTGGCTAGAGCAGAACTAGTTGAGTACCTCAAGGGACACAGAGTGTTAGTGCATCATACCTACCTTAGGCTTAGGGTAATAAGGCCTTTGTATAGTTGTACATATATGTAGGTGGCCTGTTAAAGGGTTAAGGATTAACCCGAGGTGTGACAACATCAATACTCTATTCCCATGTGTAAATAATCTGCTAGTAGCCCTCTTAATATGCCTTGTCAACACAATAGATTTATACAGGGTCCCTGTGCTATAAGGTAACCGCTTTGCAATGCTCATGGAGACACTGTATCAGCAAAATATGGTAAGGTTTAGATAGATGTAAATACTTGATTGACGTCTAGTCAATCAAGTAAAAATGCCCTTGAGCTGCCGCTGCTGCAGCATCAGTCAGCTGCCCAAAAGCATCAGTACCACATTGCTGACATCCCTAAAACACAAAATTATCATATTATTTTACCAACATCAATGTGTTTCTACATGAACACACATGTATCCTCGTCAGAAAAGTACAAAACCCCACAGTCATGTAATATGTTCATCCTCCTCAGCTGCTAATTTAGGGCAGCATAGTATGCCCTTCTGCTGCCCAAGGGAAAAGGGCATTTTTGAGAGCTGGCAGTTAAAGGGTTAATGATTTAACATGACAAGCTTGGATTCTATGGAAAATATGTGTGCAAAGCCGGAGGTATGGCAGACTGTTTAGTTATATTTACATTCACATTGGTTTCTAGTACCCCTCAGCATGGAGCAGTGATCCTGCCTATTGCTACAGCAGCCCGGGTGGGATTCTCTATACGATTGAAATGGTTTTACCATGGATTGATTGATTGATTTGTGTTTTACAGCACTTTAGCAGCACTAAGTGGCTATCCCGTGCTTCACAGGTTGATAATCTAACAGAGGAATGTGTCAGTGCCCGCGCATATGTGCACCACACACATCCTGAGGGGATAGGAAAGAGGAGATATAGACCCTTTTAAGTGGGCTAGGGAAGCCCGATTACCATGGACAATATGGCAAGATTGACTATGCATATCCGCCAGCCATTTCAATGTCTAACTTGACCTTGAAAAGGTATATAGCAAAAATCCTAACAAAAGCACTAGTGCAATGATGCTCTCATAATGCACGGCTGATATACAAATATCAGCACTGAAACACCCAGAATCTTGGTATAAACACTTTTGACTGCAACATTATGGTTTCTGGTCATCTCTATATGCCGTAAATGAATATTCCTAACCACATTCATGATTCCATTATGAATTTTTACAAGGATTCTGGAAGCCTCAATTTGGGCTTTATTTTTCCATGTTTTTGGGCCCAAATGCATAGTTTAATGTGGTACTCAAAGAAAAGTAGATTTATCAACTCCCCTGCTAGTAGGGTATATCTGACAGGCTACAAACTTCACATTGGGGTTTATACCCGCAGCCCCCCATTGGGCTCATTATAATACTAAGGCTACCCTGTTGCCAGCAGTAGTGTTTGCATCTGACTACCCCAGCCAAAAAGTAAAGGAAGTCAACATCCCTCTAGGTTTAGGTGGTTCGGATGTTACATGGATTGGATGTTAGGTGGATCGGATGTTAGGTGAACTGCTCCAAATCACTTTTCCCTGACCGACCAACCATGGGGAGACCCGTAGTAGGCGCTGCAGAAATCGTGAAAACGGACAGAAAACTGACCCTGAAAACACTGATGTTAGGTGGATCTTTTGTTAGGTGGACTGGATGTTAGATGGATCGGATGTTAGATGGATCGGATGTTAGGTGGACTGGATGTTAGGTGGATCGGATGTTAGGTGGACTGGATGTTAGGTGGTCCGGATGTTAGGTGGATCGGATGTTAGGTGGATCGGATGTTAGGTGGACTAAATGTTAGGTGGATCGGATGTTAGGTGGACTTGATGTTAGGTGGTCCGGATGTTAGGTGGATCGGATGTTAGGTGGATCGGATGTTAGGTGGACTGGATGTTAGGGGGTCCGGATGTTAGGTGGATCGGATGTTAGGTGGACTGGATGTTAGGTGACTGGATGTTAGGATGATCAGATGCTAGGTGGACTGGATGTTTGGTGGTCAGGGTGTTAGGTGGATCAAATGTTACGTGGATCGGATGTTTGGTAAACTGGAATTTAATATAGGTTAACTATAGGTAAATGGGCATTGTTCAGGTGGCTTGTATTCAGGTGGCTTATTACCAGGGGGCCTAAATTCTTGGGGGCTTACTCTCAGGGGGCCGTTTTTCAGGGTGGCTCCTGTTCATGTTACCTCAAGAACATTCAGTGCTAAATTAGAACCTCTTAAATAAAGGCATGGGTCTTTGGAACTTGAAAGTTCCTGAAAACAGAGGAAATCCTGAAAACTCGCCTTCCTGATTATCAGTCTGCTTCAGACTAAAACTTTCTGACACGATCAGTAGAATTGTGTGAAGATAAACACATTACAGCACCAGGTAGTCAAACAGTATCCGCCATAGGGAGGTGTTCCTGAGGTGTACCAACACACCGGACATTATACAGGTAGAGAATACAGGAAGAGTCTGGGACAACATTTCCTGTATGGACTCCTCCTCAGGTATTGACTGTATCTTAGAGACATGGTCACCCAACCATAAACACACTGCTTGGTTCTATAGGCAGACATAGACGTGATTTATTAAGATACATGAATATTATATCACTTTGGTGTACTCACTGCCCAGTCATTATTCCTGCACCTGAGGCTGAATACTAAGTAACCCTTTAAGGACAACATCAGTAGACGTAATTATAGTGGCTTGAAGTTCATGCTTATTTTTTGGTCATGAAGCACCAATGCAGTCTTGGTGAAAGACTCAATGATGCTTAGTTCGTGTATCAAGCTGACTCTTCAAGAGTGTATCAGCCCTAGGAGGTTAGCATGATGTATGAGTGTAGCCCTTAGGAGTATCTGGTCAGGCCTACAGCTTACATTTATATATCATTCTGACAAAGGGATTAAAGCCATGTGCAACCATTAAAGGTGTAAATGACTGTCATGAATAGAGCATACCTGTACAAAGAACACACACCTGTTGGATATTCCACTGTAGTGTACCTCGCATATAAGACGGGGATTACACGTGCATGGGGCGTTAGATCTGCCCAGATCCAGCATAAACAAAAGCCCATATTTCACTGCCAGTGGCAGCATATATACTAAATAGCCAAATAACAATCAGATCAGATCCATTTATGCCAAATATCTCACTAAATAAATGAGATAAATGATAGCTTTACCCTTATCATACATTATGCATTACAGCGTCAGGGATAAGCCTACATCTTGGGCTATGTCCCCCTCCGAAAGTAATGTTAAATTATTTTAGGTACGGTGTGATGTCTGAAAGATTCACTACACTACCATGGCAGTGGAGCCGGCAAAGTACCATTTTAAAACACGCCGTATGTACATCTTATTACTTGCGGTTTTGCACCTGTGCATCGTGGAGGCTAGCACAGCGTCGGTCTAAGGGCGCATTATTCGATAGCAAGTGTTGGGTTTACATCATGTGTTGTGCACTCCTAACCTTAAATGGGATTTTCATTTTTAATAACTATGGGTGCTGAGCCATTCCCTTTTCTTTCGCTTTGGTTTGGGAGGGTTGAGGTGAGTTGTTATCCTCTGGGGTTGAAACCTGTGCTTGACAACCTTGACGCGATGTGACAAGTAGTCTATTTAGGAAAAAGAATAAGAAAAAAATGAGATTAAACAAGAAAAATGTGGCAAGGACCACGGATAGGAGTTGCCACCCCTAACCGTGGATAGGAGTTGCCACCCCTAACAGTGGCCCAAGCTATGGCTAACGATGTTGCAACATCGCAGAGTTGCCTGACGTCACTGGGGCTGTGTGACGTCAGTACTGACGTCATAGGCGCCCAGGGGCAAAACCAAAAGCATTATGGTTGCTACGGTCCCGGCCGCTGCGCGGCAAGCAACTCCAAAAAAATACCCCCGTGGTGTAAATGGCCACTCCCGATGTAATCTAGGAGTGCACACTGCAAACTACTTGGGAAAGCCAAGTATTGTATGGTTGGAGGCAGTGCCAAATGCATGAGAGACAAAAGTCATAGGATTGCAGGGGTGGGCAGCTGTCGCAATGTCGCAAAAAATGTGCGACAGAGAGGTTGGGAAATGTGACAGTGATATTGAAGATGATTTGGGCTATCTAAATCTGAAAGAATTTTGTCAATATTCCAACTAGAACCAAACTTATAACCTTTTCAGCACATGCCAAATCTGAAATTTATTTTTGTAAATATTCCAACTAGAACCAAAGAAGTAGGCTGTCAGGTCCAGGCTCTATAAAAGGCATTAGCTACTTAGGTCTAAGTAGCTAATGATCGAATTCTCACTGTTACCTTGGAGCAATATCATACTCCTATTTTGCTCCCAAATCTTCTGGAATTGAAACCTGTTCAGATTATAAAGGAAGAATATGAAAATTTTCTTGGTGCAATATGCCTCCAAAAATCAAGATCATATCGATTTTAAATGCAGAATCTGTAGATTTTCTTGGAGCACAGGGATGTAAGTCTTCAGGTTTTATCAGGATTTCCTGATTTCTGAAAATATTGAATGACATGTATTTTCCTTATATGAGTGGTAAGGAGGGCTGTTTGGGAAAACAGAAGGCTTTTATATCAAGTAAACATATGGCTTCCTGATTTTTGCCCATGTCTGACTTACATCCCTGGGAGCAATATGCCACATATCCCCAGAAGACATGAATTATTTGAGGTTGAATCTTAAAGATTTCTTTGAGCAATTTGGAGATATTTGTCTATAAAACAGAACACACCAATTTTGATATACATCAAGCTATAGAATCTGTAAATATTTTGGAGCAATTTGCCCAAAAAGAAAATATGGCAACCCAAATCATTTTAAATGTAAATCTCCTGACTGCAATTTCCCAACCTGTTCCTCTAAAGCACCAATGTTTTAAGGTAAAATCTGGAAATTTTCTTGGTGTATATTCCCTTAATTCTTCTAAAACATTTCTTATCTAGAGGTAGAACCTTAAATCTTTTGGTGCTATGCCTCCTCCCCATCCCCTACGATAGCCCAATTTAAAACAGAATCTGAAAATTTTCCAGGAGCAATTTGCCCCTACAGCTTGCATAACACACCTTTCTTGCAGCAATTTCCCACCTAAATCCCAAAAACACTTATTTTCTGAGGCTGAAACAGAGAATCTTAAGTAATTTGCCCCTTAAAACCTCTAGAACACAACCTTTAAAAACGTAAATCTTTTCTTTTTTTTATTTCATTTTTGTTGTTTTTTTTTGTTTGTTTTTTTTTTTTGGGGGGGGAGGGATGCTGACGATTGTGCCTCTCCAAATCCCAAAATACAACAATTTTGACAAGAAAAAGCTGAAAATGTTCTCAGAGCAATTTGCCTACCAATCCCATTGAAAATGCATTGCTACAACGATTTGTATGTTTGCTCCAGCAGATCGTGATATGCCCACCCCTGGATTGGCATGAGCTGCACCAGTCTCATCGACAACGGCTTAATACAAACTGCTGCCAATCAGGGGATGGGGCCTCTGCAGTAGCTACATTAACTCTCAGGGAGTGATCATTTCGTATTATGAATAACTGAGGGGGGGGGATACGTTTTTATCATCCAGGCGAGTTGGTTGTGAAATCTATATAAATTAATTAGCCTTAAACAGCTAAAGTAGTAGCCCTTCTTTAATCAATAAGGTTGTTTGATGTAATGGTATTAATTTAATTTGATAAAGCTTACCTGATGTACTACATGAGAAAAATGTCATTTCACCAAACTTAAATGCGTCAAAGTACTACCGTTTACACCAACCTATTATTGAAATAAAGATAATACAACCTCAAGGTAGGATGTCACATGTATTCAACGAAAGTGAAAAAGCTACTACGTCATTGTATATGAATTGGTTCCGGTGTGAATGAGATTTAAATATGGCCCTTCAATAGAAGAGGGGGGGGGGTGCATAGTGAAAAGAGACCTTTCAAGGATGTGGGAAATGATGCATGTTTCCACTCTTCCACAAGAAATTAACCAGGGAATGAACATAAAATTGATGTAATTACTATTACATATAGGCACTTGTATCATTTAATTGATGGTTGGGAGTATGGTAAAGAAATACACTCTCGGGGGTGAAATCCGCCCCCACCCCCACCCCGAGGGGCGGAATCTAGTAGGCTAACACCCAGGCCATTTCGCTGAAATAGAACTGAAGCGAGGACCTAACTACGCCGACTTCTGGACACAGACATTGTCGCCAATTCAAAGCTCTTTTGATGTTGCCGCCCCCCCCCCCTCAAACCCAGCGTTCCCCCGTCCTGTTCATCAAAAATGCCCATTCCCTTAGGATTGATAAATCCAGGGGCCTGGTAGGAGTGGCGGAAATACAGGGCCACCTAACAACTCCACAGCAGAGCAGGTGCCAGCTGGATCTCTCATTCTGTTGCTCCATGGACAGGATCTGCTATGTGGCCCAATATCAGCCCAATATGCGGACAAACAAGCCCAGCGTTCTGTGGCAATGTTTGCACTATATACACTAATCTGACATACAGACAAAAAGTCTGATTCAAGTTGATAGGCCTTCACAAAACATGATTGATCGCCGTATTATTTCTCTGATCCAAAAAAAGGTTGGGTGACACTTTGAATTGAAGCAAACGTTTCGAACTTCCATGTTTAAAAAAGATCCATTCCTTTGACTCATGATCTGTTTATTTGTTCATTAATTTATCTATAAACAATTAAGTAAAGCGTAAATATGATACAACCGACAGAGCGTAATGTTCTATACAAGTGGCGGATTTCAATGGGGGCGCGGGGGCGCACCTGGGGGTCGCGTACCCCCTCCTTTTTTTGTTCGTACTTTATTTGCTTATTTTGGACCTCCCTCCTTTTGGGCCACGCCACCTCCTTTTCCATATCATGGATCCGCCTCTGTACACACCGTTTACTTAAACAAATCTATTTCTTCATTAGAAAATGTCATTAAGAGATTGTTTAATGTTCAACATTGCTAATCACATACATGATAGTTGAAGCTATTTGAAGATAATTTCTGCAAATCAACAGGTACGGTAATGGAGGTATCATTAGGTAAGGAATATGATGCACAATCCAGGTGTGACTTTAATTATATTATATTATAAATCTATCAGCCACACGACATTAATCAGGTGATAAACCTGCAGCTAAGTCTTATTACAGAACGTGGGTATTATGTAGGCTCCTAAGAGCACACCATATAGTCAGAGAATAGAGTTGGAGAGACGTATGAAACAGTTGCTGTGCTAATGAGTGCTTACTCTAACACGAGACTTATCTAGATATCTTGAATGTTGCGGTTGCAGTCCATGTGTCAACCCTTTTGCAGGTCTTCCATTCATGTCTTATTCATGCATAAGGGTGGGGCGGGATAGATTTAGGATCAATGAAATAATTGCCTGCATTCACTGCTGAATACTAAGAGTGAACCTTGCACCCATTGTAATGACTCTTATCCGTTCTTATCTCGCCAGTATACCGGCTTCAGTAACCAATAAATGCGCCCACTGGGCAATATAGGGCTGACACAATTGAACACTCTTTATATCAGCCCCATGGGAATTATATTTGGCCTGATTATAACTAGGTAATAGAGCTGATCCCTATAGATGCTCGTCATCCAGATAATGATGACCAGTCTTTATGTCAGCCCTATGAGATCGGTATGTAGCCTGGTTATAAACCACCTCGTTATATACTACTCACAGTATTGCTATGGCGGTTAGGATTACCCTTATGATAGGAAAGGCAGCATTCCCTGCACTACTTACATCTCCATAGAGATGGTGCCACTCCATCAACTGGTCATTTCCTATTTCTCAGGGGCGTGGGAAGCAGTTTCAGAGTGAGTGAGACCAGAGGGGTTTTCTGCAATTTTTGACCTCCCCTTGCTTGATCTTTTGAGGAGTTGGCGGGGGGGGGGGACATGTCCCCCCGCCCCCCCCCCCCTGCTTTCCACGCCCATGATTTCTCTCGTACTTCCTAGTGGTAATAGAGATGTTGCCTATAGAAACTACATCCATGAATTTACAACAGTGCACTTTTATCTACGGAATGATTGTGCCATACCATAGCTTGGTTATTATTCATCCCACCATATACGATTCACATTATGATATATACACATGCACATGTATCGGTACTTTGGTTATGGGGTCGTTCTAGTAGAAATAACACCAGTCCCTGTGATACAAGTACTATTTACATTTCAGGGACCATAATTATTACGTCTCCAATGATTTTAGGGAGTCGTCATTATTCCCTTTAAATAACATGGGAGTGTGTGTGTGTGGTAGGGGGGTGGTGGTATAATGACTACATTTATTGTAATGAAGGGTGGTAAAGAAAGTGTCTTATTCTCTACCTATAAGCCGAGTTAGCATTTACACTCCGTGTGCATAACTTGAAGCTACATTGAGGCCGTGGCGTGGGTAAAGTGATCGTATGGTGGGTATTGGCACGACACGATACTAGACTCTAGAATGCAGACTAATCTATAGAATAAGGGTACGTCATTCACTCACGTCATGACAGATGGATGACGGACTTCTACACTAAGTCATAGGACGTAGCTTTTGTTGCCAAAACATATATGATGATACTAAGTCATAGGAAGTAAATCTTATAATGTTATCAAAAATATATATAAAGAGGGTGTGCTATAGGCATTTTGAGCTTATCAAATAGGAACAAAATAGGAATCACTTACACTGCAAAAATGGTGTTTAGATTTTAAACATGTTTAGGTCTAAACATGTTTAAAACCTAAACATATAGGTCAGTTAGGTGTCTCATCGACTACACATTTAGGAAATGAACACTTTTATTCTAACTACATAAACATTTATGCTAAACATGTTTAGATGTTTAGAGTTGAGACAGTTGAATAATAGGTGTTTAGGTTTAAGCATCAATATGTTTAAATACTTGGATGTTGAATTCACACCAGGTAGCAGCACTACCTTTGACTGGACTATCTGCACACAGTTATAATCAATTGTTGTGACAAATGTCCCCAAATCCAATGTTTATCATTGTTTCATTTCATAGAATGTCATGTGAATAGAAAGGGCAATAGAAAATTGACTAGATTCACCTCATGCCACCATCATTACCATAAAATAATCAATAAACTCCATGACTGACACCTATTTGATGTTATTCTGGAATAGATAAGGCAATGTCCTTCCTGGCAAGCTGTTGTACTTTCTCAAGTCTCTCATTCTGATGCAGTGTGTAATATATGTACGCATATAGATGTGGCTGACATCTTTGACAAGTAAATACCTGCTGATGCCCCCCCCCCAAGTAAATGAGAAAAAAATATATATCTCTGTTTTTTAATGCATACATGTCTGCAAGCCTTAACTCTCAATCAAATCATTTAAACATCTAAACACAAAAATTCTTAAACACCTAAACACAAAAATTCATATATCTAAACACAAAAGTTTTAACCTAAACACCTACATTTCTAAACACTTGAGCTAAGCACATTGTTTGGCTAAACATGTTTAGGAAATTAATGTGATTACAAAAACGTTGCAAGAATATGTTTAGAATTGTGTTTAGGATCTAAACACCATTTTTGCAGTGTACTGGTGAATTGTGTATAATATATATACATTTTGTACGAAAAGCTGAAGTAAGCGAATGCCAATACCAGAAAGTAGGCATTTCATTACAAAAGTACATAAGTATGTATACTCTAGGGAGTAAAATAATGTTATTCATAATAGTGTTACCTTAAACGTAAATGGGTGATGCTCTGAGACAACTCCAAAACACCATAGCATCTTGTTGTTGCATGTACTCTCCTTTCGGTCATTTTCTACTAGGAAATACAGATATCAGTTGATATCCTACTGGAAAAAAAGTGGCAATTCCCGAGAAAAATGGGGAAAGTGATATCTTATCTTTCCAAGTTGAAGACACTTAGGCCAAAAAGAAGTATGTTTCCGGTAACATGGTCAGAAAAGTTGAGGTAGGTAGGTCGGATTTTTTTTTCTTCTTTAAGTATCCAAGGCCTCATATAGTCATACTTTGCTCGGTTTTCACTCGTAATTGTAAGAAATGGTGCTTTTCTGCATTGGATCCGAGAAAATGTGTGTAAAGAATTCGAATATAGATTCTGAGAGGAAAACTTTGAAAAAAAATGGGGAAAAAAATCTTGAAAAAAATTGAAAAAAAACTTCAAAAAGTGCTGAGGTCGGCCCCTTTGAGCTGAGGACGGTCGGGTGACCGGAAACCTTTTTTTTTCGGCCTTATTATCTTTTGATGTCCGTGAGTTCGAATTTCATTATAAGACTACAATGTACATGGTAGCTTGAGTTTCAGACATCTTATTTACATGTATGCTTAAAAGATTTTAGAGGAAGTGGATGGAAATAGCCAACTCGCTCCCAGCAGACCCCTCCTGTGGTACTAGGGTAGTTGGCTCTGTCTAATACATGTATGTACTCAACGATTTTGTTCATTCGATTTGAGTGAGTGCGCGAGCAGGTGAGTGAGTGAGCGAGTGAGCGAGCATGCGAGGGAGGGAGGCAGTGAGTGAGTGAGAGGTTGAGAGAGTGAGTGAGTGAGCGAGCGAGCAAGGGAGTGAGTAGTATCTGTTTAACATTATTTTGTCCTCAAAATGTCATATTCATGATGAAACTACATGCAGCATCAATTTGATGCATTTATTTGTCCATAACTGAACACAGGGATGTAAGTCAGGAATGGGCAAAAATCAGGAAGCCATACATTTACTTGATATAAAGGCTTTCTATTCTTCCAAACAACCCTCTTTACCACTTGTATAAGGAAAATAAACATCCGTCAAAAATTTCAGAAATCAGGAAATCCTGATAAAACCTGAAGACTTACATCCCTGTGAACATAATGGATACCAGATACACAAAAGGTACAGAAAGGAGGAGATTAAGACTCTGTGAAGACGGGCTTCTAAAGCAGGTGACATGTTTTTTAACCAGCGCTCCACAAAGGGAGGGATGGCTGATGAGTTATCTGTGCATGCATTCAACATTACAAAGTTACTAAGAGCGCATCTTGTCATTAACACTGGGTACATGGAACACCAACACAATGGCTTTTTCAATTTGTTGGTCCGCCAATTAAATTCCTGTGCAGTAAACACCATAGGGTTCGAACACGTTGACCCCGGCTTTATTGAACAATGGGTATGCAGCAGGCATAATTTCCATCAGGCTTTGTTGAATACCTTTGTTCTTCATGTGTTTATGGAGTAGTTTGGCGTTATTTTGCTGACACAGTAGAGACTGTAGTCTGTCTCGATATAGGTCTGCCTATCGCTGATTTCCCGCCTGGCCATCCCTCCCATCTATGTACATGTGTGTGCGTCTGTCGCTTTATCAGTCTGTTTGTATGTCTGTCTATCTCTGGCTATCTCTCTCCCTTCCCTGTGTCTTTCTCTCTGTCTCTCTCTTCATCTCTCTTTTTTTTTCTCTCCCTGTTGCAATCTCTGCCTCTCTGATATTATATATATATATATATATATATATATATATATATATATATATATATATATATATGTGTGTGTGTGTGTGTGTGTGTGTGTGTGTGTGTGTGTGTGTGTGTGTGTGTGTCCGGAAGCATGCAGACGCCGATGTCAAGGATGGTCAGATTCCTACCACTCTCCTCTTTCTTCTGTAGACACACATAGATAGAACTAAACGACCGTGGTGTACGAGGTGGTCGATCAGCCACCGAGGGCACCAGGGGAGTTTAGTTCTATATTTATTTTATGTTTTTAGAGTGTCTAATTAACTGAAAATTAGCAAAATCCGTTACCGTAGTCCCCCGTACGTGCGGCGGTCCGCCATTTTGAATGTTTACATGCACCCAGAACGAGGCTGCAGTGGTGGATCTGCCGCTGTGGTGGATCGACACACGTTACGCCACTGGGGGTGTGGCGATCGACGGCGCAATGCTATCTCTACAGGAAGAAGTTATTCACATAAAATAAAGAGTACTCTTTGCTTATTGCATATCACTTATTGGGTTGTATGCAATATTGCCATACCACACATTCAAGTGCTGGGTACCAGCCCACACAGACATAAAGGCATGCAGTGCGTCTAATACACATGTAACACGCTAGACTGTCACTTCAGTGTATAGAATGTGTTTAATAGCAATTCCTGGACAATATCGCTATGTGAGACCTAGAGATATTGACCGCAGGCCTTAATAATGTACTCTGTAGGGGGCTCCCATCACCTACCATTCAGGGTATAACTTATTCATTAAGCACACACACGCATTCATTAAGTAACCAACCAGCCCACACAGCCCAGGCCCATCCACCAGGTTAATCAAACTAACGCTTGGCAGGCAGCTGGATATGTAATTCTCCCACGAGAATATATGGTGCAAAGAAAAGGATGTAGAAATCAAAACCGATCCTCCGACCACCTACCTATTTCATTCTTTTCCTTTTTTTCCTTTGCTCTGAATATTTCAATTGCATGCCATGTCTTATCAGTGTGTATTGCCACTTTTGTAAGACTCGGCAAAATTCAAAATGGTGGACCCACTGGCTATACGTATAGACTCCAATAGGGACACTACTAAGGCCGACTCCACGATCAGCAAAGGACAACTGAGCACAGCTCACAGATCGTGTTTCTATTATTACGGGTATATGAGATATGATATAAACCGAATATGATTACCACAAAGAAACACTAGTACATTATGACTATTCAGGTAGGAGATATTGGCTATCCAGGCTGCTATAGATGTTCATACACTATGAAATCATAAGACATGACTTACTTATTTTCAATGTGGAAAATTAGATAAAACTTCGGTCAAAATAATTGTAGGGACCAACCAGTAACCCCTTAAGGACCCTGGTACTCCCAATATTGTCATGTTATGTGTTATAGTCCCATAGTTCAGGTTTGACTGTCGCCCAGCCATTCCACCAGTGGCAATGGTTAGAACCATCTGAGATTTCATTAAATGAGTCTATATAGGGTATTGAAAACAACAAAAGCTGAAAGTGTATTTTGATTAATAGAAATTATGCTATTGGGTATACTTCAAATCAACTTGTGATCCTTATCATTTCATAAGAAGTTCACTCATAACTCCTCTTTAAAGGGTTATGAAATACAGCTAAGCTGTGCACGGGCAGAGTGAGAGAAGGGTGTCATGTCACAATGTTAGCTGAATATTATGGCGGCCTACACACACAATGACACATGCACACACATAATATATGTACATAGTGAGGATACAAGGGACTAAGAGTGTGCATAGTTAACATAATTATGATGACAAAGTCGATCCCAGGCTGAAAATAGTCACAATGCTCTAAATAATTCATAAACAAGAAAGTATTGTTTGGGTCATTTTGGACCATCATACAATGGAAGATAACACAACGCTTTACCCTGCCAATTATGACCAACGCAAAATAGTCAAAATGACAAATTCTGAAGGTTAAAAACCGTCCTCTCCCATTCTGTAACCATAAGTGTTAGTTGGCCACTATTCCCAGGCACATTTAAGTATGAAATTTAGCCAAAACATAAGGGCTTATCGAGGGGCACGCCCTCTCCTGTTCAAAAGCCTGGATCCGCCACATTTCCGGCCCCTATCATAGACGATTTGAATAGCTCTAAGACGATTGGGTAAGGTAGGAGGGATTCGCGATAATGATATTTAAAAAAATTAATTAAAGAAATTATGGAGTATTCACTACCTTTCATGTGCAGAGTGAACTTAAAAATATGCCCCCGCTTTGTCTGGCCACGCATAGTACTGAGTCCAATCAAGCACCAAACCATGATAAGATTTTCCCCCTTCCTGTTTATTTTTAGCAAAACAGAATCCATTTATTCTTTTCCAGACTGGAAAGCATGTCCATTTAATTATGCAGTGCCGGTATTTCTAGTTTCTCTATTATGATGCTTCATGCATAAGGGGCGTGGAAAAAGGAGGGGGTCATGGGGGGCATCCCCCAATCATAGAGATTGGGGGGGGGGCTGAATACGCCTACCTCCCGCTGCTAAGAATAAATAAAATATCTGAAATGATCTCATGATAAAATGCAGAGATATCCCAAAGCATTCCTCTAATATAAGATTTGGTCGTGGGAAAATGGGAAATAGACATCATTCGGCCCAGCGAGTAGTCTTGCCAGCACTTCATTGGTGCATCATGACGACCAATGGGCATGATGCATGAATGCATCAGCGGCCCTTACAGGGTTAAGGAGTGTAATGTAAAGGTGATGTAGTTGTAGGGGCCAGCTCTGGCTGTAAGTCCATGGCGGTAGGCCATCTGCCCTGTTCCGGTTGCACCAGCCCTCAGGGGCTGGTCAGCCGGTATAAGCTGCCCCCCTTGTGTATTATACCGATCCAGATGTAGGTGGAAGGTAGAGAATGTCAGACAGGGAAGTAGCTCAGCGGTAGAGCTTCTGCCTGCAGGTTGGAGGGTCCAGGGTTCGACACCTGGTTTCTCCAGGACATTTTCCGCCGAACTCTACACTGGTGGAGAAACCGAGTTGGTACTGGCCTGCAAGGGGGGACTACGAGAACTCGGTACCTGGCCTGGTGTGACACGAATGACGATTCAATTTGCTAGTACTGGGGAGACTTGGAAACAGGTGGCGCCTCCAGCACAGCCCTTCCCGGTGCTAGATGCGACTCAGTACTAGTCCCGGGTATCTGGTACCTATAGGGTACTGAACCCTAGATTGAATCTGGTAGGGATGAGTGTAGGGGCCAGCTCTGCTTTAAGGCCAGCAGCCCCGTTTCTGGAGATCCCAGTCCTCAGGGGCTGGCATCCGGTGGTAGCTCCCCCCTGCGTGTGTGTCATACCAATCCAGGTGTAGGTGCCTGGAGCGGTATAATACAGATACGCGTCGACCCTGGCAGTATTGTGTACTGGTAGGTCAACTGGGAAGTCAGAAGTGCCTCAATCTGCTTGATAAAGCCCAACCGATCTGGTTGGGAGGAATGCTTGGTTCTGGTTGGCCATGGTTGAAGCTGGTTGGGAGGAGTGTAGGGGCCAGCTCTGGCTGTAAGTCCATGGCAGTAGGCCATCTGCCCCGTTCCGGTTGCACCAGCCCTCAGGGGCTTGTCAGCCGGTATAAGCTGCCCCCTTGTGTTTTATACCAATCCAGATGTAGGTGGAAGGTAGAGAATGTCAGACAGGGAAGTAGCTCAGTGGTAGAGCTTCTGCCTGCAGGTTAGAGGGTCCCGGGTTCGACTCCCGGTTTCTCCAGGACATTTTCCACCGACCTCTACATAGTTAATGTCTCCTATTGACATGACAATATGACGTGATGTCATCTGGCTCCATGACTTGAGGATTAACACATGAAGGTGTGCCACATGGGTCTCTTATCCACTCCACATACATGTATCAAAGTGACACCATCTTCCTTATTGCTTTCACAACACTCAATTTCATAGTGACTTGCCGACTAAAAATGTTCGCCATTACCTTGTATTTCCGGCATATCATAAGCAAGTGCCGGGGATGAAAAAGAAAATGAACCCTTTCTTTCATCGCTGTCGTACAGGGTTGTTGAAATAAATTAGAGTTAAGTTAGATATTTACTTTCACGATGGCCTCAAACTATAGAGGGTTTAAGTAACAACATTCGTACACACAGAAAATCACAAAAGCAATTCTTTGCATCACCAAAATCCTACCCCCCCTTCCAACCCCTCCAGCGCGACAACAAAGGGACCCTAAGTTTTCCTAGATACAGAGGCGTAGGAAGCAAATCTTCATTGGGGGGGCCTAGCGGGGTCCCAATTTGAACACCTTGAATTATCAACTCGAGCGCAATGATGCCTATACATACCCATAATAGAGTTTAATAGAAAAGTATTTTTGGTGAATTTTAGATCTGATTTGAGGCTCAGGGCTCCATTTTCCCTATCCCTTTAACATATTAATCTAATTTGGGATGGAATGTTTTAGCTGCTTTTCCATTTCATTATGACTTCTTGGTAAATTTTTGGGGGGGCCCAGACATAATCGGGCCCCCCCTCCTTTATGATTGGGGGGCCCAGGCCCCCCTGGCCCCCCCTTTTCCTACGCCCCTGAGATATTAGGGAAAAATATCAACTCGAATTAAGACCAGCAAATCGGTCCCTATACATATGCCTTTACAGAGCGACACTGGAAATGCAGGCGGTGAAATCAACCTATACTACTCAAATTCAGACATTTGATTCATTATAAAACCGCAGGAGTTAATGAAAGAATAAGGCCAGACATTTATGGGTCATTAAAACCCTTTTATTATGACCATAAACAGTGTGGGTCCAAAGACAGACAATGAACCAAGTAAAATGTATGGTGTAAGTTTCCTGGGATAGGTATATGTCGGACGAGACAAGGCTATCAATCATGACTCACCAAGCAACAAGCATAATCAATACATCTTGTAGCGACCTGGAAAAATCATTGATAGTGGATTGCAAAGTTTGGTTGATTGATTAGACATATTTCAGCCAGATGGACCGTGAATGGGTTGAAAGCAATGCATCATTTACATTGTGACTAAGATGTAGAACACACCTTGGTGGAGTGGGGGGGGGGGGTCACTAACCTTTCATCTTCGGTGGACGGTTGGGGGGGGCTTAATAACATGTAGTCGTTGGTGATTAGAAACCCACTGGGTTCCTACCGCCTATCACATCGGTTGATAGGACTCAGTATGGAGGCCTAGTGGAGCCATCATCTTGAATATCGCTGGTTGAGCTAAAACCCACTGGTAACACATACCATGATGGGTACCTTGTCCCTGGGTAACACCCACTTCCAGGGACATGCTGGTCCCATCTTATCAGTTCTTATCATTGTGTGTCGCTGGAACCAGCTCCAGCCCAGCTAGTGGCCAATTGAGAGGGATCAGATTTGGGGATATCATAAGGCCTTCTTCAATTTTGGCTTTCTTTTTCCTTCTTTTTTTTCTCCCCTTTCATTGAAAGGAGGGGGCGGAACCAGGCATTTTCAGACCTTCTTGTATAATTTAGAGGATTTTCTTTCCCGTACGCCTCTGCTACACCTGAGCTGTTTGTTGTCAATATTTAATCGGGCAGAAGTTCAATGCCTTCTTGGAATAGCAGCTGGCTGATAAGAATTTATTGATTTTATTGCTTTGAATTGGCTGACATCAATACTGCTATCTGGAGCCAAAGTGGCTGTATTACCATAAAACTTCGCATATAAACCTCACCCTTATTTACTGTTTTTCTTTTTCTCAGTGGCGGATCAAGGATTTGGAAAAAGAGGGGGTGCGGCCCAAAAGAAGGGGGCGCATCCCCTTTATTTGGTCAAATTTTGGGGTCCAAAATAAGTAGTTAAACTCTTAAGTACTGAGAGAAAGGGGGGCGCGCCCCCGCCCCCCTCTAAATCCGCCACTGTTTCTATAAGCCACATTTCGGGTGTATTTATAAAGTGCCCATTCCTTACAATGATGCACATCTGTGAAAACCCTGCTTAAAAGCTACACCCTGAGTTCCTGGAGATCCTATACACAAGGCTATTTTCTAAAAAACAGAAGTCTATATATATGCAGCATCTAATGCTCAGGGTTTTACAATATATGTAAATCAATGTTTGATGAAGGAGGTGATACCGGGTATAGTGATGATACATCCCATGTATAAAACGCACCTCACGCATAATGCGCACCCCAACTTACAGGAATCCTATAGGCTGCACCTTAGACTTGATTTAGACAAGTTCAGTACTAATGCAATGCATAATATTCTCACCTACAAGGCATATCTATAACTTTGACTGCTTCTATGAGGTACATATAAGACGCGCCATATACGCGAGGTATTACGGTACCTGGCACTCCGGGTGAGGCTTCACATACAAAGTACATGTATGTGTACATGTACCATACTGGTACATGCCTCGTGTACTAATTTCTGACAAACAACACTGTCCTAAGCTTATTGATCCAATAATGGCAATCATATAGTAGAATGCACCTGTCCTGTGGCTGTCCATATAAGTTCCTATTATATGATAGGGATGTAAGTCAGGGTGTATATAAAATTCTGAAGATATCCATAGAAAGCCCGAATTCATTCTAAAATAATTCAAAACTCTAAATCAAAGAGAGGAAATTTGGTAAATCTATAGACATATCACACTCTGAAAATTCTGAAATCAGACAAAATTCTGAAAACTTACATCCCTGAATTAATCATTATGATAGTTCAGAAGGTACAGGAGGAAATGAATATCCTAAATCGCATGCCCTCATACTTCCTGTATAAGTCTCGGCTTAAATACATGAGGATAAACCCCTACTGTGCCTTTAATACAAGGTGAGCCTTATAAACTGGGTCTTACATTTATTATAATATAGTACTGAAATGACCAACATATGGCTATGTCTCACCACTGTGATGCAAATCTGAATATGGAGTTTTCTGACCGGGAGGTTTCTGATCGGGCATGAAGGTGCAGGAAACCGCTAAATTCCATAGTGAATTGAAAGAACAAGTATTCCTGCACATGTTTCAAGTAAAAATATATCTTAAATATCCTCTGTAAGGCTTCAGTGGCTTCCTGGTTGAAGCCTCCTTCTACATGAAGGTTTCTGACCGACACATTTCATCACTGCACAGATCCCAATAGGAACAACATAAACTCATACTTTCAAATAGATATGGAAGGAAACATATTCATCTAACTTCTTCTTTCATGTCTCTCTTTCTATTTTTATATCAGAAACCGTCACATGTGGCTGTGGTCAGAAACCTTCATCCGAAAAAAGATGGCCAATTGTGCCACAAATATAAGGGATGGCAAGAAAATTGTCCATCTAAAATAAAGTCAGGATATGATCAATCCTATGTTGACTGAAAAAAACTATGCCTTCCTGTGATAGAATTCAAACTACAGGTCAATAGATATTTTTTTAACTGCCGGACAGAAACCTCCATCAGGAATAAGATTAGCATGTACTCTGAATTCCAACAGAGGAAGGTAGATCTTTTGCAGGTATTTAGATGTGCACACACCATGCCGCAATCTTCCAGTGAAGTACCCTTTTGCACACTTGTCTATTTATGGAATAATAGGGTATTAATTGTCCAAGAGATGGAGGTTTCTGACCGACTAACATGGAATCCCATTTTTCCTGTTAGCTATTATATAATATCAGGATATCAGCAAAGAAATTATAAACGACTGTGTTTAACACCTATTTCCCTCAAAAAGATTTGTTAAAAAATGGTTAAGGTCACAGGCAAAGCCTGAGGCTATCAGTGACATCTATGTTCTATGTAATACATACCATGTTCAACATACTATGTTCTATGTACTATGTATAATGATACAGTATTGTATGATTAATAAAACATCATGTTGCCTGTAAGGGGTTATTGTATGGCATGATTAATAAAAAATCATGTTGCCTGTAAGGGGTTATTGTATGGCATGATTAATAAAACATCATGTTGCCTGTAGAGGGTTATTTTATGGTATGATTAATAAAACACCATGTTGCCTGTAAGGGGCTATTGTATGGTATGACTAATAAAACATCAAGTTGCCTATAGAGGGTTATTGTATGGTAGAACCAATAAAACACCATCTTGCCTGTAAGGGGTTATTGTTTGGTATGGTTAATAAAACATCAAGTTGCCTGTAAGGGGTTATTATATGGTGTGGTTAATAAAAATGATGTTGCCTGTAGAGGGTTATTGTATGGTATGATTAATAAAACATGTTACCTGTAGAGGGTTATTGTATGGTACAACCAATAAAACATCATGTTGCCTGTAGAGGGTTATTGTATGGTATGATTAATAAAACATCATGTTGCCTATAGAGGGTTATTGTATGGTATGATTAATAAACATGTTACATGACATCATATATTATCACTATGCAGCCCTTAAAGAGTAAATCAGCAAACCCAGGGTTGTATTCATGTATCATGACGACATATAACATTATGCACCCCTTAAATAGTTAATGAAGTATATAATTCAATTTGATAACTTCTTGGGACTGCTCAGCTGTGACCAGAGAGTACACACGGCCTAGACGGAGCTGGGGCATAGTAATGGTATATATAATTCAGTATGATAGCTTCTTGGGATTGCTGAGCCGTGACCAGGCAGTAGACACGGTTCATACACCTGATGTCTTCCCACTCTCCAACCACTATGCAGTGTATAGGAATAACATGGGGTACTTGCTAAGGTTGTACATGGATTATATTCTGAGTCTATAAATAGATACGACTTGACCAAAGGTTTAATCTATTCATATTACTTTTGCAGTGACTGGCCTATGGTTAAGCCTATGAGCCACAAAAATAAAATACATTTAAGACAGGGTAGCACGTCGTAGAAAATCGTTGTTCTTACATACTATCAACTGGTTCTAGTGACGTCCACGTCACTGAACCAATAATAGTGGTAGCCATGCCATTGGGTATTTCTATTTCTTTCAACACAAATGAAGGTTTCTGATCGGCTTGAATGGCCAGAGTTAAATCTGTTTACTGCTGCCATAGTTTTATCATTTAACTATCCTTGTTGATAGAAATAGATGGAGTTTACCATGATTTATAATAATTTTACTGAAAACTTGTAATAACATGCTATGGTTGATCAGGAGGATGGGATTTATTGACAGCCGGTCAGAAACCTCCGGTCAGAAACCTCCGGTCAGAAACCTTCATTTCTGAGACAAATATTAGCTAAATGTTTCATAAAATAAAGGGCCCGAAAAGAATTTTTTTTGAGAAATGTTCCCTCAATGTATTTTGTCCACTGGATAATCAGAATTTAGTTTATTGTCTATTAATAAGGACATAAAAGTAAAAAGTTGATGGAAAATACTGGGGTATCAGTATTTCTGTAAGTTCAAAATATCAGTAGTATACATCAAAACTAGGCACCTGAATAATCACATCATCTGCGTGAAGCACAGAACCTCACATGTGTGAAACACCTCACCTATAAACATCACCCAGACAATAAGCCCCATGTGGCATCTTCAATACCCACATTCTATTATTATATCTGATGGAAGTGACTGAGCAGAAAAATATCTGAAATGCTTAATTAACCCCCCTCCCTAATCAAAGGATTTACATAGGAATACACAAGTCTTGGGAACTTGAAAATTCCAGTTGACTCTCTCTCCCGGTGTAGAATATACGTATTTTGACACTGATCACCAATCATAGTGCACCCCTAAATTATCCTACATTAAGATGTAATGCCAAAAAATACAGAGTGTGGCCAGGCCAGCCGGTTACGTCTTTCGGGGAGAAGCGCTAACGTGGCGCCATTTTCGCTTGTTAAATATGAGCAGGTAAACTTTCAACTTTCGCCGGTACCAGGAACACACTTCCGATCATACCGTTTCTCCTCGAAAGGGTTCACGAGGCCAGCCTTACAACGACCCTGCCATCTGTTGTTAACATTGTAAACTAAATCTCATGTTGCAACCACCCTGGGCCGCCCATTAAGTTGGAAGTAAGTAAGATACAGGCGTGAAAATGTCAAAACAGACATCAGAAACATAAGTTCTAAAGTACCACACATGTCCACTGAGTTTGATCCCTCAATCCCCTTCTGTATTTGAAGTCATCCCTGTGTACTTTGCCCAGTCTATTCAAACACTTTTCGTGTAGGAATGCAGATTTTCCATTCTGCCGGCCCGGTTAGATTTCAGCAGAACAGGATAGCTCTTGACATTTTTTGTACAGAAAAGGATTGATAAAAACCTCCAATACATGTTGGATATACAGCTTAGGCAGCTTCCCGGGGGCAGCTTATTTTCAAAATAGCAATGCATCTTAGTTTGCTCTATAATATCCATAAAAAATGGTCCGATTGGTAAGCCATAAAAAACTGGCATGTAGACTAAGGTCTTGAGATCGCGGTCAAACATTTCACCCAGCAGTATGGCGATATCTGTCGGTCATGCAGATATTTTGCCAGCTATAGCTGGTACCTGGCAGGTGTTCACATTGGTTTTTGCATCGATTTTCGTTAGCCTCTCTGCATGATAGGGGAGTTCTTATTTTTAACAACGAGGGTGGTGGTTTTGGGGGGGGAGGGGCAACATATTTCAGACCCCTCGTGGGGGGAGGGGGATAAATTTTTCACTTCTTCTTAGTGAGAAAACCCGTGCGTTACAGCAATGAAAGGGGAAGGGCAAAAAATGTCAGACCCATCCAAGGGGAGGGCGGAAAAATTGTTGGGTTGCATGCATGAACTATCTACCTAACTATCATCAGACTATTACAAGTCTCTCGGGATATAGCAATGTGTGGTGTCAATGATGATGATAGGAGGCTATTAAATCACTGACCTATTTCATGGAGGTTGTTGAGAAGTTTGTTAAAGATCCCGTTATGGGAGCGTCCATCGGGGTGCGTAATAAGTACGTCCACGTCCCCGCATGTCTCCTTACCGCGGCGGTATGACCCACATGCCATGCTGATTAGTGCAGGGTCCAACTTTGCCACCTCTGCATAGACCTACAATAACAACATTAGAGGCAGACTCTCAGTAATGAGTATTGGTAGGAGTGGGTAGACAACCAAAGTACACATGGGTTAATGTGGACCAAATGAGGAGACTGAAACTTGGTATGAAATATTCATGTTTGATATTTCTCTAAATTGGTACAGTTAGGCTTACAAGTGAGGTTCTCTGAGCAATGTAAGATTAGTTGATAAGTACACAAATATAATATCATAGAGGGTATTACCGTTTCAGCAATCTGACCGGCCTCTTCTCGCAGCATGCGCTCATTCAGATCGTCGTAATACTTCAACCCAATTTGCTGATGACGGGTCAATTTCGCCTGTAAAAAGATGATGTACATCAAAAACTAGGATTTTGTCTTTAATTTAGAAAGATTATCAGCAATCTATCAAATTGAGTAATATACACGTTAATATGAATAGCAAAGTCACTCCAAATCATGATAGAATTAGTCATCCACTACACACATTTAGCTGATAATTTGGTATGAACGCAAGATATATTCAAAATATATTTCTTTTGTGGCATCAAATTGTTTGGTTAGGTTCAAGCAATCATCCTTATCAAATAATAGGCTATATGTAATCACCTTTGTCCTTATGTCCTCAAGGGTTCGGTAACCTAGTGATACCCATTGCCGTGCGGTGGCTGCACCCGCGCCCCAGATCTTGGTGAAAATATTGATCGCTTGCACCTCCTCAGAGGATCCAATTTCATCCAGTTTTCGAAGTTCTCCACTCTCAATTATCTCCCATATTTTACTTGCCAGTCGGTCACCAACGCCCTGTATGGCCTTGGCCTCCTGTTGTGACAAATAGAGGATAAACATTTGTAATTACCCTTTTTCAAGTGTGAAATGTGGAGATATTGGATACCAGGTAAGGATTAATTAAAACATAATAAAGCTTGTCTCAAGGAAAGAGAATTGATATTTGTAATGATTTTCAGGTTTAGATATACATGTTATTGATATTCAATACTTAACGTAAAAGATACCTCAAAGGTTGTGATTCTCTTTGGGTACCTCTTCAGTGCAGCTATTCCTTTCTGGTAGCCCAGGGCACGCCAACGATCATTTGTATTCTCATAAATTTCAGCAAGTGCCTGAGAGAAACAAGAGTCTCATATTTTAAGTTGAATCTAGTAAAAATAACAAGATAGCTTAATCCCTATGGCTTCAATTTCAATTTCGGGAATTAGCTATATATTCATCTTTGAGTTCAAAACATATGGACAGACACAGCATCTGAACATGTATCTTTAAGTACATTTTGAGAGGTGTCTAATTGTTTCTGACTTGCATATTTCACTTAAAACATGTCCACACTCTACCGGTATATGCAATTCTAGGATAAATTTCTTTCACATTTCTATAACAGGACAATGGTCCAATATCCTACAAATCTGTCAAATTTTACTACAAGTGCAACTGTTATCACACTCTATCGGTTCGCATTTGCGTTCCACGAATCAAATAATTGTATACAACACAAAACTCACCTCTAGTTTGTCTGTTATGGCTTTATTGTGATTCACTTGTCTTTGGCCCGATGCTTGAGCACATGCCCAGCTTCCCTTCTGAAACATATCAGAGATCTTGTAATTACTATTGCACAATTAGTGTGTTGACCTACCGTGATACCCCTCGCCTGGGGTGCGGCTTATATGCAAGGACTGACCCCTCGTGCTCCTTATGGGATCAATACTGAAATTTTCAAAATCAAGCGCCACGCCAGGTGTGCCTTTTAGGACATTCCTGAATTCAGGAAACATCTTACATGTATACGCCTGGTGCGCCTTCACCTTGATGCATGGTACCGGGATTTAATTACAGTATCGTAGAAACAGAGGTATCCAAGAGGGAGGGGTAACTAAATGTTTTTTTTGTAGTTTTTTTGTATTACTTTCTTTTTTTTCTGTTGTTGTTGTTGGGGGGGGGGCTTAGAAAATGTCCTCCCCTAGATATGAAATATATTGCTGATATAACGATATATCCGTAAGTTACTTAGATGACCTCCTTCTATGGGTATAATGTACAAGTCAAGTTGTTTTTTTTTCAGGCTGATAACATGTAATCAATGAAATTTAGGCCGCTTACTGGCAGTGGTCGTTTGGGAGCACAGGCTGCTGTTAGATCATCAAGTGCACCGGGCTGTTCTTCATCCTCTCCTCCACTTGGTTCATAATCACTATCTGCATCGCTTAATGCTTCATGGGGTTTTGCAGATTTCTTAAAATATGGTCTATATGTATTAGGTTGCTTTGCCTCCACTGAGGTTCCAGGTTTACTCTGCGTTTCTTCCACGTTATCTTCAGTGGTTTTCTGTTCTACATTTTCTTCAACTTTCTTTATTAATATATCAATCTCATATTCTGAAGTATTGACCAGATTCTTGTTTTTCAAGCAGGCACTCAACCAAACCGACTTGACAACTGACACATGCCCAGGGGGCGTGTCCACTTTTAGAATTCTACACAGTCGGTCTACTTCCATCTTTTCATCAACAACAAGAGTGGTTGTTTCTGGGAGCAGCTTTTCATGAAAGATGCCCCCATGGTTTGTTATCTGTTTTCTAAAAAGATCTGTTCTAGCTTTACCTATACCTGCCTGAAGAATGAATATTTTGTGATTAGTAAAAATGCCCCCGCCTTTGCTTCCACCACTACCCCCAGCATTTGGGGTGGATTCTTTGCCTTTGACTTTGTTTTGACAGCTGCCTTTGCTTTGGTTGGTGCTTTTATCACTGTTATCTTGTCTCAGCTTTTTAGCTGGGGGTTGATCTTCATGGTATCCCTTCCGCTGCATTATTGTTACTCTTTTCAGTCCTATGGAATTGGGTTTTAGATTTTATTACGTGTAAAAATCAGGAAAACTTGACTGCTAAAGTGTGTTTCATGCTACAAAATTTCCAGCTCCGGAAGTAAACAAAGCCGTGGCCGTGACTGTTTGAAAGGACCTTGTCTATTGGACGAGAGATGAGACAACTATTTTCATTGGTCAGACACCATTTCCGGTAAATTTGCCGTATGATTTCAATCTCCGGTCGGCAGAAATTTCGCTCCGGGCACTCACTGTATCTCTGCGCGAACCTTCCTCATCACTCGACTATGGGCGAAATTTGCCCATTACGCGTGGGAATTGATATCTAAATAAAGTGATGTCAGATGTCATTTAAAACGATGTAGAAGAGTTTAATTAAATAAAACATTGAATTCAAAGGCTACAGATAACGGATCTAAGTGTAGAAGTTGAGGCGTTTAGGGAGGACTATATTTTGTGGTGTATGCAGTTGACAAAGCTGTGCGGCATATTGTAAACAGAACGCACGTGTACACGAACCGTAAGCACGTGTACACGAACCGTAAGCAATTAAAGCATAGTGGGCCAGGCACGAGTTTACGTAAGCATGGCTTTTGAAAGAGATGTCGAGCTGTCTCTCCAATCTTACAATTTACATTCCGGGAAAGACTTTCAGTTGAAGCCAGAGCAGCGAGATTGTCTAAAGTACCTCTATGAAGGAAAAGATGTAATTTCTCATCTGCCCGTGAGTTGCGCATCCTCCGCCAACCCCCCATGTGAGTCCCGCACCCTCCGCCAACCCCCCATGTGAGTCCCGCACCCTCCGCCAACCCCCCATGTGAGTCCCGCACCCTCCGCCAACCCCCCATGTGAGTCCCGCACCTGTGATGTTATAATATTGCTCGACCTTCGGGTCGGGGACCGATGCTCGGGCTACGGTGTCAATCATGAATAAACTTCACTTCCGACTTCGCACGACACATGGCTTGACATTACATGGTTGGCAGCTGTGGGATTTGCCAAATATTGCCCTATAATTGATGACTGAAAGTGCAAAAGGGTGATACAGGTAAAGATAGGATCCCAGACAACACTTGTGAATGACAGTTTGATGTGTACATATCAGCAAATAAGCAGATTGAAGCATATTAATGTTAGCCAATGTGAGCGAAAATTGGGGCAGATGATGAATGCCCTGTTTGGAAGTCAAGACAGACACTGTTAAAACTGTGTGTTAGTATAGCAAAAAAAAAAAAAAAAAAAAATTGCCCAAAAGTGTGGACAGCCTATGTAATCAATGAATTACATTTAGCATTCTAGGAGTAACACCCAGTCCAGTGTCCCCAACTACCAAAGTGTCAATTTGAACTCTGAATGTGGTAGTTGTATAGGAGTCAGCAGCAAATAAAATCACACGGTGTACCCATTCATGTTGAAAATAGTGTGTCTATGAAGTGTGACAGTACCCACAGTTATAGTACCGTAGACCCCATAGGAAACATACTGTCCAAGCCAGGTACAGGACTGACACTAGTGATAGTGGTTATCTTTGAACAACTAGAGGGTAAATCAGACTGGTCTGTTCAACCCAAATTGCCAAAATGGCAGCCAAAGAACATGCCCCAACCATGCAGTTTGCGGGTACAGGTGATAAAACCGAGAAGTATAATTTGTGGAAACAGCGCATGGGGCTGTACTCTGTAACCTCGACAAAAACTGGCGAAGCATTAGTGCCGTACATATTACAGTCTCTAGACGATGAAGGGCTAAAAATATATAACTCCTTCACTCTGACTGATGCCCAGAAGAAGGACCCGGAAGAAATATATGCGAAATTCGAAGAGAGACTGAAAATAAATAAGCCTAACTTCAGAGCTGCGAGGCTTGACTTGCACTTCATGTACCAGGAGAATGAGTCCCTGGATGAATTCTATACTAAATTCAGAGGTGTGTCAGTAGACTGTAGCTTTACCCCAGACGAGGAGAAAGAAAGGTTTGTCGAACAACTTCTTGCCAGCACCCCATTAGCCGAGTATCGTAAGTGGCTCCTTGGTCAGAAAGCTGACGTCACAATTGATGCAGTCCTTGAAGAGGGGCGACAACGCGAGACCACTGAGAATAGCCTAAACCACATTGACGAGCGGGGTAAGAGTACAAAAACTCAGACGACGGTTGATGCGATCCGCCAAGACGGACGACAGCGTAACAAGAAACAAAGCCGTGAACAACAATCCACCAATGAAAAGTGCCATAGGTGTGGGTTGTATCATGAAGATGATATAAATAGCTGCCCAGCTGCAGATATGAAATGTTTCAAATGTGGAAAAGTCGGTCATTGGGAAAAGAGATGTTGGATCGATAAAGCACAATCCTCCTCAGCTGACAAGAGCCGACGTGGGCGCAACTATCGGGGCCGAAGGGGTAAAGACACAAGGAAAAAGCATGTGGCCCAAATAAACACAAATGACACTGAGCCAGAACCCCAGTATGATGAATTCGAGACTGTAGAATACAGTACCCTTACGGTAGACGTTGCAGGTGTTACCGAGGGTACCGGGCGACGCAAGGAAGTGTACGCCAAGGTCGATATTGATGTGCCGGAGGATGGGGCTGACAAAAAAAGGCATGTGCTCAGCATGAAGGTAGACACTGGTGCTATGGGTAACACAATTCCTCTTAGGGTGTTCAAGAAAATGTTACCAAGCAAAATGAACTGTGATGGGACACCTAATCAGAAGGAGATAACCAGTACCAAGAACACTACTTTAGTGGCATACAACAACATGCCAATTGACTGCTATGGAAGCATAACTCTACCAAGCCGGTATGGCGACACTGAGTGGGTCAAGCATAAATTTTATGTAGTGGATGTCCCTGGTCCCGCAGTATGCGGCCTTCCAATGGCTGAGGATTTAGGCCTAGTGACAGTCAATTGTGCGATATCAGCTGAACCCAGTGCAAAAATCACGTCTGTCAAAGACCTACAGCTCCGTTATCCAGAGCAGTTTGATCGTATTGGCAACCTTCCAGGTAAAGCCAAGATATACCTGAAGGATGATGCAATACCGGTCATTAATGCCCCGAGAAAGTACTCGATCCACATCAAAGAGAAGCTCAAGGCTGAATTAGACAAGATGGAATCACAGGGGGTCATTTCAAAGGTGACTGAACATGCTGACTGGTGTAGCAGCCTTGTCACAAGTATAAAACAAGATGGTTCCATCCGTGTATGTTTGGATCCCAAGAAGCTAAATGAAGCTCTGAGGCGCTGTCCACACAAAATACAGACAATTGAAGAGATCAGCCACAAGTTCCATGGTGCAAAATATTTCAGTAAACTTGACGCGAAAGCAGGGTATTGGAGTGTAGAACTGGAAGAGGAAAGTCAGATCCTGACGACATTTAGAACACCATTTGGACGATATAAGTACAAGAAGCTACCATTTGGGTTAAATGTTAGCCAGGACATTTTTCAGCAAAAGATTGACCTGATACTAGAAAGCTGTCCTGGAACTGTCGGCATAGCTGATGACATAGCATGTTATGGAGCAACTGAGGCCGAACATGACAGCAACCTAATGAATCTCATGGAACAGGCGAAGAAGAATGGCCTGGTATTCAACAGCCAAAAATGTGACATAAAGAAGTCTGAGATCACATATTTTGGCATGGTATTCAGTGTTGCCGGTATGAGGCCTGACGAAGCCAAGGTGAAGGACCTCAAGGCCATGCCAGCACCCACCAACAAGAAAGAACTGCAGGAGTTCCTTGGACTGATAACCTACCTCAGCCCGTTCATACGCAACCTCTCAGCACAGGCAGAGCCAGTGAGGAAGCTCTTGTGCAAGGACACACCATTTGAGTGGTCAGCAGACTACCAGCATGTGTTTGAGCATCTCAAAACACTGATCAGCAAGGAAGCATGCTTAAAGTATTACGACACCGAAGCTCCCACATATCTGATGGTGGATGCAAGCGAACGAGGTCTGGGCGCAGCACTACTACAGCCAGACCGGTTGCAGGATGGTAGTTATACTATAGAGACCAGGCCAGTGGCATTCGCTAGTAAATCTCTATCTCCTGCTCAGAAGAACTATGTGAACATTGAGCGTGAAATGCTGGCCATCACTTTTGGCATCAAGCGACTACACATATACTTATACAACAGGCCATTCACTGTGTTATCAGACCACAAACCGCTTGAGATGATAACAGCCAAGCCAATGATGGTCGCACCACCAAGACTTCAGGCCATGCTGCTTGAAGTGCAGGACTATGACTTCCAGGTGAAGTACACCCCTGGTAAGGACGTAGGTCTTGCTGATGCTTTAAGCCGCCTGCCAAACCCAGCAAACTCAGAAGATGTGCCTTTGGACATTCGGATCGAGCATGTGCAGTTCTCCGAAGATAGATTAAGTGACATCAGGAGGTCTACCCAGGCAGACCCAGCTCTGAATGAGTTGAAGGAAATTATCTACTGTGGATGGCCGGAGACAATGAAGGAGTTACCTGTGCAAATACGCAACTTTTGGGCCTTCAGAGACCAGTTGAGTGTAGTTGATGGCGTAATCCTATGTGGTGAGAGAGTGTTTATCCCTGAGCCACAGCGCCAAGTTGTCTTAAAAAACCTGCACACGGGACACCTTGGTATTGTGAAGACCCAGATGAGGGCACGCCTGGATGTGTATTGGCCAAAAATCAATGATGATATAGAGCGGCTATGCAAGAACTGTACTGTGTGTCAGGAGCACCAGAGGTCACAAGTAAACGAGCCTATGTTGCAGACTGAGGTCCCAAGCCGACCTTGGAGCGTACTTGGCACAGATCTGTTTCAGTTAGGCAATGAACAATACCTACTGACAGCAGATTACTACACCAAGTTCCCATTTGTGGACAAACTACCAAATCCAGCAACCTCTGAAATAGTTGTAGATATACTTAAGAAATATTGTGGTGTGTTTGGATTCCCAGATGTGATTCGCTCTGATAATGGACCACATTACAGCAGTGCTGATTTTGCTAAATTCGAGAGGGAGTACCATTTCAAGCATGTCACATCGTCACCCCGTTACCCAAGGTCCAACGGGTTTATTGAGCGCCAGGTGGCTATTGCAAAGGGTGTTATCAAAAAAGCACAGCAATCTGGAGAGGACATCAACCTAGCTCTACTGCGGCTGCGGACAACCCCACTGACTGCCAAGGTGCCGAGCCCTGCAGAACTGATGTTCCAAAGGAGGATCAGAGACTCGCTACCAGTACTGATCAAGGGCACATCCCGTATGCACGAGGATGCACGGGAGGAACTCCAGAAAAAGCAAGTTCAGCAAAAGGCATATCATGACCGAAGCACCAAGGAATTGCCTCCACTCATACCAGGACAGAATGCTACCTACCAAAATGTACAGACTGGCAAATGGGACCAGGCTATTGTCCAAGCAAAGTCAGCAGAGCCCAGGAGTTACATAATAAAGACCCCAACAGGCAAACTACTCCGCAGGAACCGTGTCCATATCAGAGACACCCCCAGACCTACACCCCTTGACAACAGTGCACATGGAGCTAGGGTGGAGGCTGGTACACCTATTGAGATGCCAATACCGCAACCAGGGTCACCCCAAAAGGCTCCTCCAAGGATGCCACAGTTAAAGCAAGTTCCACCACAGTCATCATTCCCACAGGTGCTAGATGGTGGTAGTGTTGATAAGGGGAAGGTTGTCCCAGATACTGCACCACAGGTGACTTCACGGTCTGGGCGTGTTGTGAGAAAGCCACAAAGATTCTGTGAATGATTATTTTCAAGTGTGAAATTGCATCATATAGTTTATATGGCAGTGGAATAGTACATTGCCCACAGGACGGAGCATTTGTGTTATATTTTGGTTCATATTCACAAGTGATGGATAATCTATAAAAAGTATAACTGTTGTTGATAAGTCATAAGTTTAACTGTTTATCTAGTTAAAGACTGTTACAAACTGTTATTCAATTACCCAAGTTTGAGGTTGATGGACAGTGATATTTGAACTTTATTCTCATTTACTAAAACTGAGATACTGAGTGAAGAACAGGTTGTGGCTACATCCTAACTTTATTTGCAGAGACAATAACTAAGACATAGAGTTATCGAATATATGCATCTTTCATATATGAAGGGAGGGATGTGATGTTATAATATTGCTCGACCTTCGGGTCGGGGACCGATGCTCGGGCTACGGTGTCAATCATGAATAAACTTCACTTCCGACTTCGCACGACACATGGCTTGACATTACAGCACCCTCCACCAACGCCGCATGTGAGTCCCGCACCCTCCGCCAACCCCGCGTGTGAGTCCCACACCCTCCGCCAACCCCGCATGTGAGTCCCGCACCCTCCACCAACGCCGCATGTGAGTCCTGCACCCTCCGCCAACCCCGCGTGTGAGTCCCACACCCTCCGCCAACCCCGCATGTGAGTCCCGCACCCTCCGCCAACGCCACATGTGAGTCCTGCACCCTCCACCAACGCCACATGTGAGTCCCGGACCCTCCGCCAACCATGCGTGTGAGTCCTGCACCCTCCGCCAACCCCGCATGTGAGTCCTGCACCCTCCGCCAACCCTGCCTGTGAGTCCCGGACCCTCCACCAACGCCGCATGTGAGTCCTGCACCCTCCACCAACGCCGCATGTGAGTCCCGCACCCTCCACCAACGCCGCATGTGAGTCCTGCACCCTCCACCAACGCCGCATGTGAGTCCCGCACCCTCCACCAATGCCGCATGTGAGTCCCGCACCCTCCGCCAACCCCGCATGTGAGTCCCGCACCCTCCGCCAACCCTGCCCGTGAGTCCCGTACCCTCCGCCAACTTAGCATGTGAGTCCCGCACCCTCCGCCAACCCTGCATGTTTAGCCACAGACATGAATTACATGATCAAGAAGTGCAATGAATATACAGCCATCAAAACATCAAAATTCAAGTTTCTAGATGTGTCCAACTTTCTGGCAGCTGGTTGGCCCAATGTTGCCAAATTTTTGTGTGCTACCAGGGAAGACGTAAGTAGGTCACCTCACCCAAAGCGGGTAAAAAATGTCCGGACACATTGTCCCGACCCTCCCAGATGATTTACTTGGACACCGAACCCATTGGACCCCCCCCCCCCCCCCGCCAGACATAGAAGCCCAGACCTACCATAGATCTATCTATATGGGGAAATTTTCGTAGGCTCATATAGACGTAAGTAGGTCACCTTACCCAAAGCAGGTCAAAAATGTTCGGACACATTGTCCTTATCTCGCACCCCTCTGTTACACCATTCCCCTGTGCCCCTGTACCATGATAGGCCTAATACTCTGAGATACACTTCCCCATCCCCCTGTGCCATTCTAGGCCTACTTGGACTCGTATAATATGCCATTTCAAATGACACAGCACTCTGTTAGGCTTCCTGCCCCATCGTGAACCCATCCGAGACTCCTTCCCCCATATTTTCTATATTATTGATGGATATGATAATCCATCTCTATACGGTTTCCAGCCCTGGTTTGAACCCATTAAAATTTTTGTCAGAAATTCCTCTCCAAGAAATCCTAGAGTATGCCCTAGGTACCCTCAGCATTAACGTGTATATCATATATGCAGTAACACCCTAAACAAATGTATTCCTGTAGCAGTCCCTAATATCTAGGTTCGTAACCTAGGCTGGCCAAATGGATATGTTATTCAACATATTCAACTACTATCTGACAGGACAATATGGGCCAGTGTCCTGATTAGAAACTGCTGGGAATACAAGTGCAATGAAGTCAAAGTATAATGATGATATTGGTTCACATATATAAGCAAATGTCAATGACCATGGAATAGTTTTGCATCGTATTCACCAGTATGAGCATCCTAAATTGTCACATGGAAAAACCATTTGCCTAGTGAATGGAATTTTGAGCATTTTTAGACCGAAGTAAACCTTTGCTTCTTTAACACATGGGACCCCCCCCCCCCCAATGGTTTACTGAATAATGTATAATATATTGTAATAAACATCGGCCGGCGGCTCGGCGGTGGCCACCAAATCTCGGCGGTGGGTTCACACGGTGGCCGCTAGGGGGCGCGTCGGCGGTGACGTCACAGCTTTGTGACGTCACCATTGGCGGCCAGGGCTATAAAATGCGGTGTTCGGTGGTTTTCTGGGGGACGCGATCAGACACTCAGGTGGCCTACGTGAAAGCCTTCCTAAGGAAGTTCGGTGGCAGGTTTCTAGTCCATGAGCGAAGTGGCGTCTCTAAGCAAATATAAGTATCAGTAGAAGCAAGTAACTGATGACAAGTGCCTGTTAGTCCCTAAGGTCTCTAAGAAATAAAACAACAACAACAACGGCTGTAACTTTCTATTCCATTCTTTATACAAGTTGTCGACTCTGGTTATTACAATATTTACTCCTTTTATTGCACTACTGATGGGTATCAAGAACTGAACAGGCTCTAGAGTTGGAAGGGAGTCTGGAGCAGCAGCAGGCACGTTCCAGCACAGGTTGTGCCAATCATCCCCTCGCTCCCCTCGACAGCTTTTATCGACACACCTGGAAGGAGTACCTGTGATGACGGCACCCCATGAGGATGGGGAGAGTCTAGCCTCTACGGTCTGTACACAACAAGATAAGAAGCCCCTAGTTGACATCATCCTAGCCACCCTCCTGTGCAGACTGTCACATGTATGGGACTGGGTGGGCGATCAGGTTTATGTCATTGTATTGGTTTGGTTGATTTTACCTCCACTAATAGTATTGATTGATTTGTGTTTTACAGCACTTTAGCGGCACTAAGTGGCTATCCCGTGCTTCACAGGTTGATAATTTAACAGAGGAATGTATCAGTACCGCGCGTATGGGCACCACACACATCCTGAGGGGATAGGAAAGAGGAGATAAGTAGGCTAGGGAAGCCCGTCCACTAATAGTTATTAGAATTTAGCTTAGTAATTAAAATTTAACTTACGTCATTGGAGGAGATAAGAGATGGAAGTATCACCGTACGTAGGTACATCACCATGCATAGGTCCATGATTGAAACCTATGCCATAGAATGATAGAAATAGCTAATGCTATCTTTAAACCTGTTGATATACTTCAATTAACTAAGGATGAATACTATGGACCAGTTACAATACCAGAAATCAATAAATTTGTGAAGATAATGACTGCAATGCATAGACATCACCGTACATAGGTACATCACCATACGTAGGTCCAGCTCCATAAGTGGGTATAATTAATTGCAGCATAATCTATTCTTATTGTAGGGGCCGGCATCGTTGTATATATATATTAGTGCGGTTCATCCGAGAGACTTGTTCGGGTGGTGCTCGTTCCTTCTATGCCAACCAGGTGTCGCTTTGCAATACCCGTTCGGTACAAGAGGGGGCAGCACCATGCCTCGCGTCCAGCTTCTACTAAGAAGCCGGACGAGCCGCAGAAGGGGACTGGACTTGCTCCAGTCAAGACGTACACTTGTTATAGAGTATACGTGAATAAAGGCCTTAGGGACTAACAGGCACTTGTCATCAGTTACTTGCTTCTACTGATACGTATACAGTCAGCCCTCACTTCCTCGACCCTTTGGTTCCTCAGATCCCTCATTACCCCAGACAGAAAATTTACAACTTCCTCTATGTTTTATATTATATTTGGACTTAAATCCTAGAATATTTTGCTTCCTCAGACATTTTTCCTTGCATTTTCCAAACTCGAGGAAGCAAGGGCTGACTGTATTTGCTTAGAGACGCCACTCCGCTCATGGACTAGAAACCTGCCACCGAACTTCCTTAGGAAGGCTTTCACGTAGGCCACCTGAGTGTCTGATCGCGTCCCCCAGAAAACCACCGAACACCGCATTTTATAGCCCTGGCCGCCAATGGTGACGTCACAAAGCTGTGACGTCACCGCCGACGCGCCCCCTAGCGGCCACCGTGTGAACCCACCGCCGAGATTCGGTGGCCACCGCCGAGCCGCCGGCCGATGTTTATTACAATATATTATACATTATTCAGTAAACCATTGGGGGGGGGGGGTCCCATGTGTTAAAGAAGCAAAGGTTTACTTCGGTCTAAAAATGCTCAAAATTCCATTCACTAGGCAAATGGTTTTTCCATGTGACAATTTAGGATGCTCATACTGGTGAATACGATGCAAAACTATTCCATGGTCATTGACATTTGCTTATATATGTGAACCAATATCATCATTATACTTTGACTTCATTGTACTTGTATTCCCAGCAGTTTCTAATCAGGACACTGGCCCATATTGTCCTGTCAGATAGTAGTTGAATATGTTGAATAACATATCCATTTGGCCAGCCTAGGTTACGAACCTAGATATTAGGGACTGCTACAGGAATACATTTGTTTAGGGTGTTACTGCATATATGATATACACGTTAATGCTGAGGGTACCTAGGGCATACTCTAGGATTTCTTGGAGAGGAATTTCTGACAAAAATTTTAATGGGTTCAAACCAGGGCTGGAAACCGTATAGAGATGGATTATCATATCCATCAATAATATAGAAAATATGGGGGAAGGAGTCTCGGATGGGTTCACGATGGGGCAGGAAGCCTAACAGAGTGCTGTGTCATTTGAAATGGCATATTATACGAGTCCAAGTAGGCCTAGAATGGCACAGGGGGATGGGGAAGTGTATCTCAGAGTATTAGGCCTATCATGGTACAGGGGCACAGGGGAATGGTGTAACAGAGGGGTGCGAGATAAGGACAATGTGTCCGAACATTTTTGACCTGCTTTGGGTAAGGTGACCTACTTACATCTATATGAGCCTATGAAAATTTCCCCATATAGATAGATCTATGGTAGGTCTGGGCTTCTATGTCTGGCGGGGGGGGGGGTCCAATGGGTTCGGTGTCCAAGTAAATCATCTAGGAGGGTCGGGACAATGTGTCCGGACATTTTTTACCCGCTTTGGGTGAGGTGACCTACTTACGTCTACCCTGGTAGCACACAAAAATTTGGCAACATTAGGCCAACCAGCTGCCAGAAAGTTGGACACATCTAGAAACTTGAATTTTGATGTTTTGATGGCTGTATATTCATTGCACTTCTTGATCATGTAATTCATGTCTGTGGCTAAACATGCAGGGTTGGCGGAGGGTGCGGGACTCACATGCGGGGTTGGCGGAGGGTACGGGACTCACACGCGGGGTTGGCGGAGGGTGCAGGACTCACATGCGGGGTTGGCGGAGGGTGGGGGACTCACACGCATGGTTGGCGGAGGGTGCGGGACTCACATGCGGGGTTGGCGGAGGGTACGGAACTCACACGCAGGGTTGGCGGAGGGTGCAGGACTCACATGCGGGGTTGGCGGAGGGTGGGGGACTCACACGCATGGTTGGCGGAGGGTGCAGGACTCACAGGCAGGGTTGGAGGAGGGTGCGGGACTCACGGGCAGGGTCGGCGCAGGGTGCGGGACTCACACGCATGGTTGGCAGGACCATTTTTAGGTGCTCGACATCTCTTTCAAACGCCATGCTTACGGTTCGTACACGTGCGTTCTGTTTACTATATGTGCGCCGTGGGCGGTGCTTAGCGTGTGACGTCAGGAAAGTAGTCCGGTAGGTTCGGGCAGAGACGAGGTTAGGAGTCGCTGCCCGGGAGAGTGGTATGATTTGACATTTTGAGAACCTGAGACTTTGCTTTGGTATGTATTTCAGTAAATGTACATGATATTTTGAAGATTATTCAATAATAATGTGACAGATAATCTTTTGATCATAAATACGCAACCACAGGCAATTTGATAGAAAATACAATCATAGAGCACTTCGAAAGTAAGCATGTTCTTCAATTATCGCTCAATCATTGAGTCCCAGTTATGCCCAGCCTCCAGTCCAGGGGATCAATTTTTTGACAATTGATCAACAGGAGGTGGCCTGGTGGGTGATGGGTTTTAGGGTGATGCGCAAAAAAAAAAAATCGACACCTTTCAAAGGCCTTTGCTTTGTTGGCTTTGAGGGGGGGTGCCCCGGGTGGGCAAAATAATTTGTACCTATTATAGTATTAACAGTGAAAAGACATGTTACTATGGGATTTTTTTAAAGGTGCATTCATTCATAATTTTCGGTCTCCCCATGGGAGTAGGCCGAGAGATCTGCCTGCTTACAGGCAGAGAGCAACATGTATTCCTGGCTATAGTCACTATAGTTAGGCACTTACCTATTTTACAAATTTTATTCTTTGAATTTTATCTTATCTTATTGAGCAATGGAAAGAGCTAATAAAAAGAAGTGAATTTGTCTTTTAAATGAAGTCTTTGTGTCAAATTAAAGGGCAATTATGACTGGTTAAAGATGCCAAATCAAACCTATAATTCTGCCATAGTTAAGAGTTTAAATAGGGTCCAAATTTGTGATCAAGCAAGTTCAATGCAGAAGAACACTGCATTATAACACTATTTTTAATGATTTTCTGTTTTGAGAGGATAGATTATGCCTAATATTATGGACATTGATGGATATTATCCCTGTATAATAATTCAAAATGCTTTATTTAGACTCAAGTTTCCCTCCCATTTTAGCGGTCAACGAGAATCGTGGCAGAATTGTGGGGTCCTTTCCGTGAGTTTGAATAGTCATAATTTCTCTTTAAATGGACATAAAAACTTCATTCAAAAAGCAAATCCACTTCTTTTTATCATACCTACCCATTGCAAAACAGATATAATACATAGGATATAGTATTGGAAAACAGGGAACTCCCTAACATTGGGAAGCTAGATTGAATCTCTGAGTGAACCACACATCACAATTTTGGGGCTGTCTGTCAAACATCCGGAGGCCCTTTAGAAAAAATAAATCTAAACATTTTCTATACAATTTTTAACCAGAGAACGCGGGCAAACCATTCTTTTTTATGTGCTATGTCAACTTCATATGATAAAATGGTTTTAAAATTTTGCTTCAAGTTAAGTGTGGAGAAAGATTTTCTTCTCTGTACCTGATCCTAAATTAAAAATATGCATCCAATAGATCTCTTCAAGCCCTTTAAAATGGTACCTTGGTTGTACTGATACTCCTATGAATAACTTTAGAATCAATTAGGAAAGACAAGTGAGGTTACAGCTGTGGCTGATCACAACTTTCACACCTGCACTAGCAGACCCGCACACAACAGATAGGTCAGTGCCTACTATAGTATAGTGGCTCAAACACTTGGCTGTTCTGAACAAAGTACTCACTGTCAGTGAGTGTCAGTTTCTTGAAATTGTCCCTCATACTCACAAACATGTAAGTTTTCATGTACAGCAACATATAATGAGCAAAGGACAAGATATATCCAATAAATCTGACATGTTTATGATTAGCCTACACTACCACTCCTTCAATGGCTTCCATTTCAGCCTGCTGGAGTAAGGGAGGGGGATTTGAAAATCACCTGGATTATCAATTATTACATGCATTTCAAGTGCTTTGTGTATTGTGAATCTTTGGATATACATTGAGGGAAGTGTTGATGGAAGCATTGGACCTGACAGTAAGTACTTCTATGAGAATTGGTCACTCTGCCAGATTGGCTGAATAGATAAACTACCAACAGACACCTTTGGTCTCTGAGGGTCAGGACCCTCGGAGGTCTACGGAGTACATGGGAGGGGTAAAATTGAAGCCAAATGAAGGGGGAGATGAAGCCTGCACGGTATAGGCTAATACCGAGTACGGTACCGGCCCCTTTCAATACCGGTACTACCGGTATTGAAAGGGGTAGAAATTCCAGACCCAATAACCTTCATCATGTGCATAGGAAATCCATCAACAACCCAATTTTGTCATTGTTACACCAGCAAGAAATTCAAACTAGAGGTAAGCATTAAAAACGCGGATAACTCGGAAAGAATTTATCCTGTATGGATCCATGTTTCCCCCACCCATCACATACATGTACAAACAAATAGATGTAACTTTTGAACAAATAATGATAGGTCTTAGCTCTAAAAGCTGGGAGCACCCATGTGGTGTGACCAAGAAGGGTAGTCTACTTTTCAATCTCAATATATGGGTGTAAATAGAAGACATGGTGCCAGCTTGGGTATAGGTTCCAAACGTATGACATCAGCATTGTGTGGTTAACACAGGCCCAAAAAGAGCGGGAAAAAAGGTTTCCCAATGGAATATGTTTCCTTCACCATTGGAGGTCTAAAGGGTCGCCTCTCTGCTGTTCCTAGACAACTTTTTTTAATCTATCTATTGTATTAACATCCCTCACTTTTTTAAACAACTATGTACACTTTTATAATCACAACATCTTAGTCTAGCAGTATATGGACATATTTTTGGACAAAAATACTTCTTTAACCTTTTATTTCCACAAAGTTTCCCCATTTTTGCCTGTTTTGAAGGACCTCCAAAAGCGTCTTAATCCATGGTGGTGCCTATAACTCTTTCCGAGTTAAAGATGGTCAACAAAGGTTGTGCCACATTGAATGATTGTATGGTCAGTTATATCCCATGAAGTCAAAGCCCTCAGTTTGAATTTAGTAGTCGAAAGCTTGTGTGTATGAAAGCCACACTCTGACTCATGTTGGTTTATATTAGAAAAAGGAATCTCACCACCAGAACATAGATATCTGTTTAATGCGAAGTCCGCTACTCTGTACACTTGGTGCTTGTGACATGATATTTGACCATGAACCTCTAGCTATCTAGATGTGACACTAACTAGTTAGATACAGTAGTATTAGTTACATGTATATATATATATATATATATATATATATAAATATATATATATATATATATATATATATATATATATATATATATATATTGTGGTCCGCAATACCCCTTAAACTCGGACCCAACTCTAGTCACAAAGAGTGCAACTTGGTGCTCACTATCATATACATGTATAGAAACGGTGCTCAAAATACTGAAATCAAAAACGACACAATGGGAAAATATAACATATACAGTATTTTTCCGGCCTTCCTGCTTGGATGGCAGCTACCGCTTGAATGAGGTTTTCCAGTGAAAACTTCTACTATGACATCACAGTGTCAGTAGCTAGGATACCAGTGACATCACAAGTAACCATGGGTGGTTTGGTTGCTAGGTGAAAGTCAGGTTGTCAAGGGGATTCAACAAGTAGGTTTGTTGATATTGACAGACTTGGTGAAGCCAGGGGGGCTTCAGCAATGTGCGCAGTTTCGTCCCAGGGACTCATCAGGCTGCACTGTAGGCCAGTTAGAACTAGAATAGGGGTTGAACTAGATCTAGAGCTGACAGCGGTACCGATACTAAAAGGTTAGTATGGGATGGGTTGTTCAAAAACAGTTGCTGTGTCCAGTTGGTCTGGAGGTGGTGGACTGTGTTTAAAACTCAAGAAAAATGTGGGATTTAATCCAGGTGAGGGAAATTAGGTCTAGGGGCCAATTTCCTAGAAAATTATACTGGTATCAAGCTAGGTTTATTCAGGAGAATAAATACGACACTGGGCCCCTCCTACCCATAGTTGGGTAGGAGGGGGCATAGAGTGTGGAGAATAGAGACTACAACATGCCGGTGTGGGCTAAAAAAAAAAACAAAAAAAAGAAAAAAACATATACAGTATTAGTGACACTGTGAGAAGATTGATTTAGCCTAGTACCCTGTGAAACTATGCATACCCGTAACTGTTTTACATTTGACTTTGATAGAAGGCTATAAGCCAAACCTATTGTAATTCCTATTGTGTAGTGCGCACATTGAAGATTTTGATGTGTATGGGCAGAGATAGGTTGGGAAAAATTGTATCTTAAAAAGTCCCACAAATTCATTTCAGTATTTAACACTGCATTCATACCAATGATCATTAAGTTTGCTCCTCCCATGTTTCAGAACGAAGAGCCATGTTGCGGATGAATCCTACACGCATGGAACTGAAGCTCGATGACCATGAAGAGTATGAGGCAGTAAAGCGGGAACGGGAGGCAGAACGGGAAGCAAGTCGACGAGCAGCTCAGGCCTCCACCGACACTGAGGTGGCAATGACACCTGAACCCGACACACAGCGAACGCGCCAAGAGGCAATACACATGAGGATCGGTTATGATCCACAGCCCATGCCACAACCATCAAAAATGCCTGTACACCGATAGGAGAGATAAATATTGTTATGCGTATCAGTAGGATCTTCCAGTGCAGATTATCACATGGATTTTAAAACGTGCTGTGTTCATTAGACATTATATTGATAGAAAGTTTACTGGATATCCAGTGTGGTTATAAAAATGGGTCTAACTCTTTTGTATAAACCTTAAGTATTGACCTTGTATATAGAGGGCTGCTTCTACAGATGATCTGTGGTTTCTGCTCATCGACTTAATGAATGATCTAATTTTGATCTAATTATGATAGGCCTGAAAGAAAAGTTGAAATTAGCTTAAACATGACTTGATCAGATGGGGGGGGGGGAGAAAAAAAAGGGACGGGGACGAAGATAAGGATGGAGTACTGTAGCTTTCTTAGCCACTAAAACTCTTAATGGGGAAGACTGTAAATCATACATTTTTATTTAGTACGGTCACTGATAGTAATGTTAACATACCACAATACTAACGCGCCATATCGATGCTAATCGATGTCCAAAAGTTGAGAAATAAAGAGCTGAGAGGTAGTTAACAAAAATGGCTTTGCTGGTACAAGTTTACAATATAAACATGATATTAATTAAACCTATGACTGGGGTTCTGGCTAGTTAGTGTTCTTTTTGACCACCTAATTAAAAAATAAGGATACAACTGATTGTCACTTTTGGTCTGAATCCTTCTTATTACGAGTCATAATTTGGAGCCAATTCCCCTCACCATATTCAAGAATTGCTGGTGGTCCAGCCAGAAACCCCAAACGAAAGAACATCACGGTCGCCCCTCCCCCACCAGCTTAGATATTTATCCATGACACAAGGAGTATTTCACCAGTCCCCCCTCCCCCCATTTTCACATTTTCGATAAAATATGTATCCCCAGGTTTTTGGGGCCGATATTGTCCCATTTTTTCAGGGATTTTCATTTTCTGTGAATTTCATCCCTGGTCAAGGACCATGAAAGTTGGGTAAACTAGAATGCAAATAGTGTTTCTGCGTGAATCAAATTTTTCCTCAGGGAGATGAGGTTCATTTTTACCTTTCCTCTTTATCTTCCATCCATTCATCTTCAGATGTTTTTCACCTCTCCTGCTCACCCATGCATCTGTCCCTTCATCCCCTCCTCGTGATTTTTGCCTCATATCCAACTTCCAACTGCCACCTTCTCCCACTACTAACCTTCCCAATGTTCCCCTTTGCCCCGCTTATATACTAAACCCCGGTCCAGTCCCCCACAGTCTGCCTCTGCACTGAGTTTATCATGCCCCCTCCCCCTGCTCCCATACCCTGCCTCTATCCTCAGTCTCCCGCACCCTGCCTCTGCCCCAATCTGCCATACCGTGCATCTGTCCGCAGCCTCTCACACCCTGCCGCTGTCCCCAGTTTCCAATACCCTGCAATGTGGAGTGGGGACCTTCGTTATGATGGCAGGAAGGAGCAGTACAATTTCATCGGGATCCATGAAGGAGTATTCCCCTTCCGTACCAACAGTCAATTCAATTCAATTTTCAATCTTTAGAATTTTTTATTCTACAATAACGGTACAGTACATTGTGATGATACAAGATATAAGATCATTGGAATCCTGTTTTTTTATGAAACGCTTGGCACAGCGTATGATTTATATAGTATAATAAAGGGGCGGCCTCTTTGTGCATACTGGATTCGTAAAAGGCGACAAACTCAAGGTTGCTTGTGACATGAAGAGAGCATTTGGGCAGCTGGTGTCTATATGAGCGGGCCAAGGCCTACATGATTGCCCTTTGTCATGAGAACCACATCTGACTGATCATAGGCCATGATTTGTCTGGCCCTACCTAAGGGACCAGGCAAATAAACGAACACTTGCTATCCTTCGGGAAGAGAAGACGAATGAAGGCCTGGTAGCAGTTTTACCCCACAAATCAATGGATATACCCCCAGTTTCCCATACCTTGCCTCTGCCCCCTGTCTCCTATACCTTGGCTCTGCCCCCCCCCCATTCTCCCATACCCACACTTGAGTTTCTCATACCCTGACTCTGCCCCCACCCTCCCATATATAGACTACCCTGCATCCATTCCCAGTCTCCCACATCCTGCCTCTCTCCCCAGTCTCCCACACTCACCATCCAAGTTTCCCATATCCTGCATCTGCCCCCCACCTCCAATACCCTGGCTCTGCCTCAGTCTCCCATACCCTGAACCACTCCCCGTTCTCCCACACCCTGCCTCTGTCCCTAGTCTCAGTTTACCATACCCTGCCTCTGCCCCCCGTCTCCCAGACCCTGCGTCCATCCCCAGTCTCTCATATCTTGCCTCTGGCCCCAGTCTCCTCTACCCTACCTCTGCCCCCAGTTTTTTTTTTTTTTTAAAGGTTTGAAGCCCACCAAGCGCGAAGCGTTGAAAGGGGCAGGTGCTGTAGTGCAGTGGACCATCGCACCGGAAAAAAACCCCAAAAAACCTGTGAAAGGTGGAGAAAATAAGAAGGAAGCGAGGTAATTAGAGGTGAAAAAGAGCACCTGCCAAGTAGCAGGGTGAGTACAAGGTATTAGACACTCAACCTTACAAACCACTACCTGGCTCCCCCAGGGCAGTACCATGGGGTCTCCACTCATGGGTCGGTACAGACTGGGGCAGACGGCCAACCAGAGACCAAGACATAGGCAACTTAGTTAGAAACAGTACCACAGGTGTCTGTACACAATAAATCCAGGGCAAAAAACCCGTACATCTTTAGAGTTCACACATACCAGGGCATGTTGAGCCTAGTCAAGGAAACGATTATACTGGGACGCACACTTAGGTCTGTGACGTGCACCAACACCATGAGCCTGAACAGGAGGTAGGTTCCCACAAAGAGTACACCAATAAAGGAGACCCTAAGTGAGATAGTAAGTAAGGTTGACTTACCAGGGGAGATGTAGTGAAATGAGATGAGATGAAGTACGGTACAGTAGAGAGTGAAGCGATGAGAAGCACCGGCCAGTCGAGTGTGCCCCCAGTTGCCTATAGCCTGCATTTATACCCACCATCCCAGTCTCCCGTGCCCACATGTTGAATTTTTAAGAAAGGCCCTTCTCCCATGTACATGTATTTATTTTTTGTCTCTTCTTGACACTGAGGGCCGAGTCATTTTTTGTTAGCTGGGGGGGGGGCTTGTTGTCTTTTGCAGATAGCTGATTTTTTTTCCCGACCCCTACCAATTTGCTTAAGTTAGGCCTATCACGACCTCCCCCACTAACTTTTGCTAAAGTTAGGCCTATCACGATCTCCCCCACTAAGAACTTATTCTTACCCATTTGAGAAATGACCCCCCCCCCAAAAAAAAAAAAAAAAAAGTGTGTGTAGGCCTAATGATGTGTCGCAATGGAATTGCCAGGGCCATAGCCGCGTCTACCCTCCACAGTCCCAGAGGTATAAATGGTCCCCATTAAATTGCTCTGGAGATAAGCTTTCTGATAGTTTTACGGTTTTTCAATTGAATAATTATGAAGGATCTATAGACAAAAACCAATCTGAGGAAAATTCAATACTTTTAGAAAGCTGCCATCATTAGGAAAGGCTACCCCTCTCAGTTCCTCTGGTCCATAGTCCCCATCTACCAGTACCCCTTCCAATTCCAGTTCCTCTGGTCCATACACCAAGAATAGTATAGGTTCCCTAGGATATGTTACTCCATAAAGTCCTATAGTGCAAGCCACCCCCCTCTACCCCCCCTTCAAAGTAGGCTCCCTTTTGTGTTCAGTATTGGGTCCTATGTATGATAAGGGGGTTTATAGAGATGTCAGGAATCTTTATCAGAGTGATATCAAATGGAAACAAGGGGCCACCTATACCAGAAAATCCTGCTGGATCCAAAATTTGTGGTCTTGATTCTCAAAAGTTGGCCAAAGGTACCTAAAAATGAGGTTTGATGATGAGAATATTTTAAAAATGTATAAAGGTTATATTGAAAATGATTGGAACTATTTATAGATGCAACATGCTAATCAAAGTCAATACCTGAATCTACATATCCTAATGTGTGCCTGTCTCAACCTGACAAGTACTCTACCTGTGTATGGCTCTACCTCTCCCACATACTGCCTATCCCTTAGTCTACCTATCACTCATACTACCTATCCCTTGAAACATCTAGAGTTTAATTAGGTTTTCCCTCACATGGCTTAAAGGATTAAAGTTTACCCCTCACCTTTGTACCTAATTTTCTCTGTACATTCTTACCATTAGTCTACCTATCCTCAATCTGCCTATCATTCACTTTACCTATCCCTCATGGTGACTATCCCCCAAATCTGCACATCCCTCATATTTGACTGGCACATCTGTGATATTACCTAGCACCAATGTATCTTTTGAATATGCTCACCTTACAAGGTACCCTCTGTACCTATCTCTTAAACTGTTTATTATCTATCCTCCTTGCTACCCATCCTCTTCAATACCTATCCCTCAAGCTCACTTTATAGCTTTCCTGCCTATCACAGCTTGATCAGCTGGGATAGCTCACATCCAACCTTTGTTATGATCTCTTAGTCAACCTATCCCCTAAAGAACAAATCCAACAGTCTACCTCAAGCATACATCTACTGATCACTCATGCTATATATCCTTGAGGTTACCTATCGTTCAGGCTGCCTATCCTTCATGGTATATAGCCCTCTGCCTACCTAACCAGCTATCTATGTATCTCTCACCTTGTATGCTATTCCTTCTACCTTTATAGTAGCTCTTATAGTCTATGCCTTGTGTAATATACCTATCGCTCATTGTACCTATCCTCAAGTCTGCATATCACTTATGTTTACCTTACATATCCCTCAGGCCATTGAATTATCATGCTTTTCTAAAGTGCCTCACCATGGCTATCATTAGACTAGCTAACTTCCTATCCTACATGTATGTTGTTTATTCCCCTCTTCCTATCCTTCCTGCTGCATATCGTTCATGCTATCCCACTTGACAAGTTAAAAAACTGAGGGCTATATACCATGAAGGATAGGCAGCCTGAAGGATAGGTAACCTCAATGATATATAGCATGAGTGATAGGTAGATGTATGTGTGAGGTAGACTGTTAAATTTGTTCCTTAGGGGATAGGTTGACTAAGAGATCAAAATGAAGGTTGGTTGTGAGCTATCCCAGCTGATCAAGCTGTGATAGGTAGGAAAGCTATAAAGTGAGCTTGAGGGATAGGTATTGAAGAGGATGGGTAGCAAGAAGGATAGGTAATAAACAGTTTAAGAGATAGGTACAGAGGGTACCTTGTAAGGTGAGCATATTCAAAAGATACATTGGTGCTAGGTAATATCACAGATGTGCCAGTCAAACATGAGGGATGTGAAGAGTTGGGGGATAGTCACCATGAGGGATAGATAAAGTGAATGATAGGCAGATTGAGGATAGGTAGACTAATGGTAAGAATGTACAGAGAAAATTAGGTACAAAGGTGAAGGGTAAACTTTAATCCTTTAAGCCATTTGAGAGAAAACCTAATTACACTCTAGATGTTTCAAGGGATAGGTAGTATGAGTGATAGGTAGACTAAGGGATAGGCAGTATGTGGGAGAGGTAGAGCCATACACAGGTAGAGTACTTGTCAGGTTGAGACAGGCACACATTAGGATATGTAGATTCAGGTATTGACTTTGATTAGCATGTTGCATCTATAAATAGTTCCAATCATTTTCAATATAACCTTTGTACATTTTTAAAATATTCTCATCATCAAACCTCCTTTTTAGGTATCTTTGGTCAAATTTTGAGAATCAAGATCACAAATTCTGGATTCAGCAGGATTTTCTGGTATAGGTGGCCCCTTGTTTCTATTTGATATCACTCTGATAAAGATTCCTGACATCTCTATAAACCCCCTTATCCTACATAGGACTCAATACTGAACACAAAAGGGAGCCTACTTTGAAGGGGGGGTAGAGGGGGGGGGCTGTTACACTGTGTCCATAGGTAAAGCTCTGAGTTTCACCTCCTATCTATTGAAGCTTCTTGCATATATATAGTCCCCATCTACCCCTCCCATTTCCTCTGGTCCATAGTCTTCATCTACCCCTCCCATTTCCTCTGGTCCATAGTCCCCATCTACCCCTCCCATTTTGGGCTTCCCTAGCCCACTTAAAAGGGTCTATGTCTCCTCTTTTCTATCCCCTTGGATGTGTGTGGTGCACATATGAGCGGGCATTGACACATTCCTCTGTGAAATTCTGTAATATCGTTTTCGCCATGAATATGACCTCAGCTGTTGAAATGGCGTTAAACATCTACTACTCACTCACTCACCCCTCCCATTTCCTCTGGTCCATAGTTCCCATCTACCACTTCCAATTCCTCTGGTCCATAGTCCTCATCTACCTATTGGGATATATTTGCGTGGATTTGTTATGATGATGTAACATTATATAAATTGAAACTTATATATGTGGAATCATCTATGATATTATAAGAATATTGTATTTTAATACATATTTGCTTGTTAACTTTGAAATGTTTGTGGTAGCCTGTGGTTACTACAGACTGCTTGCAGGTGGAGTTAGGAAAAGGTGTGAAAACTTGTCAGATTTAGCCATAATCCATACAGGATGTAGTGGTGCAAGCTGGGACTTACTCCAGGGTGTGGGAAGCTAGGTATAATGGAAGGTGCAATAGCAATGTGTGAAACTGTGTGGGATCATATCTGTCTCACATAGTGACGGTAGGCAATCAGCCTTACCCTAACATACCCCTCCCATTTCCTCTTGTCCATAGTCCTCATCTACCGCTCTCAGTTCCTCTGGTCCATAGTTCTCATCTACCCCTTCAGTCTTCTGGCCCATAGTTCCCATCTACCCCTTCCAGTTCGTCTGCTCCATAGTCCCCATTTACCCCTCCCAGTGTATTTGTCTATATGTTGTACCTACCCCTCCAGTTCCTCTGGTCCATAGTTCCCATCTACCCCTCCAGTTCCTCTGGTCCAAAGTCCCCATCTACCCCTTCCAGTTCCTCTGGCCCATAGTCCCCATCTACCCCTCCAGTTCCTCTAGTCCATAGTTCCCTTCTACCCCTCCCAGTTCCTCAGGTCCATAGTCCCCATCTACCCCTCTCAGTTTCTCTGGTTCATAGTCCCCATCTATCTCTCCATGTGTGTTTGTTTGTCTATATGTCATATCTACCCCTTCCAGTTCCTCAGGTCCATATGTCCCATCTACCCCTCCCAGTTGCTCTGTTCCAATCTACCTCTCCCAGTTCCTCTGGGCCATAGCTCCCATCCATTTCTCCCAGGGCCTATGGTTCTCCAGGCCCCATCTACCCCTCGCAGGGCCTCTTATTCTACAGGCTCAATCTATCGTTCTCTTGAGGGCTTCTCGTCCTTTTGTCCCATCTTAAACCCTGCCCTCCCTGAGGGCCTCTGGTGCTTCAGGTTCAATCTACCCATTTTAGGGTATCTGATGTCTCATGTTCCATTAACCCCCTCTCCACAAACAGCAACTTATCCTTAAAGGATCATCGCCCCCTCCTAGGAACTCCGGTCTTTTAGTACCTATTTACTCTTTCCAGGACACGTTGGTCTCATATAATCCACCCAGGACCACGGGTCATTCAAGTCCCAGGGCTTCTAGTCCCAAACTTCCCTCCCACTCCCTCACCCCCGCAACTTCAGAAGTGACCTTCTCAGATCTAACATATTTTTCTCCCCACATAAATCTCTGAGAAGGACCTCTGATACGTTCATCCTCAAAAAGCACCAGAATGCACAATCTGGCTTCTCAATAATAATAATAAAAAATCCTGGGGGAGATACCCCAAGACCCCCCAAGTTTCACCAATGAATCACACTTGTGAGAAGGATCTGTACACTTTTAAGGGATAAGGTGTTTTTTTTTCTTGTCCACAGTTTGCAGATTGATTAAGTGCCTATACCATGAGAATCGCCATTTTGTCTTAACCATCAAATCTTTCTTCAGGGGGTGGGACAGGGGCATACTTGGGGTAAAATGTATACTTGAGGTGAAGTTCATAAGGGGGCATGCTTATAAGTTAAATAATCTTAGTTAGTACATATGACTAATGTGTGACTAACAATGTCTACTTTATTTTAGTCACATTGACTACCCAGATCAGTTTCTCTCTCCAACCACAATCTTGTTGTTGAATAAGGTATCTGCTGGGAGTTTCAGGCAAGCTAACTTATCTTAGTCACTGTCACTTAGTCACTTTGACTAAGATCTCTTAGTGACTTTGACTAAGCCATATTGGCATAGTATTGCCTTTACATACCAGGTGGCAGCGTGGTTTGAAACAGGATTTTCTGGTGGCTGTGTACCATAAACTATTCGATGGCTGTCAAAATTATGGTGATTTTCAGGCGCTGTATAATTTTGAGGCTTTCACAATTCAATATAACATCAAGCTTGGCAAAATATGTCAAATAGTTTAATGATTTGTTAAATAAACTAGGTAGACAGATAATTACACCTTTTCTGTGGGAATCTAGATAAGTAAAATATCCACAGATGTATCTGCTTCTTTGTGGGAAACCCAGAGTAATTGACTCCGGAGCTCTAATGAAAATGATGTGAGGCATTTCACATGTATTCTTCCTAAATGATGAGATAATTATTTGTGGGATGTGGATCCTATACAGAGCTTACACTCATTATAAGATTGCGTACTTAGTCAAAACCACTGAAGAATCTTAGTCAAAATCAGGCAAGCCAAGGCAATTTGGGCACTTTGACTAATGGTTAGTTGTATTTGACTAAGAAAAACTTGGACACTTAAGTAGTATAATAGATGGTCTTTTCTGAATATTATCCAGAAAAGACCATCATATTTGGATTATCCAGAGAAGACCTCCTATTTTTAGATTATTTATAAAAGAGGTCGTTTATAGATATATTTAATTTATCTATAAAAGAGGTCGTTTATAGATATATTTAATTTATCTATAAAAGAGGTCGTTTATAGATATATTTAATTTATCTATAAAAGAGGTCGTTTATAGATATATTTAATTTATCTATAAAAGAGGTCGTTTATAGATATATTTAATTTATCTATAAAAGAGGTCGTTTATAGATATATTTATATTATTTATAAAAGAGATCAGTTAATGTATATGTTTTGCTATAGAAACATAGAGGAAATGGAATTAGTTCCACATGACCTATAGATCTATGTAGTTATAGTTCTTTTAGACCTCTCCAGATGGGAGTGCGAACTACATAGTTCTTTTAGATCCCTCCAGATGGGAGTACGTGCAGTACCAGCGTCATCACGATGCTTTGCTTTAAAGTGAAGTGTTCAGAGTAACCACAGCTAGTAGCTTAGACCAATGGAACTCACATTGCAGTTTACTGTCCACCGCTTGTATGCTTTTGAAGGGGCCGCATGGGAAATTTTCATTATTTATTATCTAAAAAAACTGCAGAATTTTTCAAAAATCTATTTGGACATGGTAAGGAATGAGCAAAGGGAGCCATATTTGGTATCAAATTAAAGCTTACAGTGCAAGGAGTATTAATAACATGATGTTACATACAACCTAGACATTTCCAGCCACTGGTACCCATATAATGAATAATGAAAAAAGCCTCATTAATTTTCAAAATGGCTTGAGCGGTAAATTGTGATCTAACTTCCCATGGCCTTATATAATAAAGCTATAGGCAAAAGGGATTAAGCTGCTCACTATAAGCCATAGTGAGTAGATTATAATAAAGCCTATAAGCAATGATAATTTGAGCTGTTTTTATAAATGCTAACACTTGAATAGGAGTAATTTTGGTACATTATTTATAGAGATATATTTAGACTAACTCCTCCTAGTGCTTTTGATAGTTCTTATAAATGCCGCCAGATGGGAAAGCAAACAGTCAGTGGCTTAGAAACTATCTATGCAGCTATAGTTATTATAGATCCCTCCAGATGGGGGACAGGCAGGCAGTCTTCCAGCCTTTCACTTGTGTTATCACAATGCTCTGTTTTTAAAATGAAGTGCTGTGTTGCCTTAGGCATAACGGTTCCCATTTATGTGTTGCTTCGTGGTGACTGGTGACTGGGTCAGTGAGTCACTGAGCCTTAGGCCTGCTGCTGGATGTGTGTGTAAACGTGTATACATATATGTATAAGTAGGAGCAGCTCGGCACACTTTTTTATTTAGGGTTTTAGACTATATGTGTAGCATTATGAAGTCTTTGTGTTCTTCCCTATGGCAGAGTAATTACAGACTAGTTTTTATTATAAAACTTTGTATTTAATTACCTTAAACAAATCAGCGAGTCTTTTAGTGAGTTACCATAAAATCCTCTGTATAAGCCGCACCCGCGTATAAGCCGCACCCTGAGTTAACAGCTTTGCTAGAAGCCTTCCCAGGGTTTGAAAAAAAGTTTCTTATTCCTTCCTAAATCTTATATAAGTAAATCCCTGCATGTAAGCCGCACTTTGACTTTCTTGAGGTGTTATAAGCTGCAGCAGAGACTTAAAATGGTTTAAAAGCTGTAGCTTATACAGCACTTAGTGAGTCAGTTAGTGAGTTTGTACTACAGCGAGCAGCTTATATAGAGTCTTAGCTGCTCGCTGTAAAAGGCAAGCTGTTGATATGGTTATGGTGAGAAGCTTACACAGTATTTGAGCTGCTCTTTGTTATAGGTTAGGTATAGTATATTGCTCAATTTTTAAAAAAAGTAGATCTTTCGTTATATATTTACACATGTTTAATATGTATAAATATACATCCATCAGTCACCACGTGAAGGTAGATCTACATGACTGACATAATTTTGAAAAAATAAAGGCCTAAAGTTAAAAATTTTGGAACAAAAACAATGTTTCCTATCTCTTTATGAGCTAAGTAGATATATAGATACATATGAATGGCATATATTGTATATTTCATTTTACCTAACCTATGTTGAATAAAATGAAGATATTGAATGCCTTGTTTTTAGCTTTTATTTTCACCCGATCTGGATCAAGTGATAACATAAAGCCTAATTATTTGAGAAGCAGATTTTTAACCAGATCTGGATCAAGCATAAAAATACAGCTTCCTTATTTATACATATACCTACATGCTTAATATGCAGAGACAGGTGAATACATTGCTTTTGTAGTTATTTCAAATGAAGTTGGAGAAGGCTTTCATTTTCTATCGTGTTTCTGATGATCTGAAAGAAGGAAAAATTCTTGATTGCTTGAGTCAGCCCTTTTTGTTCTATGTTTTTTATAATCAGCATGGTAACATCTAAATCTCTTATGTAGTATGATTTCCCTACATATTTTTTTTTGTGAGAAAAATATGTTCCCTTCATGAACATTTGAGCCAAGAAAAATATGAAGTCTTTCTTGGTAAATCCTTTTTTTGCCAATTTTGCGATATCTTTTGATCTAAAGCAGGCCAACATTTCATTTTCATTTATTATTTGACTCAGTAATTGAGCCAAATAGAAGCTGTGCCCTTTGTCTATTTTGCAATTGAATAAAAAGATAGCCTGAAAAATACGCAAAGCACTTTCTATTGCTACGTATAATGACTTTTTTGAGGGCTGGTGTTTGAAAATGTAACTTTTATGGCTGGCTTCTTTGTACATTTCATGTGAATAATGACAGACAGAATTGTGGTATGGGCACATTTTGATATAGTTTTGCCCTGTCCAGTAGCTTTTTATAGATAGCTTTCCACATTTATTTTGTTTCCCATCTAAGCAATCACACAAAGAATATGAATCTTGTTTCCTTCTTTTAAATCCTGTTGGAACACTTACCTTATTAAAGGCTGGTAGTTTAATGCTCAAAATCCGAGCAAATAGAAATAAAATATCCTGCATTGAGTAAGCCTTCCCCATTTTTCTGGTTCTTTGCCATTTTCCTGTTTAGTTTGAGCATATAAAGGGTAAAAGCATTTTTTATGAAATAGGGAGGAGCTATGTAAATAGGGAGGGGTCTGTTTCATCCAATCCCTGTAGCTATAGTTAAACAGACAGGAAAAGTAATTGCCATTGTGCAGTTAGGTTGAATAAGGCACTGCGTAGTTAGTTTTTAACCTGGCTTTTTATCAGTGGTAAAAAGTAGGATTTTGCGCAGTTAGTTGAATAAGGCACTGCGTAGTTAGTTTTTGATCTAGCTTTTTATCAGTGGTAAAAAGTAGGATTTTGCGCAGTTAGTTGAATAAGGCACTGCGTAGTTAGTTTTTGATCTGGCTTTTTTATAAGTGGTAAAAAGTAGGATTTTGCGCAGTTAGTTGAATAAGGCACTGCGTAGTTAGTTTTTGATCTAGCTTTTTATCAGTGGTAAAAAGTAGGATTTTGCGCAGTTAGTTGAATAAGGCACTGCGTAGTTAGTTTTTGATCTGGCTTTTTATTAGTGGTAAAAAGTAGGATTTGCGCAGTTAGTTGAATAAGGCACTGCGTAGTTAGTTTTTGATCTAGCTTTTTATCAGTGGTAAAAAGTAGGATTTTGCGCAGTCAGTTGAATAAGGCACTGCGTAGTTAGTTTTTGATCTAGCTTTTTATCAGTGGTAAAAAGTAGGATTTTGCGCAGTTAGTTGAATAAGGCACTGCGTAGTTAGTTTTTGATCTGGCTTTTTATCAGTGGTAAAAAGTAGGATTTGCGCAGTTAGTTGAATAAGGCACTGCGTAGTTAGTTTTTGATCTGGCTTTTTATTAGTGGTAAAAAGTAGTATTTTGCGTAGTAAGTTGAATAAGGCACTGCGTAGTTAGTTTTTAACCTAACTTTTTATCTGCAGTAAAAAGGGGGAAATCCTTTTCTTTCTGCGCAGCTATGTTTGAATCAGGTATTGCATAGTTATTTTTTGATTTGCTTTTTTATTTGTCGTAAATAAAGGTGGAAATTTATATTTTTTACGCATTTGTGTTTAGAAGTTAATGCCCAGTTTTATTTCAGTCTATCGCACAGGAATAGGGTAGACAGTAGGAATAGATATATAATGATAAAGTCATGACAATAGAGTGTTGTTTTTTACCAAGATTTTTTATTTCATAGACAGATAAATCTCACTTTACTGCGCTGGTGAGATTTTTCGCTGTTTAGCAGAATATTTCATGAGTATACGTATTAATTTTTTAGGATTGACATCCATAGACCTGCCAAGGTATCCACTATAGTTGACGCTAGACCTACCATGGTATCTGCTGTTGTCGATGCTAGCCCTCAATGGGTTAAGCACAGCATGAGTGGTAGGTTTTTTACGAGTTATAGCATAGCAAGTGCAGTGCTGTTGAGTTAATATAATACTACGTTGTACTTTATAATAACATGTTTTGATTAAGTGCTGGAGAGGCTTGAGCACATGAGGCTCCTTAACCTTTGAAACAGAACCACGCCTTTCTTATTCCAGATCACATTTTTTGGATATGCTCTTGAAGCATTGTAAGTACTATGTATACTTTTTAAGAGCAATTTCATCACTTTACTGAAACTACAGTAAATCTTAATTGTTAAGATAGGTGAAAATTTAAAGCTTTAGTTTTTATGTATGTATTATTGTTTTAGTCTACGTTAATCTGTCTTCATTAAAAGCTGCGTGGTTTTTTTGGTCAGTGCCTATTGTCTATCCTTTCTAAGGTTTACCCCATTAGCTTTTTTAAACCTTGCTTGTGTATCAAGTAAAAGCAGAGCAGGGAACTACGTCTTGAATAAAGATATATGTATATATATGGGGTACATCTGTAAAAAGGGAAATAGCGCAGAGTTAACTCTTTAAGAGCCTCAGTTTTTTTGTTTTTATGCTTTATCCCTTTGACTATCATGCTGCTGTTGTAAAGAGCCGTTAACATTTTTGTTTTATTTGACTGTTATGCTTGTTTCACAGACAATAATGTTACTATAATGCAGAGCTGTTACGGTGATAAATTATTCGTTATGGATATATTTTCTGCATTTTTATAACTCAAGAGCATTATGCATTAATGTAGTCACCTTTAAAGATCTATAACAGAAGATTTATACATGGAAGCAACTACCTTTTATGCGAAGATTTATATATGGAAGTTACTGCGTCTTAACTAAGATGTATAAATGGAAGTAACTATGTTTTATGCGAAGATTTATATATGGAAGAAACTGCGTCTTAACTAAGATGTATAAAAAGAAGTAGTTATGTTTTATGCGAAGATTTATATATGGAAGAAATTGCGTCTTAACTAAGATCCATATATGGAAGTAACTACGTCTTAACTAAGGTCCATACATGGAAGTAACTACGTCTTAGTAAACTTCCATATATGGACTATTGCGTCTCAACTAGATAATGATATGTAGACAACTAGCATAGTTACATGTTAATCTCATGGTGTTTTATCGTTTTCAAGCCTGTAGCTTAAAAGAAAATACTTAAGCCTGAAAAGATCTGAGTGGCTGCATTTCCACTTCATCTCTAGCTGTGCTAGGAGTAGATTGATTAGGTCTGTATATTACGGACCTTTTACGTTTTTTAATTAACAGTGCTGTGATTATTGATACACATATCACCAAAGGTGTTAATGCACTACCTATTACAATGCCTGTAATAGTCATCCATTTTCCCCTTGAGGGGTTAAGTGACGCAGGGGGAGAAGAGGGGCTCACAGAGGTAGAGTTTGGCCCCTCCCATATCGTCTGAGGGGTGATATAAGTTAGTGTTCTTGAAGGCGCGATAGATTTGGTGCTTGGTGATCCTCCGTGTAAGGAGTCTGGAGAGACAGATACAGTTTTCCTTTTGGTCCCTGACGTTGGAGGCGAATTTGGTTTCCTTCTCAAAGAAGATTCCCATGCCAAGGTAGTGGGAGAGTTAAACACGGTTTCCTTCCTGCTACCTTTTTCAGAGGTAAGTATTTTCCTGAAATTGTATGAAAATTTAACAATTATTTGATCACATTGTATGAACCTTTAGATTTAAGCAGTGTATAATTGTTTAAAGTTGATCAAATCTGGATGTAAAGTTGCTTAAATCTGTTAAATGATCGTTTTTATGCACTTTTTATCAGCTTTAAGCGGGAAATGCTTTAACTTGCTTTAAGTGGATAAAAGATGCTTAAAGAAGGCTATCAAGCACATTTAAGCAACTTTACACCCAGATTTTATCAACTTTACATTGCTTAAATCTGAAGGTTCATGCAGTGTTAGATATGAAGTTAAGGGAAATATAATTTTCAGGTAATTACACTAGCATAAAATTAAGCTGATTTATGTATATTTTATAAATGAAATACAGATTGAATATTTTCATTGTTTTATTAGAAATAGATAACAATAATTTTATGCTTACTTGTTATCTTTAGAGAAGCTGATTTTTTCTTTTGCTTGCTGAATTTCCTTAGTGGGAAAAGTAAGAGCAGGATGAGAAATCATAGACGTTGTTCTTGAAGTAGAGCTAGTTTGAGTGAGGAAGGACGGCAGGAGAGGTTTAGAAGTAGAAGATCTGGTAGAATTAGCAGTGGATGAATCCATATCATGCTCTGTGAAGGCTGCGGACAAAGCCTCTGGGCTAATGTCATAGAGGAGAGGAGGATGGGTTACGTGCTCCACAGATAGGATTTTTTGGTTCTTAGGCTTCAGGTTGGTCTCAGTAGCTAACGTTGATCTGAAAATAAAGAAATGAAAAATATTCTTAAGTTATAGTATTTTATTACATGATATTTTTGAAAGTGAAACTTTACGTTAAGTTTGGGAATTGTTTGAACCAGATATTATATTGTATTTTCTTGGTTTTTGTTTTTGAGCTCTATGTTACCTGCTGATTTAAGAAAGGTTTATGTCCTTTGGTGTCAGAGGTCTGAACATGGTAATAGTGTGGTTTTTTTACATCAGCCTTTAAACTTACCTTGGAAAAGAAGTAGGGCCGAAAGTAGAGTAAGGTTTTGTAGCCATTGAAGGATAATTTGATGTAGGAAGGCTTGATTTAGGCGTAGCAATAGAAGAAAGATGTGTAGAGGTTGATGTTGCAGTGTTTGAGCTCGGCTTAGGCATAGAATGAGTAGCTGTAGTAGCAGGACGTGTAGTGGTAGATATAGCCGTATTTAAGCCTGGTTTAGACGTAGAGTGTATAGCAGGAGAAGAAGGACGTGCAGTTGTTGGCTTAGTGTATTTCAATCTGGAATCAAAAGACAAAAGAAAGATTTAGTTCAAAGTAGGCTCTCTATAGTGGGAATATAGTTGTTTCATATGAAGACAAGGGATATGCGACAAAATCTATTTGTTTAACTTAACCTAATGAGGCCTGAAGTTGAGAATCCTTAACATCCATGCAGGGCCTGATGTTGAGTATTCTCAACACTATGCAGGGCCTGATGTTGAGTATAATTGGCATTACTATATTGATACGGTAGCCATGTTTGGAATTGTGAGATAGATTTAATTGACCTGCTATTATTGGTCTGATGATTTTTTAGACCTATTTCAGGGAAGAGGAATTCAAATTTGAGGAGTCTAGAGTGATACAGACGATAGAATCATGTCAAAAATAAGATCAAAGTTATGAGGACTGTATGCTGGTTAGCAAGGTCTCGCCCCTGGTAAATATTCTGCTCAAAATTTAGGTCTCTAGCCTACCAAAAGGCTCTTTCAGCCAGTTCTTAATGGGTTAAGTTGAAATAGAAACAAATTAGTGTAGCTTTTTCTTACCTGCATAAACCAGCATCGCAATAATATATTCCATGGTTTGTCGTGAGTTTCTCTAGGAAAGGGAAAACATTTTCATGGTATGAAATAACGTCCGTATTGTTCCCTTCTATGTCCTGGATTTTTATGAAAGATGTGACAAAAGAAAGATGAGAAGCTGTTATAGCTTGAATGCATTCAATATGTTGATGACATATCAAAGTAGATCTTGTGAAGGCACATTGACAATTGTGTTGCACTGTCTGCATATAACAGACTTGCAGAAACCCAACTAGGAGCCACAGAGTTTTCATGTTGAATGCTGATATTAAGCAAAGTATAAACGTCCTAGTTAGATAGCTGCAGCTGAATCCCTCTTTTTAGACATTATATCCCTCTTTGAGATAAAGAAACAAAACAATAGAGGAAAGGAAGATGTTTGACCTGCAGATAAAGTTTGCTTGCCTGAAGATAAACCTATGACTCATACACTTTAGATACCGAGGTGTAGAAATAGAATTTCTGTTGTTTAGCATCATAGAAAGAATCCAGGGAGATAAATATATCTAAACAGTCGCGGTCCTTAGCCTGACAGGATGGCGCAGTGGTAGCGCGTTCGCTCACATATCTCTAGGTTGCGGGTACGAATCCTGCTGTCGGCGTTCGACGTTGAAGTGTTTTTTCTTTTATGACTTAGAGTCTGTAACACTGGCGATATTTCCTGCGCTGCATCTGCTACAGCAAAGCAACACTGTTAGCTTTCTCTGCTGCAATAAACATTGTTTTGAAACTAATTTCATTTTTTTGTTTCAGGGTTAAACGTATATCCCTGTTTCCAGAGCAGCAGAAATCTGAAACAACGTACAAGGCAGGGACTGTGCTTGTGACTAGGATAGCATAACACAGAGCTGCCCTCTGGAGATAAAACTGAGAAGTAAATTCTGCGGATCTTATGAAGGTAGGCTATAGTATAGTATGGGTGTGGACTACTAAATTCGACATGATGACATGATTATTCCTTAAAATCAACATGTGACATGAGCTTTAGTTACATGAGGTAAAGAATTAGTAACATGACATAGATCCTTTTTAAATTCGACATGGGACATGTAAGGTTTTTAGAGGTGACATGGACATGAGAATTTAAATGACATGTGACATGTAATATCGAAGACCTCCTATCCATACCCTCTATAGTATAAATTTTCTTAAAGGGTGATAAATGATTATGCTTTTTAGCCTTGTTAATGCATGATTGAAAAATTTAGTTAGTAGCTACGTTACATCCTTTTACTGCTGTTTAGTGTTTTTTGATAATATTATAGTAAGGAGCTGATAGGACGTTGGTTACTGTAACTTTGAAGAGAAGTATTTCTGTGTGGACATTAAAGACTGTGATTAAAATTACGGTGTATAGGATATAAAACAGAAGTGAGATCCTTTGTTTATATGATTTTATAACTTAAAAATTTATTTTTTTAGGTACACTTTAAGAAACATTGCTGCACTAGCTGCGTACTATACGTCAGCAGCTACTTTGACTGTCTGCCTTACTCGAGTATACATTGTTGCACATCATAGCCTCCTGGTAAGTGATAAACAGCTTATTGTTGAATAGTTTAGTGTAGACTACTGAAATCGATATGGCTACACAGGTTATTTTAGGCTTAATAACATGAAACATGAAAAAGTTTTTTGAAATAGATAAGGCGACACAAACAATATTTAAAAATAGATAATGATATAACCTTTTCTTAGAATTGATATGGAGACTTGATGTTCCACATGAAAACTGATAACTATAATTTTTTAGAGAATCTTTTCAGTAGAGTAATTGATAGTAGAAATTAAAATTACAGGGATAAGGATGGCTGAAAAATCTTTTATTTGCATAATTTATTTTTTTGTGAGGGTGTAATTTAAAACTTTATTTATTCCAGAGCAGGAAACCATACCCGTATTCTGCTGGCAACAGAGAGCAGATTATAGCAGCAGACAACTCAAACAACGCAGTGCAGTGCTGCCTCCTGGTGAGGGAATTTATGACTTTTTCTAGCAGCTTGATGTTCCATGCAAAAATTGATCGTTGTAAATCTTTAGAGAATTATTTCTGTGAAGACATTGACAGCAGTAATTGAAATTATGAGTATTAAAGTCAAGAACGGCTGTGAAATGTTTATTTGCATGATTTTATTTTTTTGAGACATCATAAGTGACTATTTTATTTATTTTAAGGAATACTTTAATTGATATTACTGTGTAAGCTGTATGTTATACCCCAGTGACGAAAAATACAAATATTTGAGCTTGAAAATATTTCTAGGAAATAATTTATATGATTTTTTTCGTTATAGTTTGAAGCTGTCAAAGTTCCAAAGGCAGTTGATAGTTCCTGCTGCAAAAGTTTACGAGACTTTCGTAGTTTGCTGATTTATCAAGCAAGGTTGTAGCCTTTTAATTTGTTATGCAGTTATATGTCTATTCAATACATAGTAAATAATATTGTTCTTATAGTTACTACAAATCCTAGTGCTAAAATAGATATAGAAAGTTTTAGGTCTCCAAAGAAAAGTATTTCTAAGTACAGGGGATCTATACATGTTGTAAGAAAAAACTTTTCTTTGAAATTTACAAGAAATGGATTTTGCTATATATTTTTGAAAAATAATTTTTCTTATTTATTAAACAAAATAGATAAATTCGTTGTTAAATATTGTTTGCATTTTTATTCAAAATATTCTGAGATAGATTACCAGAAAATAAAAGTTAATTTATTGAATGTGCAATTAAGTATAGAAATAAATTTAAATAATCAGGGAACAAAGCTATATGAGCTTTTCTTAAAGCTTTTTTCTAGATTGCCTGAAAAATATATCTACAAAATTAGAGAGTCAAATTCTTTTGAATCTTCTTGGCTTTTGTATGATCATAAAATAGCTGTCACCAAAAAATTGAATTATTTTTCTTCTTTTAGGGTATCTAATAAATATCTTACTTTTACTTTAGGTCATAATTTTAAAGGAAATTGTATAGTAAAAGACACATCAATTTTTTTCGAATTGTGCTTTGAAATTAAGGAGGCATTGCTTGAAATAAATCAAGAGAAAAATCAAGCTTCATCAAAATGAAAGAAATTAAGATAATTTCACATTTTCTTCTGGTTTTGTTTACTATATTGTGTCAAGACAAAAAAGAAAATCATGAATACTGGAGTAAAGTGAAACAAGAAGACACACACTGTTTGTTTTACGTTACTCAACTGATCAGCAAACAGCAAAAAGGAAAAAAAATTCCAAGGGATAAAGTTATTGCTATATTAAAAGATGAAGCTTGGTCTTCTCTTATGTTTTATATGAAAAAGGACGAAGCTTACAGCACATATTATGGATATTGCATGACTCAAAACAAAGCTAAAATTTTATTAGATTTGCTGTCTTCTCATAGTATTTTGGTAGAATGTGTTTGCGAAATTTTGAAAATAAATATTTATTTTGCTTCAAAAAATCAAAGCACTGATTTTCATCCTTTATATAATTTTAGATCAAAGGTTGTAAATTTATTTTTGAATGAAGATTTGAAAAAAATAACAGAATATTCTCCTTCACAGAGCAGAGTTAAAAATGAAAAAGAAAGTAGCTTGAATAAAAAAAGGAAATCTGATAATTTACTTTCTATGCCTAGCAATCTTTTTAAAGAAGAAAATTTCTCAGATAGTAGTGAAGATGAAAGCAAAGAAAAAAATGATGATTTATCTTATAAACCTAAAGCTGGCACTTCTCCTATTCGAATGAGTGACAGCGAAGAAGAAAAAAAAGCAGAAAAATATTCTAAGAGTAAATTATCAAGAAGTCAGTCAGAAGACAGTGCCATAATTAGTGATCCAGAATATATGTTTCTGAAAGATGATCTCGCATTGTCTGATAGCGAAGAAGAAAGTGAAAAAAATCAAAAAAGTATTTGTTCCCCAAAAATCAAAAAAGAATTAGAGAAAAAGAAAGTTCAAATAGAAGATAAAATTCAGCATCTTAAAAATTTTCCTCCTTTAGCAACATTGTTCAAAGACAAATTGGAACTAAGCCAGGCAAACTTGGAATATTGTTTTCAAGTTATAGAGCGTCTTCAAAAACATCTTGTAGTCTTATCATCGAATATATTACCTGAAAATTTAGAGAAGTGTGCGAGATGTCCACAGCACTGTTCTTATGCAGTTCTGAAAAGCACAAAAGACAAAAGAGGTCCAAAAATACCTAAACCAAAGAAAATTAAAATTTCGCATGATTAATGATATATGTTAGTCTAATTGTTTATATATGCCACTGTTTATAATATGTTTATATATATATATATATATATATATTTTTTCTCTAGATGCCGAAAGCTACCCATCCCTTGCCAACAAAATTATTTAAGATTCAACCTCATCGTCCTGTTACAGTGGAACCTGCACCTTCTACCTCTGCAGGTTCCACTTCTTCTGACACAGTTCTCTCATCTCCTCCTCAACTTGCTTCTATTCAAACCACGTCTGTCGTTTCTTCTTCTGCTTCACTTTCTGTTTCTATTCCACAGTCTGTCAGCTCGCAAAATACCTCCTCTTCGCAGACGCTTAAACGTTCTGCTAGTGAAGCTTCATTGCCTGCCTTGCAAAAGAGCAAATCGCAAAACCTCTCGTCTTCCTCTCCATCTATTTCTAATGCTGAAGCTGCAGCTTCTCTTTTCAGAATAAATTCTGGCGTATCTTCCTTCGAGGAAGAACACGTCAAATTCTTTCAGAGCAAGGGAACTTCACTGTCCCTACCCCCCTCTTCTTCTCCTTCCTCTAAACAGCTTCCTTCCTCTACAGAGTCTAAGGGCTCCACTTCCGCTGCTAAGAGTAAGACCTCCTCTACTAAGGCTAAGACCTCTACTTCTGCTTGTCCTTCCTCTGCTAAGAGAAAGACCTCCACTTTTGCTTCTCCTAAGCAGCTTCGTTCTGCTACTGAAACCAAAGCTTCCGTTCCTAAAGCCTCCTCTGAAGCCACTTCATCTAAAGCCTCCATTTTTCCTCTTTCTGAAGCCTCCTCTATTCCTGTTCCTGTTGCTTCTCTGTCAGGTCCTTCCCCTGCACCTTTCCAAGCCACTGCCTCTGCTAGATTTCCTGCTCTGACAGCTGCTATCCTAGCACCGTTGCCTGGAAAATCTGTTTCTCACCCTGAAGCTTCTTCTTTTTATTGTACTTGTCCTGACATCAAATCTGAGCCAGAAAGTGACGAAGAGGTTGCTGACATACTCCAAAATCCTCTCCCTCCTGCTCCTCTTAGTGACCGTCCCTCTACTCCTTTTCCCCAGAGCCAGGGAGATGAAAGTAGGAAAAACAATCACCCTGCTTCCCCCCTGAGAAAATTGAGAGAAACAGCATCATCTTTTGATTTCTCCTCCTCTTCCTTACCAGTGCAAGCATCTGTTCCCGCCTTCCCTCCTCCAAACCATTTGGCACCAGTTCAAGCATCTGTTCACGCCTTCCCTCCTCCAAACGTTTCGGCTCCAGTCTCCCTGAGCTTGTCTCCACAGCAAGCTCCTTCCATCTACCCTGCTCAAAGTTTCCCACAAGTTTCTGTTCCTTCTCTTGCCGTCTTCCCCCAACCATCAGCTTTCGGCACCTTCTCACAGAGCCACAGAGGCACAAGGGCTGGCTTCCAACTTCCTAGTCAGACACTTCCCAAAGAGCAGGTGACTTCTCATACAGTCGGAGGAGCGTCTTATAACGCAGGACTTCAAACGTTGGGCGTTCCTAGAGGTCCTCCTATTGACGCAGGACTTCAGACGTCAAACGTTCCTAGAGGTCCTCCTGATACCGCAGGCGTTCCTGCAAGCACAGCTCCAACTGGAGTGGTAAGACCCACCTATGGTTCGCTTGTGAGCAACAGAGCTCCTTTGGAAGAATTCGTAAGGTTGTTTGGGTCACAAGAATTGGGGAAATATTTCTTTGAACAGTCTGCGTTGGCAAGACTTGTTCAGCCTCCTAGCGAGCTGGCCAAACATAGATCCAGTCTCTCTCGGGCTTGCGGAGGGTGCGATACGCCTGCTCATTTTGCAGGCTCTTTCCTCCTGACTACTCGAAAGAGACCTCAGTACGTCTGTCGTTTCTGTTTCCGCTCCTTTAAATCAGAAGAGCAGCTCACTAGACATATCATTTATGAACATGGGGGGACTGAATAAATTTAAAGGTTTTGTTTAAGATTTTTTCTAAAACCTTAAGTGAGATTTCTGCTCAAAAATTTCTTTGGTTTATATGGAGGGAAATATTTCTTTGAACAAAAAACTTTTATGTTCAAGAATTTCCTATTTTAAATCCTATTTTAGTTTCCAGGAAAAGAAAAAAAATAAAAAAGCTAAAATTAATATAGAAATTCCTGTTTTTTCTTTGCTTACCGTAGCTCAATGTTTTTCTTTTATAGTAAATTTATGTGAAAAATCAAAGAAAGAATCATATGCTAGTTTTGATGCTGTAGAGGACGTAGAATCAATTGCTTTTTTTGCTTGTTACTTTCAAAGTGACTTTCTGTTTAAATATTTACACGAAAGAAGTTTAAAACACTTGAATGAAATAGCTAAGATTGTAAAGGTATGTATATATACAGGAAATGTTTGTCATGATACCACTATTTCTTTGTTATACTTTTGTACTGATTTGATCGGTGAAAAATATCCTTTGTTTGATCTTCTTAAAGACGTATATTGTAAAACTCATGGCACAGATTTGTATTGCTCGTTTAAATGCTACAAAACAAAAAAATTAGCAAAAAAGATAAAACATGCTTATCGTGATATGTATATAGACTGTTATCCTGTACGTTACCTTTGCGCAGGTTGCGGAGAATTTCATGACGCCAACAGAAAAGACAAGAAAAAAAATATTAATCGTACGGAATGTTGTGACAGTCCATGTTATCATAAATGCTACACTAATTTCAGACTTAAATCATACACTAAGCCAAGAAAAGAGGGAATTAAATGTGCAAATTGCAGTATGAAATGGGTAAATGGCAAACCTTTAGGTGCTCAAACCTTCATCAGGTGGCAAAAGAAAACATTTAAATTAATGATGAAAAAATACTATCGAAACCAAATATCTTTTTTTTCTTAGAGAGCTGGAATTCTCCACTAACTATTCTGAGATATATAGACTAATATCCCTACAAGAAAAGGAAAATCCTTTTTATTATTCCTGTACAAAAACAGGGATTTTATTTGATTGTTCATATATTTTGTGTTAGTCTTATCAAGGAAAAGCCATAAGACTTATTGTTTGTTGTTTTGATATTGCTTTGTTGTCTTGATATTCCAGAATTACCATATCAAAAAAATGATAACGAAAATTAACTATGAATTGTTGAAAAATAGAATCAGTTATTTCGAAGGTAGAATACATTTCAAAGACAACGAAAAGGATATAATAGATGTCAGTTTTCCTTCCCAGCCTTATATGTCAGTCAAGGAAGCTGAACAAATTATTTTGGCTTTGTCTTATTTTGATTCTTTGCCACGGTTAAAAAAAATCAAAGTAGAGGCGCTTGTATATTTCGCTGATTATTTCCTGTCTTTTTATTTGCAGGATGAAATAGGCAATTTAGTTTTATCAAATATTATGCTTTTACCGCGAGTCCTTAAAATGTGTTGCATATTAATGCCTTATCAACATTTTTATTTTACTATGATGAATTTTGCTTGTGACTTACTCGAAATCCCATATATTTATCATGTAGAAACGTTAATGAAACCTAAAAAAAGAAAACATGATGACACTTTAGATCCTAGTGAATATGTTTTATCAGAAATAACAAAAAAATTGAGAAATAAAACAAGACAAAGATTGCATAAAATGTCATTAGAATACATGCTATGTAAATTATGCAACACTGAAATGATTATTTCTACCAAAACTAGAAACATTGCTTATATGATTTGTTGCAATAAGCCAGTACATCAAAAATGTTTTGATGATTTTATTCAAACATCAAATTTGTATCATAGGACTGAAACAATAAAATGTCCTTACTGTTCCATTGAATGGGTACATGAAAAACCATGGGTTGGTCATGAATGTTTGTTATGGTTAATGAGAAAATCATCTGACACTTCCTTGTTAAATCAAGAAAAAAAACCAAAAGTTTGTTTATTTAATAAGAAATAAAAAGTTTGAAACAAATATTTTTGTCTTATGTTACTTTCTAAAAATGAAATATTTCATAACATATACAGCAGTAGCTAACAAAAAGTCTCTGAGAATAAAGAAACAAAACTACAATAACTTAAGGTAATATAGTATAACGAATAATGCAACGAAGTTAACCAATAAGGCAGCAAAGTTATATGAGAACGAATAAGGAAAAGAAGAGAAAGAAGGAGGCAGCGAAATCAGATGAACTTTTTTGACGCAGACTACAGGGAATTCTTTACAGGAAAAGCATTGCGATTAATGCTTTAAAGGTAAAGCTAAACATTTACTTCAGTGAGTTCATTAAAAATTGCTGTTGAGTCAACTGTTCATTGAGAGCTAAAAATTAAATTTGTTTCATTTCAACTTAATTAATTCCTGTAACAAACATACAATTTGTGATAAAATTAACTGTAACAATGCTTGTATGGGAAGGATCAGCAAACAAACTCACAAAAGTAAAAAAGTAGCTTTTCGCTTATCTAGTTAAGAAATATTAGTCATAGCCTCTAGAGGTTTTCAGTGTGCTAAGTATGGTATAATTTAAGATAGTTTTAGGAATGCTCACTAGAGGTCTTTAGTAAGCAGAAAATGCCTTCTATAAGCCACCAGAGGTCTTCAGTGTAAAACCATGCACATAATTTATATCAGCCACCAGAGGTCTTCAGTGTAAAACCATGCACATAATTTATATCAACCACCAGAGGTCTTCAGTGTAAAACCATACACATAGTTTCAGTGACTCACACTAGAGGTCTCCGCTGATCTAGTAAAGTAATGTTAGTCCTAGCCTCTAGAGGTCTATAGAGTGCTAAAAATGGTATAGTTTAAGATAGTTTCAGGAATGCTCACTAGAGGTCTTCAGTAAGCAGAAAATGCCTTCTATAAGCCACCAGAGGTCTTCAGTGTAAAACCATGCACATAATTTATGTCAGCCACCAGAGGTCTTCAGTGTAAAACCATGCACATAGTTTCAGTGACTCTCACTAGAGGTCTTCGCTGATCTAGTAAAGTAATGTCAGTCCTAGCCTCTATAAACTGCTAAATATGGTATAGTTTAAGATAATTTTAGGAATGCTCACTAGAGGTCTTCAGTTAACAGAAAATATCCTGTTCATATGAGCCACCAGTGGTTTTTTTCCCTGAGATAAGAAATACTTTCAAAGTTATCAAAGAAAAGATTTTATTGTTTAAAAATAAGATATATTTTTAAAATGAATGTTTCTTCTCCTTTTTACATTAATTTACCTTCTAATACTATTCATCCCTCTCGAGAAAACAAAACAAGCAAATTTTGGGTTAAATTACCTTCTATTTTAATTTTACAAGGAGAATGGGAAGTGGGATTAGTAGAAGTAAACATACCAGTTTCCTGGTATAATTTCCCAGAAATTCCAGAAAGAAATAGGACTTTGGTAGTAGAAAGAAAAGATTTCAGATTGAAGCAAGACGTGAATAAAATAACTTCATTAGATGAAATAGAAATAAAAAAAAGATATGTCGTGCAAAAAATTCCATATGGAAATTATACTTCTTTAGATAGTTTAATAAAAAGCATAAATGCAGCCTTAAAAAAAATAGACGCATACCCTGACGATGAATTTTTTCGAAAAAGTAGAGAACCATATGTGAAAACTGAGCTGCAAAATTTAAAACCCATTTTAAAGGTAGGGAGAGGAGACAAAGTTGTTATGTCTAAATATTTAAGTAATGTGCTGAGATTGGATATATCTGAAGAAATAGACAACGAAGCTGAGATCGAAAACAGTGACGTTATAACTTTTTCAGGGCTTCCATTGAATAGTTTATTAGATTTTCAGATTTTAATGAGCACTACTTTAAGATACAAACATTATAAATATTTTCATGCGGGAGGTGTTCCTAATTTGCATCACGTTTCTTCTAATATTTATATTTATACTGATATAGTTGCAAATGAAATTGTAGGCGATCTTCAAATTCCTTTGTTGAGAACTATTCGTTGCAGTGAAAAATTCGGAGACGATATAAAGGAAGTTTTTGTCTCTCCGTACTATAAAAAGGTAAAAAAAAGTGAAATACAAGAAATCGAAATAATTATATGTGACGATGTGGGAAAGTTGGTTCAATTTGAATATGGAACAGTTTTTTTAGTTCTTCATTTTAGACCTATAAGAAATGAAAAAAAGTAAAGCTTTCAGAAATTTAATCGTAGAATATGATTTAACTCCTGCTCTTCACAAATATGATCCTGATTTATTTTTACTTAATCAGACCAAAAAAATTAAAAAATTAATTTTGAAGAAAAAAAAAAAAGAAGGGGGGGTTAAATTTCAATTATCGTTATGCACAGTGTTAGGAAAATATAATCTAGAAAACAATGAATATTTTGAAATTCAACCATGGTTCCAAAGTCCTGTTCAAGTAAACTTTGATTCTCATAACGTAGAAGAATTAATAAGAAATTCCTTTTCTGTGATATTAGGTTTTTTCGATGCTTTTTTGCACATGGGGTCAGGATGGTTTTTAAGAGAAATAAAAGTGTTACGCCTCTCTGTTTTTAAATATAATCCTTTTGGAGGTGAGAAAAAAGGGAAAGAAAGCATTATTCAAAGAAAAAAATCAGTTCTTAATATAAAAGGAAGCGGCAAAAAATGCTTCGTATACTCTGTTTTAGCAGGATTACATAAAATTCCTCACAATGCAAACTTGGCTAAGTCGTACGATATTTTTTTAGAAAAATTAAACCTTTCTTTTCTTTCTTTTCCTGTGAAATTGAGTGAAATTCCAAAGTTCGAAAAGAAAAATAATCTTACTGTAAATGTCTTTGGCCTTTTAGTATCTGAAAAAAAAGAATTTCAGCCTTTCCCTATGTATATTTCAGTCCTTTCTTCTCCCCTTACTGAAGGAAGACATATTGATTTATTGTTATTTAATGATCACTATTATCTTATCAGAAATTTACATAAATTTATCAGACCATTCTTTTGGAAAAAAACTAGGTACTTTTGTTACAAATGTTTGATATCATTTTGCTCAAAGAAAAAATATGAAATGCACGTTAACAACAACTGCAAAACTAATGTATACAGTGGTCAGGGTTATTCTACTCCATCGAAAGGGACTTTCTTGAAATTCGTTGACCATAAATTTAAAGTTAAAAGTCCTTTTGTGATATATGCAGATTTTGAATGTTATAATCGCACTATAAGCAAAATATACAAAGGGAAATCGTGTTGCTCCAAAGAACACAAATTAAATGCCTTTGGAGCTATATTAATTTCGAAATATGAAAAATACAGTCAAGATCCTGTTATATACGTAGGAAAAAATGTTATAGAAAAATTTGTTTCTTACTTATATAAAAAAAGAGCTGAAATTTCATATATTTTAGATCATAAGAGAAAACCTTTGTCTTTGTCTTCTGACGATATTTCACATATAGTGAAGCAAAAAAATTGTTACATATGCGGGATATCTTTCACCGAAAAAGGTATAAGAAAAGTTTTAGATCATGCTCACATAGGACAAGAAGGAAAAGGAAGAGATTTAAATTATGCTTGCAATAGATGTAATCTTACTTACACTAGTCTTAGGATGGACAATTTAAAGATACCAATTATAATTCACAACAGCATGAATTATGACACTCATTTTCTCATCCAAAAATTATATAAATATATAAACCAGAGCAGCATATCTGTGATTGCTAAATCATCTGAAAAATTTCTTACTTTAAGTTTCGAAAATTTTAGAATTATAGATTCCTTCCAATTTTTACCTACGTCCCTTTCAAAATTAGCTGAACTTTTGCAAGAGAAAGGTTTAAAAGATTTCGTTCAAACAAAAAAACATACTTCAAACAAAAAAATGATTCCTTATATGATAAGAAAAGGTGTCATGTGCTATGATTACATTGATTCTTGGTCTGTTTTGAAAGAAAAAAAATTGCCGCCTATAGACAAATTTTATTCTACTTTAACCAAAAAAAATATAACTGAGGACGATTATTGTCATGCTATTCATATGTTTAAAGCATTAAAATGTAGAAACATAAAAGATTATTTGAAAGCCTACTTGAAAATAGACGTTTTGCTTTTATGTGATGTTTTTGAATCTTTTAGAGAAAAGGCCTTAAGTTATTACGGTTTAGACCCTGCTCATTTTCTAACGGCACCTAGTTTGAGTTATCAAGCTATGTTGAAACATACAGAAGTTGAACTAGAGTTGCTTTCTGACATCGAAATATATAATTTTATAGAAGGCGGTATAAGGGGTGGCATTACTAATGTTTCTCATAGGTATGCGAAAGCTAATTTTTCCGACGAAATCATCTTTTACATAGACTGCAATAACCTTTACGGCAAATGTTTAGCAGATTTTTTGCCTCACTCAAATTTCAAATGGCTAACCCAAAATCAAATTCAAAAACTGAACATAGAAAGCATTTCAGATCATAATGAAACAGGATACATACTGGAGGTAAGTTTAACTTACCCTGACTGTCTTCATGACATGCACAACGATTTTCCTCTAGCTCCACAAAAAATAGAAATAGAAGAACAAGAATTATCTCCGTATGCAAAAGAAATATTGAAAAAAACTGAAACGTCCTATAAAAAAGGAGGAAAAAAGCTTATATGCAATTTAAAAGACAAAAAAAATGATGTAGTGCATTATCGTAATTTAAAATTATACCTTGCATTAGGTTTAAAGATAAATAAAATTCATCGTGTTTTAAGCTTTCATCAGAAAGATTGGATGAAATCTTACATTTTGTTCAATAACAGAGAACGAACTTTGGCTACCTCTGCTTTCGAAAAAGAATTCTTTAAGTTATTAAATAATGCAGCATTTGGTAAAACAATGGAAAATGTCAAGAAAAGAACTAACATGAAATTAACTTCAGACCCTAAAGAAAGTGAAAATCTTATAAAAAAGCCTACTTTTAAATCTCTTCATATATTTCAAAAGGACTTTGTAGGAATACAAAGCAGCAAAGAAAAACTTTTACTAGACAAACCGATCTACATTGGGTTTTCTGTTTTAGAGTTATCTAAACTATGGATGTTTAATTTCCATTATAATATCATGTTGCCTAAATTCAAAGACGTACATATTCAACTGTTATATACAGACACAGATTCTTTAGTGTATTACATAAAAGATACAAATTATCTTAAAAAAATAAAAGATCTAAATAATTTTTTTGATTTTTCTAATTTACCTAAAGATCATTTTTTGTATGATGAAACGAACAAAAAGGTCTTAGGTAAATTTAAAGATGAAGCAGGGGGGAAAAAAATAAAAGAATTTATTGCTCTCAGGCCAAAAATGTATTCAATTTTGTTTGAGAAGGGGGAAGAAGAGAAAAAAATAAAGGGAGTCAAAAAAAGTAGCATAGAAACTATAAGGCACAACGACTTTAAGCTTACCTTAGTCCAAAATAGAATAAAAGAAGCAGAATTCGATAACATAAGAAGCATAAAACACAAAGTGTACACTATGTCTCAAAGAAAGATATCTCTTTCTCCTTTTGAAGATAAAAGATATTTGAGAAGAGGAGGAATTAAATCTTACGCATATGGTCATTATAAGATTCCCCCTTTAAAAAGAAAAATGAAAGAAATTCCTTTTGAAGAGATTCATTCAAAAAGAAGAAAAGTTTGTGAGATAAAGACAAAAATACAATAGCAAACTATCTGCAAACAAACAAAATGAGTAAATCATCTAAATATCCTACTTTAGCTTTTGGCAAAAGGAAAAGAATAGACATAAATAAATTCAAAGGAAAAATATACTTACATTTTCATGATATGGTAAAAGACAAAAGTATTTCTCTCCTTAAAGAAGAATATGATTTACTCTTTGAACTAAGGAATAAAATAGATAAAAAAATAGATAAAATTAAAAAAATGAGTGAAGAAGAAAAGCCTGGAAAGACTAAGAACACTAAGAAAAAGAAAGAAAAATCAAAGTCTCATAGCGACAGCAGCAGCGACGATAACATAGCCTCTAGTGACAGTGACAGCGATTGAAAACCTTAGTGAGATAAGAGCTACAGAAAAAAAGATTACAAGATATCTACGGTCAAAGTATCTTTGTTTTGAATTAGATAAAAATATACATAAAATGCCTGTTAAGTGTGAATATTGTGGAAGAAAAGGGAGAATAGTTCAAGATAAAAAATATTGTGAAAAATGTCAAAAAAGCATGGTTCAAGAATGTATAAGGTGTCATAAACCTTTTCATTCTCTCCATTATTTTTCTGCTGACGAAAATCATTTGAGATGTAATTCATGCCATACACAATATCTCAAAGAAAAAATGAGGAACAAAGCTAAGTCTGCTCAAAATAAATTGAAGCTAATTATCGACGAAAAAATCAGCGACACAGAAAACTCTAGCTCCGAAGAATCAGAAGGAAAAGACAACCTGACAGCCTCTCCTTTGCCTGAAGACGAAAATGAAAATCGAAGCAAAAAAAGAAATAAAAGAAAAGCAGGGACTAGCATGACAGAAGATGAAGAAAGTGAGAAAGAAGAAAAAGAAGTCAAGAAAGGAAAAAAACAGAAAACTATTTGTTCCACTAAAGGTAAAACTGTGTTGAAGAAAACCGGAAACGTAAGAAAACATGCACAAAAAACTATAGGAACTAACACAAACCAAACTAGAATACCTGATGGGTTTATTCCTATATACACTAATATTTATGCTATAGAATAATATTTCTTTTATAAGGCAAAAAGATTTTTTTGTTTCATTTTTTCACGGAAATCCGGAAACTTGCATTGCATTTAATGACTTTATTCACGCGTAAAAATGGGTTAAAATCTGTGCTAATATGCCCCGTTCTGTGAATTTATGCATTGGCAGAAAGTACACCTCAATGGAGGAACTTGCGCTAATGCCAAGTTTTTTATGGTACATATATTTTAAAACCTATGTGTCAGCAAAAAGTACATCTCGAAAGAGAAATTTGTGCTCTTGCTCAACTCATAAGGGGATAAAATATGTCTCTACCTTTTTTTCTTGGAATGGACGCGTATCGGATTTCCATTTTGTTTCGCGTGCACGAAAAAAGTTGTGTCATTCATTTATTTAAAAATGTTGTGAAAAATGTTTTGTCTGAATGCTGTTGCAAAAGATGTCGTTCATTCATCAAAAATTATATCACCTACTACTCTGAGATGGTTCTATTTTCATGTTCATAAGCAAATATTTTTCAAACATGGACAAAGAAAATATTTTGAAAAAAATTTATTTCACTCCTTCTCATCCTTCATCTTTTTCTTCTGTGAAAAAATTATATGAAGCAGCTAAAAAAATAGATGAAAATATAACGAGAAAGGACGTGCTAAATTTTCTCCGTAACACTAGAACTTATACTTCACATAAGAAAATAATATATAAATTTCTTCGAAGAAAAACAATAGTGAAAGGCATAAACGATCAATGGCAAATTGATTTAATAAGTATTTTTAACCTTAAAGATCAAAACAATGGAATAAAATATTTATTAGCCTGTATAGATTGTTTTTCACGTTATGCTTATGTTGAACCTTTAGTGAACAAAACTGCATATGTCACTCTAGACGGCTTCAAAAAAATTTTGTTAAAAAGCAATGTTAAGCCCAACTTGATACAATTAGATGAAGGAAGCAAATTTAAAGGTGTTTTTCAAAATTTTTTAAAAGAAAATGAAATAAAATTTTTCAGTACTTCTCAAGACACTAAATGTGCTATAGTAGAAAGATTCAATCGTACCATACAAGACAAAATATATAAATATCTTTCTTTCAAAAAGAGTCTGAGATATATAGACGTTCTACAGGATTTAGTTAAAAGTTATAATCATAGTAAACATAGAACATTAGGAATAAGTCCTTCTGAAGTAACCAAATCAAACGAAAAAAAAATATGGTTAAAGCAATACGGAAAATATTTGTACAGCAAAAGAATTAAACTGCCTTTTAAAGTAGGAGATAAAGTACGAATAAGTAAATATAAGATTGCTTTCAGAAGAGGGTATTCTTCTCATTGGAAAGAAGAAATTTTTCAAATAGCATATGTTCTTAGAACATGGCCTGCTACTTATGTGTTAACAGACAAAAATAATGAAATATTGAGTGGTAGTTTTTATAAAGAAGAATTAAACAAAATAAAAGGAAAATAAAAAATGGAAGACATAGAATTCCCTGTTTTCAATGCATGTATTAGAATTCCATTTTCTATGATCATAGCAGGACCAAGCAACAGTGGAAAAACTACTTTTGTGTATGATCTATTAAAAAATAATGAGCGAATAATAGAAAAAAAAATAGACTATGTCATATGGTGTTATGGTCAAACCCCTCCTGCTAAAAAAGACTTTATGGAGGGGAAAAGCATAACATTTTTGAACGGTATTCCTTCTTCTTTTGATAAATATATAAAACCTGACCTTAATGGACTTGTTATTTTAGATGATTTAATGAAAGAATGTGGAAATAATCCTGAAATAGGAAAACTTTTCACTCAAACATGTCATCATGAATCGATAAATGTTATATATATTTCACAAAATTATTATTCTGAAGGAAAAGAAAGGCAAACTGTTAATAGAAATGCGACGTATTTAGTTATTTTTAATTCACCTTTAGATCAAACTGTCCCTCTAACATTAGGGAGAAAACTGTTGCCTAAAAATTATAAAACTTTCGTTAATATTTTTAATGAAGCAACTAGGAAACCACATTCCTATCTTTTAATAGATGGTCATCAAAAAACTCCTCAAGAATACAGATTTAGGAGCAACATATTTGACATAGGACAAGAGGTGTATATACCTAACAAAACATAAAACAGAAACAACTATACATGTATGAACCAACATAAAGTTCATGAGATTGAATAAAATATATGAAAAAAATAAAAGTTTTTGTGTGAAAGAATGCCACCGTTAAAGAAAAAAATGCCTGTTTCTAAAAGAAAAGGCAAAAAAACAATAAAAAAGAAATCAATTGTAGCAAAAAGAAAAAAAAGAACTAGCTGCAAACAACCAAAAAGAAAAATCAAGAAGAAAGCAGCAAACATCAGATCAGTCAAAAGATTAGCTTTTTTGACAATGTTAGGAAACACAAAAAAAAAAAGAAAAAGAGATTTGTTAATAGAATATGCAGATAAAGAAGATTTAGATTCTATATGTCAGTGCATTTTTAATGTTCTTACAGGAAACATTAAATTAAATTCAGTGTCTTATTCAAAGTTAAAAAAATACAAGAACACTTTAAGATATCTTATTAATAGACGTGTGAATAACAAAAAAAGGAAAGCAGTTTTAAAACAAAAAGGTGGATTTCTCTCTCTTCTCCTCCCTTTAGCAGTGTCCTTAATAGGAGGATTGGCAGGTGCAAAAAATTAATATTATGGCTAGCTTCAAAAAAAGTATCGTTATACCTTTAGCAACTTACAAAAAATTATCTTCAGCAAAAAATCATGCTAATGAAAAAAACACTGACCAAGAAAAAAATCCTGCTCTCGAAAGGCAACAAGAATTATTAGCGCAAAGAATGTATAACGTGAAACCGTATAAGATATTAAGCACAAATCAAAATATAGCTAAAGACTCGGCTTTCATGTATTCTGCTCCTACAGAAAAAAAACAAGAAATAATACCAGGTATATCAATACTTGAGATCTTATCCAACATAAGACAAGCACAAATTCCTTACATAAAAGAAATTCTCAAAAAAATGATAGAACTGAACTATCTATGGAATGAACATGGTGAAATTATCATCAGAGGTAAACTAATCAGAAATTCTAATGTGATAAGCATCATGAAATTCTTTTCAAATGCAAGCATAAAAACAGAACCTATAGGAACAGAAGAACTTTGGGTTAATATATCTAATCATATTCCTAAATCGTGGTTTTTAAATAAGCCAAAAATAACTAAAAAAAACAATCGTCCTTATATCATAAAAAAATATCCTTTAGAAGATCAAAACATGGAAGACAAACAAAGAAATGAAAGCAATTATTCTACAGATGCTACAGACGATGAATTTTCTGAAGACGGCAATTTGGATGAAACTCTTCTTCAAGAAAAAGAAAAGCCCCTTCTGAAAAAAACAACTACAGAAGACACTGAAGATAAAAATAACGACACCGACTATCTTTCTGAAAATGAAGAAGACAAAATAGGAGAAGCCAGCGGAGGCATAGTGAAAACTCCAATAAAAAATATCCCTCCTCTCCCTTTCGAAGAAAAGCAACCCAGCAAAGAAAGAGACGTAAAAATATCTTACCCAAGCCCACAAGAAGACGTCTTCGGGAAAATTAAAACAAACAAAAATTTGTCAGGAAAGCCGTCACCTTATTCTACTCGATCTGGAAGAAGAACCAAAAAAAACCCAAGATATTCTTCTAAGGAATGGGCATCTGACTGGTAGAGATAAATTGTTTTGAGATAAATCAAAAAAAATAAATAAAAATACATCAAAATGTATTCTAACGATTCACCTGAAGATATATATTATAAACATTTTTTAACTAAGCGATCTTATCCTTATGATGTACAGTATGGAAAAGGATACTATTCTTTAACCCCCTTCATAGGAAGCAGAAATCAAAAAGGTTATGGGCTAGGTGGTATTTTAAAAGGATTGTTTAAGACAGTTATTCCTTTGGTGAAACCTGTTGTGGCATCAGCCGCAAAAGGAATAGGAAAAAGAGCCTTAACAGGAGGAATTAAAGTAGCAAAAAATGTCATGAAAGGTGAAAACTTTAAACGAGCTTTAAAAAGAGAAGCTCAAGAAACTTTGTCTGATTTAGGCAAAGAAGTTATTTCACATGTAACCAAGAAAAGAAAAGTTAATAAAACGATCACAAATAAAAAAAGAAATAGATTTAGAAGAAATTTCAAAAAAGATATCTTTGGTTAACATAAAATAACCTGAGATTACTGAAAAGAAGAGAAAAACAAACAAATATTTTTGAAGTTTGTTCATCACCTTAAAAAAATGTCATTGTTAGACGAAGATCCTTGTTTTTGTGTAGCTTCGGAATTTGATTTTACTCATGTTCCTCCAACAGATATAAGTAGAGTTAAAACTTATTATGAAAAAGTTGAGCCCACTGCTTCTCCTAACAGCACTACAGTTCAATTCACTTTAAAATCTAAACATACAGATTTCATTTCTTTGCACGACAGTTTTATTCGAGTGTCTGGCAAAATATTAAAAGCTGACAAACAAAATCCAGATGCTCCAGCTAACGATGGGACAATAAACGATAAAGCTAAAGTTTTTCCAGTGAATTATTTTGCTTCTACTATGTTTAAAAATGTGAAACTTTCTATAGCAGGAATACGAATATCAGACAGCAATGATTTGCACGGGTATAGATCTATTCTGGAATATATTTTAAGTTATGATCCAACCACTGCTAAACACTTGGGAGCTTTGGCTATGTATTACAAAGACGATAAAGATTTCAACGAAGTAACAAATGTTAACAGCGACGATCATAATTCTGGAGTGAAAGCACGTTATAACAAAACTAAAAACGGGAAATTATTTGAAGTCATAGGACGAATTCATAATGACCTTTTTGCTCAGGTCAAAGTGTTACCTGGAGATCTGCCTCTTACTATAGAATTTGATAGAGCAGACGAAGACTTTTGTTTGATGTCTAAATTAGGAACACAAAAATACATAATAGACATACAGGGCATACATTTATTCATAAAAAGAATAAGAGTGTCTGAAAAATTCCATAAAAAAATAATGGATGCTAGAATGGTTACTCCGTATTGGGATTATCCTGTGAACAAAATAGACATGAAATACGTCACTTTTGGTCCTCAGAAATCTATTTTGCAAGCCTCTCATATAGTGAACAACACTCCTCTTCCAAAAAGAGTCATCATAGGGTTAGTTCATTTAGATGCCTTTACAGGAAGTCATAATCGTAATCCGTTTCAATTTGAGCACTTCAAAGCTAAGGAAATAGAACTGAAAGTGAACGACGGTGGAACTCCTTTTTATCACTATGAATTAGATTACCCTAATGATTTATACAATATGGCCTACCTAGCTCTTATACGGTCTACAGGTTCAATTTTCAGAGACGATACGATAGATATTTCTTTCGACGAATTCAAAAAAGGACATTGTCTTTACTGTTTTGACATATCTAAAAACGGAATAACGTCAGGCACATTCGAATATTCAGAAAATGGTTCTTTAGGATTTGTCATAAAACTAGAAGAAGAATTAACCCATGGAGTAGCAGCTATCGTATATTTAGAACATCATGAACTCCTGAGATTAGATTCTAGCAATATATTAAGAGCAAAATCTGAAACAGCATAATTCCTAAAAATGAATGGAGCGGAAATAAATTTTTTCTTGCAGAAAATTAAAAGAAAAAAAGGAGGAAATTATGGTGTTTATTCAGCTGACACTATACCTGCAGTGAAATCATTTCCTACAGGTTATGTAGTCAACACCGACAACAGTAACTTACCCGGAGAACATTGGGTAGCTTTTTATTATGAAAAACCACGTAAACTAGCTGAATATTTCGATTCATATGGCTTCAGTCCTATGCGAAAGAGTTTTCTGAAAGCTTTGCCAAAAAAATATAAATATTCCTCTCATTCTATTCAAGGACTTTTTTCTATGACTTGTGGTTTATATTGCTTGTTCTTTTTAGAAAAACGAGCTGAGAATAAGACAATGCAACAAGTTATATCTAGCTTCACTTCAGATCCTGATTGGAATGACAGTAAAGTAAAACAATACTTTTTAAAGAAAAAACAAAATAATCGAAGCAAAAAGAAATCCTTGTTTTGTAACAAACAAATTTGTTCTACAAAAAATAATTTTCTAAGAACAACACAAAAAAGAAAAAAAGATTAATGTATTATTTCTTTTTCATCTTGTCTTGGAAATTATTTGCCGATTTATTGGAACTGATCATCATAAAAAGATATTTTTTTTAAAAAAATGAGCGAACATAAAACAAAAGAAGGAAGCATGAAAAGTTTAAGCAAAATAAATAATTTGATTTCAAACGGGAAAGTAGGAGCAGGAGGAATAGTTTTTACTCTTATTTTAAGCATCGTAGTCATGATCTTAGAAACGCGTAAACAATCTATCTCCCCTTCTTTACAGAAAGGAGATGAAATATTTTTGTCTTGTACAGAAAGCGGAAATATTTATCATAACAATGAAAAAACTCAAACTTTCCTGTCTTGTTTTGTAACTAATGTAAATCACAGAAAAACATGGACATATCCTGTCATAGGATCTTCTGTTTCTAACCATGACTTAAAATCTACTCAAATAAATGAAAACCGAGATATTGATAACATAATGTACGAAAAAAATAATCAATTACTAACTACTATTGCAAATCAAGAACATTTGCCCGACTCAAATGTATTCACTGAAGAAACAAAAGATCCTGAGATACTCAAATAATTATAAGAATGAACATCTTGCTCGTGTGAGACCTAAAAAAAATATATAAATTAAGATTATTTCTCAAGTCTTAATCATGGATACAAAAGGGAACAATATGATTTTTGAAGTAAAGCGCAATGAAATACTTGAAAAAATATGCTTACATCAAGGCACTTATATATCTCTGTTAGAAGAAGAAAGACGTGAACACATTAATATCATAAAAGAGGAAGAAAAAAATAATCTCCATCTTACTTTACAATTAAGAGAAGCACGAAATGAAAATATGAATTTAATGGCTCACAGGAAGGCATACAACTTAGCTAAAGCAGAGAGAATATATAACATCAGGAGAGGTTCTTATCCGTATGGTCGTACAGTAGCCGACGGTGATGACTCAGAAGAAGGCAGTAAAATTGTAGCAGACGGTGAAACTTGTGATGTGCCAGATTCTATGCCTTCTGATGTTTTAATGGAGACTTATAGGAATAAGCCAAACGAAGCTTTTCATTTAAATTCAGAAAAAAAACATGAAAGTGATTAAGAAATAAAAACATAGATGAGATAAGTGAACAAACAGACTTTATGTGAACACTGATCTGCGTCAAAGTAACATGAACAGTTATTCTGATTGGAAGCCTTCGCTAGAAGACGGGGTGTGTCCTGATTGCATACATAAGATAGAAACCCTTGAAGAAACAAGAAAAAGGCAACAAAACCAATTTCGCATTCTTAGAGCAGAGAGAAAAAAGAATCAAGAAATAATAAAATCTTTAGGAAACAAAAATAATATTCTTGTGCAACGAATCACAGAAAAACAAGAGAAACTTTTGTCTGGCTTCATGAGCAGAACACTACGCTGATATGGGAAAGTACACTTTTAAAATAAAAAAACTGTTGAAACACACAAACTGGGAAGACGATATAGCCATTAAATACATAAAATCTAAAAAAGAAAAAATAACTTGCAACAATTCTTTCTTGAAACTTCTCTTGCAACATTTCGAACAGGTTTTAAGGCATAGACAAATGATATGTTTCACTTTTTACCTTTTAGAAAACGTATTTGACAAAAAAGATAAAATGTGTTTAACAGAACGAATAATGGTGCATGACTTATCTAAGTTTTCAATGAGAGAAGCCATAGGTTACACCTTTAAGTTCCATACTAAAAATGGACCAAAAAATTCTCAAGAAAAAACAACTTGGGAAAATGCTTTATTTCATCACTATGAAAACAATGATCATCATCCTCAATATTACAGAGAAGGAAATATGAGAAAATATGCTTTAATTGAAAGTGTGATAGACATGTTAGCTTGTCATGTAGAACGAGATCTGAAGCCAGAAGAAATAAATGTTCATGGTATTTTAGACGGAGATCTTTCTATCACCAATTTTTTGGACATAAATCCAATATACTTAGAAAGATATACTGAAGAAGATAAAGAAAAAGTGAAAGAATATCTGTCTTCGTGGAAAGATATTTTGTCTTGCAACTTATCTAAATAAAAAAAATGATTAAAATGAAAAATATAGGTAGTCTTAAAATATATGAAATTTTTTTGTTATTGTTTCTTTTCTTTTGTGCTACATATGGATTCATAAGCGTTATATACTATTTCATACATGGATTAATAACTGCTATAATTTTTTATCCTGTTTTCTTTTCTTCTATGTCTATTTATGCTTAATATAAATTTACCCGATATACCTGTTTTGTAACAGTCTGGAACTTAATTTTACTTCCTTGAGATAAGATATAATCCTCATGTTACGAGCATCTAAAGTTCTTCATAAGTACATATGTTGAGGAAGTACATGTGTCATTTAAATCATTGGTATATGTATTTTTGATTTATTTCTTTTCCTACTTTTGATTGTCACTCTAATCCTTTGAAGGTAAAAAATGCCTTTACCTACTTATTACTTTCAAGATGATTTAGGATATTCAGATATCTTTCTTCAAAAAATCTCTGTATCGTTAGCACGTCAATGGATGACCTTAGGAGTATATCTTGACATCCCTCATGCTAAACTTGAAAGCATGAACAAGACGAAAACTCCAACTGCTATGGGCATAGAGATGCTGAATAAATGGTGGAGAGAAGTTCCTTACTACTTACGAACAGAAGAACTGATGACAAGTTTAAAGGAAAACCACAGAATAGACTTGGTGGAATTCACTGAAAATTTCTTCAAGGAAAAAAAACTAGAAGAGTATGACGTGGAATCGACCTCCGTGCAAATGTATTTCAGCTTATTGAGTGAAAAAATGTCAAGAGACTGGAAGGACATAGCTACATATCTACATATCACGTCTGACGAAAGAAGAACAATATCGTCCCAGCCCGAACAAGACATAGCTCAATTAACCTTCAATGTCTTAAAAATGTGGCAAAGATCTAAGTACAGTGCTACTCATCAACTGATGAAAGCAGTACACAACATGAAAAGAAATGATGTGCTAAACATGATATTCCTTGAATTCGATAAAAGAACAGGAACAAACTGAAAATGAAAAACTGTCTTTACACATGTGACAATCAAAATAAAATCATATAAAAAATTATTTCATTTTGTTTGTTTGGTTATTTACTTACTTGAGAATCATAACAATAGGCATCACATCATGTCATATAAAACTGAACGAAAATGTCTGTTCTAAAATACAGTAAAATAGCAGGTTCCTTCTCTCCTACTGAAGAGGAAAATAACATAGGGATTCAAATGTACAGTTCATATGACCATACTGTTCCTAAAAATACAGCATGTACAATTACAACAGAAGTTAAACTTGCTATCCCTAAAGGTTATTATGGTATAATTTTACCTCTATGCAAATCAAGAAAACATAACTTTGTGTTAATCAACCAAAAAATAATAGACGAAGATTACAGAGGGTATATTACCATTGTTTTATTTAACTTCGGAGAAGAAGACCTAAAAATAAAAAGTGGTGATGCTGTTGCACGACTTGTTTTACAAAAAATTTATCCTATAAAATTAGAAGAACGTTCTAAGCTTGAAAACACTGAAAAAGGTGAAAAAATCTCTCAATTAGCTTACAGCAAAATATATGAAGAAATTTACAATGAAAATCTTAAATATCACAGCAAAGATCGTCTTAAATGAACTAAAACAAAGAAAACATCTCTGTGAATAGCGTTATATTAAACAACAAAACAACTGAAATAACGTTCAGCAAAATGGCGCGTTGTCAAGATTCTTTCTATATTACTCTTGTAAAAGACAAACCAAATACACTGTTAGTAACAACATGTAAAAAATCTGCTTTACTGCCTGCCTCACCTATTCTCCAACCTATTATGCATTATGTTAAAGCATCAACAAAAGCATTAAAGCCAACCAGATCCACAAAAAAATCTGCAGGGTTTGATTTATATAGTGCTTATGATTATATTATTCCTGCTAAAGAAAAAAAATTGGTACAAACTGATATAATACTTTGCATACCTGCAGGATGCTATGGTCGCATAGCACCAAAATCAGGACTTGCTCTTAATCATTTCATCGATGTAGGAGCAGGGGTAATAGATGAAGACTACAGGGGAAAAATTGGTGTTTTGCTGTTTAATTTTGGAAATGAGGTCTTCGAAATAAAACATGGAGATCAAATAGCTCAAATAATATTAGAAAAAATTCTCATCCCTGAGCTAGAAGAAGTATGTACACCTGATAAAACCGAAAGAAATGATCAAGGTTTTGGATCAGGCAAAAAGATATCTGCTTCATTGAAAGAAAAAAACGACTGTGAAGAAAGTGATTCTGGAGAAAGTGACTCGTCTGAAGAATCAGATATAGAACAATCTCATTTAGCTAATGAAACGTCGTCTGAAGAACAAGAATTTTATTCGGCGGAAGAAGAACCAACCAATGAAAAAGGTTCTCATGAAATCGACCCCTCCGAAAATGAATTAATGTCTTTAGAGGAATTCTTAAAGTTGATTCTAACAAAGAACTAGGTGACGAAAATTTACTATGGTATTGGTTCAATGAATCACATTATTCATGAAGATTCCAATTATGTTATTCATTGTTATTGTAACTCATTCTCCGCCTCTCTATTCATAAACGATAAAGGAATAAATTGGATTATCTGTTGGATTGTCTGACTATATGATATGTCTCAAAAAGAACAATAAAGAAAAAATAAAAATATTATGACTTCTCGTTTCACTTGCAATCTACATTTTCTCAAAAATACAGGTCTTTTCTGGATTCTAAATATATCTATAAACGACCTCTTTTATAGATAAATTAAATATATCTATAAACGACCTCTTTTATAGATAATTTAAATATATCTATAAACGACCTCTTTTATAAATAAATTAAATATATCTATAAACGACCTCTTTTATAGATAAATTAAATATATCTATAAACGACCTCTTTTATAGATAAATTAAATATATCTATAAACGACCTCTTTTATAAATAATCTAAAAATAGGAGGTCTTCTCTGGATAATCCAAATATGATGGTCTTTTCTGGATAATATTCAGAAAAGACCATCTATTATACTACTCACTTAGGCATGTGCTTTTGACTAGGTATTGTTAGAAAGTTAGCCTTTTTGACTAACATCTGACTAAGATTTTAAACATTATTTTTTCTGTGTATAAGCCCCCAGCAAATTGGTGTCACTCTGAGCCAATGTGTGTGAGTGCTAACTTGTGCACTGTACAGAAAGAAATTGAGCCACCTTGTGTCACTGATGACACGGACTGGCACATACTGATACATGTGTCATGATGCAGCCCCACCCATGCTGACACATGTGTCATGACGCACACTGACCCATACTGACACATGTGTTATGACACACAGCCTCACCCATACCGGGCATACGGACGTATGTGTTATGACGCGGCCTCACATATGCAGTGCGAAGGTCAAATGGGTTTTGGCCCCTCCACCAAGCACCAAGGAGCTCTTTTTCAAAATGACTCCCCCCGAAAAAAATGGAAAGCTGAATTGCCTCTGAAGGGAGATCAGCGCCCCAACTCCATGTGCGAAAAGCAAGGCCGTATGACGGACTTAGCAGGTTTAATTATTAGCTAATGGTCTATAGCTCCTTTTCATAATTCGCCGACAACCCTTTGCTGCCAACCCTATCCTCATCCCCTTCATCCAGCAGGCGCATCCGGCAGCAGCCCTCCCCTCCACTCTGCGGCTACCGATGCGGACTTGCGGCGGGAAACACGTGGTGTTGTTTGTTTTGTTTACATTAGCAACGTATTCTTACGCAGAACTATTTGAATGATGAGAGATCCGTTGACAGACTGCGATGTTATCTAATAAAAATTCTGTTTGTGTTTTGCGCGAGTCAAAGCTGTATCAACATATAATCTAATCTATTCAATGGCCAATTTAACTTAAAATGGTGCAATAGTTTGGAACTACAGTCCTGTACTCGCATGTCGACAACTAGATCCGGTGTGGTTAGGTCGCTTAGAGATCGCATCAAGATGGCCGAAGTGTCACCGAGTTTGAGCCGCTACGGCCCGAATATGTCGGTGTCCTACTTCCCCGCCATCCCTGCAAAGGCCCCCAAGGCCGCAATGTCTTATTCCCAGTAAGTACTATCTGTTGTGTTAACTTTGTTACAGTTCACCATAGAAAAAACACTTTTTGTAGGTGTTTCGCCTCTGTAGACACTTAATCTTAGACCTGCCCACCGGTCCCTATGGCTATGCATATGATAGGTACATCACATGAAAATTAAGATAAGGAGTTAGAGCTAAACCCCTGTGTCTTAGTTGTGTAGGAGAGTGCAAGGATTTCAAATCTTTTGGAATCATGTTGATATCTCAATTCGTTCTCACAGAATCGCAGAATTAGTATCTAGAAATCTGACATTTTTGTCCTAAGTATTCAGGCAATTTGTTGTGACCTTCTGGATCCCAATAATGGGCCAATTAGCCATAATAAATGAAGAAATGAAAGGGAGGTAAGTTAGTAAAATGTCAATTCAATTGGAATGAACCACAATATCAGCATGAAATAAAAAGCTATCTGACCCGGATGTTTACCTCTACGAAATTTTACCTTGACCTAATTTTCCCATGACCTATATATCTGACCTACATTAGTTCATGACCTAGATTCTGATATGATCAAATATATAGGAACAGACGCTGTAAAATATGAAGAAGTAGACATTCTGATAACCTAACCACTGGTATTTGACTCTAACATTAACATCTAATGGGTTTCCTATTGACCTAGTTTCAGGCCACCCTATATGTTTGACCAACATTAGCTCATGACCTAGATTTTGATGACACGGTCAAATAATTTTTTCCTGTGTGGTAGCAAGTTCACATGGTCGGGAAATCATAAAAAATCAGTTAATTGCTCCCAAAGTCAGGGAGCCTGTAAAACAAGTTTATCTTAGCAGGTATTGTAAGTGTCACACCTGTATGATCTACATGGGTCATGCAGTGACGGTTTTAAAACTGCCAAATCACCATTTCGCACCTTCACACAGGAAAATGTGATTTTTTCGAATTTCTTTTGCAGTCACCAGCTGTACTTTTCAGTCCACATGCACAAACTAGACCTTATATGAAATGCCATGAAACATACTATTACTTTCTTTTAGTTTCATTCTACTTTTTCATTTTGGACTACTTGATTTAGATGACCTTTTCAGTCATCCACTTCAGAAATCTACAAAAATGTCTAGAAATGCACCGATTTCCCCGAAAATTTTCATATAGGTAAAATAAGCCATGAAATACCAAGATAACTTCTTATATGTGTTCATTTATTCTTTGTTTTGTTTGAATATAGCAATTTCAGTGCAGTTTAATTTCCAGTGCAGCAATTTGTTGGGTCACAAAAAAATGCGTCACAGATGATGGACACTCCCAGAGGAGTGGTGCAGGCATTGTTTGATGTACCTACATATGATGTTAGGGACCAGCCTCTCTTCATTATAAGAGCTTTCAGCTACTGGTGCTGTCTGGATTGGGGAATGGAAGTTGCAAGTGCTATGTTTACATGTGTCTGACCCATATATTTAGAGGTATTCCTGGGATCTGTAGAAACCACCAACGGTAGATTAAGTTGATGTCTACATCATTTACAAAAATAGAGGCTTAACTCGCCATATTTATTTAGATAAAGCTGGAAGAAGTTGGCCGGACGAGCGTTTGGGTTTCCGACGGCTGCCATCTTTGTTTTTAAAGTACAGCCCACATATGAGTTAGGAAATATCAGCTTTTCCTATCTTAAAAAGATCGCAGGATGCCCAAGCTTTCAGCAAGGCTGAAGGGGTTCAGTCCACATCTACCTACCAAATTTTAGAAAAATTAATTAAGAATTGAAAGCAGGAGAGGTGCGTGGAAAGTCCTCCCGCAGGACCGAAACTTTTGCTCTTACAACTCTCCCACACCGTGCAGAGCAATCTTGGAGTGGCAAACAGTGTGGAAACCCCACACTATAGACACTTAGACTAGTGTGGGGGTTTCCACACCGTCTGCCGCTCAGAGACCTCGGTACCATCATATGCCGAGGGGCTGGTTGGCAGGTCTACAGACACTCTGAGTCTGAGGGAACCTCAGAGACCAAAGGTGTCTGTTGGTAGTCTATCTACTCTCCTATATCCTATGCAACCACTCAGTTCAGTGCCTCAGAGATGTCAGAGTTTCAGATTTTCTCTGATTTCAGAGGTTCAAAGGTGATATTTTACTACACAAATAATAAGATTTTTTTTTTTAAATGAATATTTTATAATTCTGATATTTCTTGAAGATACACCCTACCCTAAGTGATTAATTTTGAAGGTATTTGTCACTCTGATTAGGGTATAACCCTCCTTTTGAAGTGCCCCAAAATAATTTTCAGAGTTTCGCCAAATATCGAACTGACATCTCTGAGTGATGCAGACACAGCCCTGAATGATCTTGTACAAATTATCTTTAGGGTAGGTAAAGATTCTTTGCCTCTGAAGAGAATAGGTACAAGCCTAGATGAGAGGCATGACAATGTCTCAAAGGTAGATGAGAAAAACCTTAAGAAGCATAAACGTGTATTTCATCAGGAAAGACGTCTCTTTCAAAGTGACAGAAATAATAACCAACGTAGGATAGAGTTTGTTAGAGCAAGAAGTTTTTATAAAAAAGTGAAGTATCACATCATAAGCAAGGACCAGGCGGAGAAAATCCTTGAATTACAAAAGTTAGAGTCAAAAGATTCAAAACTATTCTGGAAGTCAATAAAGAAGCTTTCAAGCACAAAATGTAAAGGTAAATCGAACATTGGCCCCTCTGACTGGGTAACATACTTTAAGAAGTTACTAAATGTTAATCAGAATAAAGGAGGAGAGCAGGCCTTCTATGATTACATCGAAACAAGTCTCCCAATCATTGAGAACATAGCTGGGGGTAGCGATTTAGACGATATCATATCTGTTAATGAGGTGAAAGAAGCCTTGAAGACACTGAAGAATGGAAAAGCCACAGGGCCTGATCTTATCAACAATGAGATGCTTAAGTTTGGGGGAAAATATCTACATTCGGCCATCACAAAATTATTCAACGTAATACTATCCTCAGGTTGTTACCCAGCAAACTGGAAGGAGAGCCTAATCACTCCTATCCACAAAGCAGGGGCCTCAGACATGCCAGAAAACTATAGGGGGGTAGCGGTGGCAGACTGTCTAAGCAAAGTATTCTGTAAGATCATTAATGACAGAATTGTTGACTATCTGGAGGGGAAAGACTTCTGGAGTATAAATCAAAATGCCTTTAAGGAAAAAAGAAGAAGAGAAGATAATATTATGATTCTCAACACTCTATTCAACAAATATGTTAAAAATCAGAAAGGTAGGCTCTACATAGCCTTTGTTGATTTTTCTAAATACTTTGACTCAATAGACAGACCAAGCCTTTTCTACAAACTCCTAAAGGCAGGAATATCAGGTAACACATATCGAGTCATTAGAGCAGCCTATGACCGGAACAAGTATGCTATAAAAACTGACTGTGGCATAACTGAGAGCTTCATATCAACAACAGGTGTAAAACAAGGATGTAATCTTAGCCCTACTCTATCAAACCTATTTCAGAATGACCTCCATGAAATGTTCAACAAAAACTGTGACCCTGTTGATCTTGGTGATATATCTATGAATTCACTCTCATGGGCAGACGACTTAGTCCTGATCTCCAGATCAGAAGCTGGCCTTCAGGAGAGTCTGAACAAGCTTGACAGATACTGCCAAATGTGGAAACTCTCAGTTAATACGAAGAAAACAAAAATTATGGTTTTGTCTTAAGCAAGGGAGATGTCAACACAAATCTTTTTTCAAGATAATTTAATAGAATGTGTGTCCTCATATAAATATTTAGGTTTACTTCTATCACGGGATGGGAGTCTAAAAAAAATGAAATCAGAAAGGATTTTAAAGGCAAAGCGTGCACTATTCTCTATTAGACAAGCCTTGAGTACATCGCAGAATGTATCCACTAAATTGTTTATGTCACTGTTTGACAAGCAGATCGACCCTATCCTTTTATACGGATGCCCAGTATGGGGTATGCCATCTAGTAACTGTTCTAGATCTATAAGTGGATCTGAGGTAAAATCAAAAAGAGATCTGTTAACAATATTTAAACTGTTAGGTGTCGAGGATATAAACATATTATATTGTAGATTCTATAAGAAAACACAGGCAGCTTATGTGACTCTAGCCAATATCTGTGACAAAATCAAAATCCTGTCTGCGTACAGAAAGCAACCGGTAACTCGTATAATTGAGGACTTAACCTTTGAAGGTGTCAGAAAGGCCTGTCCGGTAGAAGTGTTTTACTCTACAAGTTGCAAGTTTGCTCTGGGTATATCAAAATATGCAAGTACTACTCTCGCACTAGGTGAGTTAGGGAGATTTCCCATTGAATCCAAAATAATCGTACTGAACATTCTATATTGGCTGAGGCTTAAGCATGGATCGAAAAACCCTATTCTAAATGAGGCCTTCTCTACCATGAAGAGTGAAAACCACCAATGGCTTAAAGATATCCAATACCTCTTGTTTAAAATCGGTTGTAAGAATGTCTGGCTCGATCCTTATGTTTGGTCAAAGTCCTCACTCAAAAACAATATAAAGAGAAGGTTAAATGATGCACATATTCAGAAATACAACCAGTACATTGATAACCCAGAGAATACTGGCAAGTGTAGAATTATCAAGATGTGTAAAGATTATGAAGAGACATTTATGAAGAGCGTGAATACCTAACGCATACAGAATCACCTAAAATTAGAACCATTATTGCTAAACTCCGGACTGACAATAACTGTACACTTGACAGCCTGTCAAGAAGATATAGAGGAAAGAAACCTGTCAATTCTAAGTGCACATTCTGTAATGCTGTGCAAGATGTCAATCATGTCTTCTTACATTGTAACATGCCCGAGATGAGAAACGCACGCTCAGTTTTTGAAACAAAATACCTCAAGTTCGTTGATTACTATAAAAGACACGCTGACACTAGAAAACTTTCTCAAATACTAGTAGTGGTCCCATATTGCAAATCATCTAAAAGGCCAGGAGCTGTGAACTGTATATACTCTTATATAAAATCTGTCTACAACATTGTAAATAAAAACCTGGTGCTGACATAAGTGTACCTGTACATTAGTCAATAAAGCCATCTTGAATCTTGAAAATCTTGCCAGATTGGTTGAGTGCCCAGTTCTATCAGTTCGCACAGAAGCACTTACTGTCAGGTCAAATACTTCCACCAACACTTCCCTCAATGTATATCCAAATGTTCTCAATGCACAAAGCACTTGAAATACACACAGCAATTTATAATCCAGGTCGATCATGTCTAAAACTGCTTTCATCAGTAAACAGCATGGCCTTCCATGTTGGAGACTGCACTGTGAACATAAACTAGGCCGAAATACCTACCTGCTCACAGGCAGGATCCAAGATGTATACAAGTCTATAGTGACACAAACACATGGCTAGTCTGAACTAAGTACTCACTGTCAGTTCCTGGAAATTGTCCCTCCTATTCACAAACATGTAGTTTTCATGTACATCAGCTTATAATGACTGAAGCATGAGATATATCCAATAAATCTGACATGTTTATCTTGAGCTTAGATATCACTACCTCAATGGCCTCCATTGTCAACATGCTGGGGGTGCTACCTGGTGTTAGCCTGCTCTTGAAACATAGGGCTAACCAACCAAGAATAGTGTAGTCTCTTTGGCACTAGGTGGCTACACCTGGCTTCAAGATGGCCGACAATGTTTTGGAGTTAGGGAGGAAATTTGAAAATCACCTGGATTATTAATTATCACAAGTTCTTCAAGTGCTTTGTGTATTGTGAATCTTTGGATATACTGTAACGGGAATTGGTATGAGTGCAGAGAAGACACAAGACAGAAGTGCTGTAAATAAACTAGGGTTCACTATTGAAGAATGCAGGAATGTAACATCACTTGTCATCAACTTATTATCAGCTCACGTCGTTCCTGTAGCCTAGTAGAGAGTAGCAGTGGAGGCACTAAGACCAGCACAGGGCACGTCCTACTCTCAGCTCAAGCGAGACTAGACTGCCCCCCGTGCGGCACGCGTCGTCTTATATACGCGCGCCGCCCCGGGGCGCCCCCTACCGGATGCGCGGCACACCACCGTGCCGCGCGGTACGTACCGCCGTGCCGCTCTCGGTGCCGCCCACCGCTACACTCTCCCCTGCCCATTTAAAGCACAGGGGGGGAACGATTATAAAAAGGTAAAATGGTAAGAATGGACCCTTAGGTCAACAGCCTACTTTAACTAGTCTTAGAAGTAAGGAGTGAAACTAATCGGGAGCGGCCCCCTTCCGCCCCCTCCGAGCTAAGCCAGCCGTGTGGGGCTATAGGGTTAGGAACCCCTCCTTAACTTATGCCCTGCCCTTAAGGGGCTTAGTCGGCCAAAAGAGCCCATAACTAAGATTGACATGCTGCTGCTCATGTGGAGCCTAAAACCGAGGGCGTCCCCCATGCGCCCCCTCCTAGCTAAAGCCCGCCATGTGGGGAAAACAAGGGCTAGGAGCCCTAACCAAATGTCTATCACTGCCCAGAAGGGGCTTAGCCGGCCAACGGGGCCCAGAAACTAACTAACAAAAAGGGGGTTTAGAACCCCAACGATGAACCTGCCTATAAGAGGCTTAGCCGGCCAACGGGCCCAAACTCTAAAATAATGAGGGTTCAGAACCCGTGATGACCCTGCTCTTAAGGAGCCTACGCGACAGCGCTAAAAAGAACTAATTCCTGAGTGATGTCGACGTTGTCCTCGTCCGTCGTCCCGACTATGAAGATGCTGATGATGATGATGAAGGATGATGACACCACCCGCTGCGTGGAGGGGGCCTCCGGCTCACCCCTCCACGGACCCGGAACCGGGTGCCCAACCCCGGCTCCGCGACGCCTCCCCAGGCTCGGACCAGGCCGGTAGCTCCACCCTACTCGGGGGCCTCCCCCTCAGGCTGTAACGACACACAGAACAACAGTTTAGCCACGCTGCTCCCCTAGGTTTCCTACCGCGCCTCCTGGCCCCGCTCCTCCCTCTTTTACGGTTCTACTCTCCAGCACCCCGCTCGCTGGACCTCCCGTACCCCGGGCACGAATTACAGTGCCACTGCCGCGACATATGCTGACATGATTGGTTATACGTCTTCTACTCTAGTATCAATCGTCCTAAACTTGAGAACGACTCACCTCCTGCTCCGGCTGGTCCTGCTGGTCCCGCAAGAGGCGCCAGCGGGTGGTGACTGATGCAATGACGTCGTACACGTCCGGGCCTACGACCCGGAGGCGTGATGACATGTCCCCTCCCGTTGCCACGAACTCGTCGCCCATGGAGAGAGGAGGTAGAAGGTAGGCTGCCCACCTCTCCAGGCGCGACGGGTCACGGTCCGACACCGTCCACCAGGGGAGATGCACGGCGTCTGCTGGAGCGGGTCTCGCACTCGGGCGGCGGCCTCGGCCTCTGCTGGTGGTGGTTGGGGGGGGAACGAACCGTCTCCTCTGTTGGTGCGCACTCGGAGGAGTACCCCCGAAGGAGGTGCCCGGTCCCTTCGTCTTGGGGGCGGTCCCTTTTGTCGCCGTGCCCTTCTTGGGTGACTGTTTGTCCGACGGGGGAACATAGACCCGGCCCCACCGCCCGGACGACTGCTGTCTCCTGGCCTGCTGAGGTCGGGGCTGGCGTAGGGGTATACGCGGACGAGGTGCCGGGGACTGCCACTGAGAGTCAAGCTCAGAGTCACTCAGGGCTCCTCCCGGGCTGCGGCCGTCGTCTGTCACCAGCCTCTGTAGGGCTGCCTCCTCGTCCGGTCTGTTCCTGTGCCGGGTAGGGGGATCCTGTTCCTCCACCACCACTGGGGCCGTACGGGAGTGCGGGGAGAACAGCACTCGGCGCTGAGGGGAGGAGGGCCGAGGCAGGGTTATGGCCGTACGTCCGTCCCACTTCCCCTGGTCCGAGTACACCGCCTCTACTTGGACAGGACTCTCCCGGTCCCAGTACCTAATGACGGCGTCCATTGCCTCGGCCGGGATGGCGAAGGGCGCGGTTCCACCACCTGGCGCGGTACCCGTGGCTCTGGGGCCGGAGGGCTGTGAGGGAGCGGTATCCGGGGTGGTTCCCTCAGCAGCCGAGGCGGGTTCCTGAGGTCCTGCTGCAGGAGGCGCCCCGGTGTCCGGCGTGGTTCCTTCTACCTCCTGGGCCGAGGTGGGCTCCGGGGGGACCGCCGATGAGGCCGAACCTGTGCACTGGACGGTTCCCTCCCCTTGCTGGGGCAGTTCCTCCGGCACAACCAGCGGGCTAGCCTCCGGGGAAGTGTCTTTAAGTGGTGGGAGGGACTCCGCCGGGGTTGACCCGGCCTCCAGTATAGCCACATCCCCAGTCGCATCGATGAGAACCATGGGGCTCTTGCTGGGCGTCAACTGCAGGGACATGTCCCCGCTCGTGGCAATGATGGATGCCACCGCGGCCAAGGTCTCTGCCTGGGACGGTGTCAGAGTGTCCTGGAGAGTAGCAGCCAGGTCGTCTGCGGGCGCCGCCCCATGTGTAATTGGGGCCCCCGCTTCCTGAGTCGCTCCCTGCTCCTGGGGCGCGACGCCCGTAGTGGCATCCCCCTCTTGACTGGCCGGTGGAGCAGGGAGAGGCGAGAGAACGGGAGTCACCGACCCCCTCCCTGCGAGCCCCTCCTCTGCCTCGGTGTGCGGCGTTTCCAGTTCCCCCGTAGTTGGGTCCAGCCCCACGCCTCCTAGTGGCTCGGTGTCCGAGTCGCTGACCTCACCGTACCGGAGGGGTGCCACCTCCCCTGTTACCGGGTTTATCACGGTCTCCACCGGCTCACCGTTCACGTCTACCCAGACCCCGGTAAGGGGATCAAGGAAGACCTCGTCGTCCGGAGCGTCCAGGTCGACGCTCTCATAGGAGAGGGGCTGCGGGTCCTCACCCTCCGCCTGATCCGCGAGGAGCGGAACCAAAGGATCCTGACAGGGGGTAGCCGTGGATGCCTTCCCAGACACCGTGGGAGAAGACGCGCCGGAGTGAGAGCCAGGGGGAGAGGGGGGCCGGGCAGGAGTCACCACCGCTTCGGCCAAGCCCTGGGTAGTGGCGGAGCTCGGAGCGGTCCTTGCCGACCCTGCCGCTGCACTCACAGGCCTCTTCGGACCCTTCCCGGAGGTCCCCTGGGACCCCTTGGGCCGTTCTCCCCCGGAAGTGGGGGTGGCGGCGACTACCCTCTTACCCGACTTCTTGCTGGAGTCAGGCTCTGTGGTGTGGGGCGTGGCAGCGGGGACGGTGGTACTGCCCCCTGCCTTCGCTTTAGTGGTGGGGCGCGAGCTAGCAGGTTTCTTCGCTCGCTTGAGTTGGGGCTGACTTGATGGGGGAGGGCTACCCAACGCGCACCGAGGGGAGGACCCCAGAGAGGAGGGGCTTCCCCGAGGCCGTTTCAGACTCCCCTTCGGGGGAGCCTTAAGTTCCGCCTTCGTGGGTACACGCGCGGACTCCGGGCCGCTTTTGGGTCGGCGAGGCGAGCGCCGGACCCCCTCCGCGGCCACCTCCTCCGTGGCTCCCACCACCGGCACCTCCTCGTCCGAGGAGATGTCCTGGACAGGCGTATCCGGCAGCGGGGCTGGGCTGGTAGGGACGATCGGATAGGCCCCGGGGAAGGCCTCCTTACCCCGTACCGCCCACGGGTGCTTAGATCCTTCGTCCTCCCGGTGGCCCGTGCTGCGGAGGTGGCGTACCATGTCGTTGTGGCGGTTGGTGGCGTAGGGCATTCCGGCCTTCCCCAGAGTGCACCCCCGTATGGGGCACAGCCATCCCCTTAGGTGTTCACCCTCGGCGTGAGCCTTCCGCATGTGCCTGTTGCGCGGGCCCGCCTGGGTGAACGTTTTGGCGCATTTCAGACACGGGTACCTACGGCTGTCCATCACCCCGTGCTCACAGAAGAGATGGTTCTGCCTCTGCAAGAGCCTTCTTCCCGCCGCCCAACTGCCGTAGGATCGTGGCCTGAACCGGCCGGTCCCAAAACGGGCCCGTGGCAGTGGAGGAGCCCCTCTCCTTACTGCAGCCCGGCTGCTGCTGCCCTCCACTGGGACGGTGCCGCTCGCGGTACTAGAGACCCCTGTGCTGCCGGCGGTATGGGGACCCTTTTCCACCAACTTCCCTCTCTTACCAGGGTCCACTGCCTCTTCTGCGCGGAGATGAGGGATGGGAGACCCTTCCCGCGCTGCCTGCGTACTTATCTCCTCCTTTTGGCCCCCTCTACGGTCCTTCCCTTCGGTTTTCTTAGGAGAACTGCTCGGGATCGTAGTCGTCGTGCCGCTAGCGGTATTTACTTCTCGTCCCTTCTCGCGGCACGGCGAGAGACTGCGAGAGTTGGACCCTGCTGCGCGGCACGAGGAGGGATTTCCTGAGCGTCCAACTCCGTTAGAAGACCCGCTTTGTCGCCCAGGGGAGGCAGAACGGCTAGATCCAACCTTTTCCCTCCTTGTCTCCTCTTTTCCGCCCCCTCCACGGTCTTTTTGGTCCGTTTTCTTGGGCGAACGGCCCGGTTTCGGCCTGCCCGTGCCGCTCGCGGTACCTGATCTGTTTACGTCTCGTCTCCTCTCGCGGCACGGCGAGAGACTGCGAGAGTTGGACCCTGCTGCGCGGCACGAGGAGGGATTTCCTGAGCGTCCAACTCCGTTAGAAGACCCGCTTTGTCGCCCAGGGGAGGCAGAACGGCTAGATCCAACCTTTTCCCTCCTTGTCTCCTCTTTTCCGCCCCCTCCGCGGTCTTTTTGGTCCGTTTTCCTGGGCGAACGGCCCGGTTTCGGCCTGCCCGTGCCGCTTGCGGTACCTGATTTGTTTACGTCTCGTCTCCTCTCGCGGCACGGCGAGAGACTGCGAGAGTGGGATTTTTTTTGTGCCGCGCGGTACGAAGACGGCCCGTCAGGGCTCCTAGACCGTGCCGCGCGGCATGACCTTGAGCCGCTCCTCGCCTTTGGTGACCTACCCCTTTCGGCCTCGATTTTTCTGCTTTTCAGCGCCGGGCTGTTCCCACTTTTTCTCTTATTCCTCTCCTCCTTCCAACTTCTGCGTGGGGGAGGGGAGTGTGAGACCGATTCCCTCACCTTTTTAGGAGTAATCCGGGGGCTCCCAGGTCGCCTCCTTGGCGGCCCTGGGGGACTCTTTCCTCGCAGGTCTCCTTTCCTGGATGGACTTTTCCCTTCTTCCTCCTTCTCCCCCCTCCTCTTGGTTGTGATTTTTAGGGTTCCCTCGGCCGATTCTTCTGTTTTCCGGCTACTGCTCCCCCTGGTCACCCTGAGGATCTCCCCTTCCTCCGCACTCTCTGAACTTCCGGTAGAAGGGCTCCTCTTTCTCCCCTTCCGGGGAACCTTGCCAATGGAGGCGGCTATCCTTTTGGCCTCCTCCCTCTTCCCTGGACTTTCCCCCACTTTCTGCTTCTTGGGGATGACATAGCTTTGCAAAGTTCTCTTCTTCTCCCTCATTTTTTCTTTCCCAGTACCAAGCCTGTCCCACACGGACGACATGGACGCAGCTACTGCAGCAGCGGTACGGCCGGTAGCGGTACCAGCGGTAGCGGTACCAGCGGCAGCGGCACCAGCGGCAGCGGCAGCGGCACCTGCGGCAGCGGCACCTGCGGCAGCGGCACGGGCGGCAGCGGCACGGGCGGCAGCGGCAGCGGTACTAAGGTCTCCACTACCGAGAGCGGAAGACAGAAGAAACAGGGGCCCCTCCCTTCTTCCCCGAGTTACGAAGGGGGACCTGCGAGGAAATTCTAGGCGAGGAAGATCCTTAAGTGGTGCCATCTTTTCCTCCCGAGGTACCGGAGGCTGTGGGAGGCGGGGCGCTAGGGCCCCCCCACCCACCGAAATTTCGTTCTGGAGGAGGGGGTCCCTCCTCACCCTCCGCACCTCCTGCTGGAGAGGGCGGACTCCTTCGGGCGGGGTGGGTACCGCCTTCAGGGAGTCAAAGTGCACGATCTTCGTGGTACGGGCTCGGGAGATTTCGTACACGGCCTCCCCTATTCTCTTAGTCACTTTCCAGGGGCCGGTCCACCAACGTTCCAGTTTAGGCGAGTGTCCCTTTCTCTTGATTGGATGGAGGTAATACACCATCGTGCCCTCCGGAATACTCCGGTTTGAGGCTCGCATGTCATAGTTCCTCGTTTGCCTGGTTACCGCTACGCCCAACTCCCTTCTAGCGACCTCATGCGCGGATGCCATCCTTCTCTGGAGATCAGCCACGTAACCGTGGGCCCCGTCCCCTACCCTCTCCTCCTCCTCCGGGTAGAGAAGGGAGATGGGAGGATTGTTTTCCCTGCCCAGCATGAGCATGTTCGGAGTCATTCCCGTTGAAGAATGAACGGACGACCGGTACGCTGACATGACCAAGGGTAGCTGCTCGTCCCAATCGCCGTGATCGTCCGCCACCACGGCTGCTAACAGGGCCTCGATGGTACGGTTGGCGCGTTCTACCAAGCCGTCGGACTTAGGGTTAAAGGCGCAGGTGCGGGTTTGTTTCACCCCTAGTAGCCGCACCACCTCCCGGAAGAGGTGGGACTGGAAGTTGCGTCCCTGGTCAGAGTGCAGGCTCCCGGGGGAACCGAAACGGCACACCAGTCCTTCCACCAAAGCCCTGGCCACCGTAGCGGCTTCCTGGTTAGGGAGCGCCGCGGCCTCAGCCCACTTCGTAAAGTAATCGCACATTACAACGATGTATTTATTTCCACGAGGGGTAAGGGGCAGGGGTCCCATAACGTCGATGGCTACCCTCTCCATTACCATCCCTACCGGGACGTGGCCCATCTTAGCCCGGCTGGGATGTGGGGGAGGTTTACGCTCGAGGCAACGTGCGCAAGAAGCGGCCCAGTATGTCACCTCCCTCCGGAACTCCGGCCAATACCACCGTTCCTGGACCTTCCTTAAAGTCCTGTCGCGTCCGAAGTGACCAATGACACCCTCACCATGACAGGCCTCGAAGACTTCTTTCTTCCGCTTTTCCGGTACTACTACCTGGAACTGGCGCTCGCCACCCGGAATAAACCACCACCGACCTAAGAGGCCCTCCCTCAGTAGGAGACGGCTGCGCTGGGCTGCCAAAGATCGGAGCCCATAGGAGGCACCCGCCAGTTCTTCCTCGGCGGGTTCCCTTTCCTCCGCCGCCCACCTGTACGCTCTGCCCACCAATTCATCGGCCTTTTGGTCCCGTATCCACTCTTCCCTCACTTCTTCGGCTACGTCGGGGTCCCGAGAACCTTGCCGTGTCACGGCTCGGACGCCAGTAGCGGCAGCCCCGACCTCCGGTTCTTCGTCCGCTCTCCCACATTGCCGGCATGGGATGCGGGAGAGGCCGTAGGCATTTCCGTGTAGACGACCCGGCCGGTGCTCCACGCTGTAGTCGTATGTATCGAGGATTTGGAGCCACCGCGCCACCTGGCCCTCCGGCTCCTTGAAGGCCATAACCCACTTAAGGGCCGCGTGATCCGTCCGAATCAGGACGTGCCGCCCGAGGAGGTAATGCCGGAACCTCTTAAGTCCAAAGATGATGGCCAATAATTCGCGTCGGGTCACGCAATAATTACGCTCCGGCCTGGTGAGAGTCCGGCTGGCGTAGGATAGGACCACCTCGACCTCCCCTTGTTTCTGGGAGAGCACCGCCCCCAAACCGGTGTCAGACGCGTCCGTGTCCAGCACGATGGCGCCCTCCTCCTCGGGGTAACCTAAGATAGGTGCCTCTATCAGGAGCTGACGCAACGCATCGAAGGCCGCCTGGCAGTTGCTATCCCAGCGGAAGGATTTCCCCTTCTCTGCTAAGGTGGTGAGGGGTTTAGCGAGGGTGGCGAATCCGGGGACAAAGGCCCGGTAGTAGCCCGCGAGGCCCAGGAAACTCCTTACTTCCGTCAAACTTTCCGGGGTGGGCCAATTCCGAACGGCTTCCACTTTCCTGGGGTCGGTAGCAATTCCCTGGGCACTGACCACATGCCCTAGAAAAGCCACTTCCCTCTGCGCGAGATGGCATTTGGAAGGCTTCACTTTCAGGCCCGCACCCTCGAGGCGGGACAGCACCTCCCCCAGCCGGTGCAGGTGACTATCGAAGTCCCGGGAGAAGACCACGATGTCGTCGAGGTAAACGAGGCACGACGACCATTGCAGGCCCCGCATCGCCACCTCCATCAACCTCTCGAACGTACCGGGGGCGTTGCAGAGGCCGAAAGGCATGACGGTGAACTGAAAGAGCCCCCGGTGCGTGGAGAAGGCTGTCTTCTCCCGATCCTCCTCGGCCATGGCCACCTGCCAATAACCGCTGACGAGGTCCATCGTGCTGAACCAGCACGACCCCGCCAGGGTATCTAGGGAGTCGTCGATGCGAGGTAGGGGGTACGCATCCTTTATTGTTGCTGCGTTTAAGCGACGGTAATCGACGCAGAACCTCATGCTGCCGTCTTTCTTCTTAACGAGGACGACAGGTGAGGCCCACGGCCCCGTCGCGGGCTCGATTATCCCCGCATCCAGCATCTTCTCTACCTCAGCATCGACGAGCGAGCGGCGATGGGGGGCCAAGCGCCTTGGGGGTTGTTTGATAGGCGGGTGTTCCCCTGTTCGAATGCGGTGCTCCACCATGGTGGCTCGGCCCGTTTCTTCGGGGCACAGCTGGAAAGCCTTGCGGTGCCGGCGAAGGAGCGTGGCCACCGCTTCCCTCTTATCCTCCTCTACCCCTGCCGTCATCTTTTCAATGATGCCTTCCTCATCCGGAGATAATAGTTCCCTCTCCGGTAGGGAGACCGCTTCGGCTGACCCCGGATGTGCTGTCACCATACGGCACTCTCGAGGGCACGTGGTACCCCCCTCCTCCCGAGGCTGCACTGGTTCAATCGATGCCAGTGTCATGTCCCGGTAAATGATAACTGGGGACTGGCCAGGGTTGAAAACCCGCAGAGGTGTCTCATTCTGCCGAGTGTCCACCAGAGTACGGCTGACGAGGAAGCCCCGTTTTTTCTCCACTTCCCGCAGGCCTTCTATCAACCCGTCATCCGGACCTTCCCAGTCCCCTACTAAGTAGGCGTCTACCACGGCTTCTTCTCCTGCTGCAATTACGGCCGTGTTTCGGCTGAGGACGCGGCACTCCCTCATGGGAGCCTCCCTCCTGCCCCTAAGCCACAAGCACTCGCCGGCCAGGTCCACTACCAGTTGTGACTCCCGCAAGAATCCTGCACCCAATATGGCATCTGAACTAATGTCTGAGAGTTCGAAGATGGTGTCCCACTCGTGGCCCCCCAAAGCTAGTTGGGATCGTATCCGTCCGTGTAACTTCAGTGGTCGTCCCTCCACCGAGTATAGGGCCTCCGTGGTCTCTTCCAAAGCACCCGGTTCCCCGTTGGTTTGCCACCAAGACAGAGAGAGGATGTTCACTGCTGCTCCCGTGTCCACCAGACACCCTAAGGAACAACCCCGCATCTTCCCCTCCATCAACAAGCCGGAACCGCCCTTCTCCAGGCGCCCAGGAATAAGCTGTCTCTCTTGCCTATCTCTTTCGCTGTCGACCCCAGAACGGCTGTCTTCTGGGGTCGTTCCTAGTTTTCCGCCGGTTTGTCAGCTGCCTTGGAGGGGGCCCCGGACGGGGAGCGAGTCTCCGCTACCTCTACCATTGCTTTCCAGGCGGGGCAGTTTACCCGCATGTGTCCTAACTCCGCGCAGTGATAACAGCGTAGGTCGCTATTGCGGGGTCTCGCCGAAGACGAGCGGCCAGAATTACCTCTACCGTTCCCGCTACTCCGGCTGTTTTTATCGCGAAAAGAATCGCGGAAGGCGGCGTTAGCTTCCCGATCTTTCGCCGACTCTGCGCGCAGTTGCGCCAGCTCCTCCGCCATGGTCTTGTCGGCGGCTCTCACACTGCTGGAATTTCGGTTAGGTCTTAGGACGGCCTCACCTCGCAGGGCGATCTGTACTGCGTCGACTAGAGTCTCGGGAGTCCCTTGGTGAATCCAGTTCTGCAACTCCAGATCCTTCAGGCTGTCTATGAATTTATCCTTTGCTATAACGTTAATGGTGTTAACGTCAGCACCCGGATAAGCCATTCGAGTATACCGCTCGATTTCTTCTGCGTAAGCCTGCAAGCACTCCCCTTTTACCCTTTCCTTGGCTCGTAGGATGGCCTTATACATGGCGGCCTGGTTAGGTGGTTGAAAGCGGGCCACCAGCGCTTCCCGCAGTTGTAAGTACCCCCGGGCGGTTCCCGATTCGACTCCCGCCAGCAATCTTCGTGCAATGCCGGTGAGGCTTAGACCTAAGAAAACTCCAGCTGTTTCGTGATCCCATCCGTTCGCCCTCCGGCAAAGGTCGAAGTGCGCCAGGTACTCCGTCAGATGACCTGACCCATCAAATTTTCCGGGCATGAATATGGGTTTCGACAACTTGTCTCCCTTGCCCCATTCTTTAGTGGTCGAGTTGCCCTCGCTGCCACTGATGCCCTTGAGTGCCTTCTCAGGGCCACCCCACTGTTTGATAGAGGGTTCTCCCGCTGGTCCTCGGGGCAACTCCATGGCGGGTGCGACGGGCCGAGGGAGGTTACTCCAATCGTCCCCTGCTGCCGGGGAATGTGCAGGCACCATCCGCTGCGTAGGGTATCCCTGGGGGTTTTCTGCCTCGGGGAACCTGGGGGCCTCCGAAGGGGCTCTCCAGCCCCAGAGGGGAGGGGACACGTAGGACCCATATGATGGTGCCAGCCCCAAGGGAGGGGCGACCGCTGGTCCCCTGGGTGCTCTTGCATACCCCGCCGTCCCTACTGGGACCCCGTGCCTCTCCAGGATAGTGTCTCTCTCCCGGTGACCCGGGTACATGCGGCCCTCACCTACCCGGAGAAAGCCTGGTGGGAGACGCGAGGCGTCTACCAGTTTCGGGAGCTCCGCCAAAGGCATCTCCCATCCTCCCGTCCTTGGGTAGCTTGTTGTTTCGCGATCTCCTAGGCGTGCCGGAGGCATTGGACTAGGGGCCAGAACGCCATCCCTCTCTGCCTCTTGTCTCACTGGGATCGGGTCCGTCCCGAGGCCGCCTGGGTCCACGCGGCTCTCCCCCAACTGGAGAAACCCAGGTGGTAGGCGAGCCGTATTACTTGTTGTAGGCAATGCCGCCGAGGGCATCTCTCCTCCCTCCTTCCTCGGGAAGGACATCGCCCCATGGTCGTCAGGGCAAACTGTAGGTGCGGGGCTAGCCGCCCTCGAAGAGCACACGCTGGAAGGCACCGAAGGGGCAGCTCCCTGAAACATGGGGGTCCATGGCCAACTCCCCTGAGGGGGAACGCTAGGAGCATCTGACGAGTAGAGTGGTAACCGGAGCTCATGCCTGGTCAGGGGAGTCCGAGCCTCCCGATTATCCCTCCCGACGGACTCGGTTTCCTTGCGGACCGGTGCCGAGAATGATGATCCCCATGGTAGCGACAGGTCACCCCCCTGCCGTGGAGTGCCTTCCCAGGGAGATCCCCTATCCCCTGTATGGTCGGCCAGAGAAACTGGGATGTCACGAGTCGTCTCCTCCCCTCTTTCTAGGTGAGTCAGCGCCAAGCTCTGGGCTAGCTCCTCCCATCTAGCCTCTTGTGCTGCCCTCTCCTCCTCCCTAGCCTTCCGCCTTTCCTCCATTTCCACACCGCACTGCCAAGCCCAGGCTCTTTGGTTCGTCAGGAGACCATCTTCCATCAGATGAGGCTGCGGCACCATCTGTGGTACGTGGACGTTAGCAGCCGCGGCAGCGGCACCAGGTACAGTGCGGTGCTGAGGCATGGCCTGGTACTGCGGTACGTGCGGCAGCGGTACTTCTTGGCCTCTCCCTTGCGGCGGCGGTACCTCCTGATCCCGTCTCTGCAGCAGCGGCACACCCTTGTCCGGTACCTGTGGCAGCGGTACGCCCTGGTCCAGTACCTGCGGCAGCGGTATGCCCTGGTCCAGTACCTGCGGCAGCGGTACGCCTTTGCCCCGGCCCTGCGGCAGCGGTACGCCTTGGTCCTGCGGCACGAGGGTCCCTTGCGGCAGCGGTACGTGCGGCAGCGGTACGTGCGGCAGCGGTACGGTGTCCTCCTGCGGCAGCGGCACGGAAAATGGCGGACCTTCCTCCCTGGACCTTCTCAGAAATATGTCCTCCCCAGGGATAACTTCCACTAGGTTACCCCTTCTTCCTGCCATAAGTTCTTGAATTTCCCTGTCACTCATATCAAAAACCCCAGCGTAGAGTTCTTTCCTTCGAAAACACCGGCTGTCACCAATGTAACGGGAATTGGTATGAGTGCAGAGAAGACACAAGACAGAAGTGCTGTAAATAAACTAGGGTTCACTATTGAAGAATGCAGGAATGTAACATCACTTGTCATCAACTTATTATCAGCTCACGTCGTTCCTGTAGCCTAGTAGAGAGTAGCAGTGGAGGCACTAAGACCAGCACAGGGCACGTCCTACTCTCAGCTCAAGCGAGACTAGACTGCCCCCCGTGCGGCACGCGTCGTCTTATATACGCGCGCCGCCCCGGGGCGCCCCCTACCGGATGCGCGGCACACCACCGTGCCGCGCGGTACGTACCGCCGTGCCGCTCTCGGTGCCGCCCACCGCTACAATACATTGAGGGAAGTGTTGGTGGAAGCATTGGACCTGACAGTAAGTACTTCTGTGAGAACTGGGCACTCTGCCAATCTGGCAGAGTAGATAGACTACCAACAGACACCTTTGGATCCTGCCTGTGAGCAGGCAGGTATTTCGGCCTAACATAAACATGCCTGATGTATTGGAAATATTTCATGCTTGAACCACTTTAAGTTGCTGTACAGGAAAAGTACATGTTTGTGAATAGGAGGGACAATTTCCAGGAAGTGACATTGAGTACTTAGATCAGAATAGCCATATGTTTGTGCCACTTAGGCCTATAGACTTGTATACATGTTGGATCCTGCCTGTAAGCAGGCAGGTATTTCGGCCTACTTAGGCTTCGCCCTGTCTCACTGCTCTGGCCTTTAAAGCGGGGCTAGCACGGTTAAGACATACCCCCAAAAATTGGATACGCATGTGGAATGACAAGATGGGTATTTGAATTGCCCATATTTAGTTTTGACCCCCCCCCCACCCAGTGTGAAGGTTTATTGGGTTATGCCCCCCCCCCACCAAGGGGCTCTTTTTCAAAATGAGCCCCCCACCCCCTATATCTAACAAGCTCCCCCACCTGGCAATGAATGACTTGTCCCTTAGGCTTAAACTTTGGGAGTGGTCATCTTTTACAGGGGAGGGGGTGGTACTTTTTCACATGCGTACACTGAAACTTTTCTGGTTCTCCCTGTGCAGGTGTATAAATTTTTTTGGCCTCGCTCTTTATTCTATATTTAGGTTACAAGGCAGGCTTTGTTGTTAAGAAGGGGGTGACAAATCCGCGCCCCCCCCCCCCCACCAAGAGGGGTCTGACTTTTTTTTGCTCCTCAACTGTTAGAAAATGACCGCTCTCTTAGGCTTAGCCAAGCCTAGCGGCTAGCCAATGATCAGCCCATACTACTAGGGGGAAATGTTAAATGGTAAATTTTGCCACTCAGTTTTGGAATGCATTAGTATGATTAGATTGGACCCCCCCCCAAAAAAAAAAAAAAAAAAAAAAATACAATGACGGAAAATTACGAAAATGATTTTTTTAAACCCCAACCTCACATATGAGGGGGGGGGGTCCAGAGTTCACCCCTATATTAAAAATACAGTTCGAATTGAGACTTTCAGGATCATAATCAAATTTCCATAGGGATTCATAAATGTGGTCAGAAATATTCAGTTGGGGCCTAAAGAGACCCCTTAATAAAAGCAATCTTGCTGTGGATATACTTGTTCTGGCCAGTCTGGGGAGGCGGGGATGGAAGGGGAGTCAGCCTTCCTCAATAACAATAAATCAGCTATTTTAGAGGTATTTGCTCATGTACAATCCAGTGCTTGTTCGACCATGAAACATCAGAATAAGATCAGATTAGGCAGTAGAGGATTCTATGATGGGCCATATGTTCATTTTTACCTCCAATCTAGGAAACAATAGTTTTCTTGTCTGCATTATCTTTTCCCCGATCATTTTTTTTTTACTTTTAAAATCGAATGAAAAGAGCTAAACGTTGCAGGGGACAGTCTGACAAAACCGGAAGGCTTATTATGGAATCTCTATTGGTGAAACAAAGTATGACCTGTTCTAACCCTACTTATCTTTACCTCCAGGGCGGTAAATGAGGCACCAGTTACGGCATTGATGGGAGTCGTAGTGGATGGCAGGACACAGACTCAGGTATGTCGCTGATTGGTAGATCATCATGATCAAATAAAATACCGGATACTTTAGATATAGTTTTAAACCATTAAGGGAGTGGTCATTTATTATCAACAGGGGGGGGTGGTGGGTTTGAGGGTGGGCGTACAAAATTCTGACCCCTCTTGAGGGGGGGGGCTAAAAAAAAAATTGACCCCTCTTGGGGGGGGGGCTAAAAAAATTTACCCTCTTTTAGCAAAAAAGCCAGCGCGCTACTATAGATCAAAGAGGGGGCACGAAAACTCTCCGCGCCTCCGGCTGTTGATAAATAATGACCACTCTCTAAGGGCAGCACAGCCTGCCTCCTAATGCCTTAGACTTAGAGTATTAATGCCGTATGGCCATTAATAAATGTTACAATAGGAAGTTACTCCCCAGTGCTGCATTCTTGCATTATGCCGACCCTATGGGATTTATTCAACTCCCCCAGGGTCAGTATGATGCACTCAGCTAGTACTTGTAAGTTACTCTCTAGTGTTACATATAAGACACATGAAACTTGAGGCATAATGCGACGAATGAAGGGTAAAGGTCACGAATAATCTTCCTGGTAACATTGAGGCTTCTTGATTCATAAGACGAGCTCAGATCACCACTTCAATATGTGATACTTTTTGATATCAGATTGACATCAGGTAGATTTACACCTTTCTCTTATCAAGGAAGTGTATTTCAAACTGCAACTAGTGGTTAACTTATCTCGATATAACATGATAAGCCATTGACATAATGCAGTGTTTTACCTCTACTTCAGTCATACATTTTGTCGAAGGTGATGGAATGGTTGCGAATAGTATTTTTTCAACCATAGAAGAAAGACTTTTAGAAAAGAAGGGCATAGCCCAGGTTCATATTGGTCTGAAATAGACAAAGTGCAGTAGCATAAGCTACTGTTTTTGCTGTAGCAGTGTTAATCCTGGGGCACTTTACATAACCCATGTTTACATAGCTATGTGTACCCTCCTGTCCTCAGTCCCTGATCCACTTCAATTCACTCGTTCGTGCTACTGTGTGAAAACATTATACACACAAATTAACAGCCATGTGCTAAATGTCTGTTCACTGGTTAGGCTTCATACAATAATCAGACCAGCAAACATGGGCTACTCGACAAAGGAATGCCCCCAACGAAAGGTGGACAGCATACCCCGGGGCTATAGTCCCATGCCCCGGTCACATGTAGTGCAGAATTTTACATTTATAACTGGTTAACTGATTTAGCAGCATAGTCCGGCTTATAAGTACCTTGAAATAGTTAGGTTTTCTTGTTTTTCTTTTTCCCCCTTCCTTCCTTCCTTCCTTCCTTCCTTCCTTCCTTCCTTCCTTCCTTCCTTCCTTCCTTCCTTCCTTCCTTCCTTCCTTCCTTCCTTCCTTCCTTCCTTCCTTCCTTCCTTCCTTCCTTCCTTCCTTCCTTCCTTCCTTCCTTCCTTCCTTCCTTCCTTCCTTCCTTCCTTCCTTCCTTCCTTCCTTCCTTCCTTCCTTCCTTCCTTCCTTCCTTCCTTCCTTCCTTCCTTCCTTCCTTCCTTCCTTCCTTCCTTCCTTCCTTCCTTCCTTCCTTCCTTCCTTCCTTCCTTCCTTCCTTCCTTCCTTCCTTCCTTCCTTCCTTCCTTCCTTCCTTCCTTCCTTCCTTCCTTCCTTCCTTCCTTCCTTCCTTCCTTCCTTCCTTCCTTCCTTCCTTCCTTCCTTCCTTCCTTCCTTCCTTCCTTCCTTCCTTCCTTCCTTCCTTCCTTCCTTCCTTCCTTCCTTCCTTCCTTCCTTCCTTCCTTCCCTCCTTCCCTCCCTCCCTCCCTCCCTCCCTCCCTCCCTCCCTCCCTCCCTCCCTCCCTCCCTCCCTCCCTCCCTCCCTCCCTCCCTCCCTCCCTCCCTCCCTCCCTCCCTCCCTCCCTCCCTCCCTCCCTCCCTCCCTCCCTCCCTCCCTCCCTCCCTCCCTCCCTCCCTCCCTCCCTCCCTCCCTCCCTCCCTCCCTCCCTCCCTCCCTCCCTCCCTCCCTCCCTCCCTCCCTCCCTCCCTCCCTCCCTCCCTCCCTCCCTCCCTCCCTCCCTCCCTCCCTCCCTCCCTCCCTCCCTCCCTCCCTCCTTCCTTCCTTCCTTCCTTCCTTCCTTCCTTCCTTCCTTCCTTCCTTCCTTCCTTTCTTTTGTTCCAGCGATCGATGGATTGATTAATCGAGCAAGCGTTGGAAAGTTGATCCTTCCATTATGACCAAACTCCTGCCTTTTGCCCCACATGCCTGCCCTCAGGGGATGTTTAGTAGCTGTTGATATTCATGAAGCCAACGATCTATTCATTCTGATCGAGTCAAATGGTGAAAAGCACTTTGATCAGATCTTCGACCTACATCGCAGGTTCGAGTCCAGCCATGCCATTCCTCTAATCTTTGGTTTTAGCTTATGACATAGACATGTGTCAACCACCCTCGTAGACACTATCATATATAGCAAATGTTAAAGAGTTACTAAGTGTCAGATTAAGTGTCAAAACCGTGCGATTATATCTATATAACACACAGTGGTTATGAATAAAATTCACTGTAAATGTCCAATAAGTGGTATTATCTCTCAGTCAGTTAGCCTACAAGCTTACATCTGTTCCTCTTATGGAGATGAGTATTGAAAGGGAAGTCGGAAGTATAATGACCCTAACATGGGGAATAAAAATGCATTTTAGCTGTATCCATTCAAGACCTTCTGCAGGTACCAAGCATTGTTCAAACTGTCTGAGTCGTTATGTCCCGTCATTGTCTCGAGCATATGTTCTGTATAAAGCTGAATTCTATACACAGATAATCCCTTCTGAATGCCGCTGGGGGCTGTCCCAGGGTGCTGCTAATAATTGCACACTTAGCCTACATATCACACCACACCATCTTATAATTCATAATCCAAGCCTCTCAGGAGGTGCATTGGTCATATCAAAAAGGGGCAGGAACAGTGGGTGTGGTGATTGTTATCGCTCCTCCAGGCTATACAACACTATGTCAAAGTACCATACATTATGAACTTATAATATACAACCATATGATTATACCTTGGTTGTTAGGGTTTAGATTAACCATTTCTCTCTATATATACCAGGCATGCTGCCCGTCAGTTTCTTATGGCAAATTCTCAAGGTCCCGACCAATTATATATTGGGAAGAGTTATTAGAAGATCATTGCTAAAACATTAGGACACATGAATTTCAGTGAAAGTAAAATAGCCTTGCTAGAGGTTCAAATGTGACTCAAAAAGAGGAAATTCCTAGCTTTCTAAAATTGCAAGTGCTGTGGTATATTGCAATTTCAGTAGCATGAAGTGAAAGCATGCAAATACCTGCACTTAAAATAAATCAATGTTTGCAGCCAGTAGAGGCCACCAGGTCCCCTACTGGTGTGTTTGCCTTGGACTATTATTGATAAGGTCCACTCAGCACCTCTCACTACATGACTCAATTGTGGCTGCCTGGCAGGAGTCCAGACATATTGTATATATAGACCACCGACTGTGTGATACAGGGAGGGCTAGTAGGGCATTAGCCTCTTGAGTGTTAATCATGTAATGATCAACGGTATTACATGCGGGTAATAATGCTTTAAGAGGGCACGGTCAGTAAGCAGGCTGGGTATGAGCGGGATATTCATATTAATATTGTACTGAATACAAGCGTAATGTAGATTCTAGAAATGCTTGAGATGCTTTGTTTTCAACACGCAAACCTCCCCCCTTTCTCGAACCCAAAAGATTGAAAAAATCAGAGGTCATGTTTGCAAAAGCGTTCATGCGTAGTGCAGGCTTTTTTTTGCTCTTGAAAGCTAGTGAATTCCCTCCTGAAGTGAAAAACTTTGATGTCTGAGTCTAGAAATTTTGGAACTATCCATAACTGTTGTCGCTAAATGACCAATCCTTATGTGTGTCCACCCTGAGTATGTAATTCGGCACTGACAGTGTGATCAGAACTCAATAACCTTTACCTTGCTAGTGAAGTGAATAGGGAAGTGTGCCAAGATCGTATTGCATACAGTCAGCTGTGCCAAATCTCAAGTATAATGTAGTATTGGGATCAAACTAGAAACAATTTACTCTTGCTGTCTGAACAGTCTTCCTTAATGCATAAAGGTAGTACCTATGAAGGCCTGGTAAGCTAATTCTGGCTAAATGCGTCGAAATATAGGTCGGACGAGAAATATTGAAAGATATTGGTATAATCGTATTCTAGCTTTTAAGAAACTTTTCGAGGCCAAAGATCCACATGAATTGATGTGGTATCTTTAGAAAGTGACCATAGTCGGAACCATGATGGTGCTGTCTTTGTTGCTACATGTAGATCTCGAACCATGATGGTGCTGTCTTTGTTGCTACATGTAGATCTTGAACCATGATGGTACTGTCCTTGTTGCTACATATAGATCTTGAACTATGATGGTCCTGTCCTTGTTGCTACGTGTAGATCTTGAACCATGATGGTGCTGTCCTTGTTGCTACATGTAGATCTTGAACCATGATGGTGCTGTCCTTGTTGCTACATGTAGATCTTGAACCATGATGGTGCTGTCTTTGTTGCTACATGTAGATCTTGAACCATGATGGTGCTGTCCTTGTTGCTACATGTAGATCTTGAACCATGATGGTGCTGTCTTTGTTGCTACATGTAGATCTTGAACTATGATGGTCCTGTCCTTGTTGCTATGTGTAGATCTTGAACCATGATGGTGCTCTCCTTGTTGCTACATGTAGATCTTGAACCATGATGGTGCTCTCCTTGTTGCTACATGTAGATCTTGAACCATGATGGTGCTGTCTTTGTTGCTACATGTAGATCTTGCATAACCCAGAGGCGGATCCAGAAGGGGTGACCTATGGGGGCACAGCCCAAAAAAATGAGGAGGGGGGAGGAAAAGCTGAGATTCAGTACCACTTTTCCTATAGTAAAGAGTTTAACTAGGCTCATTTTTTAGGGGATTGAGGTGAGGGAGGGGGTCATGTGCCCCCAGGCCACCCCCCTGAATCCGCTACTGTTGTTACTTATAGCTTTATGGTCCACATGGTAGATTAATGGAATATGCCTTTAGTGCAGCCCTAATAAGTACATGTAACATACCTGTCTGTGCTCGATCCAATCCTATGGGTTAGAGACACACATAAAGGATCGACAGTGCGGTTGGGTTTCTTGTCTGCACTACACTTACAAGAGTGCTGCATCAGGACAAAAAGGTAAAATCAAAGCTTTAAAGTGTAATACAACATCCAATATGTGTAAATGTGTGTCATTTTCTGTCTGCAGCACCCCGTGACACCTCGGTGTAGGATGAGGCATCAGGTCGGCTACACCAACCGATGGCGGCTCCCACAGTCCTTGGGGAGCGATCTACTGGGTACTGCGCAGGCAATGAAGGCCATCAATGTCTCAATGAACGACAGTATGCGAAATATACTCTCCGGTATGTACACTATAACACAAGTAAAGCCTTAATATTCAACAGTCTGAATTAAAATAAATCAGACTGAAAGTGTAAAAAGTTAAAATATTGTGATCTTGAAATTTACAATCTTCAGCTTGTTATTCCTCTGCTCTTTTCTTGTAGCTGAACACCCTCGTACCTCTGTCAACATGGATACTACCAAGCCATACGCTTTCCTTGTCACTGGAAGCCGGTCTCGCACAAGTCCCGAAATCTCACTTTCGAAGGCTGCTCCCACCACTCTACCAAAGACTGCTGCCGCTCCTAGCAAGGTACAACCTGAGTAAGTTAGTCATATTAACCTTTTGTAAGTTACATATTACTTTAATGCACCATCCCCATGTGTCTGCATAATACATAAATTTTAATAATACTAGTGGCTTCGCCACTAGATAGTGGGGGCAAATTGTACCCCCCCCCCCATTGACTGTACCCCCCCCCCCAACACAGCCAGACACAGTGCCCTCCATACAGCCCAAAGTGTGCTGTTCAGTGCTGCCCCCTGGAGTATTACATAAGAATTGCGTAAGTTAGCAATGCGTAACGTAGCAACAGTGCGTAACGTAGCAAAGGCAAACAACTTTTCACTCTCCAACCCCATTCTCTCAGAGGTTTGAGTTTTAGGGATATCTCTGGAAGTAGCTATCAGAATTAGACATATGACATATCAAATTGAAGCTGTCGATGAGTAAAATGCAGGTAAAATGAGATTGAGTAGTTTCCGTTATTTCTGACACTCGGGGGAGTGCCGTTATCGTCAGGGATGAAAGTCTTCAGGGAATTCCCTGTTTTCAGGGATTCTGAAGTTCCAGGGCCCTATACATTCATATAGAAACCCAGGTTTTTGAGGCAAATATTGGACCATTTCATCCCTGTATCTTTGAGTAGTGATTCAAGATGGCAGCCAATGCAGTTTTGAACGAATTTCTTTGTGAGATTATGTGTGATAAATGCTGTTTCTTGAAATACAATTGAAATTTCTCAATTAGATTGAATCAGAAGAGAGATATGTCTTCAACAAACCTCTTAATATTTTATTGGACAAGCTATGTGAGAAGAATCGAGTGAACTGAGACTTTCCTAACTGCTTCACAGCCCAAAAATTTTGCTTCATCTGGTACCCCAAGGGTACTCAAGGCTGAAGCAGTCAATAATTTTGATTCCAAAACCAGCGAACTAATAATGCCTTTTTTAATATAGTGTAAATAGTAATAGTAATAATAATAATACATCAATGCAGCCCTGGTCACTTTGCTTGCCACTGCCAGGGCTTCATCCATGTATCATGCAGCCCCTGTAAGTTAGTAACCCTAACAGATCATTATAAGGCATTAAAAACAAAGCAGCCCCTTCGAGTAGACTTGACAGAGCTGCATGAATGGAGCCATAAAACTAGATAATATACCATTTGAATAATGGTGAAAATAGTTCATCTTTATATGTCAATACAGAGTAGAAGAAGAAACTAGCTAAATGTAGACTTTCTTTGTGATACAGAAAAGGTCTGGTGATGAACACCTTCACGCCCTCCACTGCACGTCCACCCAAACCACAGGATGTCTTCGCGTATCACTCCAAGCGCAGTGCCTCCTCCCTCGGTCCAGGTTAGTTGAAAATCATTCTGCTTACCACACATGGCAACAGATAAGTACAAACAAAGTTTTAATTCTTCAGCTGCATCATCATCAAGTCCTCATATAAGCAGATGTTGCACATAGAAGGTGTTATTTAGTACACATTCAAGACTATGATCTTCAGTTTATTATTTCCTGAAATACGATTGATGAGCAGGGTCGAAATATGAAATTTAATGTTCTTTATCATATAAGGCATACAATGGGCATTTCTGTGCATACAATATCGGACTATTGTAGATTTTGATTTCAATATTTTAAATCATGTTTCCTCTTACATGTTGGTTTTCAACTTGTTGAATTGCTACAAATGTTTTTGTCTTGTACGACATCTACTGCAGAACCTGGCACATACAATACCAAAGACAGTAAGACATGAACAAAGACCCATCTAACACTAATTTATCCACACGCATCGCTACTGATTTCTAATTGCAAAATTTGTATATTAAATCGGAAGATGGCTTCACAGAGAACAGAAAACTTAAATCCCTGCCAATGATCTAGAAATGACACTCATTAATTTGCCTTATACACTGTAAATGCTAATGGCTGAATGAGAAATCCTTGTGAATACACACAATTTAGAAATAATATTTGCTATCATATGCTACATTACAGGATACTAAGGTTTTAAGTAAGTGTCCCAAATAAATAATCTCTCTTACCCCATCATGATTTACAACATATCTGCTATTAGTTTCAAAAGTCTCATCGCATGCTTTCTAAACCCTTTAATTTGAAATCTCAATATATTATTGCATGAACCCTGCATGTGTAGTCAGCAATCAGTTAACCCAATATAAAAAAAAAAGTGACAATCTGCGTAACCGCACTCACAAAATAATAAGCCAAAAAAATGGAGCGATGTGCGTTGGAGCGTTGCTAAAAGAATGTGCATAAACCTACACAGAGAGCATGGAGGATGTCTCCACCATGTTTTATGCTTTAGACCTAATAACCTTCTCATTTGCATGCATAGGAAAATAAGTGTTGCCATAGAAATCAGTTTGAGGCATCAACATTTTTTTTATAAGTGTATTCTCACCATTCACAGAGGTTGTTCTGCTGAACACATATTTCAACCACGGGTACCATTAATTCCCGCTTAGAAGCCGCAGCTTGTACATTAATCAGAAAGATTTTGAAGATCCATTCATTAGATAAAAAGTTATGCAATTCGATGGTTTTTTTTATTCATCCACATAACTGGGGATGTAGCTTATACCCGGGTGTGGTTTATACGTGGGAATTTATGGTATTCTATGTCTGCATGAAGTCTACTGTAGGCCACCATTGCTTGATCTGGTCCTGGTGAGATAAGCACCGAAAAGAGCTTTCACAACTTGTAGTAGTTGCACCCTAGGAATTCAGGAGTGCATGGGCTGGATTTTTCTCTTTTTTTCAGGGGTGAAAGTCTTCAGGGTTTTCCATGATTTCAGAGATTTTCAAGTTCAAAAAACATATACATTATTTTTTTGTGCTCAACGACTTTCACCCCTGTTTTTTTTTTTTTTTTTTTTTTTTTGCAAGATTTGGATCTAAATGCTTTTTGTTTTACAGTTAAACCTCACTTTTAAGAAGTTGACTAAACAGTCAATGTCATAGGTTCCCATATTACTTTTTGTTTGCCCACAGAGCTGCCATTTTTCCTATTTTCTGAATTCCGAATTTGAGTTGTAATTCTTGTAAGCATTTCCTATTGAAGGTTGAGAAAATTTGGATAATTTCTCAATTTTCAAACATCAGTGAGTGGCGTCCTAATTTCCTAAAACTACTGTTGTAGTCCTCATAAAATTTTATTCTGCAAATATATTTTCCTTAAACTCTCTCATGTCATTTGCACCCCTTATTTGATTGATTCAATAATCAAGTTATCTATCCCCCTTTAGATGTCCTCTTGAAGTGTCTGGGTATAAATTGGGAGCTCCACCGTCCCTTCCTGATCAAGTCTGATGCGCTCGCTGCCCTCCTCCATGCGGCTGAGACACCGGGTCCCAAGCGCTACTACAGAAACAAGATGTCTGAAACACTTGACAACTACATTAGTAAAAACAACTTCTACAGTGCAGAGTACCAGGTATGTTAAAGTTTTAGGGCTTATTATTAGTTTTTGAAGCGCGGTATTTCAAATTTAACTGTCTAGCCACTTTGAATGTGAATGCTTTTTTTGGTGAATGTGAAATTTAGAGTAAAAAAATGAAATGGACTGATGAGGAGAAGTATGAAAGGTATTGGCAAGTTTTGGGTCTAAAATTTCTGGAATAGAAAACCATTTCAAACATAATCTAACCTACCTTTCAAGGAGATGAGTCAGCGACTGTGTATGGATGACGTCGATGACACAGAAGGCTGTGAAATCGAGCACCCTAAACATGTATCTGAACAGCGCGTTAACAACATGACCGTCATCGAGCTGGACCTTGCTGACCCTCTCATCACTCCACACAGTAAGCATGAGGCAGGAATGAACTTAGTATCGTGAAAAAAAAATTATCAGTAGTGGATGAATCTGCTTTTCCATATTTAAAACATAGAATGCCAAAATCTACTGGTGATACAAATACCATAAAACCTTGCGTATAAGCCCTATATCCTGAGGTTGTGAGCTTTCTACAAGCTGCACTTGTGTTTGAAAACACGGCAATTCTGTGATACCTCGATATTAAGCCGAAACTGGACTTACGATAAACTACATTTACAGCATTGGCAGTAGCACTTGGAAACCTGTACCATGAAGAGGTGGAGGTGGATGTGCATGATGTTGTTGGTGTCAGCGCAGCAGCACATGTACTCAAGTACCGCCACTTGGAAGACGGGTAGGGAAAATCTCTTCATAACTTGAACACAAGATATTGCTAGTTTTACATACCGGTACTATCCATTGTTGTGCTTGCTTCATCAGAATTTGATTTTGGCGGATGAGAGGCTTTTCATATCCTATGAAAATATATAATGGCTTAGATGACTTAATACCTTTATTTTTAGCTGTGCAAGTATCATGCTGCGAACCATCAACTGCCGCACTGTTTGTGGATACCATGATGCAGCGGCCCGCACTCACCAAGAAAGGGTCCGCACTGCGTGTGAACGCTGGTTAGAACTTAACCTTGTACCCAAGGTATGCTACCCTGAAACACTGCATATAAGCTACACCTTTTACACAAAACACTCCACATACAGCTTATAGTTTGTTTTCGCCAAATTTGGTGTGAATTACTTCCTTCTTTAAAAAAGATGTTTTTAATCAAATTTGGCCCTAAGACAGGCACTTGTTCAAGGTCTGTTTTCAGTGCTTAAGATACAATTAAAGACTCCAATCTCCAGTGCTTATACGAGACCAGCTCTTATTCAAACACTGGCGCTATATTATAAAAAATAAGGTACACTATTTCTGCACCCTGGTGACCCAGTCATGCTCAGATGTGTAGCACAGTTTACATCATAACAAGAGCTTTGAAAGGGATTCTATATATAAAGCATTCAGATTAAAGCCTCTTTTTACTTTCCATTTACAGCTTTCCTCAGAAATCCAACTGCGAGAGCTACCCATGGATTTACTGCAGAAAATCCTCAAATCCAACAGGTAACCCCAATTAGCCCTCCTTTAGGATAATCCCCGGCTCCTGGACTTTAATGCCCCATGTTGGATTGGATAGTCCGCCGAGAGTCAGACGGGCCGATTATCCACTAGGCTATGTGTTGTAAACTTTCCATACTGTCTGATGACTCTTAGCATATATCTGAGATTGAACACCAACACGTATACTTTTATGATAGAAAATTGGTCATACAAATAGACAAAATTGGTACATCTTGTCTGACCTGTGTATTTCTAAACCAATGATTGTCATCTTTTGGGTCTTCCCCAGCACTATATTGTATCAGACCCTTTTGTTAGCCCATCAGTTTCATTGGAACCACTGAATCCAGTAACAAGAATATTGGCATGATACATTGAGGCACCATGCGGGCCTTTGATGTTATGGACATTGGTTATTTCAGGTTGTTCACATACAGTGAGTTTTGGTTGTACCGGGTGCTTGTCTACTGGGTGTTCCTACGGATGAACCCGACCGTACAACTCATGCCTTCTTACTCCTCGGTGCTCACCTTCTTTAACAGGTAAACTATCTTATCTTAATAATCGTCGAGGAATTAGTACAAATTTAGTAATAGGAAAACTTACTTATTACCAGGTTATTCTCCTCAATTGTGTTAGTAGTACATAGAATTGGAACTTTGTATCATACTACAAATAAAAAAAAACCTGTAAGTAGTATGTAGAAAGATGTTTTTTTTTTTATCAGGGTATAATTCGTTATCTGCCAAATTGTAAAGAGTATGGTAGCATGCAAAATTTTGCCGATAATTTCATACCAGAAATCTTGTGATACAATACACTAGTCACAGCCTAATCAGAGTTTCTGCCTCAAATTTTCAGCTTACCCAAGTCCTCGGCTCTCATAGACCGAGAGGAGGGTCAGCACTTCACGGCGCTCTTCATGGCTCTCCGTCTTCATGGCGTTACAGATAGTAAGTACTACTGGTACCGTAAATTGTCTGCTATAAGAACCCAAATGAAAGTGTGGCTTAAAGGATAGGCCCAAAGTCAGTGTGCGGCTTATGCGAGGGGTTTTGACACCATGGAACAGTACTAAACTGCCTATTTTCAAGCCCCAGATGTGGCTTATAGCCTCCTCCCAAACTCAGGGTGTGGCTTATATGAGAGATGCGGCGTGTATGAGAGAATTTACGGTACTACCCGGTATATGAGAATGTAACATTTTGATAGCGCATAATGCTCTACTGCTTTTTGCATTAAAAGATGTATTTCGTACATCCTGTTATACTTCTAGATATCCACCAAAATTCCTTTATTTATAATCTTTGGATATTGAATATAGATTTGGTAAAAATGACTGGGAAGTTAGATATCAGAGATATTACGCTCTTTGCATGTCAAATCTTACGTTTACTAACATTCATCACTTCAGCCAACCCGGGCTTCCCTAGCCCACTTAAAAGGGTCTATTTCTCCTCTTTCCTATCCCCTCAGGTGTGTGTGGTGCACATATGCGTCGGCACTGACACATTCCTCTGTGAAATTGTGTAATGTCGTTCTTGCCATGAATATGACCGTAGCTGTCGAAATGGCGTTAAACATCTATTACTCACTCACTCACTTCAGCCAACAGCATACAGGACATCCAAAGTATGAATGTCATCCCTCAGGCGTGGGTGGTACGGATTTTGTCGCAGCACTACCATGCACTACAAGGAGGTGGCGACATGTGGCTTATGAACAATTTCAACATGTTCGCTGTACGACAAGGCTTCATGCTTGACGATGAACCCCACTACCACTCTGAGATCTTGTCTCTGCATGGCTTCCACTTTGAACTTAAGGCTGTGCGACAGAACAAGACGGGATATTACACACTCTATATGCAGGTAGGCATATGAATCCTTACTTTCTTTCAGGATTATCTCAATTTCGTACTGTCCACCGTAGATCTTCTGAACCTTGATGCTTTTGATAATATATTATTGCTGGACGTTGATAAAAGTACTTTAAAACCCGATATATGCCGACCTCAGTGATAAGCTGGATAGACTTTGAGGAAATTCTGTTGAATCTATTTTAGACAGAACATCCTACTGTTTTTGTAAGATCTTTTATTAATGGAATGTGGAAGTCGATTTTAAAAATAAAATTCTAAAATGAAATGAAAACTGGTTTTATGGTGTAGGGGCCTGAGTGTGATATGTTGCATGCCTGTATTGATAAAAATTTGGGTTTCGTTACTTTCAGCGTCTAAAGCCTGGGGATCCCATCTTGTCCTTCCGTCAGTGTGAGCGGCACACATTCTCCATGAGGCCAGACCGTGATGTCCGTTACTGTATCCGCGTACAATACTTTGACGCTGACAACCAGTGTCAGATGGTCACCACTGGCATGCTGTCAGAACACTTTGGTCTCACCACTAAGACAAGCAAAAGTGAAGTACTGACCGTGGAGCAGGCGGTGCCACCACTGCACGTCACCTTCTCTCTGCTCTTCCCCTCTTCATAAAAACTTCAATTGAGGACTCCATTACCCAGACTTTCTGACCCATACTCAAGTTAATATAGGGACATACACCATTCTCATGACAAATAATAGTCTGCATTTACCATTTAAAGAGGAGAGACTCCATTTATGCATTCTGGGGTAGGTAAGATGGTCATCATTTCTTGTGAAAAATTGTCATTTTCTCTCTATTTGTCTCAACTTAAAAGCAGAATCAGTATTATGATATTAGTGTATAGGTACATATATATATGCAACGTATAAAGCAAACTGTGATCATGCTCAAAAGTACTGCTGTGATAAGGTGAAAAAGAGAAAATTTGAGATAAGCCAATATGCTTAGAAATAATGCTTCTTTTGGCTGATAGTTTATTGGCTTGAAAATGATGCGATTGACTGACCTAGCATTCAATATTTAAAATGTGTTCTTATTGTTTATAAACTTTGAAATATAACAATTTTATCAAAGAAACATTAGCCATAGACTTATCTTGTGCAATTCAGTATTGATATGTATGAAGCCGTATGTACATTCTTGAGAGAAATCAATTTAGTCTTTTAATGTAAATAATGTATTTGTTAGGCTTTTCTGTGATAACCTGGGCTACAGTATTCCCCAAGTGGCAAAAATGTAACATAGTTTGGATTTAATTTTTTTGTATCTATGCAACGAGTGCTTCCTGTTATAACATATTATATTTCTGGTGTAGGCTATCAATAAGCTGTTGGTGATTCTTCTCACTTTTAATTTTGTTTAGGATCAATGTTGGTTTATGATTTATTGTTACTGTCTGGAATCAAATAAACAAATGCTAACTTTCAAAAACAGAGGTATAATCCTTTATTAATATCAGATTGCTCAAACAAAATGGAATGTCCAAACTCACACATTCAATGAAAATCCCCCTAAAGACCTTAACATCATTACGTCTTATGCCTCGATTGATGCATTGAACTTGAATATAAAACCTCTTCGACAGAAAACATGACTAAATACTACATAGATCAGTCTTGTCATCCACTAGCTAGATTGGTTGCTGAAAGTCGCTCTGCATAGACTTGGAATGCATGACTGCCTAGTACTGCCAAGTGGTCCTTTCTGTTACTACCCATGCCTTTTACATCCAACCTGTTCTGGTCATCAATATGCTATTCCAGCATGTACATCTTGGTTCCTCACTAGTAGCACCTTGCCAAGTTTCACCTATTGGCAAGCAGGAGGTTTACGGCTTGTGCCAGGTCATTTACATACCCATCCGGTACAACGGTAACATGCGGCTCATCACACAGCCTGCAATACACAAATTATTTATCAGACAGCGAGCAGATTATATGGATAACAGATTGAAATTTTAATGTTTTCAATCATATTTTTGTCCAATAATCAACAGACCTAAATATTACATTATATATAGGTCTGTGAGTGACAGCTCTATATTTATTGATCATTGTTTTCAATGTTATTGTCTTAGTTCGAGTGCAACAGCTAGATCTGCACCATAAAAGGATACGATACCTCTAATTACTGTATTATCAAACCCAATAAACCACATTGAAAAAAATTGAATAAAAATAAAAACATTTCCCTTGATTGGAGTGAAGTGCATAATAAATACCTGAATTTGCCGGTGCGAACCTGTACACCCATCATACCACAGGCCTGTGCACCGCCCACATCATTGACGATGTCGTCTCCAATCATCAGGGCCTGAAATGCACAAATTGAATCCTCATTGTAAACTACCAGCTACTGGTTTCCTTGGTTCTACAAGAGGATAGCAATCCTGCTCCATACACAAAAAATATCCTGCAACGTTATATTTTTCCTTATTACAATATCATTATCGACATGGCTTCTCATTATTCGTTTATCTTAAAGTTATATCAACCATCTGTTCAATTACTACATGTACATACGTTTTGTGGTTCCACCCCCATGTCTTTGAGGGCTGTCAGGAAGAAGGTAGCGGACGGCTTGCCGACCACCTCTGCCTCCGTGTCCGCTGCATACTGAAATACATGGAATTATATACAAGACATTATGTTACACTGGTGGGAGAAATTTACTAGATTGCTAATGATAAGTATTAAATAGACACTACTTTTTATATCTAACTCGTACCTCTGACTACTGTAGAACCGTTTTCATACCTATGAGGCTATCGTAACATCGTTAGATTATTTTCAATGAGAGGATGTACAGATACTTGTAATCCTACCTCTAAGGCTTTCATGTATGGACCCACGTCCAGTTTTAAGCTATCCAACTCCTTGTAGTATTTCCTGAAAGATAAGAACTGCGGTAATAACTTTATTCCTGGTGTATATCAAGCTTTATACGTCTTGATTCTTTATTTTCCCTTTTAAATCATCATCACGACAGTAACAACTCAATAACATTCTTTTGTTTTTCTATGAGTGAGAGTGAGTGAGTAATAGATGTTTAACGCCATTTCGACAGCTAAGGTCATATTCATGGCGAGAACGACATTACACAATTTCACAGAGGAATGTGTCGGTGCCCGCGCATATGTGCACCACACACATCCGAGGGGATAGGAAAGAGGAGATATAGACCCTTTTTAAGTGGGCTAGGGAAGCCCGTGTTTTCTATGTCTAAGTAGTACCTTGCATATAGGGCATTAGCACATCAGGCTATGGAGGTCGCCATCTTGGTTTAGCCCCCGACTCCAGAGCAGGGTATTCTGGATAAATTTCAGCCTCCAGAAGAATGGCTGGTTATTAGACTGATAAGCTGCATCCTGCCCCTTATCTTAATCACCCCAAGTACCTCTCTATTGTTTTAGGTGTGAAGTCAGGTGATAACACTGATAGGGAGACAATGCCCTGATTGACTGAACTATGGTATCAAGCAGGAATTTTAATGATCTTTTGCTCTTTTATTTCAAATATTTCATCTAATCAATGATTACATAGTTAAAGTTGTTGATATGGGGAACCCATAGAATTAGATATAATTTATAGAAAATTCCAATGGGTAGTAATTAATTGGCAGGTAGTCAAATAAGACTATATAAAGAGGCCAAAGGTGGATCTAGCCCCCGACTACATGAACCACCTAGATGATCCTCCTTGCACTAGCAATGTGCTAGTCCCGTATAGGGCTTACTTAGTATGGAGGCCCAGTGGGGCCACCGTTGCTTGATCTGGCACCTGGTGAGATAAGCACTGATAAGAACCAGCATGATGGGTACGAGGTATTACATAATGTGCCCAAAAATTCTGCAGTGAATACAGGGAATGATCTGATTGGTTGATAATGTATCCCGGGTCAACCCTATAAGGCAAGACTGTGTCTAAGATGCGGCCTGCGTAGGAGGAAACACTATAAGTTGCACCTGGGAGTTGTTTTTTGCTGCTAGTTGAGTACTAATGTAATCTTACCCAGGCTATAATGCACACCTCTCTTTTGGAAAGTTCCTGTTGTGTAGTAGGGCTCAGATTCACGTATAAGCCGCGGTTTACATACGATGTACATTTGTATGTACCGTAAACTCCCACGTATAAGGCGCAGCCCGCGTATAAGGCGCACCTAGAGTTTTGGAAAATTCTCAAAAAAATGAAAAATTCATAACTTTGGTTCTACTAAATGAATTTTCAAAATTCAAAAATCTATGGGTAGCTTGGGCCACCTTGGGCCCTCCTGGGCCCCATTTTGTCCTATTTTGACCAAGGGGGCATGTAAGATATCAAAAGAAAGGTCTTGGTGTCCCCCTTCTGGATCAAATGAGAACTAAAATCCCCCGTATAAGACGCGCCTTATACGCGGGAGATTACGGTACTATGGTAATTCAGATTTTTTTAAGAAGATATGAGCCTCCCTTATTTCTGAAGATTCTTAATTTTTTTGTACAGAAAAAAACTATAATTTTCTATGAAAGAAAACATGTGTTCAACGCACCCCCTGCCCATGGCAAAGAGGACAGGTGTGGGCATACTGAGTAGTGTCTGGAAGGCGGTGTTCATGTTGGTGTAGCTGAAGCCGTCCGCAGCGTCCCCCATCACTACACAGTTCGGGTTGGTCTGGTCCAGTGCCGAGAACTCTGGTAACACATCTGTCAGATCGCATATAATTCAAAATTTAGGCACAGATATTTTAAAGTTTGGTGCAGTATTTGGTATACTGTAATGGGTAGCTATCTTTCTAAATTACTTTTTTTTTTCATGAATAACTGCCCTGGCCCACAGATTCATGGGGGCGTGACTACCCCTGGCCCTTAAATTATTAAAAACATATGCTTGTTCAAGGTCTATTTTTAGTTCTTGAGATATACTTCATGGCCACCCCCTCTTATCCCAGCGCTTATATGTGACCAGTACTTACTCACATCCCAGAGCATAAACATGACAATACAGTAACCATTAGGTCAGGTTTACAATGTTTTGACATAAAAAAAGCTACCTTTTGGATTCATAGAGAAAAAAATATATTAATATTCTGGTGCCTTATATGTACAGGGATGTAAGTCAGGAATGGACAAAAATCAGGAAGCCATAGATTTACTTGAATGATAGAAAATCCTTCTATTTTTCCAAACAGCCCTCCTTACCATTCACAGAGATGTAAGTCGGGTATTGAGAAATTCCCTGAAAAGCTGCTTTTGCGACAATCCCCCCCTCAAAAATTGATTTTTTTCAATGTATTCTATTTCAATCCGTTTCATTTCCATGTCGAGTATTTGCTGAAACACTAAAGGATTTTGAGTACATGCTTGACATATTCAATACATTTGGGAGGGGCATCAGTAGATGCACGGTGTGCAAATAATTGTATCCATACTCCCTCCCCTTGTTTCTGCCTATATTGGACAGTGTGTGTGGTGTGGAGTTGAAACATTGGCAGTGTATAGTTGTAATGTTTAGAGAGAGTGGGGTGGGTTTCATATGGCCCCTAGCTCTGAAGGGGATTTCCCAGACCACAACACTCAGATAAGGTTACCAATGGCAAGACACCATGTGGGGACACTGTATTCTACAGTCTTCTGACTGAGCATTTTAGACCAATCAGAGAGCAGAATTCCATTCACTTCTCACTGTGCCGGTTCACCCCTGTGGGTTTCATAGAAGGAATTGGTTCCGCAGTATAAATTAATATAGCGCGAAATGCGATAGCACCCATTGGAACATGTTCATTTTCTAAAAATCACCCCAGAATTAATAGATACATCTTTCCTTCATAATATAGGCTGACTTAAAATATGAATTGACCACGAAAATTTTGAGCACTGGACTCTCGCGTAAAAATTCCCTGATTCTGCCTAAATCTGCACTGAATAAAATGTAGATTCACTATTTCCAATCTAAGCTTTGAAAAAATGGGTAAGCACTTTGAGAAATGCCCTCCTGGTATTTTATCCAAAACAGCAAATGTTCAACAACATGTGTAGTGGTTTTATATTCAGAGATGTAAGTCAGGTAGTGGGAAAATCCCTGAAAAGCTGTTATCGCAACACTGGGAGAGTTGGCAGCACCCCTGGTAAATAAGCAGTGTTCAGGGCAGACTCTGCCCAGCACAGAATCATGGCACCCCCTGGTGTTAAACAATTGTACTATGTTGCTGACTGATGCTTTTAGACCAATCAGAGAGCAGCATTCCCTTCCTTTCTCCCTGGGAGGGTCTGTCCCTGAGATTCCCTGCCCAGAGTCTCCCCTGGACCAGTGAGTCCCTCTGCTTACACCAGGGGGGCTTAGTGGAGTCCCTAGTTGAAAAGACAACTGAGGACTGGGTCTGTGTGAAGAAAATGACTAGGGAAATAAGGCTGTGAATAAGTTCTGTCCCTGAAGAGCATGGGTATCCCTATTCAGACTACATTTCAACATTTTTGAATTCCCTATTTTCAGGGAAATCCCTAACAACTTAAATCTCTGCATTCATATAAGGAAAATATGTGTCGTTCGAAAATTTCAGAAATCAGGAAATCCTGATAAAACCTGATGACTTACATCCCTGTATGTAGTGGTATTCACATAAAAGATACCATAGTTGCAGTAGGATACCATTGACTGATTAAAATGCATTGCAACGACTGGTAGTAAGGGAGTGGTCATTTTTTAACAATGGGGGGTGGGGGGGGTGAAATTCTGCACGCATGTGGCGAAAAATTTTCCGTCCCCCCCTACTAGGGGCCTGAAATTCCCCCCCCCCTTTTATTCTATAGTCGCACGCGGGCTTTTTGGCTCTAAAGGGCCGAACATTTTTTTGTCCCCCCTTTAGAGGGGTCTGAAAGTTTTTGTAACCCCCCGTTGTTAAAAAATGACCATTCTCTAAGTTTGTTCCATGGACATGCTCACCAGGATGGACGAGTAGGTGGGGACGGAGACCGCGCTCTTTACAAATGGCAGCCACAGCGGGTGCTGGTGGGAAGATCTCATCCGGGCTGAGGACGAAGCCAAGACCCTGAAGACGGGTAGCAATAGCCTCTTTGGTGATCTGTGTCTCATTGGTGCAAAATCTGACTGGTAACCCAGCAGCCTTTAGTCTACAGATAGATTAGAAGGAAGGCAACATGTGAACTGGAAAGAACCTGTTTTTCTTCTACCAGACAATTCTTTTTTTTTTTTTTTTTAATTTAGTTTAAACCATGGACGAATTGTGATGCATTATGATGTCCATAGGGCTAAACACATTCCTAAACACAAATGCATCATTCTCTTCAAGTCGTGCATTATGAATTACAGTTTAGGCGACTCTCAAATTACACACATGATGCATGACATTTTCAGTAGCTGCTAGCAACTCCACTGACCTTTTCACAGCATCCACTGAGCCAGGGATGGGTTCCCCACCATTGTAGAGGACACCAGAGATGTCCAACAGCACCCCTCTCACCTCCCCACACCTTTTCACCCACTGACCCGCCATGTCAGTCCCCAACCACTGCACCTCTCACCGCCTCCCCTCTCACTGCACTCACCTGCCACGTATGGTGATGTAAGCCTAAGGTTGGGGAGAGAGATAAGAGGTATTGTGAGCAGATCTGTGTGTGTTGGCCAGCTGGCAGAGGACACACGCTGGTCCCTGTATAGATTAAGTGGATGACACACTGGTAATCAGCTACAGACGCTAACTGGTTGCTGTGGGCGGGAGCCTGTAGGCCCAATGCTGGGTACCAGCTAGGCACTGCAGTGGTGGTTCTCAGAATACACTGCAGGGGGCGGGTCAAACTCTCCCGCCTATTTCCCCAGGCGATATCGACGGAATGTTATCTGGAATGACCTACTGCTGCCCAAACCAACTCATTAAAGTTCGTGTTCAACAAATCTTAAAAATATAGCGTTGTTTCTAACCTAGGGACACACAGGATACTATAGTTACACATAGAAACCATTCAAACAGCTCAGTTATGTTCGGTCATTTTATTTACATGAGGATCACAAATCTCTCGTCCCTGTTCCAACAATATTTACATATGTGAGCCTATATATGTTATTATGTTATAAAGCTATGGCCCACAGGTGGGGGTTATCATCATTTACTATCTGCCACGTTTTATACTTCTAAGATCCTAGATGAAAAACAGAGAATCGTATTCTTAAAAGCAGATGGCAACACAGATAAAACACATTCCCTGTTAATACAAACACCCTCTGTCCGTTATTACTACAAACACCGCGTACAGAACTTATACATACTTCCTGACCTGAGGTTGTACGGTAGCTTAAAAATGAGGGGTCACCCTCATCTGCGACCTATAGGATTTGGCCAAACTCAGGGTGCGTCTTATAGGCGAGGATTTTACACTATAGAATAGTACTAAAGTGGCCAAAATCTGACCCCAGATGCATCCTATACGAAAGTTCCATCAAGGATATACAGTAGATGGCATTAGTGTCGACCAAGCCAAATTGCTCCTGCTACAGGGGCATGGTGAGTTCTCTTTTACTCACTGCAGAGTGTACCTCAATATTTGAAATGCTATAGAAGGTGTTTGATTCATTTTCTCAATGCAATATTTATGGTATATCTAGATACACTATTACTCTCTGCATATCTCTGATTTCTAAGCTCTTGGAACCGTTTTTCAATTTCAAAACAGTATAATTGTGAGAGGTGTTTCTGCCCCCTCAATAGGCCTATGGGGCTGCAGTGGCTGGGTGGGTGAGTAGCCCCTGTAGCCTAGGGGTCGACTAGGACACCATCTAGTGTATCAAACTGATAAAACGATTGTATAGAATATAGTCAAAGCTCAGGGTGCTTCTTATACGTGAGGTGCGTCCTATACACCAGGATTTACGGTAGTAATGGAATAGGGACCATTTCACACCAGTGCAGCTTTTATTTTTCCAACAAACTCATGGTGCATTTTGTTTGTGGGTGCGGCTTGTACATGGGGTTTTAATTCATCCAAAAGTGTCTAGGTGAGATCATTATGTAGGCTCAGCCCCTATAGCTTCATTATACCATCTATTCATATAATGCAAACTCCGGACGAGCCCTGAACATCGAGATTTTTCGCTAGAAGTGCGATTCAATCATAAAAATAGGAGGCTCTGGGGGTACTTCCCCTCCCCAGGAAAGTTTTGAATGAATATTGATAAGCTAAATGGTGCTTTTGAGGATGGCTGATAACTTTGAATCAAAACTTTTCTAACACCTCCCCAAACATAAATGGTAAAAGGACATCTCATTGGATTTGGATAAATCAAAAGATTAACCCTGACTAATCTTAGAAAAGCTGAGAAAACTGAGGAGTTTGCATGTATGTCTAATACTGCATCGCATATTGCTGTCGTTATTCAATATAAAACTCTTCTCTCCCGTTTTATCAATGTTCAGTTAGCATAAAATACAATCTTCAGAAAACACCTCAAAATGTCATACAAAAATATCTTTGTTGTTTAATATCTAAGAACAATAGACCTTACAACAAAAGAGCTAACAACCATATGCATTGCTATAGGGTTACTATACTATAGACTAAGTCCAGGGGTAGACAATAACTTTTTTAGCCACTGGCCGCACAGGCCAACAGCCTTGGAAACTACCGTAATCTCCCGTGTATAAGGCGCAGCCCGCGTATAAGGCGCACCTAGAGTTTTGGAAAATTCTCAAAAAAAAAATGAAAAATTCATAACTTTGGTTCTACTGAATGAATTTCAAAATTCAAAAATCTATGGGTAGCTTGGGCCACCTTGGGCCCTCCTGGGCCCCATTTTGTCCTATTTTGACCAAGGGGGCATGTAAGATATCAAAAGAAAGGTCTTGGTTTCCCCCTTCTGGATCAAATGAGAACTAAAACCCCCGTATAAGACGCGCCTTATACACGGGAGATTACGGTATTGGCCTGCAGCTTAAGCTGTTGGCACAGGATTTGTGGCTGGAAAAAAAACCTGTGCTATGTCAATAAACGAGTCAAGAAATTGGGCATATATAGATTGTATAGTGGAGGTCATAGGCATAGGCCATAGGCCTTCAGTGTATGATGGGACAGGCTTGAGTCAGTCTATGAGGCTATCTACAGTGGTAGGTGACTTGTGCTGCCCTCTATAGTGAACCTAGAAAATTCCTTGGTGGTGCCATCTCATGGGGACAAGAGGAGTGAGTTAGTAATAGATGTTTAACGCCGTTTCGACAGCTAAGGTCATATTCATGGCCAGAACTACATTACACAATATCACAGATTAATGTGTCAGTGCCTGCGCATATGTGCACCACACACATTCGAGGGGATAGGAAAGGGGAGAAATAGGCCCTTTTAAGTGGGCTAGGGAAGCCCGGGGACAAGAGGAACTAGAACCAAAAGCTAGTACAATTTGCATCAAGGCGACATTTCTTTTAGACCTTCAGGAAAAAATGGATTCTTTAGATGAAAAAGAAATGACTGCACCATTCTGTTGTCATTTTCATTGAGTTAACTTTAGAATACAATTTGGCTGTATCCCTGCCTCTGTAAGGGTGTTATTTCATATTACCGTAATCTCCCGCGTAGAAGACGCGCTGCGCGCAGAAGACGCACCCCAAACTTAGCACATGCATTTTTCGCGTATAAGACGCACATTTTAAGGGTGATTTTTGTCAATCCAGTACTGTTCTATAGTAAAATTACCCCTCGTATAAGACGCACCCCCAACCTGAAGAAATCCTATAAGACGCACAATGCAATTGTTTGGCCTAGAGGACGCGTCTTATACGCGTGAGATTACGGTAAGTAGCATTGCTTTGTGACGCTTTTCGGTAAGTATTGGAAAAATGAATTTTTAAAAAAAAAGAAAATGGGTAAAAACAAGAAAAAACAAATGAAAGATAAAACAAATATCCTATGACCTATATATCATTTTCAACTTGTTTCATGCATATTTTCTAGGACATAGAACCATAAATGTAGAAATGGGACAGAAAACACTGATATTGAAAAGGCCGTTCAGAAAACGAGTTCAAGTAACCAATAAAGCCGTTAAGCGTAGATCACGTAGATCTATGGTATTACTTGGCTCATTAATTTGAAACTCTATGATAGGCATCTTACTGGCAATATTCACCTACAAGTTGACCCTTTTGATGTTCCTGGTACACAAATAATTCCATGAAAAAGTTTTGAATTGTCTTTATAAAAATCAAAGCGGAAAAGCCCACTGGCCACCCAGGCCAGTAGGAAGCTAGTTTTTGAAGAAAAAAAAATATCACTGGCCATTACTCAAAACTATTGGCCTTTGGCCACTGTTAGTGTCTACCCCTGGACTGTATGATAACGGACGGACACCATCAGTAAATGCGTGATGGGTAGCACTTCTTTCTGCCACAACGCCCTTAATAAAGCTACCTGGGCACTACAAAAATATATCTATGTACACGTACACATGGTGAAGAACAGAACACTGCCTGCGTGCTGTTGGCATATGGAGATCGCTCAATACAAGCCATATCGCTCGATATGGCGCTCAATGATCAAACTTTACTTGGCCTTGTAGAATTAGATACATAAGGCCGGCTCAGTACTGCCAAGTAATGTAACTTAAGTCTTTACAGCACACCCGATAGATGTGCTAGTACGGTTGATAGCGGTTTTGATGCCTTTGTTGCAGCACATTGTTCACCTGCCCTGGATTGTGGCCATTTGGGAACGGCACGAGGAACTGAAAAGACAATTGCAGCTATTGATAGCAAAATTATATGTACACAGGTATGTGCTTTCTTTTTCATATATTTACTTTTAATCCATCAAGTACTTTAGGTCTAGTTCTGATATGTAAATACCAAAGTTGTTTTTTTTTGCACCAATACCATGATAGACACGAGGTTTAGGATCTAGAGAAACCTATGATAAGGCATGTATTATGTAAAACAAACATTCTATATATTTCACTGGGCAACTAAAGATGGTTGATGGATTTGTAAAAATAGGATCGACTACCCGGCGGTATAGAATTTTCTTATTAGGTACATTGATATCTTAGATCTTTGTTGTTTATTTTTTCATTACTTGCCTGTCTGTGGATATTTTCCTGAAGTTGTTTCCTTAGCATTGCTGCTAAGTTCGCACAATGATCTGCCATTTGTTGTACCTGCTGAGGGTTGAAATTTTCATTCAACAGACCCCCCAGGTCCATGGCATTATTGTTGCAGAAGGCATTGTTGTTGCCAATGACGTTGTTGTTGCCAAAGCCATTGTTGTTGTTGCCAAACATCTGATTATTGCACATGGCATTGTTGTTGCCCTGCATGTTGTGTTGGAAGTTGTTGTTGTTGGGGGCATACATGTGGCCTCCAGCGTTCCACGTGTTAGCTCTCTGGTGCAGTCGCTTCTCACCAACCCTACAAATAAAATCGAAAACATTCATTTTAGATATGTTATTCATATTAAAATTATCAGTTTTTTTAATGATACTGAGAGAGTAGTGGATTTACAAAAGTTTAATTTACTGGGGATTCACCCTGCAGACCTATCCTATTTCTTTGAGTTAGAATCTTTTGTTTCAGATTAGGTATGCATTCATTCACTGCTCTGTGCCTGTTCATATCATGTAACATATATCTAAGTGTTTGCACCAGCTTATTTACTTTTACCTAATTAAAGGTACACCAGAGACATAAAGATACAGAGATGGGACACCCTATAGCATTGCAGTCTGATTTCTGTGACATGGATCACCTGGTGAGCATCAACGGAACTACTCCAAAGGGTCCTCTAAATGACTGCCTGGAGAAAATTATTTTGGCCCACTTATAATTGTCACAGCAGTTTGATTCAAAAAGTATAGTTCTACATGTGTAATTTTTTTTATTGAACCTTTATTATCACAAATTCAAAAGGGGGCATTTTAGGAAATGGGCCCAAAAATTTCTTAGGGAGTGATCATTTTTTAACAACAGGGGGGGGGCTGGTGGGTTTGCGCGCGGACGCGCGAAAAAAATTTCGACCCCCCCTCTCGAGGGGGTAAAATCTTTTCGACCCCCCCCATAAGGGACAAAAATCGCGCGCGAACGTCCCCTTTTAGCCTATAGTAACGCGCGGGGTTTTCCACTGAAAACAGGTGAAATTATTTTGACCCCCCCCATCAGAGGTATTGAAAAAATTCTGACCCCCCCCCGGTCAAGGGGTTGAAAAAATTCTGACCCCCCCCTCAAACCCACCGGCCCCCCCCTGTTGTTAAAAAATGATCACTCCCTTATTTTCCTAAATTTCCAGAGAATTTCTAATCTCCCTAAAAATTGGTGCTATCAGTTATCAATTAGAAACCTTCTTTTGTATCAACAACTATGTACAGGAGATTATAATACAATAGAATGAATATCACAGTAAAAGGTGATCAAATGTACCGTAAACTCCCGCGTAGAAGACGCGCTGCGCGTATAAGACGCATCCCAAACTCAGCACATGCATTTTCGCATATAAGACGCACATTTTAAGACTGAAATTTGTAAGATTAGTACATTTCTATAGAAAAATTACCCCTCGTATAAGACGCACCCCAAACTTGAAAAAAATTCCTATAAGACCCCCCAGGCATTTGTTTGGCGTAGAGGACGCATCTTTTACACGGGAGTTTACGGTAGTTTAGACCATCTAACCACCACCCGTATATGGGGAATATGTTTTAGTTCAGTTCTGAAGGTTACGGGAGGTTTGGAAGGCTAGATCTTCAGATATTTGGAATTTGAGTCAGCGTCTCAGAAAAATTTTATCGAAACCCCCAACCCGAAGTCGCCCACTTGTCAGACTCAGCGACACAGCTAGTCAGGAGGGCGGGTCGGGACGAGACGCTGTGTTTCGTCCCGAAAACGGCCGTCACGTTTAATCTAGAAAACAGGTGTTTATCAACCCAAACCTTCTAAAATTTGTCGCATATTTGTTGGGGGGCCCTTGGGTATTAGTCAGACATCAATTGGGGGCCAAACATCGCCAAAAGTGACAGAAATTAGGTCGCCAAAAACGGCCGTCACTTCTAGTCCAGGAAACAGGTATCTATCAAGCTCAAACTTCTAGAATTTGTCGTATATTTAGTAAAGGGCCCTTTGGTATTAGTGAGGCATCAATTGGAGGCAGTTTGGACGTGTTTGAGATACAGTGGAGGGTGCCGAAATATTGTCAAAGTTACGCAAATTCCTCGCCGAAATCGGCCGTGACTTTTAGCTTCAAATACAGGTCTATATCAACCCCAAACACATAAAATTGGTAAGATACTTCAGTGATTTCGAGCAGTTAAGAGGCCGTGTGACTTGCTGAGATATTGCCAAAGTTACGCGAAATTTTCGCCGAAAACTGCCGTCACTTTCATTCACTTTTACTCTCCAATACCAGCTGGTTAATACTCAGAACAACTTTATATTAGCCCAAATCTGTTGTGTGAACCCTTGGTAGGTTTGGTATATCATATTTTAGTGATACAGAGGCAGTACAGCCTGTTAAAACATTGTCAATGTGACGGAAATTCGACGGCCGTCACTTTTTGACCACTTTCAACCTCAAGTACTGGCTCTATATTATCCATATACTAGTCCCAAACCATTGGCATTGGATCTCTATTTGGCGAGGTGGAATTAGCTAGAGTTGGAACAGTTTAGAAGGTCGGATAGGCCCTGAGAGTCCTAAAAACATTGCCAAAAAGTGTTGAAAATTTCACTGGTGGAAATTGTTTTCAACTAGTGACAGAGTGATACTTGCCCACTTAGAATAGATATAAAAAAAAGTTGTCAACTAATTATTCTGCTGTATTTGAGTGTTGCTTGGTCTCCATTGTCATCCTAATTGGCTGTGAGAAAAGTGTGTTGTGATTAACAAAAAGCCAGACAGTAGGAAACTGAAAGTAGGTCATACTGTCTGGGTGGAAGTCATCAGGTGATCACCCATCCACCACCACCCCAGGACAGTGGGCCTATAATTATCACCTGTTACATTTAGCCCTGCCAGATGAAAATGAGGTTCCCTGGCCGGGTTTGATCCATATTTCTATTCAGTCTGCCAGAAGAAACTGAGGTTCCCTGGTAGACTTGTATAAATATTGCACACTAACTCACTGACTTCAGATTGAATAGAAAATTTTCCCACTATTGTCACTATTACCTGTATGCCCAGTTACCATTTTCACTCCCAGCTTGCAGTAAATCAGTGCACCCGTGACCACCAAGAGACTACAGCTGCAGGATTCCAGCGCTGGTGGTCATAGGGCGCAGGTGGTGACAATTTGTGGTACACCTAGTTCAGATCAGCACCCCTACCTGGTAAATTTTTAAAGGTGACCAATAAGCCAAGTACCGTAAACTCCCGCGTATAAGACGCGTCCTCTACGCCAAACAAATGCCTGGAGGGTCTTATAGGATTTTTTCAAGTTTGGGGTGCGTCTTATACGAGGGGTAATTTTACTATAGAAATGTACTAATCTTACAAATTTCACTCTTAGAATGTGCGTCTTATACGCGAAAATGCATGTGCTGAGTTTGGGGTGCGTCTTCTACGCGCAGTGCATCTTCTACGCGGGAGTTTACGGTAGTATAAATTTCTCCCTTTGAACTTTTGCTAGGCCTACTAACTATAGGCCTGGGCCACCCAACCTGGGCAGATCAGCACAATTTTTTTAACAGGGGGAGAGATATAGGTATATTTTATTGCTGGCTTTTTACACTGTCACCTTTTAATTGATGCTATTGTGAAAATAAAGAGTCTTTTTTATTCTTCATCTACTAATCTGTAAAGAGGCTTACCGGAGGAAAAAGTAGTTCTCTGGTGGGTCTGTCTAGCAAAACAGCAACTAAGTGAGTGGACTAAAGATCTGCTCGCTTCCCCTGATCCACCTTCAGCAATGTATTTGCAGTTGAGAGAATACAAAGTTAGCTGTTATCTCTCAGCTGCTCACCACATCTTCGACACAGTCAGTTGAGAGAACACAAAGTGAGCTGTTCTCTCTCAGCTGCTCACCAAGGTGTGGACCCAACCAGCTTCAAGTACATATTCTAGGCCTATCATTCAGCCTGGGAGTCAAATATTGTTTTTGTACACTGTTTGCTATTGTAGGGTGAAATATTGGAACTGGGAAGACCAGCGAGCCTGTATCATCAATCCTATCGGTGGTTCCACATTGCGTCCTTGTTGACTGAGCAGCAGGAGGCGCCAGCTCGACCAAAAGAGGCGAGGCTACGTGACATCCACCATCTACTGACCTTGGGGGACGAGGTAGGAGAGGCACCATGCCTGCCGCCTCTTCAACGCTACCTTGCCCCAGGGGTCACCACATCTACCATCTACTGACCTTGGGGGACGAGGTAGGAGAGGCACCATCCCTGCCGCCTCTTCAACGCTACCTTGCCCCAGGGGTCACCACAGCTACCATCTACTGACCTTGGTGGACGAGGTAGGAGAGGCACCATCCCTGCTGCCTCTTCAATGCTACCTTACCCCAGGGGTCACCTACAAGGAGAGATACTTTTGTTTCTATTTTAGATAAACATCTCAAGGTGTGCAGTAACTTTCCTTTGTTTGCAGGTAGAATTCAGCAAGCCATATGGAGCCTGTCCAGATATCATCACGCAGAGACAGACAATTTCCATTTAATTTCAGACAATGTCTCAAAGGCAGTCCCCAACTCAAGTCAGGGGCCTGCAGACTGCCACTAAGTCACCAACACAACCCGAAGAGCGGAAGTCCAGGGTGCCACCCCGATACGGTTGGCACCAGCCGTGGGATCCCAGCCCGCTTATTCATCCCCTGCCTCATAAAGGCGGGCCCCACTGCTCACAATCTCCTCAAGGTCAACCCCAGCAGTGCCGCCAAATGAGTGGCTCTTACCGCTCACCATCCCAAGGTTGACCCCAGCAGTGCCACTACATTAGTGAGTCTTACCGCTCACCATCCCGAGGTTGGCCCCAGCAGCGCCACCACATGAGTGGGTCTTACTGCTCACCCACCCCTGGTCGACCCCGACAGCAGGACCCCACCCTGCTGCCTATGACCTCACCCAAGGAGGGCAGGTCATACCGCATGCCATCTCTTCCAGGTGGCCACCGGCAGCAGGATCACTTCCCACATCATTCCTCAAACCTGACAGGTATGACCTACCAGTCCTCCTCCCCATGTGATGGGTACCAGCAGTTGGAAAACCCCTCACCTACTCAATCCATACCTCCAGAACATGGGTATTACTTGTCACCATCAGCCCGTAGTCAGTGCCAGCAGCGGGACTACTTGCCACTGACTACTCACTCCCATCAAGAGGTTGAGTCTGATCACTTGACGGGTGCTCAGGGTCAACACCAGTGGTTGAACCAGCACCTACCATCTCATCGCTTGCACCCTCCAGCCCCTATGCAGTTTGAGGGGCTGCTGCAGTACCACCAGTCTCTATCTCCAGAGTATGAGAAGTACTACAAATTGTACCAGTCCCAGTCATCTCAAAGTTCCAATCATTGGTCCCCCTCCCCATCATTCTGTATATCACCTCAGCCCGCTTGTAAGAACCAAGAATCTCCCGAGGAGTATGTTGATCGAAGGGCCCATAGTGATGTCCAGTCATCCCAATCGAACGGTGCTGCAACTGTGTATACCCAGCAATCTCAATCACATAAAAGACAGGTTGATCCCCAGCTGCCCCTGTACCCTGAAGGGATGAGCCATCAGAAGGGTAACCATCCTACCTCATCCCCTCCCTCTAGTTTGGCTAAGTCTAGGAAAAGGGAGTGAGATGGGCAGGTGTATTCTACTGACATACCACAGCCCATTGTTACTCCATTGTCTCTGAAGCATAGGTATAGGTCGCCTTCACTGTTGAGCACCATGGCCTGGACGGACCATGAGCTAACCTGGGACGATGAGTCAGAGAGGTATGCTTCATGCTGGTTAAATCAAAGTTGTCGTCCATGCCTGGAACCAGTAACCAAGCAACTAAAACCAATGTTACCAGTGTTTGTGACCCTAGGCCCTAAAGCAAGTATGCCAACCCCCCTTCCCCTAGTTCGCAGCCAAGAACAGGACCCCCAAGTGATGGTCACTCCAGAAGATACATGCCAGCCTGCTTGCTCGCTTCCATCTGATGAGGTACCCAATGTCACTGCTCCCATTGGTAACTCCCTGCTGGCAGGTCCATATGAGGTTATCAGCCAGCCCACTGCCTTCACTTTAGCTAGCTCACCTGGCGTTATTAGCCAGCCCACATGCTCCCTGCTGGCTGATCCCCTCAAGATTACCAATTGGTCTGTCAATTCCCCAACAAATATTTCAGCTGACCTTACCAGTCACTCAGCCAACTCCTTGCTGAGTGTTCTACCTTTTGACCAGTCTGCCTTCTCTGTGATGGCAGATGACGCTGGTGGTACCTCTCATCCTGCCCATGTGCAGTTGCCACCAGAAAATACTCTGCCGTACACTGACAATTTCTACCAGCATGTGTACATTGACACTCCAGACAACCCCAGCCAGCTCAAGTGTGCTGGTGTTTCAGAAGACCACAACCAGCCTACGAGCGCTGGTACTGCAGATGATCCCAGCCAGCCTGTACACACTGGCACTCATGATAGCCCAAGCCAGCTTGTGTGTGCCGGTATTCGTAATAACCCCATCCTGCCTATGTGTGCTGTTGCCATGGGCCCCCCCTGACAGCCTTGACAACTGCCAGCAGCCTATGGAGGCTGGTACCACTGACCAACCTAGCCAGTTCATGGTGACTGGTACATATGATGACACTGGCCAGCCCACAGAGGAGGGCACCTGTGACAGCACAACCCAGCATAATGCAGCTGGTACCCAGCTTGCCACCAGCCAGCCAGCAGCAGCTGGTACTCAGGACGACACTGGCCAGGCAGATGGAGCTGGTACCACGGACAATACCGGCCCGCCTGCAGCAGCTGGTACCCCGGACAACGCCAGCCAGAGTGCAGTAGCCAGTGCTCCAGATGATGCCCGCCAGTACGTAGCAACTTGTGCCCTAGATGCTACCAGCCAGCACGCAGCAGCTGGTACCTTTGATGATACAGGACAGTCAATAGGCGCTGGTATGCTGTGCGACACTAGCTGGCCTATTGGTGCTGGTAGTCCTGACAATACCAGCCGGTCAGCACAGGCTGGGTCTGATGACAATAGCCCGTCCACAGGGGCTGTGATTCTGGATGACACTGGCCAGCTGGAGGAGGCTGGTATTCATGACCCACCCTGCAAATCAGTCATAGATTATTCTCCAGACAACAATTGCCAGTTTATAGCCGTTGGTGCCTCTGATGACACAGGCCAACTCGGCATGGCTGGTAACCCGGGTGACATTGGTCAGCCCACGATAACTGGTACCCCTGATGACAATGGCCAGCAAATGTTAATGCTGATAATGCAGACACCACTGGCCAGACCATGGGGGCCAGTAACGCTGTTGACACTGGCCAGCCCATGATGGCTGGTAGCCCTTATGACACTGGTCAGCCCAAAGTGGCTGGTAACTCCAGTGACACTGGCCAGCACATGGGCACCAGTAACCCCAACAACACTGGCTAACTTACGGTGGCTGTTAACACCAATGGCCCTGGCCAGCCTGTGGCCATTAGTAACACTGGTGGCAATGATCAGTCCACTGTGGCCGGTAATCCTAATGACACTGGCCAGCTCATGGTGGCTGGTTACCCCATAGACACTGGCCAGATGAACCTAGCTTGTAATCTGGGTGTATTTTGGCCTCTACCAGGGTTGGCAGATCCAACAGCAACATCCACCCTTAAGCAATCAGTACCTTGCTCAATCCTGATGCTTTTGGCATCTGAAATGTCAGCCAGTGCATGGCACCTGCCATCTGAATGGCGCCAGCCAGCATGTGGCACATACCGTGACAAGCAGCATGCAGCACCTGGTACAACCGAGAGTGTGTGCCACCTGGTACCTACACAGTTATGACCAGCATGCAGCGCCTGACCCCTGGAGGTTGATGGCCAGTGCATGGCACCTGCTGCCCGGAGGAGTCTGCTGCAGCTGGTACTCAAGAGGGTGATGGCCAGCAAGTGGCATCCCTGGTAACCACAGCCAGCAACCATCACCTAGTACCCAGAGGATTTGAAGAATGACTATTCCTACTAGATTGTATATAGTTTAATGTTTACCTTTGTCTGCAGAAGATTTGTAGTTTAATATTGAACTGATAACTTTTCTGAGATGTAATTCTAATGTCTACAGATACATGTAAATCCATATGAGTGAAAAGCATGAACTTGATGAATGATGTAACTAAGATTGATTTTGATGTTCACTACATGATCAGCCACCCTTACCACTTATTGTATAATGCTTAGACATGGTTGTATATAATCTATCAAATATCACTTCTTAAAAGTAAATATAATGTATATGTTGCTCGAGGACGAGCAAGGTAATAAGGAGGGGAGGGTGTAACGGGAAGGGCAGTAGGTCTGCACCAGGATGGGAAACGCTAAAGTCTCACCTGCGGCGCGTTCTCGCGAGAACGCGACGCAGCATTCCCAGACAGCAGACAACAGACCACCAAGGCTTGAAGAAGGCCCCATTTTATGGAGATACCTATTTGAGCCATGGTTTTGTCTGCCGCTGCGTTAGCAGCACAACATACACCTAGAAATAACAGGTAGGGTGTGCTGGTCGTTTATATATATTTTTTGTGTCCCGTTTGTGGGTTAATATAGTAATATTCTATCTGAAAGTCAGTGTGTGTGTCTTCCTTGATTGTGACAGCCATTTGAAAATTTCCCAGATATCAAGATCTCCCAAACTTGTCCAATTCCTCGCCCACTCAGGCCATTCTATTACAATTCTATCAATGTTGTAGCATGTTAGGTAATGGATTTAAATCATAACATTATCTAAACATAGTTGGAACATCTGTTCTTAAGTCAAACATATAGCAAGTGTATATAAATGGTATACTGGCTCCATCTGGTGGCACTTCTAGGAACCATTCCTATTGAATACATGATTATAAATGATCATGATGAAGGTACAGTTTGAGGTAAATTTCAATTGTATACTAGCTTCTGACACAGCTTTGACAAATCAACCACATCATGATGACCTATTGACATGATAACAAGAAATGTATCATGTAAAACAGTGATCTAAGCATGGATATGCCCCTACATAACCTTAAATCCATTTACAACTACAGTACTGGGAATACAATCTAGCACATAATAATAATGCAAACTGTATCTTAATCATGATCATTTATATTTCTTTATAACACGGTTAGCGAGTTTTCAGTGCGTAAAATGGATAATATCGAGTTCTGATATCTAGCGATTTAAGAACCCAAAATTGACAGCAGACGCGCAGCGGAGCGGACATATTTAATCCTACCTTGACAACGAGTTGACACGAAAGTAAATCCTCCATTTTTTTAAAGCTTATAGACCAAATCTGACGGAAATAATTTCAGCAGTATATCCTTTACATGTTATTCTAACTCCCTGTCAGGTAGATTACTTGATATTAAGGCTGAATTTAACAAAAAAATATTAAACTTTCGAAGCGAGCGACTGGCCGTGCGTCTTCGCCATTCTGTCAATACTACAGGTGCCACCGCCTGGTGTGTACAGAATGGATTATATTTTAGACTGGCGCAGCTCTGTCTCGACGTGTTCGCAGTAGTAGACCTACGAGAATGGGAGTTGGAGGAGGTTGTCAGCTTAACCATACGTTAACATGAAACCAAGATGGCGGAGGGCCGTCTTGTCGACTCGCAAAATAAATGAATGGATTCTATACAATTTAAAGGTAAATACTAAGAATAAATGAAGGAAACCCTGTTATAAGCGCAATATATAATGAATAGACTTGCACTCGTTGGCTTCATGGGTTTCATATAAGCATTCGCCTCTGGCTCATGCTTATATCACCCCCTGAAGCCAACTCGTGCAAGTCTATTCATCATACATTACTTACGTATTCAATGGGAATGATTCCTAAAGTGCCACCAGATGGAGCAAGTATACCATTTATATACACTTGCTATGTGTTTGACTTAAGAATAGATGTTCAAACTATGTTTAGATAATGCTACAACATTGATAGAATGCATGAATGTAGGAAAAGAAATCAAAAGAACTGATGATACAATGTTAGACACAATGTGGTCACACCTCATTTGTGGCATTCAAAAAAAAATATATGATCAGCATCATACTTAACCTGATCTTAACCCTAACTAGGGCTATCCCCAACTACAAGGAGACCCTTGTAGGCAGGCCATGCACAAGGTGCGCCTTGTACGTGGACCAGACCTCCTGATTTGGGGGTGCGCCTTATAGGCGGGTTTTTCAAAATACCAATTCAGGGGAGACAGGTGGGCCTTCTACGTGAACCAGCCTTCCCTGAGTTGGGGGTGCGCCTTCTAGGCGGGCTGTGCCTTCTACGCGGGAGATTACGGTACTTTTCACAAAAATGCAACCTGAGTATGAGTGTTATGCTAAGGCTTTGGTTTATCTGATAAAGTATAGTGATCATCTCACTAAGTATGTCAACCCGAAGCTATACTGCTAGCTATTTGTATTAGGCTTTAGGTTCAAAAGAACATAACAGGGGCTTTCTGACCCTTTTTAATATGAAAATTCTATACGGCAAAGAAAAACTGTCCCCAATGGCTCACAGAATGGGTCGGTGTTCTTAAAACCCTGATTTTTCTCTAACAATGAGCAACTGGAGAAAATTGTTTTGGCTCACTTATAACTGTCAAAGCAATTCGATTCACGAAGCATATGAAAGCTCTGCATCGGTAGTTTTTAACTTAAGCTTTATTCTCACACATCTAAAGGGGGGGGGGGGTGTTTTCCAAAAATAGGCCCCAAAATTTCTGACTTTCCAAATAATTCTCAGAAATTTGACCCCCCTTAATTAAAATTAGTGCCATCAGATATCAATTAGAAAAGATTTAAGGCGTGCAATGCACGACTGGCCCAGGTCGTCCACTACCTACCGTAGGGGACTGTCAATATAGTGACAGTGTCGAAGTCGTCAATGCTTAAGGCTATGGAGGATGCACCCATTATCGCTCGCATGTTTCATTGGTGAATAACTCCTCTCCTGGCAAGTTAAGCATTGCACAATACCAGCAGGTCTTGAATAAGGATCTATATTAACCATACAAATGCATGAGACAATGTAATTCTCCACCACTTTGTTACAATCCAATTTTGATGGCACCGTGAGTCGATCGTCTTGCTGTCCGCCGTTTTGAATTTTGATGTACTGTGCGCATGCGGGACCCGCTCCTTGCTGGAAGTCGCATTTTCGACTTAGAAATGATAGATTCTATCGATTTAACTTGAAATTAATGGCTTTTTGAATATAATCCATGCATGTTTGACACTATCAATCGAATTGAATCAAATACATTGCCTCAATTTACTTTTATATGAAAAATAAAAAAGCTTACGACAGACCACTCTGTGCGCATACCTGAACTCGCCTTGCCGTTAATGAGATAGCCATAACAAACGTATGGCGGTCTGATTTACAAGGTCGGTCTATAAACGGTCTTAACCCTTCCTATACGAAAATTTCCCAACTTTTCCTGCATCTATCGTGTTATATGGATGGTCTTCTGCCCCCACCTACTGAAAAAAAGTGTCTTAATTGGACAATTCCCATGGGAACCCATGTGTTATGTCTATCATGAAAATCTACTGCACCATGCAATCCTATGGAGCCTCATTTTCATGAAAGAAAAAGTCTAACATGTCAGGTTTTTTCTTCAGCTTTTTTCATAGCTAAAGAATTTTTTTCCCAGGAATTGTGCATGTAAAATGGAAGACTAGATCCTAAAGAACATGTTTCCATGATTTTTTGTTTAATTATCCCCCAATTTTGATGAGCAATTCCCATCTAAGGTCTCAATTCCCGATCGTCAGTTTATGTCCAAAAGGGCACTGCCAATAACCCAGGAGGACCTGGGCCAACAATTTTGGTTCCAAGGTACAAAACAGGGGCTTTCTGACCCTTTTTAAATCATTTCTATATGAAAATTCTAAACGGCAAAAACTGCCCCCCTTGGCTCACAGACTGGGTCGGTGATCTTCAAACCCTCATATTTCTCTGATAATAAGCAACTTGACAAAATTATTTTGGCTCACTTATAACTGTCATAGCAATTTGATTCTAGAAACATATAAAAGCTCTACATGTTGTTTTTAACCTACCGTTTATTCTCACAAATCTAAAGGGGGGTGTTTTCCAAAGCCCCAAAGTTTCCGATTTTCCAAATAATTTTAAGAAATTTGACCCCTCCTTAAAATTAGTGCCATAAGATATCAAAATAGAAACCATTTTAGTTCCAAAGTACAAAACAGTGGCTTTTTAAATCATTTTGATACGAAAATTTTAAGCGGCAACGAAAAACTGTTCCCTGTGGCCCCCCCGACTTGGTCGGTGTTCTTTGAACCCTGATTTTTTCTTTCTGATAATGAACAACTGGAGAAAATAGTTTTGGTCAACTTATATTTGTCACGACAAATTGATTCAAAAAGCAGATGAAAGCTCTAGACCTGTAGTATTTAACTGAATCTTTATTATCATTAAATTCAAAGGAGGGGGGCATTTTTGGAAATAGGCCCCAAAATTTCCGAATTCTAAGAAAATTTCAAGAGATTTGCAACCCCCCTAAAAATTGGTACTACATGTATCAGTTATCAATTAGAAACCTTTTCAGTTCCAAAGAACAAGACAAGGGCTTTCTGACCCTTTTTTAATCGTTTTGATATGAAAATTCTAAGCGGCAAAGATAAACTGTCTTAAGAATGAAATTCCATGACATTTTTATAACAATAATCTAAATTTTCCGGGACATAATTGCATATTTGTGCACATCCGCATGCATGGCATCTAGGAAAATTTCTTAATTGAGGGGAATGAAATGACAAATACTAAAAACCTTTGCTAAAATATATATCAGCTTTCAAAGTTTCTATGATTTTCACTGACATATGATGAAGCTTTGTGGAATTCCATGACTTTTACTGACAACTTATTCCATGGACTCTTAAATACTGTCAAACCCTGTATGTATGAGCAGTGCTATCAATGTGAGACGCCACTAACCTATCATATTTGGATTTTGTTACTGTTGGTCTCCTTAGCATTTATAGCGTGCCACTGCTTTTCTCAGTCCTAATATATCTGTGACCTTCTGCCACCTGTGACCTTTAGGTCAAGGTGGTGGTCAAGGTTCTTGTGTTCCCTGTGACCTTGTGGTTCAGATGTTCATGGTTGCTTGTGACCTTGTGGTCAAGGTACTTGTGCTAACTGTGACCTTGTTTTCAAGGTGCTTGTGCTACCTTTCGGTCGGGTAGTTTGTGCTAACTGTGACCTTTAGGTTAAGGTTTTTGTGCTAGCTGTGACCTTGTGGTTGAGAGGCTGTGCTAGCTGTGACCTTCTGGTCAAGGTGCTTATGCTATCTGTGACATTCTGGTCAGGTGCTTGTGCAACCTGTGGTCTAGGTGCTTATGCTACCTTTGACCTTGTTAAGATGATCTAGGTGCTGTGCTACCTGTGACCTTATTGTCAAGGTGCTTGTGCTACCTGTGACCTTGCGGTCAAGGTGCTTGTGCTACCTGTGACCTTCTGGTCAAGGTGCTTGTGCTACCTGTGACCTTATTGTCAAGGTGCTTGTGCTACCTGTGACCTTGCGGTCAAGGTGCTTGTGCTACCTGTGACCTTCTGGTCAAGGTGCTTGTGCTACCTGTGACCTTGTCAAGGTGCTTGTGCAACCTGTGGCCTTCCGGCTAAGGTGCAGAGCATTATTAAGCTATTCAACGTTGCCCAGTTTCTTTAAAAATGGGTGATAATAGAGAAAAATATTTTTTAGAAACTAGGCAATTTGAACAGCTCTGTGGAGCTTAGTATTTGGAATATCAACAAAAGAAAAAAATCCCCAGATATCGACTTAAAAAAATACCCTCCACTCACCAAAACCAATATTCAAGTCAAATTTCCTACCCATAATGCTGTTGAAATGAAAAGAAGCCAAACATGAAAGTTTTTGTTCCACTCTCCATGGGCCCTGAAACCCCTCCAAAGTAGAACTTATTTGAAAGAGCCATTAAGTATGGTAATGCTGATGTATAAGACACATATCTTAAATAGTGAACAAAAATGTGTTTATCTGAATTTTGCCTGCTGAGTCATTAAGCTACAAAGAGTAAACTGTGGAGTCATAAGAAACTACCCGCATCAAATGAAGCAATAAATGAAATCGTCAGCTTAATGTAAGAAGCTTGTAACTGACATTTTGGCAAAAATGATTTTTCTTCTGTTTTATCATGTATTGGCCCTTTCAAGCTATGAAAGTACTGAAGCTCTATGATATGTCTGCCTACAGATCCCAGTGCACTGTTGCGGTTTCCATTTTGTGCTATAGTAACTAAGTAAGTGGAACACTTCTTTTGTTCTCCTACAAAACTGAAAAAAAGCAGTTACGACCTTCTTGCACTAAGGCGAAAAATGGTGTAGTACAATATATATTGCTATTCACCAGGACAAGGAACATTTTACGAACAAACTTTTATTTCAAACAAAAGGCTTGGATATAAAAAAAAATAGTTCAATGCACAGGGCGCTCTTTTCTACCCACAGCCATCTGAATTTTGAAAAAAAAATAATGGGGATACGTTATGGCATTCTAGATCTTAAGGAGCAGCTTATACATGCGGTTTAATTCTAATAATAATTCGCAGTGTACTGAGTAATGGACACAAACTAAATATTGTACTAATATTAAACACAATTTAGCACTGGGTAGACATGTGAAAAACATCCAATCCTCCATAATGCTAGTGAGTAGCAGTGACTTCCTACTAGTTTCTCGTGACCTAGCAGAACATTGTCAGGCATGGACGCAAAAAAGAAAGAAAGAAAAAAAGGAACAAACCTTGTCCTAACCACGAAGCGTATAAAGAGATCCAAATATTGAATACAAGGTTCACTATGTTTATATTTCAGAAAAGTGCAATACAAAAATGGCTTAATTAGTACCTGTATATGGAAACTTAAATGAAATCAATTTTTATGGGGTTTGTTTTTAATGTATGGCAATGGATGTTTGATGGCCAGTGTTCATGTCCATGTCCAAGAGATACCCACACGATTTTTCTTCTAACCATTTCCCCAAAGAACTAATTCAGGTATCACTGGAGAAGATCACAGATCTTGGATTACCCAATTAAAGCAATTATCGCTTGATGGTTTTTGCAACATCTATGCTTATTTTTCGGAAACCAGTTAACAGAATAAAGGCTTATAAAGAACACCTTCAGCATATTTTACTACAAGAATTGCTTCCGTGCCTGTGTCATGATTTAATGAGTAAATAGACATGATTTTAAACTGAATTTCCCAAAGGGAGGATCATCTTACTTGGAATGTTTGGTTTGATAAGAATGCTAAGCTAGTCACATTCTATTCATAAGTGAATGCTTTAGTTCTTGTCGTCACATAATGTCTTTGAATATCCGTTTGACTTGATATTAGTCCAGTTTATATTGCGTAGGCTTAGTGGGTGCGGCGCTTCTTATCTATAGAGTCTGATCGTGAACCAGTGGCTCTTCTTTTCTCAGGAATGGAAATGTAGCGTTCATGTTTCTTTCCAAGCATGGAACACTGTGATGCATGCTTGGCCGCCTTCCTTTGACATACCCGTACCCCACAACCACACTTGATGTTCTTATGTCCCTCCAATGAATTCAGTTTGTAATAGGACATACCGCATTCACAGCTGAACTTTTCGCTAGAGTCTGGCCGTTGTCGCTTCTCAGGGTGAGCATCCTTTTGGTGTCGCTGGAGAATCTGCCATGTTAAGAAGTAATGTGAGCAGATGGAGCATTCATGTCCACTCCTGATGCTGGTCCTGTGGTTGAACAGCTGCTGCTGGCTTGTGAAGTCCTCATCACAGTGGTCGCATGTATAACATGTGGTCGACACGGCCTCGTCATCGTCCCGACCCGATGTAAGTGACCGGTGTTGGGTGAGCAGCTCATGCTGAGTGAGCAATGGCCACGATGTAAAACCCATACTGCACTCATCACATGCAAATTCTGGTGCAGATTTAAGAGGAATTTTCCAGGCTGATATATTAGTGGTAAAAGATAAAGGATTTGTGTCGGTGTTACCAATTGGTATGTCATCATTTACTTGTGAATTGCGAGATGAACAGCGGGATGAGCTGCGGGAAGAGCTCCGGGATGAGATGCTGTCTTTGTCTACCTCCTCATCTGACAAATACCCATCTCTGCTGTTACTGCCGTTGTGTGAGCTGATATCAGGATTTGACTTTTCAGTATGCACTCTTCTCATATGGAGGTCAAACTCAATGTAATCAAACATGACAGCCCTGCAGCATGGACAGGGGTAGACCTTGTCCGCTGAGTTGGTGCCATGTTTCGCTGCTACATGCTGCGTGAGGGCTGAATGTGACGTGAAGCCCGCGTTACATGATGGACATTGTAATGTGGTTGTACCTGTGCGGAACTCTCCCACAGTGTGGCTCCGTACCATTTGGTGACTGCTCTCTTGGTGCTGTACGAGTGCCATAGCACTCTGGAACGTCTTGTTGCACCTGTGGCATTGGTTACGTGGCCTAAAAGACAGAAGACGGGCACTTCTTAACTTCATTTATTTCTTTTCTAAAAATGCTTCCTTTTGCATGATGCCCTCCCCATCTTTGTCCCCAGCCAGTCCTTGGTACCTCAATAATACATATTGAGATATTTTGGCTCATCTTTGAGTCATTTTATCAAATGATGCATGACTTGAAGGAATTTCCAATCAGTGTGTGGTGGAAATCGGGAAGCCTCTCTCTCTTGCCTGTGCTGTCGCTCACTGTCCTTTATTACTATTATTCACTAAGTAACTCTAAGGTACTCTACTATTTAAGACTCTTCAAGCCATGCTTTATTTACTACATCCATAATTATGAAATGCCTGATACACACATGCAATGGGACTACAAGGAAATATCATTTTCAAAATGTCTTTTATGCAGCCGCATATATCATTATTTGGTCGACAAAAAGAGACAACTTTTAGTCAGTTACCACGGCATATTTTTTGGAATCAAGAAAAAACGTTTTAAATTGACACAAAAGTGAGGCATATAAGCTGCCGTCTCTGAGCCTTTCCCCACATGCAATTTTCATGCAAATCTAAACCATGCAACTGCTATAGGATCAATTCACCCGGCAACAGTACCGCTGTAGCTGGTCAACATACAAATATTATGTTATTGTACCACTAAAGTCATTTTTCGTTCTGGCTAAGATTAAGATGATATAAACTACATGCACTTGCCTTGGGACCCTGTTGATCATGGCATTGTTGTTCCACATGGCGCGTGGAAGAGGGAACTTGATAGCTTCTGCGATATGGTCGAGGATTAAGTTTGTCATCTTCCTGTGCCCGACCGGATCCCAGTGGATCCCGTCTTTCTCCCGAAGATTTATGAAATTCCGGAAATGGTAGTGAAGATCCATGACATTGTATCCGTGGTCAACCATGACCTGTACACAAGACATTGAGAAAATGTATTAAAAGGTGTAAGTACAAATCATTTTCAAGTATAGACTTCAGGATTCTGAGGGTTATAAGACTCAGATAGTGGAAATTTGTAGTACCCTGTGTATAACAAGGTAACGGATAGCCAAATGGGTGCGGCCATTGCTGAAGCTGATTACCAGCAGTTGGTCACTGATGACAATTATCTGATGGGTACCACCTGCCCCCCCCCGAGATTGAACAGTTGGTGTTATTTCATTGGCTGATAATCAAACCAGCTAAGTCGCTATAGATGTGGATACTACCGTAATCTCCCGCGTAGAAGACATGTTGCACGTATAAGACGCACCCCAAACTTAGCACATGCATTTTCGCGTATTAGACGCACATTTTAAGGGTGATTTTTGTCAATCCAGTACTGTTCTATAGTGAAAATACCCCTTGTATAAGACACACACCCAACTTGAAAAAATCCTATAACACGCACCAGGCATTTGTTTGGCGTAGAGGACGCGTCTTATACGTGGGAGTTTACGGTATGTGAAATTGAAGGGAGCATGGGGGCGGGCGGTGTGAAGGGGTAAGAGGATCACATTTTACATTTTTAAGATCCACTGGTTAGAACAAATTAGGATTTATGTATTTCAAAACTTGTCTAGCACAGCTACAAACTCAGGATACATCTTATACATCAGTCAGTACATCATTTCATAAAGGACTATATGGTACTTCTTAATTTCTTGAAAATCAAGAGTACTCACCAACATGGATTCTGATAAAATATAGAATAGCATTGTGCAATGCAGGTAACCCGAAAGGGCATCCAATCTCTTCTTTTATGTCGCCTCTAAAGCAAAACCTAACCAACTTGGTGTGGTGAGCATAGTCATTATCAATGCTTAAGCCTATGGGCAAATACACCATTATCACTCACATTCTCATCGGCCAATAACCTCTCTCTTGGTGAGTTAAGCCCTCCATCATGTCAACAGGTCTTAAAAAAAGGCCTATCCAAACAATACACAGGATGATGCACTCCAAATCAATGGAAATTACTATAATCTCCAGTGTATAAGGCATGTTTTACTCGGATGTGCAGCGTTATAAAAAGCTTCCTTGTATAGTATAGTGCTACTGCTACCTGGTGTTGTGTTTTTAAATGATTCCTGGAATAAACACTAGGTGACACTACTAGACAATTTCTATATTTTTGAGAATCTATTTACCGTAAACTCCTGCGTAGAAGACGCGTTGCGCGTATAAGATGCACCCCAAACTTAGCACATGCATTTTCGCGTATAAGACGCACATTTCAATGCTGATATTTGTAAGATTAGTACATTTCTATGGAAAAAATTACCCCTCGTATAAGACACACCCCCAACTTGAGAGAAAGCTATAAGACTCCCCAGCATTTTGTTTGGCGTAGAGGACGCGTCTTATACGCGGGAGTTTACGGTACTTAAACTCCCATGTATAAGACGCGTCCTCTACGCCAAACAAATCCCTACTGCATCTTATAGGATTTCCTCAAGTTTGGGGCGCGTCTTATACGAGGGGTAATTTTTCTATAGAAATGTACTAATCTTACAAATTTCAGCATTAAAATGTGCGTCTTATACACAAAAATGCATGTGCTGAGTTTGGGGTGCGTCTTCTACGCGCAGCATGTCTTCTACGCGGGAAATTACAGTAGTCAATTTAGATGGCTCAAAAAGATATACTCAAACTATGTGTAGATGATGTTATGATTTATGTTCATTCCCTAACATGCCACAACATTGATGGAATGCTCAAATGGAGAACAAAAACTGGTGATACAATGTTAGGGTAAAGTTTTACTTTTTTCACACCTTATTTGTGGCTTTCTAAATAAATATATGGTCAGCATCCCACACATCCTATTTTCATCAACATTCATCGATTTCTCTGCACCACCTCTGCACAAAAGGGCGGGAAAATTGAACAATTCGCACCTCCTATGGGATTTAACATGGGCCAAAAAGCGTTAGTAGTGTCTTAAAAGTTGCATTTTTACCCTGGCTCTTATAACCCTTTTAGGCTAATGACAAAAATACTTACCAGCTTGGCGTAGAAGTTAGCTTCTAGTATGTCATAGCGTAGTGTTTCGTTGCGGAAGTTTATCTCCTCGAGCATGAAGCCCCCACGGACTTGCTGTGAGACAGGTGTTGCTGTGTTCCACATAAACAGTGTATCCTCACCGAGGGCTAACTTGAGGCGCTTGGCCAGTCGCTGCAGGTTCTTTTGGTACCTGGTCCTGGATGATGGGCCATACCTGTATAATCAGGGATGTAAGTCAGACTGTTTGACAAATTCCGAAAACACATTTAAAATTCTGCATTTAATATAAAACATTAACAAAACTTTGATCCAAGAATGGACATTTGGTTAAATCTATAAGGCATGTTTGATTCTCTTGTTCAATGCATGCGTCCAACACTGGCAAAAGTAGAATGCCAGTATAGCACCTGACAGTTTACCGGTTGAGAGTCTAAGATCTGCAGTCCCTAAATGGTTAATATGTACCTAGTCATGTCCCAGACACAGGAGGCCATGGTGACAATGTCTGGTTTGTGGTCCCAGATCATCATATCCTCCAGGATAGTCTCCATGTACTCGGAGTAACACGATGTCACCATGTAGTATGTCACCATGTGATGGCCCGTCTGGTAGTGCCGCACTTCACGGTAATTCTTTCCGTTGTGCATCTCACCGTAGACACCTCCTTCAATTAGCTCATCATCTTGACATGTTTTTGTCCCCTGAAATATCAAAGACAATAAGGTATTATTATCACACGTCATTTCTTTTCAATTTGACATAAAAACATATCATTATAGGCAATTATCTTTTTTGGTCCATTTCTAAAAGTGGAATGCATAAAACAGATAATTCTAAGTTAATCTAGCAGATCTTAGACATACTTTAAAGAGCATTGTGTCTTAAGCCTTTTGATATAAAGCCGCTGTAAATTTGAGTACCTCATACCTTAGATCTCAGCACAGACCTCTCCACATATTGGTCACACTGTAGAAGACACACAAGGTCCTTGTAAAACCCTCGCTGAACTGGAAAAAATGTGACAATTATGAACTTCCAGTTCTATATGAAGACAGGATGGATTCCGTGTTCATTATCATAAGTGATTTCAAGGCTTGTCTTCTTTTTGATTCTGAAATTAGATGAATACAAGGACATTTCTCATTTTGCTTAGGGTGTGATCATTTTTTAACAATACAGGGGGGGGGCTGGTGGGTTTGTGTGCGGACGCACGAAAAAAATTCTGACCCCCTCTCGATGGGTCAATTTTTTTTTACCCCCCCCCAAAAAGACCAAAAATCATGTGCGAACGCGCCCTTAAACCTATAGTAACATGCGGGCTTTTTCGCTGAAAACAGGTGAAATTATTTTGAGCCCCTGGTCAAGGGGTCGAAAAAATTCTGACCCCCTCCTCAAACCCACCAGCCCCCCCTCCCCGTTGTTAAAAAATGATCACTCCCTTAGACCTTTGAACTTCAGTTGGTTATTGGTGATGGGGCTAAGTCAGGATTTTGAAGAGATGGAGAGGTCAACACAAACCCCCCCCCCCCCGCTCATCCCGTGGTGGAACATAACTGGAATTAATTAAGGGGGTCCTGGGAGGCTTTATACTTTGGAAAACACATGGCACAGACATATTAGAAAGGCGCCGCCCCTATCCTCTCAAGTCAGTATAAGTGCTCTCATACTAAAATACCCAAGTCCCCATCTCTCATATCCCTTGTACATAGAATAGGCCAGCCTCTAATAGGCGCAAAGTAATGGCAATGAAAACTCCATTAACCTTGCCGTCATGTAAAGGAGATATTTGATCATAATGTACACAAGATTGTGTAGCTTCCTGTACATTCAGGGTCGGGATTCAGGGTCTTGGGGGTAAACTAAAGAGACCAGAGCCGAGGTCCACCTAGGCAGCTAGGGTGAGAAATTAATTAAGTTAACCATTCAAGTGACACACAGTACAAATGAACTACACGAAATATATGCCCTAATTTCGATATGATGCATTGATGCACTCTGGATATGAACTTGGCAGTGCAGTATCCATGCATCATGCCGACCCTACGAGTTGTAGGGTCATGATACCCGTGATGCATGAATGCATCAGAGCGGTATACGGTTACATAGAGACCACCTGTCTCAGCTGCTACCCAGCCCTTCTATTTACACAGTGAGTGTCACTACGTCATGTATGTCAGCCATGCATGATGGCAGGTCATCCCCTCATTATGTAACAAGGCACTCCCTACATGTATCTAATTACAGACAACAAATACTGAGACATTTAGGTCAGGAGGGATATGCTCTAGTCTAGTCTTGCCAGCCCAGGCTCCGGCTTCACAAGCCTCATAAAACCTAAGTTATCTTGGATGTAAAACATTGGTTATAAACTTACTTGAATCTCCGATGATCACAACATGTTTGTTCACCAACAATCGTTTTACATCTTCTGACGTCCAACGTTCAGTCATCTGTGGCAGCAAAAAGAGATAAAAAATTATTTCAACGTAACTCCTCAATCTTCTTCTCAAATTATTTCATGGCCTTTCATCAATTAGGACATCAGTAGGACCTCCGTGAGGTACGGAGAAGAGAGTTTAGGCCACACCAAATTAAAAAAAAATTGGTCTATAAATTTCCATTTTTTGAAAATGGAGCGGGAGGGCGAAATTTTTATTTTACTTTTCTATGAAAATTTCTTAGTCTACGGATTGTGCATATCCAAGATGTGAAGAGGGCGATTCTATTTTTTTTTTTTTTTGCTCCTTGGCTTAGTGAAACAAGCTGTTTCTTCTGAATGCAGCATGAATACTGAAATCAATGTTTATATGGCCTTAGCGTGTTTCTTAGTGGGCCGACCCCTGCTGAAGCTGATACCTTGCGAGATAAGGACTGATAACAGCGAGCTGGTGGGTACCAGGTATTACGTAATGCACCCTGAAAAGTCGGCAGTGAATGGAAGGAATTTTCTCATTGGTCAATAATGTATCCCACTAAGTCGGAATAGCCTTTTCCCTATCCAATGTGGCCACCCTTGGAAATATGTCTGTTTTTTTGAGGGTGTGATTTTTTAGACCCATGAGGGAGAGAGGAAAATGTTTAGTATTTTTACAAAAAGATTTTTTTTTTGTCATGAACATCGTAAGCAAAGACAGCATGAATATGCCATTACAGTCAACAAAAGGTCTGCCAGGCCTCTGGACAGGAAACAAACATATTTTTTTGAGTGCATTAAAATGCTGATGTACAGAATCTAGTGTTGAGAGAAACATATACCGTAATCTCCCGCGTATAAGGCGCGTCTTATACGCGAATCAGATCGTTCATCGGTCTTGTACACGGGAGCAAGGCTGCCTTGAGTTAGGGGTGCGCCTTATACGCGGGGCATCCCCAACTACCAGTCCAACTTGCTTTGAATTTTAACCTCACCTATGTGCCCTTTGGACACGTCAAGGGTGAGAGGTCCCGTGGCGTGAAACCCGGACCCGTACACTAGAGGGAGCTAAGGTAGAAATCACGCCCCTACACATTTACCGAGGCAATGGTTCTTTAACATCCGTCACTACATAGGCATAGTGAGAGATGGACAGGCCTAAGTCATGTCCACAATGTCATGTATTTTCTTTAACCAAAGAAAAGGTGTAGTCTATACCATGGTGCTCTATATACCCTTAAACTGCTGAATGAAGCATACCATTCTGCTCACCATAAAAGTGTTTGGAAATATGTGTACACCCCACTCACTGAGAGCTTTGTTAATTACACTATTGACCTTTTAATCAAGAGAATTCATGCAGCATTATAATCAATAATCCTGCCATAGTGTGTGCTGCCACCTGGTGTTGTATGAGCTGTATGTAATTCTCTATTCTCTACATTACAAACTACTGGTATTCCTGCATGCCATGTCTCTAGAAGACAGGCCTATTTCCCTGTTATAACAGTGTGGGCCTAGATAATCAATGGGAGGGTATGATATGAACAAATAACAAATTTGAACCTGAACCTGTCTTATCTATAACTTGTTAACAAATAATGCAAATCAGAGGATTATTTCTTTAAAAAAATGAACAGAATTGTACCTTTCAAAATGATGCCAAATAACATCAGTTGTGGGCCATATGAAGACAATTGGCATCAATAGTAGTTAATTAGTTAAATGATTCCTAGAATAACACCAGGTGGCAGCACACACTATGACAGGATTATTGATTATAATGCTGCATGAATTCTCTTGATTAAAAGGTCAATAGTGTAATTAACAAAGCTCTCAGTGAGTGGAGTTTACACACATTTCCAAACACATTTATGGTGAGCAGAATGGCATGTTTCATTCAGCAGTTTAAGAGTATATAGAGCACCATGGTATAGACTACACCTTTTCTTTGGTTAAAGAAAATACATGACCAGTTGGGGTATTGATAAGTGCAGACAATATTTGAATTGTCCCTTAGGGTTGGGTCCTTTGGGTGGACCATGCTCCTTGAGTTAGGGGTGCGCCTTATACGTGGGTTTTTCAAATATTAGACTCAGAAGCAGCAGATGCGCCTTCTACGCGGACCTGCCTTCCCTAAGTTGGGGGTGCGCCTTCTACGCGGGCTGCGCCTTCTACGCGAGAGATTACGGTAAGAAGAAAATCATGGACTTTATCTGATCATCTATGCCTGTAAAAGATATGAAATGAAATGTAGTGAGATGACTATACACGCTATGAAGGTTCATGGGAACCATTTTTCACTGTATTATTATCTTCACCAATACACATGTATTACCATTGATCTTATATGTAAATTTGTAATGGCTGTTGATACAGTGATTGTGATTGATTAGTAGCCAATAAACACATTTGAAAGCTAAACTGCCGCCCCTCTACCTTCAATCTTCAAGCGCTTAATCTAAAAAAAAAAAAAAAAAAAAAAAAAAATCCAGTTTCCCATTAATTGATGCGGGCGGTATCCATAGACATAATATTTTTCAAATAAAAATAAAGTTTACATTTAAAAAAATTAGGTGTGGGAAATCCATAGACACCAATCTTTTAATTTGGAGTGGCCTTAGTTTTAGTTTTTCCCCCTGTTGATAAATAATGACCACTGCTTTGGACTTTATTGGGATTTTCTTTAAAAAGTACCCTTGCCAGCCAACACATTGAGACTAGGCCAAAAGAAAAGTTGCGTGTTTCAGGTAACATGCTGAAAAAAAATAGGTAGGAAGGTCAGATTTTTTTTTGATTTTTTAAAACTCTTTTAACTACTTCAAAGACTTGTGAAGAGTCTCGATGACTCGGCGGCGGAAACAGTGACTCAGTTATGGTTAAATTGACTTAAAACTTGGCCAAAAACCTATATTTTCTTCAGAAATGGAGAAAAAAAGTTAGGGTCGGCCCAGTTTCCTGTTTTGCTAGGTAGGGTCAGGTTATCTGAAACAAACAATTTATTTTTTTTTTGCCCTAGTAGATGCAGCTCGCAGTAGGATTTTTATATATAAGGGTGTGATCATTTTTTAAACAACAAGGGGGGGGGGGGTGGTGGGTTTGAAGGGGGAGGTCAGAATTTTTTAACCTCTCCAGGAGGTCAGTGAAAAAGCCTCCATGTTACTTTACTATTGTCTATGGGCATGTCGCACACAATTTTATATAAAAAGATTTGACGCTTAAGAAGGGGGGGGGTCAAACTTTTTTGCACGCAGCCACAATCAATGACCATGTTGTTCCTAAGGGAGTGGTCATTATTTATCAACAGGGGGGGCGGTGGGTTTTTTACGCCCCCCTTGACGGCAGTCAAAATTTTTTGTGCCCCCCATGCCGGAGGCGTGGAGAATTTTCGCGCCCCTATTTGACCTATAGTAGTAGCGCGCGGCCTTTTGGCGAAAAAGAGGGTAAATTTTTTTAGCCCCCGCCCCCAAGAAGGGTCAAATTTTTTTTTAGCCCCCCTCGGGAGGGCCCTAAATTTTTTACGCCCCCCCCGTTGATAAATAATGACCACTCCCTAAAAATGATGCAGGTCCTTAATTTCAAAAAGCAGAGATGCCAACAGTCCCGGAACAGTCTCTGGACAGTTCCGAAAATTGGCTCTTTTTTTAGTGTCCCGCCCGGAAGGATGTGTGTCCCGGAAAGAGCAGATCAAGAGCTATTATATGTTAAATTCCACTCAGTAGTTATCTTTTTATTAAGGTGTAAAAGGAGGCATAGTGTGACAAAAGTCAGGGCTCAACAAATCCCTGTGCCCAATGCCCGTGTCTCAAAAAGAATTCACTGGGCACAAAATAATTTTCAAGTTGTGCCCAATGGGCACAGCTATCCAAAAGCTACTTAAGACATCAGCACAAGGCAATGCTGCTGAGATTATCTGGGTGTACTGGACTGTGAGATAAAATCGTTTTATTTATATTAAAATTATGTGTGTTCTAAATATGTAATTTTGAGTGTAGAAACCAAAGGTCTTGGGCACATAGTTACGATTGTAACCCAGACACTTTGATAGGTTGAGTGGTGTCTGGGTTACGACGACAGCCCTAAGGCTTTGCAAAAGCTGAAAACAGCCCTTTCCCTCACGAGTATTTTCGCACTTCTAATTGCTACAATATCCCTTAAATCCTTTGGCAAACACTCTCAACATGCACCTTAGATACCTCTCCCGGGGCCAGAACAACTTTTGCAAGTTAGATGTGCCTTAAATATTCATAAATTGAAGAAATAAAAATCCTACTAACGTGGATGAAGTGCAAAATCTCCCGCTGCCGCCATGACAGTTTGACATGTGATCAAAATCGACCAATCAGCTGACAGGGCTCTCTTTCCGGAAGTTGTAATATTTCAGGATCTTATAAAACTTTGCAGGAAAGAATGAGACAATCTCTGCACATATTTCTTGTCCAAATGTAGCGGTTTTCTTAATTAAGTCCCGTTTAAAGGTTACATAGCCCTCACTTACACTGGAGACATCTGTAAGTACCCAATCTGGCTTGTCAACAAAGAATTTGTCTCGCCGAAAATCCAATATGGCGACCTCAGATTGTCCCATTGAGCTCCGTCGTAACCCAGACACCACTCAACCTATCAAAGTGTCTGGGTTACAATCGTAACTATAGGCACAGAACTTGCCTGCTGAGTGCTGGGCACAACTTTTTTTGGCCCTTGTGCCCAGCAGGCACACAATCTCTGAACTGATTTGTCGAGCCCTGAAAAGTCCTTTCACAGTTTTTAGAAAATAGGATTTTACCTGGGGGAGTACCAGTATGCCTTTAGACCACCTAGATTTATTTTACCCAAACATTACAGATGTTGCCTTTGTGCCATTAAATAAATATTACCGGTACCTTGTATTGACCAGTACACCAACTCACATTCCTGAAGCTTCTTTTTTATATTTTATAATATTGGCCTGTTTGGGGATTCCTAACAGATATATAAGATGCCATATATTTATATATATATATATATATATATATATATATATATATATATATTTATTTATTTATATATGTAGCATGGTAAAATGCACCAGAATGCACTATTTCTGTTCAAAATTTTCCTGGGGGGCACCCCAGACCCCCGCCCCATAGGCATTTTGTATTTTGCGCACGGCCTTATTACAAGCACACAACTTCATCAGACTTCTTCAGACTAAATCATTTTTACACCCCTGTCAACAATAGACTAAATTATTTTCTTTTGCTTCTCTGCTATTATAATAAGGGGTAGAATCTACTATCTCTCTACCAGAAGCTCTAAAGTCCACCAGTTCCCCGGGGGGGGGGGGGCCACTTGGGGATATGTGGAAACCATGTGCGTACAAAAAGTAGAGGGAAAGGGGGTACTTTTTGACCTCAGGAGCGGATCCGCCCGGATCCGTTATAAGGGGTGCTTTTGGGCCAATTTTTGGCAAAAAGGGGTACATTTTTCAAGGGCTTTCAAATGGTGAAAGAATTTTTAAAATATTCCTACTAGATCTAGAACCAAAGTTAGGGAATAGGTCATTTTTTTCAAGCAAATTCTCAAATTTCGGCATTTTTTACATAAAATCAATTTTTTGGCCGGGGATAGGGTACTTTTTTCACCAGAAAATCCAAATATGGTCAGGAAGTAGGTAGTGTTTCCAAGAATAATCTCAAAACATGGTCGGGAAAGGGCTACATTTTATGAGACAAATCTGTTGAAAGGGTACCAAATTAGAAAATTTATCTGAACAGCAGGGGAAAGGGTACTTTTCCATGATCATGCCCGTCAAAAGGGGTATATTTTGGTCAAATATTGCCCCTCTAAAAGGGGTACCATCTCAAGGGCCGTGTACGCACATGGTTACTATAGAAAATATATGAAGTGGCCCCCCCCCGGGACCAGTTCCCACTATTTCTATCTAAAATTTCAAAAATTTCCTGGGGGGCATGCCCCCAGACCCCCCTAGCATGTTGCTGTGCTTCGCTTGCAAGGTTGCGGCGCTTCGCTTGCAAAATATGCGCCCCATCCCCTAGACTGAGTTTCGTCCGTGTCACGGTTGGTGGGGCTATGAGTCTATAATGAGAGTGGCTACCAATCCCCCACCTTGCAGACTTGCTAAAAGTGTCCCTGCATACATGCCAACACTCCCGGTTTCGCCGGGAGACTCCCGGTTTTGGGCCGATTTTTTTATGATCTCCCGGTCCATAGTAATCTCCCGGTTTCTCCCGGTCTCAGGCTTTTCAGAACTGTAAAAAGTTCTCAGATATTCCAACTAGAACCAAAGTTTAGCTTTTAAGAACTAAATTGAATATGAGCTGGTCACCCAATAAAGCATGTGTTTCTTTAGTTTTCAGATATTTGTAGTGTTTCTATATTCATCAATAAATGTAGATACATCACTGAAACTCCAATAACCTTAGAAAGCCAAGGCCTATCTAAAGCCTTGTACATAACTATTTTCCTACATTTCCCTGGTCAATTTACTATGTCTATGTACTCATGTCCATTTCTGACCCGAAAATTGAATGCACCATCAGAATTCACCATTTGACCTCTCATTTCTTTTCTGGGAGGGATTCCCCCAGACCCCATGAACTATTGCTGCGCTAACGGGGTACGCTTACAATCCCCAGGCAATAAATTACTCATTCACTGTGCTTGAGATGTAGGCCTACTCAAATATCTAATGCATATTACACCAGACCAGTGCCAGTGGGTACATCCAAAAATGACCTCATGCCATGAGGGAGGGGGTCTGGCCCAGCATGACAGAATTAATTTTCCATATACATTATTAGCACTGCAAAACTGGCAAAAAAACAATGACTGGGGGGGGGGGGGGGTCTAAGATGGTCAAATTTTCCATGATATCATTTATGAATGGCCCCCCTGGGGGGATCTCCCGGTTTTGGGCATTGAAATGTTGGCATGTATGTCCCTGAAAAGGCTGAAGCCCAGATCCAAATGTTGGCATCTCTGAAAAAGTTCCCAGTACATTTGCATGCATAAAAAAAGAGTGACGCTCCATCCTTCCTAAAAGGTGACGGCGTGACATTCTGATTTTTTTAGCACCGGAGCCTCAGAAGAGGCTACGACTGCTAAAGCCTGAAAACAAGAAAAATGGAAACTTCAATTCAAAGTTGACCGACTCAAAGATGAGTGACCCGGGGAGTGACCCATTTGTTTCTGTCGATAAAATGTTTACTCATTGGTGACAATTATCAATTCCTTACCTTGATGATGGACTGGAGAATCCTGTATCTGTTTGGATGGTTTTATACGATGGAATCCGGATAAAATGGATAAGATTTCGAAATTTCGAAGGTGATCACTCCTCGCGTGTTTTTTATCCCAACTTTCTGCGCGAAGTTCCGAACGCGACGCCACCTGGTGGTGTTTCAACAAGTTCCCGCTAGATGGCGTCCTGGATAACAGGCCCCCACGTTTCGCGCCACACAGAGCGACTCTGAGACTGTGAGAGCCCCTCCGTAGTCCACTGTTGGCCCACAAAGAAACTTTCTACCAACAGAACTCGATAAGGAAATTTCGGAAATATGTAAGAGAAAGTCCAAGGTTGACACTCCGGTGGGCCTTATAAATAAAACCTTCCCAGTATTGCCACAATCCAATTACCGGTAAATAGCCTATACTTTGCCACATTGCAGTCGATTCATTCAGATTAACCGAACCAGTTGCAGAAACGTATCTGGATTTTTTCCCTTGAATTATGATGATTTTCTATGATTAACCAAGACCGTAAATGTAGGCCAGCAGCAGCGCTTCCAGGAGGTGGCCGGGGGGGGGGGACGTTCCCCCCCCCCCCCCACCCACTGAGTATGGCATTGGTTCAACTCTGAACTATAGGAAATGTGATGCCGAACCCCGAACCCTGTACCCCCTGGGAACAAAGCTTCTTGGCTATGGCACCCCCTGAGACTACCCCATCTGGATCCGCCCCTGGTCAGGTGGATGCATGGAGAATTAGGCCTAGTTTGTAATGCATTTAGTGCTGTTCTCAGCTGGCAGTTAGACCTATAGGTCTATAGGAAACTTTTTAATGGTTTACTTTACTTTAACTAAATCTGGGTGAAGTGAACCCAAGATTTTGTTAAAGCAGACCAATTTGACCTTTTTTTTTATGATTATAAAGGTCATGTACTAATACTTGAAACACAAAAATGGCCATACACGATAAAGGTCTGAAAAGGAAACCTGATTCGATCTACGTATCTCAGAAATCAATGTTCAGGTGTTTGGCCTTCACACTTTGATAGGTTGAGTGTCCCTGAAATGTTCTAAGGTAAATCACTATTTTCTTCTCAGTTGAAATAATTTTCGGTCCACTCTAATGATAGACATGGTGGCATTAATTTGAATGAGAGTCTATTCTAGGAATCGATAATAACAAAGTTGTACCATGAAAACGTTCTTAAAAAACATATGAAAGCACCCCGGGGGGGGGGGGCACTGACCCTTTGTAGGTCACCCTCAACTGCCGCCCTACCACCCTATCTCTCAGTGATCTTGCAATCTGACCGCCCTACCTGAGTGGATGAGCTGGACATTGACCGCCCCCCTTTTCTCACAATCCCAAATATTGCCTGGACCGCCCCCCCCCACCTGCAAGCCTCCTCCCCTCCACAAGCGGTCTTTTGTGTTCATGCTTTTGTATGAACCAAATTCTTTTTATTGTCCAGCACTTTTTTTTATCAAATTTTATGTCTTCATATGTATGGTGCATAAATAGTACTCTTTTTGGGATTTGATGTAAAATTCACTGCCCTGATAATAGGGATCTGACGGAAATCCACCGCCCCCCCCCCCATTTGGGATCTAGTGGGGATCGAACGCCACCGCTCTCGAGCAATGGGCTGCAGTCAATATTCAAATCATGGGCAAGTGCCCCCCCCCCCGGGGAAAGCACGCATGGTAGTGCAAAAAATGTTCATAAAGGTTTTAGAAAAGAAAGGATAGCTAGGAGGAAAGGAAAGGAAGGAGAAAAATTAAGTAAAGAATGACAGGAAAGAACGGTGGGGGGGGGGCAAACAAAGCACACATTTTACGTTTTCTCTGTCTGTGTTTGTCATAAACGAGTTCCCTTTCCATCATGTAGAATGAAACAGATTCAGTCTCATTTTATACATCCCAGTATATCTTATAAAATATAAATATCTTGAGCCATAAATATGGAAAGGCAATGCTTAAATAGCCCAGAAGTCACTCTACGTCTATACCTATCCCTATAGATGCCATAAAGTCCACAATGTGGACTAGAAATAGGAACTAGAGTCAGTCCGAGCAGGGTGCGCGATCGATGCCCCTGCCTGCGCGAATGTCGTCTGCTTCAGGCATCGATTTTCGCGCGCTTTGGTAGGGGAATGTACCAAGCCTACAGGAGGCTTCAGCATTGGCACACGCCTGGTACCAGCAGGGAGATCCCAGTGCTGCTCCTGGCCCCCAGTTAGCCTCGTTTCAGCTGCAGCTGAGCAGGAGACAGGGAAGCTTGCTGAAGGCATTTGCTGGATACTCACCTCGTCTAAGGTCATCCCTCATACCTCTGCTTCGTGGATATATAAACACGACTGCTGCTGCACACAGGTGGGATACTCTCTGTAGCTATATTGCATGTTTGACCATAGATATTGTGTATCATGCTGCGAACCCACATTAGAGGGTAAATATCCTGTAATCAATGCCAAGCATCTGTCAGGGCATCACCTCCCTAAACCGCATCTCAGGTTTTGTTCAACAGTATACCCATATAGCACCACTGTATTAAAGCAGTGTCCCTATCCCAGATGCACCCAAGATACCTTATCGATACATATAGCATGCTATAGGAGCAACCTCCAAACTAAGAGCTATATGTACATTGGCTCTAGCTCTGCCGATTTGTGTTAGGTATGCCCCCAGCAAGAATAGTATAATCTTGCCCCCAGCACCACCTCACTAGGACTGGGATTAATGAAACATTCCATTGACATTTATTCCTCATCTTGCACTATCTGTCACGACCTGCTAATTTAGGGAGGGGTCTTTTTAACGTCCTGCGTGTGTGTGTGTGTGTGTGGGGGGGGGGGGGGTAAAAACCTGCTCTTTACCATAGGCCTACAAGGAAAGGGCGTGAACGTGTTTTTTTAAGTTACCAGGGCCGGATCCAGGGGGCCCCTAGGGGTGACGTTCCCCCCTAGACCCCCTGAAATTGGGCCAGGCTATGACTCTTAACTATATGAAACGTGGCCCGAAACCGATTGTGCCCCCCCCCATGACCAAAGTTTCTAGGCTGTGCCCCCTCCTAGACCACCCCTTCTGGACCCGCCCCTGTTAAGGGATGTAAGTAGGGACTGATTCCATTAGAACAACAAGGCCTAGAATATATTATGATATTGATAATAACAACGTATAAAATTAATGCACGGAGGATCCCACTGCTGTTGATGACTTCAGTAATTTGAATATATCTAGGGTGTACACTTATCTATTGGTCGTTTCTGACGGTGGAACAACAATGTTGTCATACCCATGCCAAAAGTAGATTCCCCTTTCAAACTCTGAGGCAATAGTAAATGATCTATATGCATGAAGATATATATATATATATATATATATATATATATATATATATATATATATATATGTGTGTGTGTGTGTGTGTGTGTGTGTGTGTGTGTGTGTGTGTGTGTGTGTACACAATCTACAATAGTCGCGCATTCATACAGGGTTGAAGATCACCACATGGTTTAGGCAGTCGTAAGGAATTAAGATCGGTGCATGTAGATATGTTATTTTGGGTGTCCATGGAGACCGTTAGTATGCGATGGGATTCTTTTTTTCAATTCTCCATCATAGTACATAGTATAGATACCAACAAACAGAATTCTAGGCATGATAAACATCAGAATTCATTAATGGATTTAGACGGGAATGTCGGGAACATACCCTCTGACTTTGACTGTCTTGAGAGTTACTTTTTTTTTGTACCCCAAATACGTGCTCAAAAATAGAGGGTGCGCCCCTCCTTTTTATTTTTTTTGGGGGGATGCACCCCTCTCTTCCGAAATCATGTATCCGCTATACTGCTATATATTATTTCGGAACTCATTATACATGTACATACTTTGTGTATATGATGTTTATGAGCCTAGGATCCTACTGCCATGAGTTGTCCATACACTGTAAAAACAGTGTTTAGGGATTAAACACTAGTGTTTAGGACTTAAACACTTGATTAAAAACTTTTTTGTCCCACTTTTCTAAACACTTATTTTGAGCTAAACGTGTTTGATTTTAAACGCGTTTAACTTTGAAGTGTTTAACCAAGTGTTTAAATCTTAAACACTTAACACTTCAGTGTTCAGGTGTTTGACAGAAAGTGTTTAAAGCTAAACACTTAAACACTTCAAGTGTTTAGGTGTTTAAATGCTGGTGTTGAGAAAATTTTGTGTGTATTTTTAAACACCTTTTTTTACAGTGTATGAATGGACTGGTATAAATGATCTTGTTGGCAATTCTCCAATGTATAGGCCTATATACTACACAGACCTATTGATTATCTGCCAACTACATTGGTTCAATACCAGATCGATGTCAGTAGGTCTAGTAGACTGTAGCCACTGCCACATGTGTGCAATCATAGTAACAACATGTGCCTAGATCTGAAGTAAATGATCCACATGATATCATGTATATATTGTGCATGTATTTGCAAAGTGACTCTGTATATATATATATATATATATATATATATATATATATATATATATATATATATATATATATATATATATATCCAATGTGCATATGCATGCCTAGAGCTCCTCCCCATGTAAGGAGCTCTTCTCCTCTTGCCCACCCCCATTCCAAATCAGACATCTCTCTATATTCCTGCCATATCAATACCACAATTATCATTTAACAGATTCACCATGTCAGGAGAGCTCGCAATTTCCAGCCAGGAGTTGGCCTGCATCTACAGTGCCGCTATCTTGGCTGATGATGACATCCCCGTGACGGCAGATAAGATGGTTACCCTTATAAGGACAGCAGGGGTCGTTGTGGAACCGGTGTGGCCTGCTCTCTATGCCAAGGTAGGTCCATGGCTCCATCATCCAGCTATATGTTGGCACACACCAGCAGCTCACCACTGCCCCCTCCCATTCCTCTATGACTGGAATAAAAAAAAAAGTGCATTATGTACCGCATATATAAACAGTAAAATATTTTTTTCCAACAACAAACAAGAAGTGTAGGTAATTGTACAGGTGTGTATCATTCTTTTCCCCTTCCTCCAGGCGCTGCAGACTATTGACATTAAGCAGTTCGTAACCAGGGTGGGTGCGGCGCCCATGTTGGGGGCTGGGGGTGCCGGGGGTGCTGGGGGCGCCCCGGGCGACGCCAAACAAGACGCCAAGGAGGAGACGCCTGCAGCAGCCGCCGTGGAGGAGGAGGATAGTGACGATGAGGATATGGGACTGAGTCTGTTTGACTGAGGAGTAAAATCAGTTAATGAGTCTGGACAAAAGTTTTGCACCACTCTACAATATCATTATTTTTCATTACCCACGGTATCATTCTTTGGGAGAGATGGATCTCCACTTGGCAAAGAAACTTTATTGTTGTTTTTGCGTTAAAATAGGTAAACAAAAAAAAAAAACGTGATTTTTTATAGGTAACAAAAAAGGTGGGTTTTTTCAACGTAAGAATAACAACCAGGTTTATAGCGTAAAAACACACACAAACAAACAATGTTTCTTAGCCAAGTATCAGATGCATGGAGAGTGTTCTCAACTTTGTCAAGAGGTCGTTATGATGACTGTATACATAACATAGGCATAGCACAACAAAATATGATATTGTACACTTATGCTGCAAATTCTTTTATTTCTTGTTAAATTTTGGGAAAAGTTGTGAGAATCGACTTGTTATGGGATACTGTTATTGTTGTTACGCTGTAATACAGCATAATAGAGATAACGTAAAGGTTTATAACAAGATCTACTTTCTAAACAGAGAATCTGAATGTGAATGTTTTGTACCAACATGTGTGAAAGTTACAAGTTCAAATGTGTGTTTGGGAGAAAATATAAGTAAGTAAATATTATACATGTATAATTCATACGATGGGCCCGCTTTGTGTGTTAACTTTTAGATTCATACAACCATTGTGGACTATTGACAGTTAGCCATATAGTGCATATATATATAGTGTGTTTCACTGTTTTTCTTTTAATGCAGGGTACGCCACTAAATAGAAAAGAAACCCTTGAAGTTGATTACTAAACCAAAGTGCACCTATCATGAGAAGATTTGTAATCAGGCGAGTGCAGTTACATTTTATGGAATTGTTAAACTGATATACACTTTTTTCTTCTTTAAAAAAGTTGCGTTGACTGAGCATGTATTGAAGGAATCGAGTTATATACTCAGATCCATCTTCATCAGTTTGAGAAGCTTAGCGACAACACCTACGCCATGTGAGTAGCAAATGCAACGTCACATGAACTGACGATTGGTATGTAAGTAGTATATGGCAATGCATATTTTCATGTGGCGTTTTTCAACCATGCAAGGCAGTTCTTGATACATGTTCATAAATATCCATTGTAACCGCAGCCTTAGTTTATATTTCACACCGATATATTCCTCTAGGTATTTATCTTATTGGATCCGTGCATACAACTACGCAAAAACAGGAAGAGTGTAATAAGTAACAACGTTCGGGAAGTGTCAAATGATTCAATCTAATCATTTGATACCCCTGTAGTTGCCATTGCACAGACCTCCTGTTGTGTTGAATGACGTGCTAAGTGGTTTCACTAAATGTACAATGTATTTCAGATTAAGGTTGGAAGGTCACAATGCTAGGCTCGAGTGAAAGGGCAAATGAATGCCGACTCCCTCTATGTTGTAACATTATTGTTAACATGAGAGCAATACACATAATTATCGTACTGAGATTCTTTCTACAAATCGTGCCAACTTGAGTATGCAACTGTCTGTTATCTGTTATATCACACCTAGACCTATACCTACCGGTTGTTACCTGGTTATCTCCTCTACATATATCATGGTGGGGCACATTTATAGATGATATCAGTGTTGTTGTTATCAATTGTATTCCATTACCAGGAGATTACCATAACAATATTAAAGAATCATTGACAATATGTGTTGTTAATCTGTGTCTATTATCTGCTTATGAGTAGCAACGTAGAAATTTCCCTTTCCTCAGGAGTAATAATCCAAGTAGTCCCTGGTGTAAGCAGCATTCATCACAGCGTGTATAAGGGTGTATCTTCACCGACGCGCCCTCTGGATGTAGCCCTGATGACGTTAGTTCTTGTTTACATCACAAGGGGGCGAGACCGCGCCAGTGTGGTGGGCGATGGCCGCCATGGTACATAATTATATCCTTAGTGCGAAACATTCTCGGATACCCCGGTATGCTGGATGCTGGTAGCCTTAATAGAAGACAACACAGTAGTTATAGTTATATGTCTAACTATGACTCAAGAAAAGCTATGGTATCAACGGTTTAGTCTATATATAGGCGCTTGGCTACATGAGATGCAGGTTTTTTTTTTACTCCACATTGGAAATATTCCCTTACCTTTGTACCTATACATAGGTAAAAAGTGATGCCCGTGGTGCTTGTGATGGAGGGGGTTTGAAAAGTGACAGTCGTGACGCAGAGCTTTTAGAATGTGAAGGACGGTGACAATTTCAAAAGTTCCCAGTACATTGGCATACATACATAAAAAGTGACTGAGTGACACTCGATCCTTCCTAAAAAGCGAAAATTTTGAGTACCCATGTATACTAAGGCACACCTAGGCCTACCCAAAACGGGTAAAGGGGAAAACAAAGAAAATGTACTTGTGACTGTTCCCCTATGCCCTGAATTTAGCCCTACGGGCATTAGCTATCGGGTAGTTGTGGAAGGAGGGTGTGTGTGTTCCCGACCATGGCAGGGTTATGGACCCTGTTGCGTTTATTGTAGCATCACAAAGTTATGAAACCAAATCGATAGAGACGTAGAGAGGGCGTGGGTGCTCATTCACAGGGAAATTCAATGGGTTGGTCGGCGACAATTAACACTGGATGCTTTGTTATCAAAGAACGTGTATCCTCTGTCAAAGGCTATTGTTACAAGATGTAATTGAAAAAGGGTGGAGGGGTGGTTGTGATGGGGGTGCATGGGAGTGCAGTGGAAGCCCCACTGAAGCTGCATGCTTGGGACAATCTATATAGATACATGTACCGTATTGGTATATGCTTGTATAATCAACTACAGGGTACCAAATACTAGTAAGCGCTGGTCTCGAATATGCACGGTGTTAGAGTTGAATGGTAATAAACCCATGCATCTTTTTTTACTTTCTAATACGTTTAAGACAAGTGCATGTGGAAGCTTACGTAACGCGCTGAGTCCCTGAGTCAATTCTTCATTGGATACACAAAGCTATATTAATGATCATCTACACCCAAGGTACACCATAGGCCTAAGTGCTTGGGCTTTTTAAGGGTCAATGTGGTATGGACCTGATGACACAAATCAGCCACTTTCAATATGCCCCCCCCCCAGTAGGCGCCTAAGCCACATTCCTGATCTTTGATATTTTTCCTGTGCCCTTTCTACATTTGAATCACTATATCATTGGGTATTGGACTACTGTATGCCTATGTTCTAGCTGTTATAAACGTTGTTTTTGTTCGCATACAAGAAAAAATAGTTACGCAAAATATAAAAAACATTTGTTTTCAAAGCATCGTTTCTCCAACATAATGCCACCATTTAATACTCGCCATTAAAACGTGGTCGGACTATAAAACTTTGTCGTGATGCGGGAATGGGACATTGGGAAGCTGAGTCAATAGCCTAGGTGATGAGGGGCGGAGGATGGCGTGAATGGGGCCTTATAGAATATGGAACGATGACACTTGAGTCTTTCCAAGGGCCCAAGTGGCTTTTTGCTTCTAGTGCGGCCGGTGGCGGCCAGGTGGCGGTAGTGTGCCGCTGCCCTGCACCTGGCTATGGCAGTGTCTTGCATGGGGGAATAGGGCGTGCGTGCATGTGTGTGCGTGTGTGAGAGTGGGGACGACAGGGAGGGGAAGCCACCCAGCCACTCCCCACACTACAACAACAGCAGAACACGCGGCAGTCCCAGCCTTGGATGTATAACAGGGACTGAGGGAAGAATACAGAGAGACATGATTGAAAGTGTGATGTATTAGGGCACTGGAGGAGGGACAGACAGGGCTTACAGGCTGAGGACATGTCCCTGTTCACACTGGAGCCTCAGGACTTATACAGAATTCATTGTGAGGCATTACTCTAGTGGCTCTAGTGAAGGCATTCCCCATGTCCCAGGATGTACTGAGAATCCATAGTTATGCTCTAGGTCCTTCTGTGCCCATATCCCACAATATAACCGTAGGGTATAGGGCATTCAAGTGATACTGTTTTCTACTACCCCAAGAGGGGCCGCAGTTCCTGAAGGACCCACACCCTTGGTGATATCCAAGCTCCTATCTACTTACTACATGTATATACCCCCACCTGGAGCTGATGTCATTTCTCAGCTGACATCAGCATTAAGGATAACAAGGCCCTAAACCTCATCTTACTCCTGTAGGTATCATTATTCTGTCCCATCCCAGGATCCACACATGACAACTGTATCCCAGGGCACTGCTCCGTAAGGGTATAGCACGCCAGGTGCGACCCACCACCACCAGTCTACCAGCACCACCCCACCACCCACCGCCACCACCACAAGTGAGAGAGTGCACCACCACCACCGCCGTGACCGGCCTCCACAACCACCGCGGCCGTCAGTAAGTACGGACCGTAGACAGAAGCATACTCTGTGACTGGTAGAAGTGAGTCCAAGTAGAAAGAGTTTAGGGCAGCTCCAGTAACAGGAAGAGAAGGCCTTCTCCTGTCCACCACCCTCTACCTGCCACCTGTCCCATCCAGGTACACCAGCAGCAGTAGCAGCCCAGGAGGAAGAGGCGGCACCCTGGTGGTATTAAGTATCAGGGTTGTGTTGCTCCAGGACATCCACATACCTGTATCCCACACACCTAAAACCTGCCTCCCACCAACACCACTACTACTGCAGACCCCACCCTGGGTGCTTTACCATCTTGAGAAGGGCTCAGCGGCCGGCGCCAGACCCTGGAGTATAGTAGTACCTGGTGGAGGATCCAGCCTGGAGGAGTCGGGCACTCACCTATCCCTCTGACACCACCAGGAGGAGCCACCAGCAGTGGTGGGAGGAAACCCCCAACACCTGGAGTAGGAGGAGGGTAGTCCAGGAGTAAGGCTGACTGACAGACAGTCCAAGCCTCGGCACAGTGGACTGTGGACGCTCCAGAGTTGGTACTTTACCAAGCCACCGCGTGTACCCTGTTAAAGGTGTTCACAAGGGGAGAGTAAAGAGTTGGAGGGTTGTCCGAGGACTTCTTCAATCTACCACCAAACACTATATAAACATATCTACAGAAAACGAAGAGAGGACTAGGACTCTCTTTTGCCTGAGTTGGACTTTGGGTGTTTGGAACCCTGTTTATTCCCTCCATCTGTATATAAACCAGTTTTGGATTTGTACCATAAACTTGGTTTTTCTCAGAACTCACTTTCAGTTGCCAATTTTGGATTATATTTTGACCACAGACAACAGAGTTGCAAAGTACACCAATAGGAGATACTTGTTCTGGATTAAGAGTTTACTTGTACATTTGGTTTTCACTCTGTGGAGGTTTTAAGTTTGTTGATCAATTCTGAGTTGGTTCTGTTCAACCTTTGAATAATAGATAAAGTGGAACATAGTACTGTTCCACTTCCTTTAATTGCAAAGGAGACCGACCCCAGTGTTATATTTTTCTATTGAGTTCCATTTACTGCTCAGTTCAATTTTCAAGGATTACAACTGCAAAGTCACTACAACAACGCACGGATTTACTTCAAGACTGACAAAGAAAAAAACACCAAACAAATTGTAGGTCAAGCCAAAATACAAAACAAAGGTCCCCCAACACCGGTTGGGGAGAAGAAACCTTAGCGGGCCTTGGTGTGTAGGGAGCCCGCCGGGGTATGTGGTAGCCCTCGGTGTCTGGTCCCGGACTGCCTCCCGCCGTCCTCACCATGAAGCTGACCGTATTGGTGGCCGCTGTGGCCGGCTTGCTGGCCGTGCTGGGCCCGGTCTGCCAGGCCTCCTTCCAGAACAGCTTTCAGACCAGGGAGTGCCCCCAGCAGTGCATGTGCCAGGGCCACTCTGTAGACTGCAGCTTCCGCAGACTGATGGCTGTGCCCACCAATGTACCCAGTACTACTGAAAGGCTGTAAGTATTAGAGGGAAGTTTTTAATGTCTCAATGATCCCTTGCCCTTGGGATTTTCTCCAGTCTGGTTTTAAACTAAACTCAAAGTTTAGACTAAAGTACATGTCTAGACTACTATGGTAATAAATATAGATATGAAAAAAAAAAAACAACATAAAAATGATTACTGAATACATAAATGCCCAGAAAGAGAAGAATTTGACATTTCTAACTAATATGACTCTTACAAAAATATCTTTGTTGGTAATAAAATATCTGGGGTATGACCGGCCTACAACAATGTCCCACAAATAAATCAAAATGGATAGGATGTCAGTGGGGTGTTTCAGAAGCAGGTAATGTTTACAACCGGTCATAAGGAGATATGATAGCAGTTTTAATAGTGATTGTAGGCTTATAATTGCATGTGTTTCTAAAGCATTACCATTATCTTACTGTGTCTATAACTATATGACTGGCGAGAGATGATAATGGTTGCAGTTGTAAGTTTAGAATCTAACAGTTTTAGAAACAGATATTTAATGTTCATTATCATGTCCGGCTTCTGAATCACCCCACTGGGGAAACAGCTTTCAACTGCCATCATGCCACATAACTCAATTTATTTTGTTCGTATATGACGCAGGACAATTCTTGTATCTTACAGAAAGAAGTATGACATTAGTGACATCATTATCCCAAAAAGCTAACTTATTTTGTGTAGGCCATCGTAGCCCTCTATAAATATTATTTTAAGGTATTAAACATACATAGTTTGTAGTATTATATTCAGTCATATACATGTACTGCACATATATTGGTGCACATCAAATGAAACGTGTATACGTACCACCCATTCTACAATACTACAGTCAAGGCCATAAGCCTCTTTATGCCTCCATATCAGATAGATCACAACGATATAATAACCCATAGCCTGACCGTCCCTAAGCCTGCCCCTTTGGTAATTGCAATTAATGGCAACAGCCATTAGCCTGGGTGTCTAATGGATAACAGCCCCCATTTCATGGCCTTAATTCTTTAAAGACCGTACAAGGCTCTAATGCATTGCATCTAATGCAGGGGCCGTCATGAGACACGAATGCAGCACGAGTTGAGTCTACCAAGGCGTTAGTAAACTTCTTGAATCTACCCACCAGGGCTGCATTCATGCCTCAAGCCCGCCCATAACAAGCGATTGAAGCAATCTCAAATGGTATACCCATGTTGCATTATGCATCAGGACAAGTTAGAGATGACCATTATAGAGGGTTAAAGACATCGATGCAGCCCAACAAATCCCACGCACTCTGATAACCCTGATAATGCTTACGGTAACCCTATAGTGTTGTGCCTTTATGGTACATTTTTGTACTTCTTATGATATAGTGCATATCGTATTCTGGTACATACTGTTTCCCAATATAAGAACACAGAGTCTCAGATGGGTATTTTACAATGATCATGATTCACATTATTGTGTAAAAAGCATAGTTTTGTATGGGAGTTTTTCTCTCATAGTCGCCTCTTTTAGACTACATTTCTAAGTCAGGGAATTTCCCAACGGCCCATGTACCAGCGGCCCATACCAAGGTTGTGAGGCTTTCTTCTCTTGCTGGGTTTCTTTGGAACCTTTCTCTTTGACACCTGCATGCCTGCAGTTAATGCTGGTTGTTTTTCCTGTGCCTTACCCACTTTCTGGTTCCCTTTCCCCATGTTTCTTTAACCACAGGGACCCTTTATCCTCAGGTGTTGGCCTGTTATCCTATTCCCAATGTCCCGCCCCGCCTGCACTAAACCCTTATAATGACCCACCTTTGTGCCACAAACAAATGTCTTAACTCTTTAAAGGTCGCCTGATGCATAACAGTGTTCCCTAGAGGCCATGATGCACCAATGCAGCTCTGGTGAGTCTACTCACCAGCACTGCATTGGAGTATCATATCGACCCTTGCTAGTGTATCACTCCCAAAGGGCCGTTGTGGGTTATGAATGCAGCCCTGGTGAGTAGTCCGGTCAGGTCTGCATTCATGGCATTATGGCTACCAATGGTAAAAGTGCATTAAAGCACTACGGACCACAAACAAATGTTTTAATTGCACTGAAATAGAGACCCGTGAGAATGGTGCAACAGGTTCCCTTTCCTGCCTGGACAGTTTAGTTTATAAATGGGACGTATTTGTTCAGGAACATTAGGTGTTCTGTATGTTTAGGGACCTTTATTAATGATTGAACCTCTAATGTGGACTGGACTAAAATGCTTTTTTTTTTCTATTTGCATTTATATTACATGGTCCATTAAAGCAGTATTGCCACTAATTAATATCTGCATTATATGTGATATATGTCAGATATACTTTGTAGGATTGCTTTGATATAAACGTCATTGCATTGTCATCATTTTTGAAGCTCTACATTCTGTTTCAACGTTCAATAGGCAGAGAACCAAGTGCCTTATTTAATTTGAAGTAAAGAAGAGAACTTTGTCAAGATGGTAAGTGTTGTAAAATGGGATTGGACAGATATCGTTATGAAAAGCAGTTTTCTGTATGGTCTCCTGAATACAAATGCTATTGGAGAAACCCGGAGAAACCCTGGTACAGTAGAATGGAGAGGGACAGGATGTTGTGGAAGGAGGTTGGGTGGGTTCTATTATCAGCCCCCACACCTCTCCCATCACCTATCATACCCCCACCAAAGACCTCAAGAGGGTCTTGGACGGCCACCTCAGAGGAGCCGTGGACGGCGGTTGCTCGCTAGCGCCCCCTAGTTTCCATAAATCACAATTCCTTGCCGTGTCATGTGAGGCGGCCTGACTGGCGTTTCACCGCCCTCATATCCCACTCCCCCAACATCTCCTTCCCCCAACTCCCTCCCACGTCCTCTTCCGCCTATATTTTATTGACGCTCTGCATCGCCCCTTCCCTCCCATACAACCACACATTCAGGGGGCCACAGCAAAGGCCGAGAATGTGGCCGACGACACCACCGGACACGGTTGGCGCTGTATACTTCCGCTCCAAGGCGCGTCGTCGGCCCATCAGCGGTAGTTACCTGCCCTTAGCCCTAACCCACATGACCTTCTGCCCATCCGCCTGGCCCTCTCGTGTCAGTGTACCACCAGAGTCCGCGGCTATAGAAATGGTTATCTCCCATCCCGTAATGTTTCGTTCCCGGGTTTCGTTCTCTCCCACCCACAAGTATCACTGCATTTTTTTATGTCTATTAATACCAATGTAGCATTAGTTTCTGATTGCTGGCTTTTATCTATATAGAAACATTCTATGATAACCTTGTATATGATTAGGAGGCATGGACCCCTCTCCCCCTTGTCGCATGACGTCATTCTTTTTGTGGACGGCCCCCAAGGCCTGAGCAAGTTGAAGCCACCACAGAAGCCACTGTGGAAGCCACTTTCACAAGTCGGTCATATTCTGTGGTTCTCTTACACCATAGGGTCAGCAGGATGTGTACAACATCTCAGGGTACAACATCTCAGGGTCTCAGACGCTCCCTGGTCTCTCATCTCACATACAAAGTATATAGAGTCATATCCCATAGACCCATCACACGCCGATATGTGAACTTTTTTTTAGTATTACAGCTATCTTAAAGTGCTCTTTACACCAATGCTTAAATTCAGGAAGGTTTGCCCATGTCATTTCTTGGCTCCGGCTCTCCGCCTACGCTACCATCCCCCCCCCCCCCCGCTTACCCCTCTCAGGCCCAGTGGGTCAGGCACCCTGTGCTCTTTGGTCATCCATCCCCATTTAGGTAAATCACGCCGCCGTCACTTCAACACGGGCCCTCCACGGGGGCACGTCCGGCCCTCATCTCCACCCCCGGCCATCAGCCTCCTCCAGGGCGCGCCGGGAGGGGATGGGGCCCAGTGGAGGGGGCTACAGGGTGATGAAGGGTCTAGGGGTTAGGGGTATTTTGATGTGGGAGTCAGGAGGGATGTGGGGCCGAGGAGGGTCATATTGGGGACACATTTGGGACTATCTGCCAACCCCTAGGCATCTTTCCGTTCTATTCCCCTGGAGATTATTACTTGCCCTTCAGTCACTTCTCATTCCATCTCCTCCTCCAGGGTGAGCTGGTATGACGGTGGTGACCCACCAAGAGGAGCTGAGGGAGTAAATTCCGTGCTCTGAGATATCAGTTATCAAATTGATATTTCCCCGCCCATGCAGCTGCAACATGGGTGCCTTAGAATTCAATGGTGGCTAACACCCTCCTTGTTATACTATACTATATATACTATACTATCAAATGTACTGTGTGAAAAGTCGTAGTCTAATTTACGGCATTTCACAATGTGAATTAACATTGTTATTAGTTGTCCTTCTGACATAGATGTTAGAACAGTATCTCTATGTGGTATCATCCAAATTGAAAAACCTTTACATTATATATATTACTAGTTCTGAACAGCCATATACCCTCACGGGGGCTCTTGATGGGGGGTCTCCATGTCACATGTCGATTTTTAGAAATGGCCATGTCCCATGTCACTAAGCAAAAACCCATGTCACTAGTGTCACTAACATCACAAAACCAATTAGGCCTATATGGGCTTATTATAAGGGTATGGTGATATTTATGGACAATCTTACATGCATCAGACTTATGTAAGGGAACCATATTTTCATTATGGCATGTTTTCATTATGACCTTTCTTGGTAGTCTACATTAAAAAAGTAAAATGATTCTGACATCATCTGTAGCCTAATACATTTGCTTTTGTTCGCTATTAGGGTAGGGTCGCCTAATATGCCCATGTTAAGGAAACACTTCATAACTGGTATTTAACCAAAACTTCAGGTTCTAGTGAAACACTTGTCGTATCCCTTCCAGGAATTAGGATTTTTGCAATCATAACTATTCATTTCTTGTTTTGAAATTTCGAAGACATGGCTATATTACATAATATGACCATAGCAGGGCCACAAAGTGACCACTCAAAGTCACAAAAGCATCTCGCATGTAGTAATGTATTGAGCAGAGTTTATTGTATATGGGCACTCTCTTGAAACTCTTTAAGACCATCAAGATTTTTCACTGGGGCACAAAACGTTTGCCTCAGATTCATTGTCAAGCTGTGTGTCCACAGGATGATAGAATTGGTGAGCGACAGTATTCCTGTTGTCCATTTCCGACGATATAAACGATTTTTGTTGTCCATTCCTGACAACAAAAAATCAAACATTTTAGAAATTACCATCGGGAATGGATGACAAAAGTGTTTTTGTCGTCAGGAATTCTGTCGCCCACCAATTGTGTCGCCATGTGGACACACGGCCTAATGGAGTAATATGGCCATCTAACAGAAAATCTACATAGTTGTCAATTGAAGTGGTATTCATGTATTCTATTCCAAGTCTTCTGCATAAATACCAATAACAAAGAACAATTCTGAGGACTTGGTTGGGAAAGCTGAACTTTGAAATATATGCAAAGATTATGTGCATGAAAAGTCTAAACATAAAAAAATGACAATTTTATAGAAAACAATCCTTGTTTGAACAAAGGAAACAGCAGGGAGGGTCTGGGGCATTCCCCAAGGAAATTTCTGAAAATTAGGAGGCCAAAACGTGTATTCTGAACATTTCTAGGTGTAGCTGAGACCATCTCCAGGCCCTGTTTGTCACTAAGCCCCATGTCACATGTCGATTTTAAGAAATGGCCATGTCACATGTTACTAGCATAGCCATGTCCCATGACGATTTTAAGAAAATTTGGTCATGTCACCATGTCGCTTTTAAGAAAAGGCCATGTCACCATGTCGAATTTAGGGGTCTAGGGCCATCTCACGCCCAGACACCAATAAACATTATGCTAAATGCACATGTACCCTCTAGATGCAGCACATACCCAGAGCCGGATACTACGGTAGAAACAAACCTTTTACAGGCTATGAGCATGAGATCAGGAGAAGGAGGAGGGGGAGGTAGGGATGGGAGTGGATAACTGACGGCACTGGAGGTGGAGCTGGGTGATAAGTTATAGCTGGTGTAGAGGAGGTGGGTACTGGAGGAATGGCCACACACCCTGGAGTGGAAGTCACAACGTCCCCGCACCACGACTTCTTCTTGAACAGCTGAGCTGTACACAATAAGGGCAGTTACATGCACCAGTGTCACACACACACACACACACACACACACATATATATATATATATATATATATATATATATATACATATATATATATATATACATATATATATATACATATATATATATATATATATATATATATATATATATATATATATAAAATGTATGGCTGGATATGACCACAACAAGAGAAAATCTTGTTTAGCAAGAAATTATGTTACTCGGAGGCTCATACTCCAGGGAATTTCACAATGATGACAATTATTTATGACAGACCGTTCTGTGACACTTTGAAGAAGAGATTCTTACCTGTCTGTAGTATCAAGCCGACATCTGTAATCATAAATAAGTTGATATGGATAGATGATGCCGAGATGGGATCATAATTCCGTTTAGAAATGTATCATAGTCTTAAAATAGATTATGAGATATACGATCAGAATGGATATCCAATGTAATACAAAGAGAGTTGTGTACATGGTATGCTTATTTCCATCAGCTCAACGTTCAAAAATTATGTCACTGTTATTTAGGCATTTTTCAGGACCCACCCACCACTTTGTCACTATTTTTGTATGGAACATATAGAGGAACCCAAAAGCCCCCCCCCCCACCCCCTAAGCAGTGACATATTTGTTGAACGTGCCCTTACAATAAAGAAGTAACACGATACACATAGTCATTTAAATGAAAAGGGACAGCCAGCTGTATATAATGGATGGGTGGGTCGTATAATCCCATTTGTGTCTGTGAATTTCCATATGAATATTTTATAGGATGTGATTAGATTTCTCTGCTGTCCTACTTACACGGCAGAGCCATCTGATTTTCTCCATCAAAATATATTTTGAGGAATACCGCCCAAGTCTAAGGACAGCTGGACTATCTAGATTGAAATTGTGCTTACTCCCTGTTTATGCTTGCTAGGTTTGGTTTCTACCTTAGAAAACTGTTTACCTCTGACATCATGGCGTCAGTTATAACATGGCTTCAGTATTAACGCATGGCTTCAGTATTAGACTTGACCTATATATGGCTTCAAAGTATCTGTCATGGGTATCCATAGGAGGTGCAAGCCAACGCTTATGGGATTTGAAGCCATGGCTTCCTTCATATCTCCTGTCTGTGTGCCTTCAGAGCGATTTGTGCACTAATCATAAGTTATGAGCTGCTATGGCTTCATGTATAATGCCTCCAGAGCTTTGTAAACTGATTATAAGCCATAGCTCCTCATGGCTTCATGAATAATGCCTTCAGAACTGATTATAAGCTATGGCTTCATGCATTCATAATTATTGAAAACCATTTGTGCACTGATTACAAACAATGGCTTACCATAGCTTCAGACATAATTCCTTTAAAAGCAGTATGTGGAACTAATTACCGGACTGATTATAAGCAATGGCTTGCCATGCTTATGCATAATGCCCTCAAGTGAAATTTATGCACTGATTATAAGTTATGACTTACCATAACATTATGCATGATGCCTTCAGACCAATAATTTCTGAACGACAATTCTTGCATTTGCTGTAAGCCATGGCGTCAGTAGATACAGACAGAGCACCTAGGAACCCCTGCTCTAATTATACCTGGTAAGCCATGACTGCATGCGTCGTATATTCAAAGTATTTCTGTACGATTATAAGCCATGGCCTCATACACATGTGTACAGTGCCATTGGGGAAATTTCTTCTCCGATCATAAGTGAAGACTTCAACAGTTGTAGCTGTGGGAAATACATAAAGATAAGTATAACAGGACAGGTACAGATACAACACGTAAATGTATAGGATCCAGACCACACATGTACAGTAAACTATTGCCATAACCCATTCATGTGGCTTGTGAAAATCCCATGTGAACAGAACAGGTGCTTTTACAATCTGTATCTGTACAAAGACCAGTTACTCCTGTTTACTTCATTGAGGAGTGTATACACACGTGTTCAGCACAATGTTTATGTTCCAAATGTCAGCTGTAATTTACCTCACACGCTCATACAACACCCAGATTTATCAATCCATTTCTATCACAGTTTTAGGATACATTAGTTCCGTACTATACTGTCTCTGTAGTCAAGCAGAAGCCATGGTTTTGTGTAATATGGCTTCTAGATTTGCACTGCATTGCACTGTACTGGCTTCAACTATACTGGCTTCAGACTTGTTTTGTAAGCTATACTTCATGTAGCTTGAAGGATTCAAAGCTAATCTAATTCAAAGGTGTCATAAAATAATTTCAACGATGTTATCACAGATATATCTTTTACACCTATGAATGAAACAGGGGAAATGAAGTAGAAGATTTAAAGGAATCCTACCCAGATGATAAAGCATTGCAGATATTAACTAGTTGGACGGGTGGGTGGTTTTACAGCCCCTTGTCATTGTGTCTGTGGAACCCGTGTAGGTACTTTCCATTGTGTACAAATTCAGAGCGTCTGGTTGCCTGATTCCTACCTCCAGCCACAACTTGTAGAGAACACTTGTACAACCGCTATCTGTATCAACGACCACTATCTGTAGTACTACAGATAGCAGCTGACCATCCAACCACTATCTGTGTAAAAAATACACTAACTGTAGTAACCATCCAACCACTATCTGTATCAACAACTGCTATCTGTAGTAACTTTTCCAATGCTGGGTTTAGACACATCCAACCACTATTTGTATAAAAAATGTTATCTGTATCATACTGTTATAGATGTTGCAGTGACCAATGGGCTCAGTGTGCATGAGTGTAAGGGGGTGGGTTGGGATATTGCAAGTGTTTCTCAGCTATAGTTTGTCTCTCCGCCTTTTTCGTATCAGTTAGTATTGAATAAACTTGGGCCAAGATGGGTCAGGATGGCCAGAGATTGGGCCAAATTGACACAAAATGAAGAGATGGGTCAAATCAGATCAAAAGAGGTCAAAATGGGCCAATATGGGTTGACGGCCCCAATATTGGTCCAATTGAGTAGGGTGAATCCCAGATGGGTAAATTGGGTCTAATCAGGTAAATAGTAGTAAATATGGGTGAAAATAGACCAAATTAGCCTAAGATTGGCCATTTATAGATGTTTTCCCCAATTTACCTATGTTCAGTCCATGTGGGCCATTTAACCTTTATGTGCTAATTTTACCCATTCTGACCCATATTGACCTGTTTTGACTCACTTTTGGACAATCTTAGGTCAATTGAGAAATGTTGTGCCAATTTGACCACTTTTGGCCGTATTTGATCCAATTAATCCAACTAGGATGAATCTGACTCAATTTGGGGCAATCTTGGGTCAATTCGACCTCTTCTAAATGGATTCTACCTAATTGACCTAACCTGAGTCATTCTCATTCAATTTGGGTGAATCCTGGATCAATTGATATATTTATGGCCAGTTGAAACTCTTTTGACCTGATTTATCCAATTTGGATAAAACTGATTCAGTTTGGGCCAATCTTAGGTTAATTGATCTATCTTGGGCCAATTTGACCTATTTTGGTTGGATTTGACCTAATCTATCCAATTTGAGTCAATCTGACTCAATTTGAGCCAATCCTGAGTTAGTTGATCGATTTTGGACCAATTTCATGCCATTTAATTGCATTTGACCTAATTTACCCAACTTGAGTTAATCTGTCCAAATATGGGCCAATTAAACCTCTTTTGACCTGTGATTTACCTTACTTGAGTCAATCTGACTCAATTTGGGACACTTAACTCATTTTGGGCCAATTTGACCTCATGTGACCCAATTAACTCAATGTGTCTAAATTTGGTCCAATCCTGTGTGAATTGACCTATCTTGGACAAATTTAACCTCTTTTGACCTGATAACAGTGATGTGACCTGCTTTTGAGCCAGTCTGGAAGCAACATTGATACACTTAGCATAAGGGGAAATGTAATGGCCAGTTGATACAGATAACCCCTTTTTGATACACTTAATTTGATACAGATAGTGTTTCTTTTACACAGATAGTGGTTGGATGGTCAACCACTAACTGTAGTACTGCAGATAGCTGTCATTGATACAGATAGTGGTTGTACAGCTCTTCACACTGGGGTCATGGCATGTTGGAGACGCAGAGTCGGTGTCCCCAGTCGTCGTCTGCCATGTTATTATTTTACGCCCGACATTGGGGTGAGGGTAGAGATTCACATGGCAATAGACTGACTGCAGTCCCCAGGTACATTTCAGTATATTCCCACCATTCTCACCCAAGGAAATTTCACTATTCAGAATCCTGACAAATCTCCTTTGTCAACGTCTTACAACTTTAGTAGATTTTGTTTGGAATAAAAGCCTACTCATTATTGTCATGGAAAGAGGTAGGAACTATTGTAAGCCATCTTTCAATAGATGGCACCATATTATTTGGTACATATATTGTCAATGTAAGGTCACATTTCTCTCATCCTATTGGGAATCCGATCCCAACAAAAAGTTGTCCTAAGTTACAAAGAGTCTGCTAAAGAAAAAAGAAAAGGATAGGCCCCTTTCAGCTCTTCTTTGAATACCACAAAGAAATTCCCGGTAGTGTATGGCTCCTGGTGCTCTACAATACGTGAGCAAGTCTATATCAGCAGAGGGTGTCTGTTTCCCCATCACAAATACTACATGTACTGAACCGATCGCGGCCTGGACATTTTCCCGCCTCTATGACGTACGCGCATGCGCAAATCCTCCTCAACATGTCGTCTGCACGTGACCTGACGTCACAAATGTCACATCATGACGTTATGGTGTGAGAAAACGTTATAGGCATGTGAGGACATGTCCAGAACCTGGCTTTGGGAAGCTGAAGTAGACCTTATTCCCTTTGCTGACATTCCAATTGAATTTCCATACAAGATAGCTTTGCTTTATATTATAGGCGGCAACTTATAGTAGGCTACTTTGGTTTAGTGTCTAAATGGGCCTAAACCAAACTATTTTAGAACAGCAACCTTAACTACGGCATATCCAGAACGGTTGATGCATCCATGTAGAAATTAAGAAGCTTTTAATCTATCCGCAATTTATTAAGAAAGTATTGGATACAAGATCAGTGTTCAATGGACTCAAGTGGAATAATTTCAATTATACAAGTAAAGCCGAAGTAAAGTGTATCCCAAACAAACCCCTACCCACTGATCGGCACAGGTCTCATCTAACATCCCTCCAGGGGTTTTCATGGCCAACAACGCAGAACGTACCCCTTTGGGCTCTAGACGGGGTCTCCATGTCATTCGTCGATTTTAAGAAAAAAAACCATGTCACTTGTGCTTAACTTTTCACTTCCATGTCCTTATCAATGAGTTCCATGTCACTTGTCAATTTTACGAAAAGACCATGTCATATGTCATAACATTCCCCCCTCCCCTTCTCATTGCACGTCCCATGGTACTTGTCGATCTTAAGAAAAAGCAATGTAACCCTGTTGATTTTAAAGGTCTATAACCCTGTCTCCCCCTCCTGGTGCGGTTTGGATGCCGTGTATGGGTGACAATAAGTCATGGGTTGTGTCTTTAAGTTGACACACCGTGTGACGTGTCTAACTACCCTATACTATACACCAGAACACAGCGTCCGTCCCACACTTTACGCCCTTCTCTACTACTCACAGGGGCCACTCCCTTATCTCCATTTACACTTACTGTGGCTCCTCAACTAACTCATGGATGCCCTTCCACTTTACTCATCAGATATCCCTAGTTTTGCTTCTATATAGTGCAAACCCACGTATAAGAGGACCTACACACTTTTAGTTTTCTTATCTTTAAAATTAAAATTTTGGACATGTATGGATGTTCTGGACAGCATTGCTGGGCCGTCGACAGTTGAACAGTTATTATCAATAGAACTTTTCTCACTAATCTGGAACCAAGCATGATCAGGCACTGTTAAAGAGCAGAGAAATTAGTTTGAAGATACAGACTATCTCTCTATATATAATGTAGCATTTTGCTCACACAAGTCCTGCTAAGATTCCATGTTTCGGTCCCACGTTCCTGTACACATCGGTGGCAATGACCCATCCGTGCCTACATCCATCCTTCTCTATCACTCCAGCCTCATCAAATGACCTGTAGTTGAGATGGGGTATCTGCGATAGATCCCTCCCCCAATCCCTCTCTGCCCTTGCTTCTGGGGCGTTGACAAATGCCGTTCTCCACCCGCCGCTCTCTGTTAACTTGATGTAGTGCACAGGTGCGTAGCGACCTGGCCCTACTGGAGACTGGTCCCCTGCCCCAGGACGAATGGCATCAAAAGAGAGGTTAAGATCACTACGTCTATGGCAAAAAACGTGTACGCCTGGAATGGTAGGAAATGGTAGGCTAGACGTTGCCATACACGTTACAAGTAGGCAAATCTTAACCTCTCTAGTCTTTCACACATCCCACACCTCCCACATCTCTCATGTCTCATCCTCTCTTTCTGCATCCCTACACCCCTGCCCATTTTGCTCGTCAATTAATCCATCTTAGGCTGTTCCTAACCCTACCCCAACAAAATGTATAGGTCCCACTCACTCACTTCCTGTTCTTTCCACCACCTGAAGAAGGAGGCTTCTTCACAGCGGCGAGGCCTGGGCCGAGGTCTGCTTTCTAAATTTTCTCTTTGCCCCAACTTAAACTGCACCAGAACATGGTTCTATATCTTCCTCAAGTTTTACGTTGGCCCTTTTGCTTTTTGAATAACGTGTTTTTCTTCTTGCCCTTCCCTGTCTGCATGCCTTGCTATGCCATCTCAATTATGATATTGGTACGATTATTGGTTTCTTTTTACTTCCTGGGGATTACTTAATTTATTGACTATCCATCTACCGGCCCATTCCCTGCATCCTACGCTCAGAACATATGGCATTCGATGTCGTAATAATAATTATATATGCGAAATTACTAATTGAAATATTCAATATTAACTTTTTCTTTCCTGATTACCAGATATAAAACATTTATAGGTCTCTATATACCGAGCAAAATGCGTTTTTTGGCCCGCAATGCCAGGCCTCGAGATCTAGAGGCCCCCTTAGCTTTTGACTCAGGCTTTGACTAGTCTGGGACTAAGAGCAATCCATTTGGGCGATAATGAAAGGACGCTACATACACGTATGTGGCGATTGGAATAACACAACGAATACCGGTACCTGATTTACCGTGTCTGGCTTGTTGGGGGTCTCCAAAGAGCGACTTCTAGTTCCATTTCCTATATCATAGTTGACATAGAAAGGCACTATCCTAGGACATTTGTGAGTGATAATACCTGGTTTATGGGAGACTTGGTCCTATTATAGCCTTCTTTATTGTACACTGTGTTATACATGAAGGTACCACTTTCTACTGATAACAGGCTTGTGAGGACAAATGTCGGCTGCTCCTGCAGTTGCCTGCTCCCCCTTCATTCTGGATCTCTTCTCTGGAGAGTTCCACTTCCACAGATTTTCCTGCATGGCTTTCCTTGACAATAGGTTGGGCACGGCAAAATTCCGTCCTCCCCTTAGCCTATCCCCTCCCCTCTCCACCCTTCCCCTTCCACAACCTTGTCTAACCTTGACTGACCTCTGGCTAAAGCAATTAAAGGCTTGAATGAGGCAGTAGAGGACGAGGCCTTTCCCTAGCAACGCCACACAGAACTGGTGCTTGATTGAGGTAGGCCCCTCTCCAGCCATCCCCCGTCCCCATACCATGGCCCTGAGGGTAAACTCTTATCGCTAACCGCTTTACGTGCCCTCAACCGACCATATCCGGTTCCGCTTTAGTGTTCAGGTAGCACAGCACTCTTTCTCCCCTCCCCTCTTTCTCCTACTGTCCACTTTTTAATTGGCAAACAGTATCTAAAGGCCAAAATCTAAAGGGGGAATAAAAGCAACCTCCCAAATGACTCGACATTTGGCTAAATAGACTGTTCAGTGGGGAAAGAGTTGATATTTTTAGACTTGGTTTCCCCAGGGTTAAAAGTAACACATGTATTGACTGTCACTAAGTGGATAAACTGTTTAAATAGGCAGGGAATGAGGTTTTAGAAGTAGGGCCTAGTTGCATGGGGGTTAAAGGAAATAAAGTGCAGCATTTGCTGCTGCAGTGGAAATCTCTCACCTCAAGTGTTACCAATTCTATTAGACTGTCCTATTATCTTGTCCTTTCAGTGACCCTGCAGACTAACAAGTTGTTATATCATTGACGCTAACACTTCTGTTCTCTTATGTTTTCAGTGACCTGCAGGGTAATAATATTACGATCATCAGGAAGAAAGACTTTGCTAACCTCAGGAGCCTGCGCATCTTGTAAGTATATCAGTTATCACAGCCATCCCTTTCCTCTTTGTAGCATGATGATGCAAAATGTGCAGAATTAATTCGTGTGGATAATGGATATCCTATATGTAGAGAAAGATTGTGACATATTATTAAACATATGGGCTACAATTATGATTAAGACATACTTTGCACGTCATCTCATAATTCCATAGATATGTGTTATTTCTCCTGTTTGATAAAAAAAAAGTATAGAAGTCTATTATATTGTTACAATCAGGCCTGCCCCTTGTTTTGTAAGACCCCTAGGGTTCACCACCTTTCCATGGAGTCATGTGACCATCCCTGGGTTAAATGACCTAAAAGGTCATGCCCTTTGTAACATGACCTTGGATAGGGGACCCTAAATCTTTAACTGTGTTAATTGCTACCTAACAAGTGCCATTTACAGGTTCTGTACATTGTATTTTGTCTGCGGCTATTGCCTTGTAACATTAGATATGCAATAAATGGCCTGGTAGAAAGCTATGTCACAACCTATTACCTTGCCCTCCTCAGTGGGTCTTTGACTTTGACATCCCCTCTAAGCTGTTTTATGTCCCTTGTGATGATTCCTCCGCTTTTATAGCAGCTCCTCTTTATGGTATCTGAGCAGGACTGCAACTCTACCAGTGTCCTCTATCATCGGTATCCATTGATGCTTTTGAATGACAAATACCCTGTTGTACATTTAGTGAACTGCATATAATTTATATCCATGTCTAGTAAGATCACTTAATACATGGATAGAGGAGTAATAACAAGAGCAGGCGGGGACTCAATATCTGAACTGATCTAATAACATGCATCACATTGGAGGCAGATACAAAGTGTACCATAATATCAATAATACAAACTATACGCCTCCCCTGTATGACGCCTGTATACACTTCATAGATATAGCATGCAGACTAAAATTATGCAGTTCAAAATGACTGCAATTCATACCAGGTATGTGTATGAAATATGAAAGGTTGGGCAGGTAGGGTGGGGTGGGGGCACAACCGCCAGTCTAGTTGCGTGATGGAATTAAAGTATGTCATGCGGTCACATTTATAAGCCCATCGCCTCGCTTTCATCTTCAGCGTAGTGTAGGTCCATAAAGTTCTCTGTCTCCCTCAATACACGGCAGCATCAGGGAAATGCACAGATTACCTCGTGCATGATTTATGTGCAAGGGGTGTTAGATGGTAATAAATGGCCAATATCCATGTTTTCTGATGGTATACTGAGGCCGCGATCTTGTGACGTCATTGGGGACGGTGCTAGGGATTATGGGACGAGCTCATTCTTTAATACCTTCGGCTTGCACGTTACTGACTTTGAGTAGAAATGAAGAGGGCCCTCCATTTTTCAGACAGGTCTAGGGATTTACGTATTTTACATAGACCTTCATACTTAAAATCTAATCTTATCGCTTTTCTTAAGAAATAGTGAAGATTCATGAGTAGGCATATCTAGGTAGCATATAAATCTATACTTGACTCATCAAAATCCCCCATAATAATCACTAAGCCATTAGATTTTTAATGAGGGAATGAATCATTCTTGAGTGCATTGATATAGGTTGGTCACAGTGCAATTGATATGATACAAGAGTAAACCCTAATAATGTAAGAGCCTAGCATTATCCCTAAAACCCCCACTTAACACCCTTCCCTAGCCCAACCCTGGCTTGCATCCCCTTAGCTGACTCCCTAACACATTGTGACACATTAAAGCTAATGGCAGCTTCATAGGTCTCATGCCTGCAGGCAATCCATGGCCCCACAACACAATGGAAAATCTGCCTGGGGCTCCCTCAGACCATAACAAAAGTCCAGCATACTTCTGTGGTGAACAATTAACATCTTAAAGTTAAACGGCGACGTTATAGTGGCGATGGTGGTTTGGAAGGAGGGGGGGGGTGTTTCTTCCCAAAGTGGATTCATTTGAAGACTGGTTGCGCCCCCTTAGTGGTTGGCCAGAAAATCAAGCAGCCCCCCCTTTTCTCCCCATTCGACCCAACAGCCCCTATGCTCATCCCAACTACTGCTAAAAGCTCCTCTTTTACCATAATAAACCAGCTCCATTCTGTTATCCACAAAAAGGGAAGGACACAAAAAGAATTGTAACCAATTAATTTGCTGCCAGTGGGGATGTGAATAACGGCCATAGGGGAGTCCTTAAGGGCAATGTATTCTGCCAAAATGGTAGAGATAAAATAACCAATAAATAACTCTCTGTGGATTTATAAATGTTATGAGGAGACATGGAATTTAGGGAATATGGTTTGAGGCTGTTTTGGTCATAGTATGAGCAAAATATCATAGTGGTTTTAAAAGTTGACGGCTCACAAGGGTCTATCACATAATCATTGAACACCATGTAATGGGTTCCTCTTTTATCTATTTATGACGTTTGTACATTTATATCACTGGTTTCATTAAATTACCAGTTTAATATGTGTAGAGTAGACATGTACGAATGAAAATATGAATGGTTTGGTGTTGTCATATTATTGATCCGTAACTAGTTGAAAGTGTAAGCTATAAAGACCTGGCCTTTTCAGTTTACACCATACTTATAATAATAGACTCTCACCACCAGCTCCCAGATATTAACTCCAAAATGAATGATTTATCCTATCTGTGGACTTTATTTTGGAAGTAATTGATACTTAATTGAATCTACTTGTAACTTCAAGCCGATTACTGGGTATTGAAGACCCATAGTGCCGACCTCAATACAGAACCTTTTTATGTAAACCTAATGAAATTGGGTCCTGTAATCTTGGTTAGAGATGTATTTAGTGATAGGGGAAGCTGATTGAGATGTGGTAACACTGCCTATAACACTTATATGTGCTTACATAATGCAGCTAATGAAGGGAAGCTAATTACTAGCTACTAATCACTATGGAGAAAATATAAATCAGGCAATAACCTTAATTGGCCTCATATCCCTAAGTTATTCTTCAGCATAACGAATTTCACATAATATATCTGCCCTTTTTGCTGCTTCTATGATTTCCACGAGGAAAGGGAAATTAGTGTTTCAGTTTGAAATTAACATATTTTGTGTTTAGTATTCTGTGTTATCTGATAATTTTCTCTACTGGTGGTAGACTCACACAGCCTTAATTCACTGTTCAACATCAGAGATTTCGTTTTCTAAAGCTATTTTGTCAAAAGGGGCTATAGAGCAACTCAACACTTCTACATTCAGTACTACTCAACTTTTTACATTTAACTAGGGCAAATTATTAATTTATCTTGGCGACACACAGCTAATTAGCTAGAGGACAGTGGTAATATAACTCTTTTGCTTTATAGTACTGTAAAACCATGCAGACACTGCTACTCACCGTCATGCAATGCCTAGGATTACAGGATTAAGGTGCATGAAACACGGTCCTTCATTATAAATACAGATGTCCCTTAAATACGATACGATGACCTTGATTTTGACTTTAAAAATCTGATTTTTCCTTTAATCACAATATGGCTCAAGTTTGAGATGCTCTGCCAATAAATGTTTTAGTATCTCTCAATGTCAAGGTCCAATACATTAATCAAAATCTGAATCTCTCAGAAATGAAGATCCCATTGTGAATTCCCCGCTCTTTGTTCAATAGAAATCTGTATTTGAAATAGGATGATCAGGAGATTTGGGGTCTATCGGTCAGCTGTTTATTTGTTTAATTACCACAAGAGTACTTTAAAAAGTGTACAAAATTCGCTTATAATTCATTCATCTATATACAAAAGATGGATAATGAAATGATTAGAATACCCTGAATCCTACACTACTAAAACGAGTTGAAGGAATTCAATGGAATTATCAAAGGAAATGTAAGTACATGATGTATGTACTAAGCAGGGGAGAATATAGATAGCAAACTCTAGCTGGGGCTAACACCAGAATTAGCAGCAATAGACTGGCTGTAAATACGACAGCAATAGAAGTAGGAGACCTAGACATGACATCTACAATTGAGCCTGACTTTGTCCTTAGAGCAGTAAGTCTAGCTGAAACAAGGCCTTAGTCTAGGCCTTTGTAGGTTGGCTTCTGTCCATCTTGCTGAGATTCTCAGGAAGCGAACCAGGTGACCCTGGACTCGCGAACACTGTTCACCGTTCTGTTTCCTGCAAGAATTTACCTGTCCTTATCTATGAGCTACTGATACAGGTAGCACCTGCCTGAAAACCAGGGCACCTGCCATAAGTATAATTAGAGAATCATGCTGAGTCAAATTGTCAACATGATGCATAACTGTAGCAAGACAACCTACATTCATATTTCCTGACAAAATAGCTCTATTCAGCCATGGAAGTGACAAGAATAGAGCAGGCCTTAATTCCAGGTAAAGCACCATTTCATACCAGTTGACAGAAATGAATACACTGTTGTCTGACATAGTGAGCACGTCAGGCGTAAGACACGTCTAGGTGACACTGCAGCCTGACACCGTGGGATATAACCAATCACCAAGGCAGTACAAGCCCCTTAATTACAAGACATTGGTATTTTTGGAGCATATGCCTCAGGGACTGGAGGAATGGGAGTAGGCGTGTCTGCTGCATTTAGGATGGTGGCGAGCCCATAGTCTCAGGAATTGTAATTAAAAGGGTATCTAGAGCAGCTCTGTGATGATGAAGAGCAGCTCATTGTGGGAGTCCCTCAGGCTTGACTTGGCCCAGATGACTAGCTCAACATTGTAGTAAGGTGTATCCAAGTATACATACATAGCAGGATCCAGTATTCAGTTGGTGGTCAGTCAGTTGTTTTGAGAAGATCGGAGATAAGAGAGAAGATAAGGGTTCAATTGAGGCCCTCTACCCCTGGCCCCTGGTTTACAATTATCTCTATTTTTCTTAAAAAGGAAATATCAATAACTAAATAGGCTGAATTTTTTCTATATATTCCCCTAAGTCACTTCTCGATTTGTTTTAGATTTTCTGTAAATATTTTTTATAACTTATGAATGATTTTGTGAATTTGGGTAATATAAAATGAGAGAGAAATTTCTCAGAGGTTTAGAGCCCCACTGCCACTGCCCACATCACCCTCCCAGCTGGGGAGGTTTCAGATACGACTAACCTTGGACTGAATTCAAAACTGCTGATAATTTTACATAAGAAAAACTTACTTTACATATTCATCTTTATGTGAGAGTTTCTTTTGATGATAGTTCTGTTTCTATCTGTTCCATATGTGTATGGTTCAATCTCATGAAATGTAGAGACAGTTTAGAACTGGGGGGTAGTGCTTATGGAGCCTGCTATGGGTCTGTCCCCACGTTAGAATCAGGTAGACGTGAGAAAAAGGCAATGGAGAAGGTAATCAATGTAGTTGGGACTTATTGTCCCTCCTGAGTAATGTGTACAAATATGGCAGACCTTTCATCAGGTTATTAGATTTGTCCTGGGTGACCTAGCGACTACATTGTATCTCTGGTCACGCACTTTATGACTATATTCTACCATAATGTATATTTTGTACATATGGCTTCCACATGCGACAGTTAGATCAAGGATGATCGTGTGGGCTATACTAAAAGCATGCTATACTAAGTAATAGGACGATTGAGCTGTACGCAACGAGAGCACTGATATGTTTCTTCTTCAGAGTTTGCCTGGAGCCTTTATATATCACTGCCTGTATGAAGAGTTTTGGTATCTATTTTCTATTATGTATGTTGTACAGCAGAATTTCTAGCGTTAAGAATCTTTACTGCATGGGTTCTACCATATCCCCTGTAAGCATTTCAAAATCACCACATCTTGTGTGTAGCCATTTTGAGAAAGCTTGTATTTTTAGATACAACCAACAGTTTGTTTTAACATACGAAGGCACATTTGAAGAACCCCCATGATAGAAGATTTATGTAGAAGCTGTCCGATTACTCTGACGGTGGCTCGGGAGTGTTTTTATGACAGTACTTACCTGCAGTAAATGTCACTCCTCACCTCAACAGACCCAGCCTTATGTCTATATTATTGTGAACTAAGATATTGTACCACCGCAACGATCACATGTCATTACAGAAAGGTATTATAAGATCGCTGGATTGATCCGTTTGCTAGGAATACATGAAATTCTCAAATCCTGGCATGTGCATTGTGTTCTCAGGCTTTTAATACCTGGACGGGATATCGGTATAGAGAAGGCAAGCAAAGGAATTATGAGACAAAAGAGAGAAAAACATGCTGTGCCAAAAAAAAACTTGCATTGAATGTAAAACGTGCATGCAACACCTTCTATCCCAATCATTTCCTTCTATCCCAATCATTTCTCCTTTTGCTTTCTCTCCTTTTAAAGATAGATATATCAAGGCAAGGTATGAAGCTAAGATCTAATTTAACGTTTTCTCGGTGAAAAATTACATTGCAAGACGAGGATTGAATTCTAGTCTCCTATCACACTGAGTATTCAGATGCCAGTGTCATTGTGGTGTTACTACCTTCAAGTATGTAGAACCCAGGGAGTTTACAACCTTTCACCCATCACTCAGCATTTAAATAATGGCGATCAAGATGTTATATGATCGAGTACAAACGATTAGCATTGATGCTATCCTAAGTGACACCAAACTGAGGTGTCACTGGTTAGTTGACACTGACACCTGCCCAATATATAAGGCGGAGACTCTGACTTATAAGACACATTAAAAGGGACCTAAATGTGATGGCTAGCTTATGTTAAGTGTGTTTAAGGTGTGTTTTAGGGGAGTTGGTACAGGGAGACAAGACTTATCATTATAGACTTGTGTCAGGTGTGTTAACCCTTTATGTCCTGCTTGAAAGTTTAAACCCATTTTTCTTCATGATGCATAAATGCATTCCTGGCGGTAGGACCAATCTCCACTGCTGCATCCACTGATCATGCCGACGCTGTAGTATGATGCACTTCCATGGAGTTTGCATGGTCATGGCAAGTAGACTTGCCAGTTGTACACTCATTCATCATGGCTATATCTAGTGCCTTTTTGCATAATGTGGTACTTAAGGGGTTAGCCATTGTTGGGTTGGGTATGTTAAGAGAGGGTAGAGTGGATCAGGTAGCAGAGTCATTACCTGAACATACCAACAGGCAGGTATCTCTCCCGTACCTCCTTCTATTCACCCAGGGACCACCCTCCTGTACCACCCACCTACACACTTACCATCCACACAACCACTCAAACACCCCTACATACATTGTATATTTAAAGGCATTTATGTGCTTTTAGGTGAATTCTGTAACTACAAAACTCCCAACCCTGCAATGCATACTGCAGCTACTGGTTCTCTTATTGAATGGAGTTCAGCCAACTGGGCCTTTGCTTGTTAATGAATTTACTTCCTCTCGTAGAATACACATCTTCTTTACATATACACAGACTCATTAATCATGATAATTTAATTTTAGTTTGCTTCTTTATCTTAATTATGTGGGTTCATGGGTACATATCAATACTAAAGAAAGTCCTGCTGATACCGAGGCTTCATAATAAAATCTGATAAATGCTGATTCAATTACAAAGACATCAAAGTATATTCTTACAAAAGGATTTAATGATAGTGCACATAACAGTGGCAATCAAAGTCAAATTTACCTGAAGACCAAAAGTGCCTGTCTAGGAATGAATGACACTGGAGTCGATCAGACTGCTAGTTGTAATGGGATACCTAGCAATTTACCTCTACCCTACCTCCATAGCTATACTTTCAGAACTGTAACAGCTATGCATAGACTATTGCCTACCCTAATAGGTGTATTCTTTCCTTACTAAATCAAGCATCCATCTCTGTACTTGTTCATACAGTTCTAATGTAGGCTATAATTTGTGTGGTAATATATGATGTCTCAATAATGCCATCAAAGCAATTTGCCCTTTGCACATCGTAATGCATGGGTGCAGCCCTAGACAGTAGTTGCATAGGGATGCCCCTATGTGGCTGGTATACTCCCGAGGGCCTGGTATAAAAAAGGAGGGAAGCACCTTTGTTGTGCTGGTGAGTCACTCGCCACTGCTAACTCTCTATTGGAGCACCATGTTAGCAAATGTACAGAGCTTGGGTCTCTACAGGCCTATGCAGTCGATTGTTCATTTTATCTTTTGATAACATTCAACTTCTATGTTCTACAATACTTGTGAACGCAAAGTACTTCTACACCCTGCCATATTTACCTGTATACATAGTTTACCTTTATTCTAGAGTCAGAAAATCAAAAGAGAACGGAAGTAATGTCTACTGTCTCTACTACTGTATAGTAGATATAACTGTAGAGTAGAAAGGTATTTAACACAGACAACAGGCAGTCAGCAACATTTTCAATGCTCAAGTATACACTATCATGCTACTATCAAAGACATGGTTACGAGGTGTTGAAATTTGAATCATTTGAATGGAATACTAATGTGCAAATCTAGATGACATAGAGAACACAATACTCAGTGCCAGAAGCTGTTACTTAAATACCAATAATAAATAATTATTTTGCACCGCATATTCGACCCATCGTGAATCCTTTAGTTTGTTCATCACAAATTCAGATGGGCAACAATAGTATATTCTATCTTCCCAATATAATGAGGAGAGGTGCTATATAATACATTAGGGATCTATTGGATGTGGCAAGGGAACGCAATACCTTTAATGTCATATTCTGCCTCAGGCATTAAGGGTTTGCATTTGACACTCATTTTAAAACGGCCTTTTATAAACAAGACCATCAGCACCCATTCAATGCCAGCACCCGTAGGCTACACTTCAGGCATACTTATATCCCATTACTCTCTATGATATCACAACATAACCCCTATGCCATGACCACCAAGGCAACATTATATTACACCATTCACCGATAAATATGGGCCAGAAATAATGACCCCCACCACTACCACCACCTCCAGGGGATGTCAGACAGGGCACTTCAGTAGAAAAAGAGACACTTTCCGGCTTAAAATAGTGCTAAACCACCCACCACTCCATACTGGAGTGGGAGATGGAATGGAGGCACCAGGCCCACCTGTGTGTCTGCTGGACCCTGGGTATGGGGTGCCAATGTATATTTGATATTAAATATCAGGGAAAGTTATACTATTTAACCTCCTGGTTAGGCCCTTTATGACAGTGATCCCTTTAATGATCACATTGCGGACTGTTGTACATAATGATGCCTGCATGAATGCATCCCTGGTGAGTTTAGTTGCCAAGGCTTGGTTTCATCCATGCTAACCCTAATAAGTTGGGGAACTCCTCAAAGGGTCAACCCCTGATTACAGCATCCAGAGAGTAGATTTGCCAGGCCTGCATTTTAGCAAAATGAGAACAGATGTATACAATGGCCTTCAGAAGTATGTAGCTCTTACAGGTTTGGGATGTATGTACATAATCTGTGTTAGTAGCCAGTGATAAGGATGTCCATGTAATGAGCTCATCTACTCTACTGCTGGAAGATACAAAAAGGATTCTCTGTCAGTCAGCAGGGATCAGTCATAAAGTCATGAAGATAAGTAGATAAACACTAGATAAGGGCAATCTCTATTATGGTGGACACTAGTATTAAGCTGTACTGAAGGCTGGGTGATATAGTCCCGACATGAAGTCATCCTAATTACAACCAATCTAGTGCAGAACATCGCTGCCTGTTTTATCTATCGGGTGAGATTCCTATCCCAAAAGCCATACATTTCTTCCTTTGGGGCTCTCAGAGGTGAGCCACATAGGTAGTTTCTGAAATTAAATACTTAACTAGTGCGACACAAAGAGACAAATGTTTTAGAGCGCCACCAGGTAACAAGGTCACAGATGCTCAGGCTGACCACTGTTCAGTGATTAGTCTCATTACTGATACCCTATGTACAGGGCCACCACCAGAGCTTGGAGATGAACAAATTGCAATAAATTAACAGAATTTCATTACATTGTACAAAAAGCTATAGCAGCTGAGCATGGGAACATTTTTCTCCGTCCACAAAAAGAGAAATGAAGAGAGAAAAGAAAATCCCTAAAATTGAAACAGATTAAAGTAACACATTTGACTCCCCATGGTAGCAGAGAGCAGGTGAGGGTATGTTGGAGTGGTTGTAGGGGTGGAGCAGGGTGGTGCAGAGGTGGGTGGGCGGCAGGTGTGTGTAAATACAGGTAGAGTTGTATTTGTGAACCATGTGTCCCTTACTGTCCCCTTCTATCTGCCTATGTCCGAGTGTCTGCCGACTCTGGACGTCTCTAGGATGGACGTTGTGGGTGTATGAGGGCAAAAGAGGGGAGAAGTCTCAACCCAACCCCCTGTATATACCCTCATTTCTCCATGGCATTTTACTTTAAATCTCTCCAGCCAGAATATACCCCATGCAGACATGCCACTTTTCTTGGTTTACCAGGAATTCCTGGTTTTGATTTCAAGATTTCTGTATTAGATTATGCTAAATTCCTGAGAAAATAAGTCAAAAGTCCAGTTTTCCTGGTATTTGTCGGCCAGCGAGTGGCATCTCTTGCCATGGACTCCCCAGGGGCCTATATATGTGATTAATTGGAGCAGTTGCATCTTTAAACCTTGGTAAAGCATGCGACTTGGAAAGTAATGCCAGTACTTCATAATTAAAGATGATGCTCTTAGCTTCAGATGTGCTTCTTAAAAGTAGTTTCTAAATTTCGAATTCTCTAAATATGTGGTGGTTTAAAATGTGCCTTCTTACCAAATACACCACATTCTGACATAGGCTAAGTACGTATGATATACAACTTAGAGTCTAAATACCTTACACGTGTACGTGCAGTCTAACATAGCATGTGCCTGATCTATGTGGCTGTTTGCATACTTTACTTTATTATTGCCTTCTGCTAAAACCAACATGTCTAAGAACGGTTCAAGTGTTGTGATATGTCTTCTAGACCCCCTGTAGTGACAGAACAACCTCCTAACTTGCTATTTGTAATGGTATTGGGTCTATGAGTCTAGATAGCATGTGGTTCCAGTTATAGTCAGTTCTATGAAAACAAACCCAACTTATCTTGGTCCAGATTGAATAGAATTGGGAATGCGGACGCCCTCTGATGTCAGAAATATAGCCTTTATTACCCCTGTCATCGCCACTATATATCACTTCTCAAATCAAGTAATCTTGTAAAGAAAAATACAAACAAATTTAGGGTATGCATTAAGAGAAGGGAATACACATTGGATACACAGAGGTCTTTTCCCCATAATTGTACAGAGAAACCTTTATTTCTTGTAGAAAGACATCAAAATATTCCCCAGACTCCCCGCTCGATATCGCAACTTTATAAAAGTAGAACCCAAACTGTAGAAACAAGTAAAGTAGAAAGATAACAGAAAAGGAAGTCGGTCTTATTGGCCTCTAGATCACATGCTATTCTCGCGAGAGTCTGTGAGGTCCGGCGAGCCTGCAAGTTACAAGCTGGAGACGGGAGTGGCAGTTGTTCCCACATAATAACTCAGCTGATTTAAAGCGCACCTCCTTTCCACCACCCCCAGAGTGGTGGAGATGTTTTCTAGTGCCATATATAAAAGCTACCAAAGGGCTTCTTTGACTCTTCCCCCTGTATACATGTACCAGTTGGTAGACAGCTCCTCTGCTGTTTAGGAAAGAGGCTTGTTCTTTGGCTTGGTAATTGATTCGAAAGGCATTTTCGGTGTTGTTGGTTTTTCTTCTTGTGGTAGGACTAATGGACAAGATATGTTGGGGTCAGAAGCCTGTGTGTGCCCGTGTGGAACCGATTGGTGGTAACAGTAGTGTAACACAGTAACTCAGTCACTGCTTGTATAGAGGCCAGGGTCACAGTGAGGGTATGGCATCTCAGCAGGGCATTTCCAAACGATGTCTATAGCTATGGTTTTGAAATGCCCTCCTGGTACATGTATGGCAGCCTGAGAGAGAGGCAAAGATAGGTCTCCTTGTGTGTATGCTCCTTTAGTCCATGGCACTGGCATAGGAAAAGAGGATGGGAGGTAGGCCTTGGAAGGTATACCCTGTTAATTGTTATAAGCTCACATAAAATTAGAGTGCCTCAATTAGAAATGTGCTTCCTTGCATCTGCAATGGATACCCAGGGACAGAAAGGCCCTATGCTACACACTTGCAGAATTAAGATGAGAAATTCTGACTCATTTCGGACCCACCAAAGAAAATGTCAGGAGTGCAGGAGTACACATAGTCTTGTACATATATGTACAGTAAAATGCCTTGCAAGTGTTTGTGTGGCAACCTTTTATATACGTCTGAGTAGGCGCTTGTACCATCGTGAATTGGACAACCGACCTTTGGTCCTGACACCCCCCGGCTACCAGCTAGGACGGCTTTTACCAGTTCTACTCACATAAACTTGGTTTATTTGGACATCACTACATATCCCTTGCTCACATATTCTTCGCTTTTTCTTTTTTTTCGCCAGTATATCTGTGTAAGCTTGAGGGACAGTTACACAGGCTTTATAAGAAATCCCTGCTTGCATTGCCATATAGTTAGACTGGGTTATAGTCTGGGCACTAGATGTTGGCATAATGCTGATATATAATATGCTGCATCTTGATGTTACAGCGAGTGATGCAAACATGATATAGCATTTAAATTTTCAGTTAGCACCCCGGTATAGGTTTTCGGGTCATATAATAAAATATGTCCGCTTAAGTCTTCTAGTTCTATGGAGGGGGGGGGGGCTAACTGTGAATTAGCTCTCATTCAGATAATCTTTCAATGGTATTGGGTACATCAACTCAGCAATCAAGGTTGTTAAATACAAACATTTTATGTGGATTCTTATGACACTTGAATGGATATGTGCATATCAACCGTGCATTATAGAGGTATATACCACCCATGTGCATTTTTTGAATTTTTGGTATATACTTTTTCGAGGTCAAGGTGGACTTAGAATATTTTGGGACAGTGGGGAGACATACAAATTCAGTCTCGCCATTGTTTCAATGTGAAAAATCGTCCCAACTCGTAGGAGAATTGAATCCCGGCTGCAGTGCTGGTTGGCGAGGATGTTAGCCATACACTGTTAAAAATTTCCTTAGATTTTACAGAGAATCATTGTTAAATTTTACGGGTTTTCACTGTTATTTTTATTACAATGAAACACCCTTAGATTAGGTGATGTTACAGTGAATCTGTGTAAAACACTACGGAAAAGTACAGCTATTTTATTTACGGTGAATCTTTGTCCTTTCGGAAGTTTCACATCTTCCCACTAGGTGGCCTCGGGGCTCACTTTGAGACATTCTTCAATGCCCTACACCTTAAACAGCTCAAATTGTCACAAAATTCAAAGCATATCCACTTTGGTTTATGCACCATGTCATCAAAATGCAAGTCTACATTGTAGTTTCATAGATTTCAGATATTCAAAACATAATCCAACTCTGTGTGGCAAAGGGAGTAGCAGGGATGTCATAAACACCCATTATGTGGTAATAGAAAAAAATACATAGGCATATCACTGCAGTTTTAATTCAACACAATTCTGAAGTAATCTATGTACTTAGATTATTCCTCCAAAGTTATGAAGGGCATGATGTGCCTCTCAAGGACTAATTTATAATTATAATGATTAGAATGTCCTTACAATAGGATGTCCAGATGAACTGTACATGCAACCAAATCATGTATTAAGATAACCTAGTCCATTGTGAATTTACAGTGGAATTTCTAAAATGTCAAGCCAGAGGCTGAATATTGCTATGAACAGTTAATGGTGTATGGCATTGAAACCAAAACAATGTGTAATTAATTACCTTTAATCATTGTTTAGAAATAACGGTGAAATTCCGTAAAAATTACGGTGACATTGAAAAAACGGTGACCGTTAAAAAAACGGTGAAAGATTGGCAGCCATTGTTGCCAATGATTCTTCGTTTTTTCTACGGAAATTTTTTAACAGTGTAGCGCCACACTGAATGGTGATGAAATCCAATGCGTAAAGTAAATAAATTCTAATCTGGGGTCCTAGTCCTATGTTTGCACTCAGTTTTCGTCTTGATTCCAAGCTTTTCATGTTATAATATCAAAATCCCAAGAAGTATTCGATCCATAGATGAAGAATGCGTGCTAATTTTCTCCATTTTCTTCAATATAAATAAGAATCCAATGATTTTTCTATCATATGCGAGTCCCGGTGCGGCCATTCCCACCCGCCTCCTTGTCCAATGAAAGTGTGTCAGTGGCCCGGATGTGGATATAGGTCAACTTCTCGCCGTACAAGAAAGACGCTGAAAATTTCGGACTGGTTTGAAAAATCAATGGATTCTTCTTTATTTTGAACATATTAGACATAATAAGTATGGAGGGATCATCTACACTATCTAAGGGTGTGTACCTGTTAATTTCTCGATTTGTCATGGTTGGATTCAATACGAAAAGTGTGTGTAAACACAGCGGTACCTGTCCCGGCAAGGAACAAAAACAATGGCTTCACACAGAGCGACCCGGGCCGTATGGCTTGCAATTACAAAATTTCTTCTCCTGGCTATATTCTGTGGATATCAGGTAAGAAATTAATACAAAATGGAGAAATTAGTGGTATAAATGCAATAGATCATGGATATCGGTGCCCACGGGCTGTACATTCTATATATACCCTCACCGCTGCGCAGCTCTGGTATATACAGAATGTACAGCCCTTGGGCACCGCTACCCATGATCTATTAGCTTAATGTATCAGGATTTGACTAGGCAAGGGAATTCCAAAGAGTGGCTTTAGTGAGGGAAAAACATGACTTTGATATACAGAATCCCTAGCATAGATTGCAATATCAAACAATATAATGTTAAATACATGTACAAAAATAAGAATAGGACACAGTCACACACTATGGACCTTTTAACTACCATACTGTCACGCGATTGTAATGGGGACTGTAGGTAATTAGCCAGGCATCTGTCAGTACTCATGTCAGTTTCTAACATTTGAGATGCATCAGCAAAAAAAAGCCAACATACCACAACTCCCATTGTGTCCAGAGTTCAAGAGTCAGCACTAAGTTAGCCCTTTAAAGGCCGCTGATGTGCATCATGCCCATTGGTCATGATGTAATAATGAAGTGGTGGCGAGACTGCTCGCCGGCACTTCACTGGAGCATCATGCTGACCAACTGTATCAAGCCAACAGGGTCTGCATGATGCATGAATGCAGCCTTGGCGAGTCACTCACCAATGTTGCATTCATGCACCATGCCGACCAATTTGCATAATGCACTAATGCATTAACAGTCCTTAAAGGGTTAACGTAGGACAGGCCTGTGATCCTGGTGGTGCCTTTAGTAGAGTACACAGTGCACGATCAGACAGATCTTGTCGTGTCTGACCTGTGACAGTATCAGATACTGTCATCAGGGGCTGTCAGTCAACTCTCTCCTCCTGTCACTGCCTATACACAAACCTACCTGCTGTACTCTGTCACACCTGCTTTAGTGCTTAAAGGTTCCAGGTAAGGGGCTAAGGGTAAGGGGAAGGGTAGGCTGCATCCAATATGAAGTTGATATACACATGTGCAGATGTGAATTTTGTTCTATGTAATGAGGTCTGGGTATTGAGGCAATGCTTTGTTTATAGAAAGCATGTCACAGGGACTTAAGTACTGTATCTGCAGACATAACTTTATGTAGGCTATACCCTTGTGTTGAGGGTCATAATGCTCCCCTTTCTCTTGTCCCCTTTCGTGTAGCACAATTTCCATCTCACATCCTATCTAATAGACAACACATACAACATATAAAGCTCCCTCAAACTCCTGAAATCTTCTGTACCCAAATTACGATGCCAACTTCTTTAAAACCAAAATTCAGCTAAGCCTATGTAGGGATCTACTAGACTCCCATGGCTGTCCCCCAACGAATGTAGCCTACATCCAAATGTCCTTCCCTATCTCTCTCCTGAACTTTGTACAACAGGGTCCGATTAGGTACTTCGACTAATTCCATCCCATGCCACCAATAGGCCCAGTAGCCAAATGTAAGAACAGTAGAAGCTACTGGCAGTCCATGGGTATCATTGCTTGAATCCCCCCCCCCCGTGCTAATGCGTGCTAATTTTCTCCATTTTCTTCAATATAAATAAGAATCCAATGATTTTTCTATCATATGCGAGTCCCGGTGCGGCCATTCCCACCCGCCTCCTTGTCCAATGAAAGTGTGTCAGTGGCCCGGATGTGGATATAGGTCAACTTCTCGCCGTACAAGAAAGACGCTGAAAATTTCGGACTGGTTTGAAAAATCAATGGATTCTTCTTTATTTTGAACATATTAGACATAATAAGTATGGAGGGATCATCTACACTATCTAAGGGTGTGTACCTGTTAATTTCTCGATTTGTCATGGTTGGATTCAATACGAAAAGTGTGTGTAAACACAGCGGTACCTGTCCCGGCAAGGAACAAAAACAATGGCTTCACACAGAGCGACCCGGGCCGTATGGCTTGCAATTACAAAATTTCTTCTCCTGGCTATATTCTGTGGATATCAGGTAAGAAATTAATACAAAATGGAGAAATTAGTGGTATAAATGCAATAGATCATGGATATCGGTGCCCACGGGCTGTACATTCTATATATACCCTCACCGCTGCGCAGCTCTGGTATATACAGAATGTACAGCCCTTGGGCACCGCTACCCATGATCTATTAGCTTAATGTATCAGGATTTGACTAGGCAAGGGAATTCCAAAGAGTGGCTTTAGTGAGGGAAAAACATGACTTTGATATACAGAATCCCTAGCATAGATTGCAATATCAAACAATATAATGTTAAATACATGTACAAAAATAAGAATAGGACACAGTCACACACTATGGACCTTTTAACTACCATACTGTCACGCGATTGTAATGGGGACTGTAGGTAATTAGCCAGGCATCTGTCAGTACTCATGTCAGTTTCTAACATTTGAGATGCATCAGCAAAAAAAAGCCAACATACCACAACTCCCATTGTGTCCAGAGTTCAAGAGTCAGCACTAAGTTAGCCCTTTAAAGGCCGCTGATGTGCATCATGCCCATTGGTCATGATGTAATAATGAAGTGGTGGCGAGACTGCTCGCCGGCACTTCACTGGAGCATCATGCTGACCAACTGTATCAAGCCAACAGGGTCTGCATGATGCATGAATGCAGCCTTGGCGAGTCACTCACCAATGTTGCATTCATGCACCATGCCGACCAATTTGCATAATGCACTAATGCATTAACAGTCCTTAAAGGGTTAACGTAGGACAGGCCTGTGATCCTGGTGGTGCCTTTAGTAGAGTACACAGTGCACGATCAGACAGATCTTGTCGTGTCTGACCTGTGACAGTATCAGATACTGTCATCAGGGGCTGTCAGTCAACTCTCTCCTCCTGTCACTGCCTATACACAAACCTACCTGCTGTACTCTGTCACACCTGCTTTAGTGCTTAAAGGTTCCAGGTAAGGGGCTAAGGGTAAGGGGAAGGGTAGGCTGCATCCAATATGAAGTTGATATACACATGTGCAGATGTGAATTTTGTTCTATGTAATGAGGTCTGGGTATTGAGGCAATGCTTTGTCTATAGAAAGCATGTCACAGGGACTTAAGTACTGTATCTGCAGACATAACTTTATGTAGGCTATACCCTTGTGTTGAGGGTCATAATGCTCCCCTTTCTCTTGTCCCCTTTCGTGTAGCACAATTTCCATCTCACATCCTATCTAATAGACAACACATACAACATATAAAGCTCCCTCAAACTCCTGAAATCTTCTGTACCCAAATTACGATGCCAACTTCTTTAAAACCAAAATTCAGCTAAGCCTATGTAGGGATCTACTAGACTCCCATGGCTGTCCCCCAACGAATGTAGCCTACATCCAAATGTCCTTCCCTATCTCTCTCCTGAACTTTGTACAACAGGGTCCGATTAGGTACTTCGACTAATTCCATCCCATGCCACCAATAGGCCCAGTAGCCAAATGTAAGAACAGTAGAAGCTACTGGCAGTCCATGGGTATCATTGCTTGAATCCCCCCCCCCCAGTCTCTTATCGACCTCTTCCATGGATGACTGTCTATTCTGCAGGATTCCTTTATACATTCCTATGTCTTATCAGCCAGCCCCTCAGAGTCATTCTGTCCTTCTAGAGGTCACGGGGCCCGGCACGGGGCATCAAATATGATAGGCTAATTTCATCTTCGACCATCCCTGTAAATTCAATGTTCCATTTCACCATGCAGTCAAGGAGGTGAAAGGGGAGTACACCTATTATATAAGTAAAAATGTATCAAATTCTATGCTATCAATATTCATTTCTGAGAGGTGGGAAACTAAAGCACATCTCCTTCCTCCTGACCAATAACAGTTGCCCCCTACGCTCTTGTCACTTTCTCACCTATTTAGGCCCTCCCTCACTTTCTGTCTCCATCCCCAGTCCCTTTCCTTCTTATCTCTTTGTCCTAATCTCTGGTAGGCTGAGTAGCAGTATTCAGGCAGTAGTACCAGTGGTGTACTTACTACCTGTCCCCTTAGGGAGGCAGTTAAAGGACGGCATTCTGAATTAGCAATCTGGTTATCTGCCCCCATCCCCTGGATTGACACATCCTTCAGCCTCCTGATCCCCTTAACTCGTTATTAGCAGACTTTCAGGGCCCCTCCCCGAGTCCTTGTCAGCCCATCACATACAACCCCCTAACACAGAGACAGCTCAAGCCTCGTTCTCATCCGTTGTCACGACAACACGCATGCGTACACGATGACCTACGCTGATGGCGTCCGTCAACTCTTGCGTTCTCTCGCAAGACCCGTATATCCCCCCGAGGCGCCTGTTTTCGGTACTGTCACAGCAGATCGGGTGATTGTAATGTTTTTTGCCCTATCCCACACCAACACCATTAGCCTTTTCCCTGTGGGCAGTGGCCTGGGAAACAGATACAGGGGTTTTATCAAGGGATTGTGTTTTATCCCTTGTAATTGCATTATAATCAGACCACAGATCCTGATTCCATATGGCTTTCTTTTTCACTAGGTGGGTTCACCTTTCCATGTTTTCAAACTTCTCTAGAAGGCAATGTTCAAAATTGAGAAGAGCATAAGTACTAATTAAAAATGAGATAAGGAGAAATAGAGGGTAGAATCAAAATGCAAAAAAAGCTCTTCCCTTTCTCGTCCCATGGGCTGTCCATGCCTCTGTTTCTGTGTGCCTGCTTCTCTTTCTCATCTAAATGGTAGATGGATGTGTTCGGTTTCCTTTTATGTCTCTATTTGCTCCAGTCAATGAAGAGAACCCAGGGGTATTGCCAACATCAACCCCTCCCATGCCACCCCATCCGGCTAACAATATCATCTACTTTTCCCATTTCTCTGCCAGCTAAGTCCATCCATGCACCAAAAACTTTCACGATTTCTGAGTATGCACGCCATGTATGATGATTTATTGAATTGGAAACCAGATAAAAACGAACCACAAAAAGAGCAAGCACAAAAAGGCACTGTGAGTCATGTAAGTTATGTAAACAAACCAGCTTCACTAATTTCACCTTCCCCATGCCAAATCTACATGAATAAGTTAAACAGATCGATAGGAAAAAAACCTTGTTACATTTGCTATATCATTGTCAATACATTGCAAACGGTCACTTAACGTAAATGCTATCCTCTATGCTAGGCAGTAATATGCTTCTATATTTGGTATTTTTGCCTGTTCCATGTATGAATGTGGTACATTTATGATATTATTTGAACATGGCATTTGACGTTGCAGTACACATCCTATGTTTGCAGAGGTTCAAATGGATATTTACTCGTACTCACACATAAAGTGTCTGTATCCTTGTAAGGCAAGCATGTATTAAAATAATCCCTACACATAGCAGCATAGTGTTAGGATGACAATTGCTTTAGCTGGGGACAGAGGGGCACCTCTCAGACCTACATGTAATTTGATACCCCACTACAATTCCTACATCTAGTAATTGTGAATACATTTGAATCATATCTGCATACCGCCCTTATTCCCTGATGTATGTCAATCAGTAATATAGTTGAGCAAACACTGGTTCCAAAACCATAGAACAAGATAGTGGAGGAATTGCGATATTAATGCAGTTTATCAAAGTAAATTCAAGCTGAATATCATAAACAGAAAGTAACATGGACTGTTTGTTTCTCTGTGGTTAAAGAATTGTGCTTTGCTGATTGTAAAACATCCTTTTACTCCCAACGGTAAAGCAAGCCCATATAGTGTCACTGTCAGTCTGAAATGGTTTTGGACGCCAGCTCTAGGGCCCCTTAGCCATAACTAAAACCATGAATCATGTCCTAACAAAATCCCAGCGTGCCTGCAAAGGTGAATACAAACTTGGTCCTTCTACCAGCTTTTCACACATTGTGAGGTTCACACCTGAGGGCTATGGTGCCTTTGTCCTCCATACCTGCCTGCTCCAGGGTCTCACCTCTGACCCCTAACCCCTGATGGAGGAGTCACCTGTTCTGTTTTGTCCACCTCACGTCCCAAACCCATTTGGCCCAGGTCTAAGCCATAGCTGTCACCCATGGGACACTGCCATGCCACTGACACCACCAATGACTTACCATACGTACCCCCTGCCTATTCTCACCTTGGTTTCTGTGCTTCTCTTTTCAGACAGTTGCTGGACAATCAAATCACCACTATTGAGAAGGGCAGCTTTGACGACATGGTCTCCATGGAGCGCCTGTGAGTATTCATGACAAGTCTTTGACTATGTTTCAGAGAGTTTGTAAACCCTCATACAATCACAAATCAAAAGGGAAGGCCATTGCTGCTGTTGACACCCCATTTGCCACCCCCACACAGCCTCCACCCTCATGGTATCAAGAACAGCAAGACGCCAAGACAGGTGGAGCTGCAGGGGCGAGCAAATTGGTAAATGGGGAGGGGGGGGGGTGATTTGCAACCATAGCCTCAGTATAAGCACGCATGTATTCGCCATTATTGTAAGAGAAGGGGGACGAAGGAAAGGAGAGGGGGGTGCATCGGAGAATTCAGCAGCCATTCCCTAAGCAGCAAACCCAGTTTCCATGGTGACCCTTTGGAGAGGGAGGAAGGGAGGGGATGCCCCTTCTATGTTGCAGTTCAGCTGCGATATGAAATAGTGCCATGTGGAGGAGGAGAGGGGTCTGGAAATGGGATTGGTAAGTGGGGAGGGGGCTGATGGCATATGAATATTCATACCTTTTCAATCAGTTGCTGCTTAGTTCTCTTGCCACAACAATAGGGGTGCTAGTCGCCAGAGACATCTAGCGGCCGTTGCGCACACAGCACCTCCGGCATGTGATTAGGTCGCGGATGAATTTATGCATGTTTTGCTGACACGGCACCAGATGTCACTGCATACCGTCATAGTGCAGGCATTTGATACCCCCCCCTTCCATTGCCTCCCTGACCCCAAAACCTGATCCCAAACAAGCCTATTGTTCCTCATTAACACCGATAAATACCTTCAATGCAATCACTTTTCTTCTGACAATGTCATCTATACCCCTTAATTCAAGGCTTTTGTGATTATGTACCTGTGTAGGCCTATTACGAAAGAATTCAGAAAGATTTATACTTGGGTGAATTTGCATTCTTTCAATATTCAAGACCAGCTTCGTCCCTAACCGCCTCATTTAGGCAGGCAGAAAGGCAACAACAATATGCAATAACCCTTTAAATCCGAGGTCCCTGTTTTTTTGGTCTTCATGATGCACAGTGCTGATTCACCAGTGCAGCTCTGGCGAGTCTTCTAGCACTGAATTGGTGCATCATACTGACTCAGTGGAAGTGTATCAGGCCTGTAGGATCGTCATGATGCATTGATGCAGCGCAGGCGAGTAATGGACAAGGGCAAAATGGTCATACTGGATTTGAGCGCTATGCACTTTTTCAAGGGTTAACAACACAATTGAGCGTCCTGATTTATGCAATAACGCCAGGACCTATCTTCATAACATGGGCTGTAAACAATATGAAACTGAATGGGCTCTGACAGGAATCCTTATCAGTCTTACTGTGCAGGTGGAATAGGCGTGCTGAAGACAAGAATGATAAGAGCGGTAAATGCCGAGGATGGCGTGAAATGTCTTTGCAGGTTGCTGATTGCATGCACCCTGATACCCCGTCTCCTGATATCAAGTTCATTATAATCCAATCGAGCAATGCTGCAGAATTAGAGGACACTAGAACTTAGAGAGCCAGACAGCTGGATTGACTGGAGTCCATAGAATAGCTCCAGCACCCATAGAATATATGAATCATTTCAGTCTCCTGTGGGTGTGCCTTTAATAGTCTGGGCACTTTTGTCAGTGTTATCCCTATTCCTTATGATACTATCACCTGTTGGATAAAGCCTGGCGCCTGTAGCAAATCCTGCATTCTGGTGCTGTGGTAGGCTTTATCCCTCTGTACCCCTCTCTCCTAGATTACCAAGAGCCACATGGATCCAGGTACCAACACAGGCACATACCCCGTCACAATCTGCCCCCCCCCATTATGTGCATACCTTATTGTTGGTTATATTGACTCAGAGCAGTAATATGGCAGTCAGTTAAGACAGGCCTCTTTGTCAAACCTACATCCCACACAGCCCCTCCCCACCACACTCATACATGTATGATCCCCATCAGGGAATTGAGCTTCAAATGGGGAAAAAGGCAAAGAAAGGCCATTGTGTTCTTTTTGTTCATTCTTCGGTAATAAGAGTATTGCGGAGGTGTCTTTTAAGTTGTGCAAATATCGTTAGCGGCAAGGGGGAGAAAAGAAGAAAAGAAAGACCTTTCTCTAAAAGGGCCTTTCCCTGACTGTGAGCTTGTTGTGGGTGTATTTATTTGTAGGGCATCTTCTGCAATGCCAATGCCAGCGTTCGAGGTCCCTCCCTCCCTCTGCACCCAAGGGATCAGGGTTGGCTTGTGAAGTCTGACGGCAATACATATACCCAGAGCCACGAACTAAGCCAAGCCTTCCAAACATTATAACCAATCCCTTTCGAAGGCGTCTCCAAATAATAGTTTGTGTGCGAGTATTGGCCTGACACAAAGGCTGCTCGTGACTTCTGCAGTTTGTGGCAGCCTATAGGGCCTGCTGTGTCTCACTCATGTATCATGTTACCCTGTTCTAGCCATGTCCACTGGGTGCTGAGTGTTGTCATTTCTGGTTGATTTGTTTGGCCGCGTTTTGGAGATGACGACCTCTAGAGTCCTGGTAGTGAATACTAATAAGCCGCCATGGGACCTTCCTGCATGTCATGTCAATAGTATGGAAGGCCAAGAACTGAACATAGTGCCTGTACATGGGGTATGTGTCGTGTATATCATATTGGAGAGTATTTCAAAGTAGGGACCCCTATCACTAGTACATTCACGAGTAAATTGCACTTATGAAATCAAATAAATCTATTATTGGCCCAGGTCTACCTGGGCTATTGGTGGCGCCTTTCAGCCAAAAACTGATCATGAATTGGAACTTTAGATGTGAATTGCTCATCGAAATTGGGGGATAATTAAACAAAAATTCATGGAAACATGTTCTTCAGGATCTAATCTTTCATTCTACATGCACAATTCGTGGAAAAAAATTCTTTAGCTATGAAAAAAGCTGAGGAAAAAACCTGACATGTTTGACCTACTTTCTGACAAAAACGAGGCTCCATAGGATTGCATTGCGTGGTCAATTTAGGCGGTTGACAGGGGGTCAAAATAACACATTGACTCCTATGGGAAGTGGGCAATTAAGACGTTTTTTTTTTCAGCAGGTAAGATGGTAAGACCGTTTATATAGGAGTGTGTAAATCAGACCACTATTTTTTGTTATGTCGACCGCCTCACTTCCAGTCTGGAGACTTGATGCATGTGCGTAGAGTGACCGGTCATCAGATTTTATTTTTCATATAACAGATAGATAGGGTATATTCAATTCAATTCGATTGATATTGCCAGACATGCATGGATTATATTCAAAAAGCCATTAATTTCTAGTTAAATCTATAGAATATATCATTTCTCTGTCGAAAATGCTACTTCCGGCAAGGAGGGGTCGTGCATGCGCACAGAACACCAAAATCCAAAATGGCGGACAGCGAGACGATCGACTCACGGTGCCATCGAAACTGCTTGATTATAACAAAATGGAGGAGAATTACAGTGTCTCATGCCTTTTTATGGTTAATCTGGATCCTTATTCAAGACTTGCTGATATTGTGCAATGCTTAACTCACCAGGAGAGGAGTTATTCGCCAATGATAAATGCGAGCGATAATGGATGCATTCTCGATAGCCTTAACCATTGACGACTTGGACACACTGTCACTATATTGACAGTCCCCTCTGGTAAGTAGTGGAAGACCTGGGCCAGTCGTGCATTGCACGCGTTCATCTTTTTCACTTAAGTGACTGCAAGTCTGTATAAATACAATAGATAAAACAGACAGATCCATCGAGGTAAATTCATGCAGATTGTACACATCATCACCTCTTCAGCTGTGGAGGAAAAAAAACATATGCATGTGCAGGCCTGTGGATGACAATTGACATTTACCATTAGTTATCTAAAAGAGCTCTACTGCTTCCACGGCAGCTCGTGATTAGACCAGTCAACTAGGGAGACACTATGACAGCTAAAGACACATACACTATTCTTTTTGCTGTAGCCAATTGGGAAATGTCATCTACAGAGTATCACAAACCCACCAAAGAGAGACAAATTAGCCTTCTGAGGCCAAAACTGACCCTCACATGACAACATAGAATCTGATATTCATGCAGACAGAAAACCATAGTATTTTCGACCAAAGAGATTAAAATAAAGATCGTCTATAGCCTCTATGTATATAGACCAAGATCTTTACCAATATGAGTTTAGAATACTTCCGTATTTTGTCATTGTTTAGCACTGACAATAATTATTAACCTCTGGAAAAGGGATTAACGTGAAATAAAAACCTTATTGTATTACAGAAAAATGTTTGTGAAGCGATTGTTTCAAACCAGTTCCCAGGAGCTAGATTGATTGCTCGATTTAATGATTTCATAAAGAAACCCTACCAACACTTGCATGAATTGCCCTTAGTTTCCAGCAGGGCCCGTGTCCAATAACGTTTAGTGAAAGGCATGGATTTCCTACTATTTATTCTGGGCACACACTGCCAACTCACAAGGGCTTTTAATAAGCGCAGGTGTACGATAATTGGATAGGCAAAGTGGCTTGTGATAAACGATAAACGCAAGTAGTACCTTAACATGGCTTCCACAGAATTCAGATTTATTAATTCTTTAGGCTTCAATAAGTTTCTGCATCCTACCCAGAATGATTAAGTCCCGGGGATTAAGTCATTGATTTTTCTTTCTTTGTGGGTTGGTTTTGATTGAGAGAGGTGACAAAGGCATATATTGAGGTCGGCCAAAAACTGAAAACTGAGTGGAGAGAGATCAATAACATATGATCACCGAGTCTACTCGAAAAACAGATGGACAGGTGGAGAAGGAAAGAGACTGATTACCCCAAGTTAGCAAGTAGTGACCTGGGAGTGGCAAAAGTGACTAAAATTGACACAAATGATAGAGTCGGTTACAGATTAGTCTGGGAAGTCGAGCCCAATGTTAATCAACGCCCCATAATGGGTCATTTGTCACATGACCAGCTCCAAATCCCGTGGGAACCAAATTCATGCCAGGGGCTAACATTGGGTGCGACACAGGCGGAAGCGGAAGAAACCTCGGAAGCTGCGAAGTGGCTGCGACTGACCATATTAGGCATGAATTGTAATCATCTCATATTAATTCCTGGAGAATGGAGAAGCGTAAAAATGTCAAAATTTATCAATCTAGTTGGCATTAATAGCGCATTCCATTTGCCGGGGTGGCTGGGAGCTCTCTCAGTCTCCTAGACCTGGCATGCTAGTTATTATTTGGGCGCTTGTCCCGGCTACTCGACTTTTAATTTCAGGCGCCGGAATTAATGGATTGTTGATGGTGCTTCAATGATAGAAAACCGCTTCTCGAATCATAGCAACATCTATCGTGTCCCCGGGATCGTGTCCCTACAGTGTTATGGCATAAAAGTACACTTTTGTTCCCTCTCCCTGCTTTTACTAATTCCTGGAAACATAAAAAATGCATGGGACAAAATCAAAATGTTCCCCCTGAATGCCAGTGCATGACGGCCCCACCCCCATCTATTGACAGAAAGCAGTGAGGAAGGGGGTGATTTAACGGTGAGAATAATGATTAGACCTTATCAGACACCCCACTATAGGGGACTCAGTGCTACAACCCTCCGGGGGTGTTTCTGAGCTGCTCAACCGTGACCGACTCCACCTGCTCCCGATGACGTCACAACCAGATGACGTCATAATGTGGGAATCCCAACGGAGTTATTATTGGTGGGAGAGGGGGCATCCCCAGACATGGGTATGAACAGCTGATGCCATTGATTTTGGATTATGCTGGAGAGGTCATTGAGGATCTAGGTCCAGATTTCTGATCGTAATCTCCTCATTGTTTGTGTACTTGAATTGGTTGATTCCCTTTTAGGAAGGAGAGAGAAAAGAGTCTATGGATGGGACTGAATTCCAGGCAAATGCTTAGACAGATTGTCTACTACATGAATAACTACAAGACCTGCATCCTGTTAGGAACCTGCCATTAAGGAAACAATGCAACATAGCCCACAACAGGGAAGAAACAGACAATTTTGTACGTGTTTGTGAAATAGATTTCAGTTTTGCGATGGTCAGATCACATGGCTGCCTAGCCACACTTGCCTAGCCACTCGTTTCCCAAGGCCTCAACATTCGTGTGTAAACTGGTGTTTTTGATAAATACGACCTGTTAATTTTCCCATCTAACCTCAATATGTTTGTTGTGTTGCCTCTCCTCTCCGTCTTCTCCTAAGCTACTGTATCAAAAAATATCTTGCGGATATCGGAAAACACGAAAGTATTCGTATCTTTGACCGCACAATTGCGCCTCGTGTGGGATCCAGTTGATCCAGTTGTTTCTGGTATGAGGAATAGCAGGTGTTCTGGTAGCTGAATCCACACGTGAGATTATTCACACATTTAGACACAGAAATTCCATGTCAGATTCACATTTTCCCAAGGAAGTGATACATGTACAGTAAAATTCCGTTACAACAAAGTGCTTGGGACAAGCAAAAAAAATTCGTTGTAAACGAATTTCGTAGTAACCAAACAAAGGAATATAGAGGTTAAAAAGTTATTCCAACCCTACTTTGACATCTATGGCTGGCCAGGTGAGAAGAGGGGTGGCTGTAGATATCCTAACACACCCCCTCACACCTCTCAGATCTTCACTCACCCACCCAGGTGAGAAGGGAGGTGGCTGAAGAACGTAAATCGTAATTCTAAAGAATTCCTCGTAGTGCAGACTCGCGAGCGTCACTGTCAGAGCAAATAGCCTCGATCCAATTTTTATAAACTAATAGTTTTGGCAAAAGTAGTTCTACGGCGTAGGGACAGTATCCTTAGCCCTTTAATTGTTTCTAGTTCTATCATAGTTTAGAGTATGTAATCATGGTTTGTACGGCCTTACTTATCTGGATCGAGATTAATGCTAGATCATGTGACTAGATAACCTGTACCACGTGACTACGTGGACCTCTTGATGTCGCACCCTAGCCGCTGAAGAAGCCCTCTCACACCCCCTCACACCTCTCAGATCTCCTCCACCCACTAAGGTGAGAAGGGAGGCGGCTGAAGAAGCCCTATCAAAGCCACTCACACCTCTCAGATCTCCCCATTGCATATAGCCTGTGTATTCTGTACACTTTGATATCATTTGAAAAGGTGTATTTATGACAAAATTACTTCGTTATATCCAAATTCTGGTGCCAAAACTTCATTATATAGGGATTATTTTACTATAGAAATGTATGGTGATGATTTGGTATCAAGCATTTTGTTTGTTATAACCGAAATTTCGTTATAACAGGATTTGTAGTAAAGAGATTTTACTGTACATGTACCAGGAAATGAAACTGGCTTAAATAATTTCTTGGCGCCCATTTCTTCAGTCTTTCCTTTCGATCCAAGACTGCCTTCTGCCATGTAGTCTTCAGCCAGAAACCATGATTCAGGTCAGAGGCCTGCTTCCTTCCTCCACCCCCTCTCCCTCCCACATACACATACACACAGAGTACCTCTTGCCCTATTCTGCCCCTCCCCGCCTCTTGCTGCCTCCAGGGCGTCTGTCAGGTGAGACAGACGCGCTCACCTGGACCGTCAAATACCCTCATTATCGCTCACTGACGGATGACAAAGTAGCATGCTCCCACTAGGGTGCCCTCCAGCTCCTTGAACCCACCCCCTCCCCATCATTCCCACCCCAACTCCTGACAGGCCTTGCTCCTCCAGAGAGCCGACAACATCCTCCCTTCCACCTCAGGGGCTTGCCCCAGGGTCGAGGGAGTTGGGGCCATGGTATAACACAGTGTTGTCTCATCACAACTGCCCCAAACTGATCTTATGCTTGTAGCTGTCATGTGTGATTTGGCCTTGGAAAAAAGGGCTAGAACCCAGGGGGGACTTGATTTTTTTTTTGGATACGGGTGTGTGGCTGAACTCCTGACTACCCTTACCCTTGCTAGGGTACTCGTTTGCGGGGTTTTCCTTCAAAACCCTATCCTTGCTAGGGAACTTTTTACATAATAGTCTTAGATTTTGCTTAAACTGACCTTGTTTGGGAGAAAATTTGTATTTTGTTCATGCTATTTTCATGAAAACTTGGAAAGTATTCAGGAAAATTTCTAAATTTTTTGCGTGACTCAGGGTATTTCGCTGAAAGTTGACCCTTGCTATGGACATTTTGCTCAAAAGTAAAACCTTGCTAGGGACATTTGTGGCTGAAACAGGAGGCTTGTTACGGACTTTTCCTTCAGAAAGTACCCTTGCCAGCCGCACATGTGCAAACTCATGTATAATCATCATCATCATCATCATCATCATCATCATCATCATCATCATCATCATCATCATCATCATCATCATCGTTGACCTATTTTATAAGTGATGTACAAGGAGGTGATCAGCATTTGGCAATGTCTGGTAAAATTGGTATTATTCTTACCGTTGGTAATATTAAAATACTTGATAAAAAGGACCAGTGAAATATTTCCTTGTCATTTAAAACAGTGGAAAATGCTTTAGAACACTAGCCTCACTCATTCATTCATACATGTTCCAAATGTCCCTCCCTGAGAGTATAATATGGCCAATTCCTTCCACTTCAATGCCCCTCTCCACCCAGCCGCATCGAGGCGCTGACGTCACAGGAAGTCATCACATGACATGCGCGTCGGCGCCGGAAGTGGCCGCCATGACATGCGCAATGGGTGTAGCCTCGATCTGACGTCGAGTGGTGCCCTCTGGCGGCAGTGTGAGGAGTTATCTGGAGGCGGACCAGCAGTCCCAGCGTGCCTAGCGTGACGGGGGCTTCCGCTTCCGGTCAGAGTTAAACGGCCTGAGTGCCAGCATCCCTCGTGGTGGTTCCTGAAACTAGAGTGACCATCCAGTGCCTATAGGGTAGAGAGGAACCTCACAGAGTGTAGGGGTGCTTGGGGGCATGGTGAAGGTTGGGGAGTGTGTGGGTTGGGTGGGGTGGGGTGGGGGAGGGCTCTGAGGTGAAGAGGGGTTGGAGCCAGATTGTGTTCAAATAAAAGCCGGCCAGACAAACGCACTCAGGACCCTGGCACTGGAGGAACTAGCACGCACATAAAATAACTTGAGTTTATGGAGGGCAACTTTTGGAGGGTATAAACACTCCTTCAGACAAGAGTGGAACTGAGACAAATTCTGCCCAAACTAGGTCATATAGGGCGTCATATAGCATATAATATTCATGTTTGATATAATTGGGTGCCATAGGTCCCATGATATACACCATATTGAGGCCGTGCTATACTAAGGACCTCACAAGGGTGATCTGGCTTTGGTCAATAAAATGACCAACCACACCTCGGCCTTGGATTTATAAAGGGCAGGTTGCAGTAAAATCAGTCCTGTCGACGCCGTTATTGCAATAACCAAAAGTGCTGAGAGGAAAACCTGTGAATTTATCCTAGATTTATTGTTCAAACGCAGTAGAACTCTGTCCCCTTAATGTCAGGGTAGTGTCTGTTTTTTTTTTACCAATAGCATCAGTCTCACTAAGAGCAATGACTTCTACATACAGCCTTTTGATGCTTGATTTGAAAATCCTGGCCTAGTCTCCTCAATCTTGATACAAAATTGGGGCTCAGACCTTACACCACCCTCAGACAATCTTCTCCCAGACCCACCTACCCACCTGATCTGACAGGGAAGTGAACTTTTTTTTTTTATTGAGTTCTCCCCCTCTGACAAATGAATGGAAAACACCGATTGGATCATTAAATTATTTATTCACTGGGCTTAATCAAGAGTTCCAGCTTTCATAACAGGATTCCTCACTGAGCCATCCCCTCCCTATGAGCCCTACCCTCCACGTTATCTCATTGTTTTACAAGTAACAATGGCAGGGGCACAGCATGTTATTAGGCAGGCCAAATGCATGAAGGCGTCTGCAGAATTAACATTGGCATTGACATTTGTATTTGCTTAATCAACCCCTTCATAGCCGCATTGATCTAAATAAATCAAATAATTATTGAAACATGCTGCTTTCTGATCAAATTTCTAAGATAATAAGCCCCTTATGTGACTTCATGCCAGTTTGATTGTAATGAAATTGCCCTTATTGTAAAATCTCATATCTAACATTGGCCGGTGTTAAAAATGATGGCAATGCTATACAGTAACTCTACCAATATCTAAAGTAAACCTATCATGTTTGAGAGATGACATTCCCCCTTAGCATGTTCATGGACAAGTGTATAGCATGCATGCACTTAAAGTCCATCAGTCCTTCTAGAGGAACCATCTGCCTGCTAGTAGTGATTTATACTCAGTTTCCTTTTTGTTGTAACAGTAAGAATCTGATACATCAGAAGAATATTAATCCATTATTATTTTTTTAATCACATTAAAGCCAAACCTGTACCAGACTGAAGGGACAAAGAAAAGATCTTCAACATATGAATTATGATATACTGCACTTGTCTTAATACAAGGGTGTCCTATTCATATTACATGTGGCTTCCTTTGGTGGCTAGTCCCTCTGATGATAAGAGATGTCAGACAGCAGAAGGCTACTGTTATAATACTAGGTACATAGGAGGGAAGCTAAGGTAAAATGTATTCAATTAGTCTCTATGTGGGATCCATAAGGCTGAAGTGAAGTGAACACTTGTCATCTAGGATTCCATCCCTGTGGGCGTCTCTATGTGAATTCACCTGTACATCGTTTTCAATTATAGAAGGTTATTCAAGTCAAATAGACAGGGTTTTCTTCTCAGCTTCTTGACGAGGCATTTCTCACGCTGCGCACGACAAATACTTTATTATATTCTGTTTAGCTGTTGGGAATACTATACAGACGTCGACTGTGTATAATATAATTAGCTGTGTAATTGTATTATGTCTATGCTAGGTATAATTATAAGGATGTTATAAAGTACATGGTCATGACACTGGCTGTACTGCTGTTGATAATTCAGAATTTTGGTTCTCTTCCATGTGACATAGATATTGGAGTGGGACAGAAGCAATGCATTGGAGGAAAGCTTATCCTCATGGGGTTTTCATGGAAAACTGTAAAGCTATAAAAGGCAACAGTGAGCAGCAATATCTTGAAAATGCCAAACACTAGTATTACAATGCAGCTATAGGGGGACCCCCATTGAACTTTATCACCTCCTCCATACACCGGTATGCACTTGAACATACCTACCTTTCAGACGTTATACATAACCACTGACCACTCTAAATCTGTCAATGTCCACCTTTGACCATTCCCTGACCTCACTAAACACAGCTTCTATATGTATACATCCACCATTTCACCCAAAGTACTCATATATCCACCTCCTTTACCTGCCTTAGCACCAAAAACCAACTACTAGACATGTTATATAAAAATTACATTCTCCGTGGCCAGACCTCAGCCTGACCAGGTAACCTCTAGTTATTCAGTGTTTTCTTTGTTGGTCAGGTCACTCCCACTTAGAAAAGTAATTGATAGGAACACAGTCAGGTTTTCCACACTTGGCTTCAAAATACTCAAATGGCAAGGTCGTTCAATGGTAAGACGAATGCTTGATGTAATATTAATCTGTGTGTTTAGGTTCTTAGCTTCCATGTTTCCACTTTAGCAAATGATTGTCAAAGCATTAATTGCTTTCTTAATGTTGGTTGAATTGCAAATGGTGAACCTATGTTAAGGTGTATGACGATCGAAGATGTTATATGCAAACTTTGGTTCAATTCTGATGTTACTTTCATGCGGTCTATCAAAAGAACATGAGAGGAGGAGGATAGGAAAGGAAAACAGTTTGATTATATTAATGATAACACAAGCATATCAAGGGATATATATTGCCATAAATAAACCAATAGCCTAACTGTTAGTTGTGTGCACATCATGAGGAGATATAGCTAATAAATATGGGGCTGAGTGTGCTCTCTCATCAAACCCTCAGCCCTTGTGATACAAGATCTGCTAATTCAGACTGTTGTAAACATAGGCACATGATGAAAGGCTGACCGCCACAAACAGACCCCCACACAACGGTCGTTAGAAGCCGCTCCTATTTATTGTCCAAACCCTGTTATCAGCTCTGTATGAAGATAACAGCTTCAGATGGGATTACCACGAGCATGTTAAGATATCCCCACATAACCCGATAATCCCTGTCCTCGTGTTTTTACTGTTTGCCGTGGTACTCAATGTTATCTCAATACCACGCTGTTTCTCTGTGGGAGTGAGTATGTCACGCCGAGGTAACCAGTGTAGCTGGGTTCCTATCGCTGGCTCCTGGCTGGTTTTATGTAACCTACTGCTTAGAGCACGGTACCAGCTGAAGGCAGGTGTCTGACGGCAAGACAAAGATTCTGTCCTGACTTGGGGGTCATTGGGTGCATGTTGCTAAGGGATACTGGCCGACACAATAGTGGATGCCTAATTGGAAATGTCCAACAAAGAAATGCTATATAGATATGAGGAATTTCACCTTTTCGTGTCAGAGGTTGAGCTATCTGGTGCTGGCAGCTCTGCTGCATCCATATGATATCAGATAGAAGGGTTTCTTCAATAATTTGCTTTCATTTCAGAAATTTTAAAATTGAGAATATCAAATTCATTGATATTTTGTGAGGTACAAATTTCTGTGTGTCATAGAATCCTTTCTTTGATTCCACCTGCTGTAAAAGCAACACCTTGGCACTGACCTTGTACTCTAAGTGTTTTATAAAATATTCATGGAGTCTTTGTCAACAGATAAGCATATCAAGTACGGTCAGGGATTTATTTACCGACATCAAACATTGGGGGCCACCCCTCCCCCATTCTGTATACAATGCCCCCCCCCCACCACCCCAACTTATCCTGGTATCCCTTTCTGTGCATCACTGAGATGTCCTCAACTTGACTTTTCTTTATTAGCTTTATGACTAGTGCTTATCAACAAATTATTTGATATCTGGTAATTACCCCATTATTTCTATCTTAAAGCATGGTCTTATCATCCTGAGCCTGAGCCAGATCAGCTATTCCGAGTAAGCAGGTTGTCACATGGGCGCGGCCATTACTGGAGCTTATTACCAATGAGTTCTACTGATAACACCTACCAGATGGGTACCAGTTGGCCCCCGAAGGACCGCAGTGAATAGATTGGGGTTCTCTCATTGGCTAATAATTAAACCTGCTAAGTCCCTATATGGAAATAGGTGTTGTGTCATTATTTTTGGGTGCCAACAGTTGGTACACATATACCTGGTATACTTCTAAATGAAAAAATAACATGTTAGTATTACTGGTGGGGGAGGGTATCCTTTCTTTGTAAGCATGTTTTCGTTGAATAATTCTTCTTCTCATAATTCTGTTGATTAATTCATCTTCTCATAATTCATATGGTTACGTTTCTTCAAAATATTTGGTAATTGAATTTATGTTCATATCTAAAAGTGTAAAACTTATAAATGTACTCTATTTGACAATTCTTCCTGTAAGTTATAATACCGAGATGTAGTTGACACAGCATACGTAATGTTTTTATTTCTGTCCACAGACGTCTCAACCGAAACAAGCTCGGGGCCATCCCAGACTTGCTTTTCGCCAACATGCCCAAACTCTACCGACTGTAAGTACACATTTACTCACCCTTCACCTCGATTCTTTTCAGTATACAGAAAGATCTCTTCAAGGACACCCAGGATAGTCCATGATTTTACGTCTCATTGTTTTGGATATGCATTCCCTTGGTTTAGCGCTGCCATCTATAGTGGCCCAAGCAGGCATATGCTCACGGGCACCGATTTCCGGTCACAACAGGAAGCCCCAGTTCTAGACTAACCTCTATTATCGCCAAATACCTTTAGGGGAGTCTGATAACAAACCACTCTCTATTAGTGGTCGAAAAATAGGTAAGCTGCGGTTTAAAAGAACTGTCTCACAGGAAAAGAGGATTGCTGAAGGTCTGGAAAGTTTCCAGACATTTTATCTATGGCTGATCTGGACAGAGCACCAGCTATATAGGTTCATGCATAGGCCTATGGGGAGGGAATGACAAGATCGTGAAAGCTACAAAATGGACACTATATAAAGCGGTTGGAAAATGGACTGATGAAAGGCATTTTTGTTGTTAGTTTTTTCGTGGGGGGGGGGGGCGGGGGGACCCATAGATCACAGTAATTAATGGATATGTTACAAAGGCCTGGGAGTTTCATCTCGAGAGTAGGACCGCCTGGCTCTAAATGGAAGCGATGTGACAGAAGCAGACGTTCTGCCAACTCCCTTGACTGGCCCAATTCACGCGACCACAAGACCAAATCTCGTCTGCTTCGTCGTCATGACGACACCCGCCGGACACCGCTCCTATAGTGCCTCCTGTGTCGGCGCGACACCTCGTGGCTGTTTACGGCACCGCAGGGACGCACTTCCGGAGATAGCGTCCCTATCCCAGATTCCCCTGGGGTACATTTATCGTGGCGGACATCGCCCTATTATCGCCCACAGTAATATGTACACTGTCCACCACTAGGATGCAGGGAAGTGTGAGGGCGTGGGACGGAAAGAGCTGACCACTGTAGGGATTCACCGACTCCCTCCTAGAAGGCCACACCCTCTCAGACATAGCCAGTGATTGGGGTATGAGGGGAAGCTAAACTAGGGCATAGCTTTTAGAGTCCATCTGCAAGTCTGGGGCTTGCTTGTTATGGATCACCATCTTCCTCTATTGTAGAATGTATACCAGCGTCAAAAACGCTGTACTGGTTAAGGCCTAGAATGTAGGGCCTTATCGTATTGGATACATGGAGTACAGGTGTGCAAGCTTTTCTTCTGTTCTTATATTGCCCCTCCCTATGGGAATGCCAAATTCATTTTTCGACCTGAATTATAATCAATCTGAATTTCAATGCTCCATCAAATATAGGTTTGAAATATAGGCCATTCGAGTGCTGCCCATACATAGGAAATGGGGCATTGAGGATCTGCAGGTCATACACCATATGTACATGCCTTTCCTAAAGCACATACCATTTGTACAATGCATGATCCCTCAGGCTCTGGCCCCCAATACCAAACTCAAATACTGCTCTTACACTTTATACCAAAGGGCACCATTTAGGCTCTGCCTTCCTCCAGCCCACCACTTGCCCTTGGTCCGTCCCACGACCCTCCACCAAAGGCCACTACTGCCGACAAGCCCCTCCATTGGGCCAGTACCCTTGGACGCCCCAAAGAATAAATATTTAATTTTGGCAGGCCTTTACAGGGGAATTCGTAGTCTGGTCTCACAGGATTCCCATGGACCAGCCTGAAAGCTCTCCATCCACTTGTGGCCTTAACTGGTAGGGGAGCCAGGTCCTGCATTATTATCTGCTTTTAAAGCCTTGCTCCCCTTTGAAGGCTAGTGGGTTGATCCCTTGAAATATGCTTGAAATTGAGACCATGGGGGTCTGGAATATTTCCTGAATCAGCCTCGGTTGCTATGGCTGCATGTGAATTAGTAAGTATACATATCGGACATTGTATATTTTACTGGGTGCCTCCACCAGGGTAACCTGCCCTCTTTGAGATATGCTGAAATATTGAAGGATTCGGATTTATTGCACGGAGAGTAAATTTTCTTAAGTCTTCTTTAATGATATTTAAGGGGAAGACCCCCCACTATCATTGCAGGATTTAAGAGATATACGTTTTAAGGTTTTGTTCATTATCTACAAAAGAAAGTGAGTATTTAAAAGACCAACAGAATATTGAATATCATGATCAGTTTCCATAATTTTCCATTACAAAGAAATACATCCATTCCTATAGTTACAACCCACGCCCCATCATGCTTTCCTACTAAGACATAGTAATTGTCATTGCCCACCCACATATTGATGCAAAAATAATAATATCATAAACATCCAAGACCTTCAAAGTACTAGTATATAACAGCATAGCTATTGTATATTCACCCTGCCTGTCCTGGTACATAACCCTAACGCCCCACCCCCACCCCCGGGTCCATACAGGTGATCAGGTGATGCTGATTGGAGGTGAGTAGTGGCGGGAATGTCACCAGGTCGCATTTTACGCTGGTCACCTTCAATTGCCTGTTCACCTCATTGATTCCCGCCGTGTGCCGACCACACAAGACATCCATATACAAGGTATAGACAAGATGCATGCTATGTGAAGATGCCCATCATTGATGGGAGGACATGTACTGCTGTATACATAGCTATATATTTGTCATTTAGATCTAATTCCTGCAGCAATTGCTGTTATAAAATCTGGTGCAAAACATAGATGCATGATTGAATCTCATAAACTGGGAAAAGAATTAAACAAGCATATTGAGGATAGGCTGTACCACATCTTTGCAATAAACAGGAGTGAAGTCACTGAGAAAGATACATAGAGTGACATTGAGAGAGAGGGAGAGAGAGAGAGAGAGAGAGAGAGAGAGAGAGAGAGAGAGAGAGAGAGAGAGAGAGAGAGACAGACAGACAGACAGACAGACAGACAGACAGACAGACAGACAGAGGGAGGGACAGAGAAAGACAGAGACAGAGACAGAGAGAGAGAGAGAGACAGAGGCAGAGACAGAGAGACAAAGAGAGAGACAGAGAGGGAGGTACAGAGAGAGACAGAGAGAGAGACAGAGAGAGAGAGACAGACAGAGAGAGGGACGGGGCACGCAGAGAGACAGAGGAGAGAGATATATATATATAGTGGTATAGAGCCTTTTGGGTATTCCCCTTTACTCTACTCCTTTGTTCATATAATGTTATTACTTTCATCATGCTGTGCCCAGAGGTCAGTGAGTAGACAGGGAGGGGCAGATTTATAAACTGGCATGACCTAATATGTCAGTCATATAAAACTCTGAAAAAGAATAATGTGTATACTTTGGCCACTATAGTGTCCATACTATCAAAACAACAAGGTACTTTGGACAGAGAACAAACGGCCTGGCATAGGCGGCTCAACTCATTTGCATACTCCAAATTAGGAAATGATGATCCTCTGAGCTGCTGCCATGATAGTTGTGAGCTCTTTATCATGGCTAACACGGACAATGCGTAGTAAAAGGCTGTGATGTGGTCTCACTGCTTGTCTGTCCTTGTGTCTCTGGCCCCACTGTGAGCTTGGAAACAGACTCTTAGCCTGGGCGCTTTGCCAAATGCTAATGTCAGGACCCAGTCTACGTTGGCTTCTGGCCGCCCTCAGGGAGTGGAGAAGACAAACCAGGTCTAAATCATTTGTAGGTTGTAAGCAGGCAGCCTCTCCTCTGTCTCTGAGCCAGCTAGTCACCCCAGTGACTGATGAGTTACGGGTGGGAGGGGCCTCGGCTATATGGATGGGGCCTGGAAAGGTTTTAAAACTTCCTGAATATGGAAAGCTACACGAATGTTAGAGTTTATGTGGCGTTGCACCTTTAAGGTCTGGATAACAACAGCAATGAACATCATAAAGCCGACAGAGAATATTAAAAGGGTTTATACCGGTTTATATAGAATCATATATTAAGGGAAGTCCATAAAGACCTCTACACTACAGTGGTGAAACTGAAGAAAGGTGGATGGCAAAATCCTAAGTGTTTGTGACTGAATAGCAAAACTATACCTGCATTCCTCTTCAGTTGTGAAAATTGCAGGCAGATCCCCCACAGAACGTTTGCCTTGAGGCAAGATATGCCGTGCATCATTCAAAACATGCACAGGTCTGAGCCCCAGGAAGTAGAGTGTGGGTGGAAGACGTGATTTTAGGGGGGAATAGGGAACTTGGGCACATGGCATGGAAATAGAGTATGGTTGAGGATAGCATTGAGGATAAAGTTGAGAAGAATAAGGGATGCCTGTGAGTGTAAATGATAGATAATAAGAATGGTTAGGTCGTATCAGGGTCGTGTGGGTTATGCTCCAATGTGAAGGGGATGAGAGAATAGAGACACAAAGAAGATGGCTTCAGGTTTTATACAAAAGCAAGAAGTATGGGAAGACAATGTATTAAACAAGAAAGGGGCCATTAGCTATGGGCCATACGGTTCATTCACAACACTATGGTTAAGCATCAATGGTAAATACCAAGCAGTGAGCAAAGAATAGAAAATATAGACAGCATAGAAAACAAAAAGGAAGTTAGGGAGTGAACACTCAGGGAGCTACATTCTTTGCAACCAGAGCCATCTGGTGACGATGTACCATACAAGACGCAGTATAGTGAGAATTCACCAGGTGAGGTGAACTTATACCTGCCCCCATACCCACCATGCCGACCTCCCATCACCCTCCACGTAAAAACACAGCCCACACCTTGCTGACTTAGGGTATGGAGGTAGGCTGGAGGTTGTTGGTGCTGCCCAAATGTTATGACAGGGGTCGGGTGGCCGCGTTTCATACAGCAAAATGCCGAGTTTCTGTGAAGTAGACGAGAACTCACAATGCATAGTCTGATGGGCAATGCCAGGCATGAAGAGGGAAATAAAGATTAGAAATTTGGGAGCCCTAAGGCAACCGTGATTAACTCTGGCTCATAAAACAAGGATCAATAAATTCTGATCAGCTAAGCTGGACAAAACAAAATCGAGTGGGCATTTTAGTGGATAACATTAAGGAACTTGCTTCAGTGCTAATTTCAGTGAAGAGACATGACACAACACGAAAACAAAATACTTCAATTGGGCAGAGGACAGGGCAACAGGCAACATACCAAAACATTTGGCTTAAAATGACAACCCATGTCTTTTGGGTTACAAAGCTGTAAAGTGTAGGTGAATTCCGACCTTTTATTACAACTTATAGCTCTTTTCCAAGCATTGCTGTGGTTATTGTTTGAGGGTGTTGTCAGCGACCATTGCCCTGAGATATGGCTTGGCATTTGGCCAGCAGACCATTAAAAAGAAACGCAAGGGGAGTGTACGCAACGACAAGGCTACAAAAGAAGTGTTGGACTGGTAGAATATGCCATTTGCTCATGCATAACATATTTGCCCGGTCATGGCATTGAATTATGAACAAAGCTCTGGTGGCCTATTGTTCTTTTATGGCATATCCCACAGGCACTAGTTGAAACCTTTATTTTCAATATCTAAGTACACCCACAATGCAGTGTCTATTGAGTGTATATATGGGCAATAGAACAGGGCTCTGTTGGAGTGGAATAAATCGATGAGGAAATCTGACAGCAGCATGTGTTAAGTGCATGGGTAAACTGTTTTTACTGGCAGTGTGGGGGGGGGGAGGTTTTACGAGTATTGAGACAAGATAGAATGTGAATTACCCAGACAGTGGGCTGGTCCTCTTGGGTAACGTTAGGGCCCGGGTGGGCCTCCTGCCTGTCCTGATGGTGATAGTTTGGGTACAGTGCTTGTGTGTGGGTCCTGTTTGCCCCCAGTGTTCAGTTTCATCTGGAAGAGTATATTCAGTATAATGTAAGGTCATCCCTGCGAATATTATGGGAGATCATCATGATAATATACTACACTAAACCTCCCTATTCTAGCATGCAGTTGTACAGGTTTACCTTTGCAGTCTCAAGAGGAAATCTATTATTTTATTTTTGGCAGCCCAGAATATTAGGATTCAGAGACGCACATGCAGAAGGATGAGAGGAAAGATAATTGGATGAAGTACCAATTTCATGTACTATAAACCAAGCATGTACTGGTCTTATACCTGACTTCTGCCTCCATACTGTTAAGGCCTATGTGGATACCTCCCGCGTTGTGCACGTGGCTGGGCGGGTCTGGTACCTGGATAGTTCTTGGTGTGGCCGTGACAATAGACCATGTGTGCTTCACATGGGGCATACAGCAGAACGGCACAGCCTCTCTAACTGCAGCCGGGGGGCAGCACCTGCTCCCATCCACCCTCACCCCACAAAATAACACACATCGATCCCCACTTTACCAATATAGCACCCCACAGCTCCCTCTCCTATACCTACCTGCCTCCAGGGCTTGGACAGTAGAACCTGGACATGTACCTCAAGGCAGAGCTGGGGTAGAAAAGATTGGAGATCACAGAGGAGCTACACAGAGGGCACAAGCAGTTTATACAAGGCATTTGGAAACTCGAACCAGAAAGTAGAAAGGCAAGCTAGACATTCAAGGGCATATAGTTATTCAAAGAAGGAAAGTAGCACAGATGTAAAGAAAGATCAAACAGGCCCAAGGAACGTTAACAGACAATTAGGACAATTAGGACATATCCTCTTGCAGTGCCTTTAGCAATGTTAACAAGATGGGGTTTTGCTGTAATGCCATGGTCTGAAGGGTAAGGCGAGAAACATCCAAGAACACATCTTACTAGACAAATAGAGACCGAGAAGCAGCCTAAGGAAGGCAGACAGATATACTGACAAGAAGCAAAGCGGGCTCCTGTCAGTGAGGAAGTACCTTGAACACTGGCTCTGTCATAGTCAGCCAGGCAGGGAAATAAAATAGGCCTCTTCCCATTGGGTTCCCCCCAGCCTCTGGCACTTGAAATTCAGACAGCACCATAGAGTTCAACAAGGCACAGTTGGATCATTCAGCAAATCCCCTCACTCTCACCTTCCTTTATGGGGCCCTCCACTGTAGTTAGCTCTTTCAGCACCTTCTCAGTCCCACTCTGCCAGTGTCAGGTATGGGAGGTGAGGAGAGCTCAGGGCTCCCACCTTACCCAGCCCAGACAAAGGATGCACACACCTAAAACCCTGCCCTGGAGAGGGTGCTGATCGGCCACAGTTCTCACCAGTCCCTCCTCCAGTCCCTGTTACAGGCCCTAAGGGGGATGGACTACACCTTATCCATCTCTAAAAGTCCTGGGAGCTCATCCTATTCTAAAGAAATGTTGCAGCATTCACCATGGGCATAGATATAGAAGAGATCAACAATACCTGCTTACCATCTCTCTCCATTCTTGCCAGTAATGGATGTACACTTCATATAGTATACGCTGTCCCTGCTACATTCTATGACTTAAACAGAATAGAATACTCAGCTAAAAACATACAGCTATGTCATTCCCTAAGGGCCCCTGTGTGAAAGATAAGAACATGTATTTCCTCCTATACTGCACACTTGGAACCTGAGCGTTCTGTAGTAGACCACACCCCTGCTTTGAGCACTCATATTAGGTAATAGGAAAACCCAAGGCCAGTGTTGTGTACAGGAAGCTGTATCTTGTACATGGTCATATTGATATCACATTCAGTAACTTACTGTAAGGTGCACGCAATTCGTAGACAATGGATCTTTATGAAGCTCATCAATTTCCATTGCTAACCTAAAGTAATTGGATAAGGGACATGGGTGATCATCCTGTAAACAAAATACAGTAAATGAACAGAGATAGTGGTACACAAGAAGTATGTTTCATTTAGAAGGAAGATGGGCATAAGACTGATACCTTTCATGTATGTACATGTATTTGTACCTGTAATCTAGAAGAAGGTATGCTCCCTTTTGCCACTGTAATGTTTGAAATGGCAATAGCATTTGTAGCATATAAACACTAATTAACTCTAAAGTTGAAATATGGGTGTTGCCAATGTCACCATGCATAGACCAAAATGTTGGTGTGTTTGAACTTTCTAGGCACAAATGGCTATTTGTGTATATACATATGATTCTACATCTACTGGCCTAAATTCCATTACCTCAAACCTTAGGGTGATGGTTTCCAAGGTATCAGAATCCTGTCAAGCATCCATCATACATTACGATCTTACCCTGATGACCTCTGAGCTAATTGTCACAGCCACAAACTGTGTAGGTGACATGTAGGTCAATGAACAATGAGACATCAGCATGGAATCCAGGCCAGTTCTGCATGTTTCCATGGTAACGGACACATTGACTGCTTGACCACTGACGAGGCAATAACCTTATATGTGGGTGATATATGATTGAAAAAAAGAAGAAATGTTAGGTGAAGGGGTACACTTTACCCAAATACCATATCATTTCCCTTCATTTCCATCAAAATGCACATAGTTTATGTCAACTGGGCCAATGATATAATGGTTTCAATTATACGATAACAAGTAATGTAACACTGGTTATAGATCTAATAAGACTTTTTAAGGCTGTTTTCTCTCTCCACATCCAACTTGACCACATTTAGTATTTCAATTATCTGACACAGTATTGTCATAAGGCAGCTTTGTTACAGAAATAATGCAATGACCAGCAAATTTCAAAGAGGATTCTTTTCATTACAATACCTGAATGTAATTTATAATCTCTGCAAAATAAACAGGTCTACAGGGTGACACCATACAGAAGCCAAACCAACCCCAGAAGCCTCCTCTGTGCATGTCCACCGTTAGAAAGTGACTAAGTAAAGTGCACCAAGATTAGGCTTATGACACCAGGTGAAGGCCTACCCCAGGTCCTTAACGCCACTCTCTGTAGGGGCTTAGGCCCAGCTTAGGCCTAGGAGGAGCACTCAATAGGCTCAAACTTCTCTAAAAGACCCTCCTCCAGTGGCCTCTCAGTATTCTGGTGACCACCATAGGACCATAGCAATTATCCTCTGTTTGGGGATAGGAACATAGAAGGAGAGGTCCATGTCGTGCTGTTTTGCTGTTATGGGGCGGCTCAAATTAATATTATAACCACTACCCTATGTTGAAAGCCATTTTAAATTCACGATATAGTTAATCTTAAATTGATCTTTGAATTGATGTTCAAAAGTTATCTTTTATGTGCTGGAGTGACACTGCGGAAACACAAACTTTGGCACTGTGTTTTCTAAAGGGGCCATGACATTCCTATTTCCTCCCTGGAGTATTAAGATTTCAACATCTGGCCATCTCCAAGTCGTTTTAGTTGAGGTTGCCGTCACTAGATGGAGTGTTGGAATGCCCAGCTGGTTCCGCTTGGTACTTGTGTCAGGCCTTTAGCAGCTCTTTGGGTACCAGCAGTAGATAGTGATCGGATCCCGGCTCAGGTCTAAAAGCCTCCACTAAAGCCCTGGTCTGCTAAAACCAGGCCCCACTCCCGGGCCCCACTCTCACACTAACAAGTGCTCCTCTACCACTTCCACTAGCCTCCACCTGTGTAAGCACTGATTTCTGAACTCTGTTCATACTGTCTACACTTTGTACCTCACATCTATTCTAACCACACTTAGTGCTTTTCACGAGGGGGACATCGTGTACTTTAGCCTTTTATGTAATGTTCAGCTTGACAAAACATGAAAAACTATTTTCACCACATCCCACTTATCATGACAGTGTTATTGCAGACTTTCCTTTTGCCAGGACTCATTTTTACGTACTCCATGGGCCTCTTATTTTATGTTGCTGTTAATGTCTTATTATGGAATAGTCCCCAGGCTAATCAACCACAATGCAAAAAGACAGGGAATGCAACAAATTATATTCAAGGCATTTGTCAGAAGCTTGTCCAACTATCATACAGTTTATTACAATGCGAGGTGGATTGCATAACAAGGAGAAAATCTAAGTAACAAAGCAAAGCCACCAATAAGGATTATATTGGTTATTGACTGTAAAGTATAAACTGTGCTCAAAGTCACAGATTAGTTATAAAAGAGATTGGTCATATCGATATGTGCACTTGACCTGTATACCATACACATGCTGCACTATCACCCTTTGGAAATCGATCCCATTTTCAGTTGTAGAAGCACATAATTAAGACACTGTTCTAATTTGCATACAATACTCCCCCAGGACTTGCCAACATCTCCGGGGTGTTCCAAACACATGACAGTCTCCTTCGTTAAAACTCACTAGAAGTCATTAATTGCAAGGTAATTATTAATTAATAGTTCCTTCCAGGGATCCTAAGATTTTTAATGACCTTTTCAAGTTTAATGAGTATTACTTGTGTCGTGCTGGAGGAGTGATAATGGGATTTTGATTAAAACTTGCTGAAGTGAGAATAATTAATGAGATACATCAGTCTAGCTAGTGAAGACAATATATTAAATCTCAGTCATTGTTCTGTAGACGCCAACGTGACCATTACACTCAAGCACAGTTCTTATTTACGTTAAGTAGTCAACATTGGAGTTAAGAAAAAAAAAGGTTTGCATTTACTGTACATTCTGATGTGTCTCACCTGATTTCTAACTGGCGCCTTTTGTCTTTTTGGGAGCAACCAATGTGTAGATGTGTACCATATTCTACCAATAGAATGCAGGTATCACACCTTATTAAAGTCACATTCTTTAAAGGGTATACCTGTATCAGTAGTGATTTATATGAGAAGGGAAGAAACAGTTTTGAGCCTGAGGGAGAAGTTGATAGTTTAATGCTCTTACTATGGAAAATCATATGTTTGAATGGGGCTTGGTTGATACCCTCGTTCGCTGCAGTCTGGTGTTGCTACTTGGGCTGAAAATTCTGGGGGTCTGGGGCTCTCTAGCACTGACTAGATAACGTCTGTTCTCTGTTCTATCCCCGGGGGGGGTACTCAAGGTCGGAAGTGGTACCCACTGTTCTATCCCGGGGTTCTATCACCTAAATGTGGAAACCCCCATAATAGCATATATCCACTCCAGGGTTCATGTCCATAGTCTATAGTCTGATCTTAATGTCTACAACCTAGGCCTATTTTAGACACCTTAGGAATTGGGACTAGCAGGCTAATGACTGAATTAAGTCTACCTTGTTATACCCCCCACCCCCATATAAACCCCCGGCACCCACCCACGATTCCAGGTAGAAGAGAAGACAGGGCACATCCATCTTTTAGCAGGAAGTACGCGAGAGACTCCGAGAATGGCATCAACCTGACTAGAACTCTGTCTCAGCAAGAATCAATCTAGTCTATATCTAAGCAACCTATTTCTAAATCAAACCAAACCAGTACTGAGCACCTGAAGTAGCGTCTATTTAAGGTAGAAGTCACCAATATGAGAGTACAGGATAATTTTCTTCTTGAGATTTTCCAGTTATGAGGAACGGTCCAGTTAATGGGACCACAAAAGTTTACAAATTCACCCAACGGTGTCCTGCATCAATTCGACAAGAAAATAGACGTGTAGCCCCCCCCCCCCAAATCAGTATGTTTATATCCAGCCAATCCACGCAAATACAAAGTCCCGCAAAGATAATGTGTGTTTAAATACACTGCATTGGTAGTGCAGGGGTGGGCAACCTGTCGTAATGTCGCAAAAATGTGCTACAGAGCCATGAGGGATAATCTGAGCTTTCTAAATCTGAAATAATTTTGTAAATATTCCAATTAGAACCAAAGTTATGATCTTTTCAACTTTGTTTATGGTCCAATGTCCCTTAGAATATATTGTTAGATGGGATTGAGTCTTGATCAGAATATATTGTCTTCCAAATCTTCTACTACATGCCAAAATCATTGAAATGGAATCTCAAAATATCCTTGAAGGAATTTCCCCCTAAGTCTTCAAAATATGGCAATTTAGAAGTAGAATCTGATAATTGACTTGAAGCATCTGCCCACAAATCCCCTCTGACATCCCAATAGAGAAAGGAAATGTGAAAAATTACTTTGTGCAAACTGTTTCTAAATCCTCTACATCATAACCATTTTAAAGATCAAATTGGAAAATTTTCTTTAATCTCAACATCTAAAAGAAAAATTTGAAAAAAATATTTTTTTTAAAGCGGATAAGAGCTTAGAGGGGGGAAGAATTGTTGCACTAATTTCCTTCTCCCTTATTTCCTAAAACGAATGTCCCAAGACCCTGTGTGAAATCCCCCAGAAAAAATGTGCCTCCCTAAATCCCCAAGGACAACAATTTAGAGTAGAAACCATGCAAACTCCTCATAATTTAAATTTTTCTCTGATCTGCCAGGGTCAATCTTGTGATTCATCTAGATCCAATGAACTATCTTTTTACCATTACATTTATATGTTGGTTGGTCTTAGAAAATTTAGCTAGAATACAAAGGTATCAGTCTTCCACAAAAAGTAGCATATTGCACCATTTGGCTTCTCGAAATTCTAAATTTTTCTGGGGGAGACCTCCAGACCTCCTTTCAATCCCTTCCTCCCCATAAAAAAAGAAAAATATATAAATAAATGTGATCAATTATATTTTGTTTAGGTGCCTGCATGGTGGATTGAACCTTCCTACAACAATTTGTAGATTTCCTCCAGCGCTTCGGTATATGCCCACCCCTGTTATTGATGATACCCTTTCATATAGCCATTACCAGATTACTGGTCTTTATGTTTTAAGAAGGCAGTAAGGTTGAAAGTATAATGTAGGGTTGGACGTATAATGTATAGGTTATAAAACGATGTTTGCATACCTTTAGTAACCTGGTTATTCATACCCATTTAATGTGCATTACAGTTCAATCACAATAGTCTTTTCCTAAGCTGATTTCATTGCATTACCTTCACATAGCGCTCAGACACATTATACCGATAAAAAGCTATACAGGGTAGATGTGTCCCCAAAAGCCCCCACCTCCGTCCATTTATATGACGCCAAGGACTTCAATAGGTGTAGCCCGTCCTATTGTCCATGGGAGCTATCATTACGCCGCGCAGTAATCACCGTTTTAGCAGACTATTATCCCCACAAAAAGGTTTACTCCGCGGTGCAAAGTAGTCCCCTGAGGCTAAACAAGCGTCCCTCGTGGGGTAGGGCAAAGGTGTATGTATGGGGGTGTTAAAAAAAGGTGTTTGACCCCATTCTGACTGCTTTTAGGAGTATACTAGGGAGGGAATAAAGGAAAACATGAAAGAAACCATTCGAAAGTCAATGCTTGTCCCGATGATTGCGTAGCATATTATTCTATAGATAGGAAACACCATGATCAGAATGCTCTTAAATTCTATCAGTCATTCAGTTCTTACGACACTGGGTATATAACAATTTACTTGATTTTTATTCATTTATGTATTTATCTATCGATTTTTTAAAAACTTTTTTTTTATTTCATTATTTATTTATTTTTGGAAGGGGGGGGGTGTTTGTATCAGATCGCACTAAAATCCCTTTCTGACGACTGTGGAACCACACATCTTTCTTTTCTTTTTTTTTTGGTTCGGGGCAGCTTCCTCACTATAAAGAGGGTAAATAGGTTAGTGTACTGAAAACCATTTTGCACCTTTAGCCCCAATCCCCCTCACACCCCTTCCCCACCCCTATCCCACCCACAGCAAACAGTGCCTAACCTGCAGCCTATTTACCTGTAGGGTAACAAAGGGTATCTTTAATTAGCTGCCTTACTGGCCACCTTTATTTGTAGGCGGGCTTTTAAACGATTAGTCCCCCAGATTGACCTGTCATAAGGTACAAGGCAGCCATGGTGGCGATAGCATCACTCCTTAGCGCAATGTTATCTTGACTGACAATCAGAAGGCAAAAGACAAATCCATGTTTTGAGGACCTATGTATATAGTGGCTCCACCCAAGCATGCCTAAAGCCACAGAAATAGATCCTAAATGTGCAGTTCGAACCGAGGACTGCACTTTGATTATGAATTAGGAACTGCACCCTTTTCAATTCGAGGTCGCTGCATTTTCTGATGACGCCATTTTCCCAATTCTAATCCCACCATCTCATTGACCGGCGATAGACTGATGTAACAGAAATGATGGGATGACTGCCATTTATTGACAATTTATTCTTTCGGCATTGGGAAGTTTGAATTTCACAACTGGGAGTAACCTTAAGACTGGACGTGATCACCTAATTTGCATTTCTCCCTCAATGTTTATCGTTCCCTGGCCCCCTGTGCATAAAACCTTAAGGTTTTATCTTCTGTCCTTTAGAGTGTTTATCCCAACATTAAAGAATGGCATTTTTACTCCACCCATTCTTATATCAATTGATCTCAATATTGGCCTGATACTGTGTATTGTTTTTAACCCCCCACTCTCTGCTAAATGATGACTAAGTTATCAAGTGGAGATTATTAAACCTACAAGATTGAAGGTCGTTGTGCTATTATTTACCTGCTAACCTCGTGAATACCTTTATATAGTGCAGTTGATCGATTATTCATGATTAACTTTTTAAGTCTGTTCCATTCTCCTGGTGGATGCGGGCTTAGGTCTACATGTACCACGGAGGGTAGTCCATACCCTGTAGTATCTGTGAATACACTTTGCATGGTGCAGACTTGATTTTCATTGATTCTTTTCTTGGCCCTATCCCCACTCAAAATAATTTTCGTACACTCTACATCTAAACATGTTTAAAGTCTAAACACATGGGATAGCTAGGTGTACCCTTGTCTATCTATTTAGGATTTAAACACCTTTAACCTAATTGCCTAAACACCTGTGCTAAACATGTTTAGGTTTTTAGCATTGAAACAGTGTGAAGTTTAGGTGTTTAGGATATCAACATGTGTACGTTTAGGTGTTTAGGTGTCCTCAAAAGCGGGACAAGAAAATTTGTTTAGCAATCTGTTTAAAGACCCTTAACACCGTTTTTACAGTGCAAGTACCACTAAGACTAGATTTCCTAGTCAATTATATTCACAATGCTCAAAGAATTTCTCAGCGCTTTCATTCTTTTTAATTTTAAATGAAGGTTTAGGAGTACCATCTGGCTATACCGGTAGGTCCAACCTTTTCAAATGGCCATCCACATGTTAGATTTTAGCAGTCTGTAATTTAAATAATAAAACTGTCCGAACTTGTTGGACGTCCCTAGTCTAAAACATACCCAGCCGTCACAGACAGCCGTGGGGCGGTCAACTTCAAAGGGACATACAGCTAGGTCTCTGATGGAGAATGATGCCTTCTCAATCTCCTACCACAGACAGGGAGATTACCTATATGTAGGGAGAGAGCTTTCAGATAATAGAGGTATATATACAGTATATTTCATATTATTGAGATTTTTTTATAGCCCACATAAATGCAGTAGGGTAAATTGACCTATTATTCCTCCTTATTGATAGGGACAAAGGAGAATTGTACGCTGTAATTCATAATTGCATATGGGCCATCAGGAACCGTTATTAACTTAATCCCAATGGTTGAACTCAAAGTATATAGGTTCAACTCACGGTGAAACTACCTCTCCCCCACCCGACCCAATAAACCACAGTTCAGGATAACACAGCTGTGTTGTGGCGTTTGTTTGCAGTTTCCAATCCCCATGTGTCACTCCCCCAACCTTGGCCATGACCACTTGGCACCCAGAAACAATACGACGCCCACCTCACCTCACCTCCACCACCATAACCCACCTGGAAGGCATTTCTCATGATGGTACGACTACACCCCCTTCAAGTCGTAGTGAGACCCCTCAGTTAAATACCATTACACCCTCCATCTAGTGGTTGCTTATAATTGCACTGGTATGACTGCCCTACTAAACCCTATGTAATTACTGCCTTAAGTCATAGTGTGTTACCTATGATCACCCACTCTGATACTGAGGGTTTCAAGTCGTACTGGTTGTGTCTAGTCGTACCATCTTGAGAAATGCCCTCCTGAACCTGATGTTTTAACTAACATCTTGACATTAAAGCTACACTTTGCCCCTATTACCTGTGTCTGGACAGTTTTTATATGATATATCCTTCCTCCTTTCTGACTGCATTATGATTATTATGGTTCCATGATCGATATTATATATATTTTTTTTTCCTGTAGGAGAACTACAAACTCAAGCAAAGCATCATAAAAGGAATGAAGAACATTCTTTTTAGGATGAATTTTCCTTCTTAACAAAGAAAGGAAAGAAATAACAAGAAAAAGAACAATATTTAGCTTGTGCTGTAGAAGTATAATTGCCAGAAACACTTCCAGAATAGTTAGTTCACTCTCGATTTTATCATAGTGAGTTCCTGATTCTATCATGGTGAGCTAGTAATCCATATAATGGTCATAAATCCTACTGGCAGTCACATTGCCTCTCCTCATCCTACTTCTCCCCATACGTAAGGGGATATATAGCAGTGCACATAGAGCTTTCAGGGGCAACATGTTTTCATAACTGTAAACTCAGACGTTAAGAGGGCCCCTCCAAGAGCAGAACACGTGCTGGGTTCCCATGGCTAAAGAGCACTTGAGCCCTCTACGAAATGCCTGCCTGAGCCCTACAAGGAGGTCTAGGTTAAGAGAGTAGCAGAAGGAAAGAGCTATGTTGGCATTTTCTAATGAGTCTTTGCTGCCATTTAGTCATGGAGCTGGGGAAAACATTCTGCCACAATGTTTGCTCCCCCAAGTGGAGTCCAGTAGCAGTGCATACTGTAAGAAATAACACCCTACATGCACACCTTTTGGTCTATACATTTGGGGTGTATTTGCACACGGCTTAGAACTGGTGTGATGTGCTATTTGAAGTCAATAGTACCATTGTATATACCAGAGCGTGTATTGGGGAGTGTTTTAAGTCAATGCTACCCTCTGTGGACCTAGTTGGATGTGCTGTTTGGTATGAATGCCCTATGTGAGGTTATTGGAGCACTCAAAATAAGTAAAAACTTATGACTGTACATGCATTAAACTGATGGAATATCAATTATAGAAGAACTACTGAAAATAACAGTAAATAGACAGCATGAATAAATATTCTTAATGGAATCTACATGTATTCGATTTCCTAGGTCATCTCAATACGCAGAATAGGAGTTGGCATTTTTTACTGTTTGTATTATGCAACTAAACTTCTTGGAATTAAGTGCATGAGGGCCATTGAACTGCAGGTCCCCCCGTGGGAAAACCCTTAAACCTGCGGGTATTGCCAAGGCACAAAAATATCCCTAGACACTAAAAAAAGGGGAAAATGTGGCTACTTCAAAATCTTTTAGAGTATGCTACATATATTATGTAAAAACTGCTATCTGCACATAATCGGCAGGTTTTCTATAAGGATTAATATGTTAGAATAGGAATTCTCATTTACAAACCAATGCACATACTTCTCATATTTCCTCTACCCCACAACCCTAAGCACACACAAGCAGATATATACACTCCAAAATGCCAATCATTTGGGGTCTGTTTGTGCATATTTGACCTGGAAATGGAGGTAACAAAACGGGTTGTGACTTGAGTTGTGGCCTATGCTATAACGTAGATAGACCAGGTAAGAGTGAAAAGTAACGTGAACATGGTGGAGATATGACCCCTTGATCCTACCTACTAAACCTTAAAGGGCGCCATGATGCCTCCAGGTTCATGTCCCATTATTGTCATGATGCACCAATGCAGCATTGGCATCCATTCACCAGTGCTCCATTGATGCATCATGCTGACACCTCATGGGTGAATCAGCCCCAGTGACTGCAAAACTGGCGAGTTACATGCCAATTCTGAATTAATGCATCATGTCATTAAATAGGTGAAATGCATTGATGTAATTTGTGGCCTTTAAAGGGTTAGGGATGCCATGCCTCAGCCCCCTATCAGCACCATATCACTGAAATGGTCTCTCCTACAGCTCTAATTCCCTGATAGTCCCGTCCATCAGATGCCTCCCTTGTGATAAGGCAACCTGTATTTTATGGTTCCACTTGGTACCAAGCTTGGAAGGCTGTTATTCTGGTCACCCCTTTTTATTTTATTTTTTTTTTTTAGTTTTTATGAGACATGTTTTAGCTGACTTTTCTTTTATTCTGTCCTTGACATGGACCTTTATTTAGAAATGCTGAATTAGCTTGTGTAATGGTATAGGCCTATGGCATTCACTTCAATGCATTTCATGATAGGCCCATACAGGTTGCTGTATTCATGCAGGTATTCAGTATGCATTTCAGTTTGGGTGCTGATATGGAGCAAGATATAGAGGATCAAGAAGGGAAGGTTTTATGGTGAATCTGCACTATATCGAGATGTTCTGATAATACTTGAATTTTCCCCCCACAAATTCTATGTAATTGATGAGACCTTAAAAGTTTTGTGTTCAGGTAATACCCAGCAAATTGTCGTGACTCCTCGTCAACCTGTGTGAAGTGGCTCACACATGTCGCTAGATGGAACACGACGTCGCTATAGCACAAGATCACCAGGAATAGCAATGGTGGTGATCACATGGCCTCACCTCAGATGGCGAGGATGGTGATCACTCAGACTCACCAGGGATGGCGACGTGGGTGATCACTCACCTCGCTAGACGAAACACGCACCTCGTCATAGCACATGTTCACCAGGGATGGCGAGGATCGTGATCACTCATCCTCACCAGGGATGGCGACATGAGTGATCACTCATCCTCACCAGGGATGGCGACATGAGTGATCACTCACTTTGCTAGATGAGACGCACACCACGTCATAATGCACATTCACCACGGATGGCAAGGATTGTGATCAGTCACCTTGCTGGATAAAACGCGTACCTTGTGATAGCACAGGTTCACCACAGATGGTGAGGATCTTGATCACCCACACTCACCAGGGATGGCGACACGAGTGATCACTCACCTCGCTAGATGAAACGCACACCATGCCATAGAGCATGTTCACCACGGTTGGTGAGGATCGTGATGACTCACACTCACCAGGGATGGCAAGGCGGTTGATCACTCACCTTGTTAGATGAAAAGCTCATGATCATCGACATTGGTAATTATGCAGCCTCACATCTGCCAGATCAAAGTATGTTTTGCCAGAGAAGGTATTGCCATATGTATCTTCCCTCTAACCACAGACAAGGTGTTCATGTTGATATTTCCCTATGTATTTTTCCTGTAACCAGAGAAAAGGTGTTTATGGATAGTTGCTTTCATTTTAGAGATACCTCTATCTAAATTCAATTGATATTCTCTCTATATAATCTTGTTTGATTCAACTCTGAAGTATTACATGGAAATCAGTGTGAAACAAAGCACATTTGATACGTATGGGACTTATACTTCATGCCCACACTTCCTAGATAGGCTACATGTTGAACAGTGGTGCTGTCTCAACAACTTTGGCAATGGTGGTGATAAGTTGCCACTGTGAGAGAGAGTGAGTGACGGATGATGCAATCCTCAGAGAGCATTGACTTGGAGTGACACAAATTCACGCATTGAGTGAGACAAAGGCTGGCAATGGTGGTGATAAGTTGCCATTCTGAGTGAGAGTGAGTGACAGATGATGCAATCCTTAGAGATCATTGACATGGAGTGACACAAGTTCACGCATTGAGTGAGACCAATGTTGGCAATGGTAGTGATAAGTCGCCATTTTGTGTGAGAGTTGATGCCAGTGGCACGGGAGTGGTACATAATCACACAGTGAGTCAGATCCATGTTGGCGATGCTTGTGATAAGCCGCCATTCTGAGTGAGAGTTGACAGGCAGTGGCACATACTCACGCAGTGAGTTAGATCCATATTGGCGATGGTGGTGATAAGTCACCATGCTTTGTGAGGGATGACAAGGGGTGGCACATACTCACGCAGTGAGTGAGATCATGTTGGTGACTGTTGTGATAAATTGTCATGCCATGTGAGACTGACACACAGTGGCGAAAGATGACGCAGTGAGTTATCACTCAGAAAGGAGTCACCATTGATGACCAATCATGGCGACAGATAACGACAATTTGCTGGGTAGGGTCGAAGTGCCAGAAAATCAGATTATTTCCCCCAAAAGACATATAAAAGGTTAGGATATGGCCAAAGGAAATTATGGAAGGTAACGTTACCTGGACACACCACTTTTTTAGGCCTAATTAAGACTAAATATACATTCCATGTTTTATTTCTAGTCATACGTGTGTCCGACTTGTGGTGAGTCTACCCCAGACATTTAGGACACCTGATAGTGAAAGGAACATACGTGTATAATCCTGGTATATTATATTCAGTTTGGGTGATACCTAGCCTTGTTCGTATTCAGCAGGTGAATACCCCTCACCCCCACGTACATTTATTAAACACCCGGGTGTATGTATTATCCCTGTACTAGCTATCTCAATGGATTGCCATATATATACTACATAAAGTACGAATACATCTTTGCCATTCTATGTTGGATCATTCAACTCAATTAGCACAATCAACCCCATTGTCAGTTTAAATTGAAACTCCATCAGATATACAGGGTCAGTGGTGTGATACGGACACCCTTCATTCTTTGCAGAAAGTTCTACTTCTTAAGCTGATTTTCCTCAAGGATTATGCTAATGTCCTGCAGAGATTTCTTCATTTACTATATTTTGCCGACCAGGTAGTGGCACCTATGCTACTGGAAATTACGGCAATTACCATCAGAAGGGCAGTTACCTAAATCTAACATCCATCTCCAGGGTCTGCAGTAAGGCAGGCATTTAGGAATAGAACCTGGATTATTCTTCTCACACAGCTTACCTACGAGTATTTATTTGGTTTCCTACTAGAAAGTAGAAAAAAGGATACCCCACTTAGACATTTCTCCTCCCCTTAAACACCCCCAGGAGTCACCCCAGTAGTGAGTACAGGTAAGAAACCAGAGATAACCACGCCAGGTATTCCCTATATATATGTTGTTTGTAAGACACTTGTCAGGGGAGACTGGCACCTAGACCCGAGCATGTCAGTTTTTATAACCACTGCCTAATCTTCTAATGAATACGGGGGTGTGTTTCAAAGCCTTCTTGGCAGTTCCCAGACGCTTCGGTTTAGGAATACACACAGGGGGAAAAAATTGGCAAGGTATGTGAGAAATTACAGCTGTGGAAAAGTGTTTGAAAGTCTGGTTTGATTCGTCTGGTCCCTTAGATGCAGATGCTGAAACTAGTTTTCAAACGAAAAGGCAGACGTGAAGGATAGCTAGGTTGTGTTCTTCACAATAAATTATTTAAGTAACTACTCAAAACAACATACATTATACTCCCATATTTATTCAGCTTTTACATTCAGTAAACCAATCTTATTCCTATATTAAGATTTGATTTACCGTAGTGGCCCGTATAAGCGCCCAGGTGCTCATTGATTTCAAACCTGCTGTACCCCCGGCGCATATACGGGACAGGCGCTTATTTGTATACTGTTTTTAGTGGTTAAGGTTAATTTCAATATCTTTGTATCCCCGGTGCTTATTCGAGACCGGCCCTTATTTGAGACCCCGGCGCTTAAACGGGCCATTACAGTAGGTAGGTCCTAGGATTATGTTGTGATCACCTATCTATTCACCTAGTATCTGCAAGCAGCAATTGCAGTATACTTCCTCTCCTCTAGAGAACCTCAATACATGCAATCAGGAGTTCAGAGCTATTGCTTCCTATTGAATATGCCATTTAAATAAAAAAAGAACCTAGGAAAATGAGGCTATACACACATGTGCTCAGCGTTAATCCCAGCATCATTTGGTGTGCCTATAAGCCTATATTATTCATGTATCATTGTGTGGGGCAGTGCATATTGGTTCTATCCTGAGTCAGTGTGCCGACCCTGATGAAACCACACAATTGACACATCAAGTGTCCATTTGCCACATAAAGCAGCTACCACTTGGTGGCATTCATGAAGGACCCTGCTGGAATAGGACATGATGGGTAATGCTAACAGAATAAATAGAGCTAAGGGGAAAGGTGAGATGGAGTGGAAGTGGTGCTGGGACAGGCAGTCAGGGAAATGGTGGATGTAGTAGGTGTGACTTTGAGAGAAAGTAGCAAGCAGAGGTGGGGAATCAGTGGGTGTAGAGGGAACTGCATGAATAGGGAGAGACAGAGACAGACAGAGACAGATAGACAGACATAGCTCATAGACAGAGGTAGAGAGACAGAGACAGACAGACCAATATAGAGAGCAAGACACAATGGAGGCAAGATCGGTAAGAGAAAAAGCTGGTAATAGATATCAGGAACTAGATATTGATAATGGAATATTAATAAAATGCTAGATATTGATAATGGAATATTAAGAAAATGCCTTGACGCAAATGCAAATCTTGGTTTGCTACCAGTATGAACAATGGGGTGTTTGTAGAAGAAGGAGGAAGTTACAGATAAGATAAGTCCTGGTGTTAGTACTGCTGAAGAGCTCCTGATCAGCTTCATTCAGTGGGCAAACAATGTTGAGAGCTGCTCAGACGAGGGCAGATTGTGACTGATAATGACTGATAGCAATGCACCACAGTCGGTTGGCAGATAATGCTAGCTCTGTTATCATCCTGCTTCTGTCCTATTACAAATTAACCCTTTAGGGCCCGCATGGTGCCTCTAGAATTATATACCTGCTGTCAGTAGGAGACAATTAATGCAGCGCTGGTGGAACATACTGACCATCACTGCATTGGTGTTTCAGGATGATCCTGTGTGTATCGACCCCACAGTGTCCTGATAGTACTTGTATTTCTCCCTCCAAGGCTGCATTTATATATATCATGAAGACCATAATATATCAATGCATCATGCAAGGCTTGAAGGCTTAAGTGGCAGCTGCCATGTGTATATATGATGTGTGTATACGATGCTACAGGGACCGACAAGTGCAGTCTTTTTTCTTCTCATAATTCATTTTTCCCGGGAGTATCTTTACGTTAGCAGGTGTTGGCCTACATGTCTTTTTACCTTGTTGTGACATATCTCCGTTTTACTCTTCTGCCACAGGATAGTGATATTCTCTCTAGGCTGATCTTCTAGCTGCAATACTTAGATGCATTTCTTAAAATATCCTTCTAGGTACAATTTCAAAAACTTATATAAATGTTATTGATTCAGACCAACCCGTTTCTATTCTTTATTGTCTCTTCATGGATTTCAGAGTAAGGAGCGAAGCAGCGCAGCTTAAGATACCACATCAGTCAAGTCTATTATTCTTAGATATCAGCTACATTTCATTTCATTTTCTAGACTTCAAATCATTCTTGTAACTTGTTTTGCTGTTTTATTATCAGTTTTAGTGCTGTTTGGCTTTTGGCTAGGGTGGGCCTGTCTGCACCTCACACCTGTGTCAAAGGAGGAGGGTATAGGTATCAGTTGTGAGTTGCTCAGGTAGGTGAGAGAGTAGCTTCACCTGAGCTGCTCCCCCACCCCACACCCTAATACATACACCCTCCCCACACTACACCTTCAATGGCATCTTAGTTATGTAAATAAACTGGCCCATCCAGAGGCTATGGACAGACATGCACACTGCCTCATGAGCCCCTCCTCTTTACTGAGCAGCTCCCTGAATGTAACCATTACCACTGAGCAGCTCACAGACAAGCCACATTCTGGTGTGACCTGAGCCAGCCATGTACACTGATACCTAAATTGATACCCTATAATATATACACCACAGGGGTGGTCAGGTTTAGGTGCAGGACCTAGGTATTTTGGTAGCTATCCTCAGTCAATGTATACATACATACTGTAGGGTCGTTCTCACATCCTCTGTCACTAGCCGCAGAAAGGTGTATAAATCAAATTGTATTAAGTGTGCTGACGACGTCTGCAGAACTGCCGACATGGGGTCCTACAGCTACATGACTTTATATTATCCTCTCTGCCTCCTGCCCCCTCCTGGGATGACAACTATACTACATACCAGCATGTATATATGTAAGCACCTGTCTAGTGTGCTACAGTTATATACAGGGACATATAGTCCAACCTGTGCAGAGTCTGCTTTGCTAATGTCATGACAATTGTCTAGATTGTTTGAAAGGGTACCTGTAGAGAGTGAACTGCATTGACAGTTATGTAACTCGAACCCGAAAGTCTATTCAGAACCAAAGGGACGGGATTAGGGTTAGGCCTCTATACATATGTGTACTGATGTTTTTTTTTTTTAAATAAGGGGGCGGGGAATTATACGGCATATAATAAGGAATGATGATTAGAAGATCTTAATGCAGAGTTATTCGTTGCCATCAGAAGATCTTTGTAGATTTGTAAGTCGATGTCTTTTAAATTAGAAAAAAAGTCTTTGAAAGTAGTATATAAAAGGGATTACCTTATCTGATTAAGGCGGACTAATTATGCCATCCACCAAAATGGAAACTCAATACATGTCTTACAAAGCTTTCCTTCACTTGGAAAATTCCAACTTTCCAAGTCCTATTAATGTCTAAATATGCCTTAAACATTCGTCTCATCTGTTTGACTAGATACTCCTAATAACTAATCTCAACTTTTTCCCTTTTATGGGAAATCTAAAATTAGAAAACTACCACACATGACTACGAGTGAGGGGAAGTTTGGTTGTTTTGCCTTTCCTTTTTGGTTCACTAATTACACGGGTAGTGAGCTTGGACACACCTCAGTGACTTTACAGAAGCCAGAAGTCATTGCCAATGCATTTAAAGCGGATCACTATCTGCTAGATGGCAGACTGGGGGCTCAAAGCAGAAACCATGACAGGGGCTTGGCATTCAGAATCTCAATAAAGGTATTTGTGAGGACGGTATGGTTGTGGCGAAGGTAAAATGGACATTTAGTGCACTAATCTCTATCTCCACTAGACAATTACAATTAGGCTGTGTCTATGGGGTACAACAATTATGGGTTTAGCCTTCACGCCATGCCAGTTTCAGTATTCAATCCTACACCTAAATACTTAATGGTTAAAATAGACATTAACCACCCCTCTCTCTATATGTGCCAGCTCTAAGTGACCACTTCCATTGTTGGTCAAATGGCAATGTGGGTACCACTGATTTCTAGCTGATAGTAGGACTATACTTACTAATTAGTTGAAAGTGGCTTCCAGCAGTACATGCTAAAAATAATGTTAAAGAAATTCAAAAAAGGGTCAAATCGCACACTTTGTTAGTGTCATGGAAATAAAAGGAACTGGCGAAAGTCTGACTCAGCTGGGGTGACACCCAGAATATGACTCTGTTGAACTCTTCAGTAAGACTTAATCAGACTCCTACTCAGAGGGCCAGTCTCAGATGTTAATTAAGAGCTTTAGTGAGATCCAGGGTTTTAATCAAGGGGCCATGTATGGCCTTTACTGCAGCAGGAATTGTGCTGGGGGAGGATTGCAAATGGCACACGTAGATAGGGAAATCCCCCCACTTTTACATCTCTACCACATTTGAATAGAAGTCTGAACACATCTTGGGGCTTTGCTCATCTAATAAACAATACCCAGCGCCCATTTGGGAAACTAGACTTAATGGAGTCTCTAGATGGAAGTGTGACTGGCTTTTGCTTAAAAGCAAAGGGCCCTCAGGAGCTGCAGGCTATCAGGAGTGACCAGAACGTAAATTAGCAAAAGTAAGTCTCAGACTTTGGTCAACTCTACTTTTCACTCTGACTTGGTTGAAGTGGTGAGGAGCTCACTCTCTCCCCCTTTGAATCCATGAAAAGGTGAGAGGTGAGAAAATGGCTGTGTCAATCTGCTCACGTGAACGGTGGTCACGGAGCCACTCACCCAATATTCGCCTGAGCTGCTCCCCGACCTAAGTGCTGCTCAAAGCATGTTTAATCAGTGCTAAGAGCGGCCCAGGAGGAGCAGATACCTAAATCTTTTACTTCCCCGTTACACTATTGATACACATCAGTTAGGTACAAGCTGGACAAGTTTCTGAACAGAATAGAACCAGCAGGGCAGTGCAATAGTTCTAAGCAGGTTAAATGTGACTTCCCAATGGAGTTTCACCCTTTGGGGTCAGATTTAGGAAATTTACTTTTGTCAGCGTTCTACTCAGCCTCGTTCCCACAATACAGACAAGATGGCGTCTCATCTGGCTAATGGCGGCTGGCCTGGTGTTTGACCGGATGGTCGGCTGTTGGCGTCTATTGACAGCTCTCAGAGCAAAGAAAGAGGACAGCGTGGGAATAAAGTAGGCAGAAACTTTACTGATCACTCTGACTGGTTTCCCTCCATGTTTGAGGTCCCCTTCTGACAAGTAGAGGCTTACCTGCAGCAAGGGACTGATTACTAAAGGGGTCCAGTCCCTAAATGTGTTTACCGATGATCATTACAGTATTAAAGGTAGCTTTAGGTATACATGTGGGAATCATTACAGGTGTTCTGATAAGCAGATTACTTTGGTCCAGCCTCACTTCATCTTTCTAATTGGCGGTAGTAGATAGGCACTAATTATGTCTTCTTCATACCACTTTCTGATATGTTTAGAGAACCTTTGATCTGAGATCAGAATAATGATTAGGAAAATGGATGACTTTAGTTGTTTCTTGTTCTTTGATATAGTTATTCCTTTCTGAAATATATTCAAATCCCCCAAAAGCAGCAACACCTGTTGTTGATACCTGTCATAATGATATAATAAATATTATAATGATAGAAGGATCCTTTTATCTCTCTTTAATGGGCGCTATAGTGCATCAATGCTTTTCCATTTTATCACGATGACGCTATCATCCAGGCGTTAGCATGATGCATGAATGCATCACTGGTTAGTAGATTCACCAGGGCTGCATTTCTACATCCACTCATATCCACAAAAAAAACACAACGTATTGATTATGTATGAAGCCCAATACATGCACTAGTAATGGCAACAGAATCATGTTAACATTACCATAAGTCTGTTCACTCAGCATCATAGAGGCAATAAAACATAGTATAGGCACATCAGAGTGATGTGTACACCAGAGTTATCTAGCTGTATGAGCACAGATTCCCTCTGGATTAATTGCCTCCGATTAGTCATATGCTGTAGCCATAATTGATTTAGCACCATAATATTAGGACCCTCCCATATGTATAGCCGCTTAACAAGGGCCCCTTGCAGAATGATATATGTCCTACACCAACGTATTTAGCCTCTTTAGAGGAGGGTGGTTGGGTAATTGTTTGTGCTCGTTTGTCACAGTGAAGTCATGGAGTTGGGGGGGGGGTGAGGGTGAAGTGCTTTGCCTGTAGTTTAGTGGGAGCAAGGTTAGCATACAACTCCAGTGGCTATAAAATTACTCTCCCCATCATCCTCTCCTGTCTTTCTAACATGAAAACCAATGGGCTTTGGGTCTGTACCACCCCCTTATACCCTCATCTGTCAGGAAGGAAGAGGAATGGCGGGCATGGATGGACTATAGTGTTCTGGTGCTTATCATCCATCACTTTTACAGTCTTCTAAGGGTAACATTGTACATACCTATACTGCTTTAAATGTCAGGTCAGTGGGGATCAAAATATACTGTTAAGATCAAATGTTATGTATAAAGCACTATCCCTATAAATCTTAATTAGCCTGTCCTTATGGGTATATTTACTTCTGGTTGCTATTTATATTAATGATTTAAATTAGGAAGATATAGCGAAAGGCCGACCAGAGAATCGCTGGAGCTGGTTAGAAAGTGACATTGCAGACATGAATAACATGACTCCTATAATTCTGAGTAAAAGTTAGATCCTATACTTTGGAAACTGTTGCCAAAAAAAGATATAAATTAGTGACCAAAGGTTTGACCTTATATAAACTGGAGGATATCTGGCATCACGCCTGGAGAGGTTGGACTCCACTAGTAGTAGCATGGGCACGTCCCTCTCGGTCTCCCCTCATGACAGAAGGGTCATATGTATAATGATACCCTTAATCCGGGCTAGGACTCACCTATACCGTTACAAACACCAACAGTGTATTCTAATGTAAAAGTGGTGGGACATACAGGTACCCATATCATAGCCTTCCTCTATTTCCATCTCCTTTCAGTTTGCCTTTATCTTTTTTTCCCACATAGGGCCCCCTTTAGTTAACTTCCTATTGTCTTTTTCTTTTGTTAATGAGTTATGGTGTATATATCCCTTAGGCCTTGCCTCTAGCAGTAAATTTGAATTAGCAGACAATTAGAGCCAAATGAGGTCATTGCGCTCCCGGTGATACATTGTGTAGTTCCAGGCATCACTATGGTGAGGTGTTCATATGAATTCATCTTATAGGGCTGCATGATGCTTCCAGCTGCAATCATCATGATGCACCAATGCAGTGCTGGTGTGTATCGATGCATCATGCCAACCAGACTCTATCAAACCCATAAGGTCAACATGGTGCCGAAATGCAGCCCCGGTGACCTACTCACCAGGGCTGCATTTATGCATCATGGTGACCAATGGGCAGCATGACGCATTAAAACACTATGCTGTGCTTTAAGAGGTATAAGCCATGCCCTAGACTGGCGGCAGTCCCTGAGCTCTCCTCCCAACGCCACTATACCCCCCATGCTGTGCTCAGGTTCACTAGAGGTCTTCTTAATTTTTCTGTTTAAAACTTTAATTCATTTAAATTTTTATTTCAATTCTCTTGTATTAAAACTGAGAGACTTGAGGAGGTCTAACCATGCCCCAGATTTTCATGACTACATCATCCCACTAGCCAACCCCTGTTGTCAATGTCAGCTGTCAACTGGACCCTCAGGAACCCTTGAAGGACCTTTGATATATTATATGTATATCTGATATATCACCGCAAGAGTACTCGTTGTCACTAGTCCGCATTAGGACGTTCACAGGAGTGCTAGTCGTGTGTGGGCCACTCCTCCTTATGCAGTCCTATGCATAAAACATATCATTGCCGCAAGAAATTCATTGAGTGACCTCTTAGCCGTCTGATAGCAATATTTAGCACTGACCTGCTGACCTGTATGACCTGAGGGGTCGGTCTGGAGGTCAGAGTGAAGGGGGTGGAGGTATGGCTGGGTGTCATCACTGTGTATAAAACAATGTCACACGAGGTAAGGCTTAACGCTGTTAATCCTGTCTGTGCTCTATGGGGCATTAAGGGTGTTATTTCTGTTTGTTATCGTGATGCATGGATACAGCTCTGGATCCATGGTCGACACAACTGCATTCAAGCATCACACAGGCCCTTTGGAATTGATAATGTAGGAAACAGTTGACATGATGCATTAATGCATCCCTGGTGAGTAGACTAACCATGACTCCATTCATGCATCATACCAAAAGAAGGTCACGATGCATCAATGTCTATGTAGCACTTAAATGTCTAATCTATAGAGATACATACCTCAGTGACAGCTAGTTAAATAGTCTATAGTCACTGATTTGTCACAGCCTGCTGCTATTTATGATGTAGTAAACTCTCACTATGTTGTCATGTGCCTGTTTTATCATGGGCTATATAGGCTGCCTGCACTTTGGTCACAACAATCACTGCTTATAATCATTGTTATAAGTATCCTGCTGCTCAATGGCATGTCTCCTTTTCATAATTATATTATATGGGACGAACTCTGGACTTGGCAGAAAAGGTTCATTGATCAGTAAAGCTTACACAGGAATCACTGAAACAAGTTTGCACATAGAGCCGCTAGCGTATACGCTCCTCAGCACATTTTAATTCCTTTTGATATTTTATTTTTCAGCCTCCTGTATTCTATATCCAATTCAGGGGTAGACAATAGTATCGTAAAAACCTGTGTAGACCATTTCAAATGTCAACTGAAGTCAGGGTGCGACTTATACAAAGTGTTTTACATAGGCTATAGCAGGAAATGGGGATATTGTCAAGGCCTCATATGTGGCTTGTAGCATTCTCCCAAGGTAAGGGTGTGGCTTATATCTGGATGTAGCTTATACGTGGGGTTTCATGGTAGTATTTACACTCTTAGTACTTGTCTTTCCTAAAGTTCTAGACCAGCAGTGCCAGGCCACTTGCCCCATTTAGTCCCACAACCATTTCTTTTCCACTTCACATGTCTTGTCCTAAAGACCTTTTTGCCATTCATTCAGTAAACAGGCAAATGAAGCTTAGGGGGCATCCATTAATTATGTACGCATCTAGGGGGGTGGGGGGGTAAGGCCAAATGCATACAGATGCATACAGGGTGGGGGAGGGGGGTCAGAGGCTATGAGTATGTACGCATAGGGCCTAATGAAATAGGAGAAATTGAGGCATTTTTGGGGGGGGGTAGAGGGAGGTTGATGGTAGGTCTCTTGGTACAAAATATGGTGACTGTAGGAGAAAAACCATTCAAGTATCCAGGCTACAAAAATAAGGGGAATACTTAAAAAGTATGCATACCATTTTACATTTACCAGAGGGTAAAGGAAATTTTCCTGCACACAGGAAAGGGGGGGGGGGCTCCATGTTGCTTGAGTATGTACGCATAGGGGGAGGGGGTAGGCCAAATGCGTACAGGGTGCAACATGGGGGGTGGGGGGGTCAATTTTCTGCAAATTTGTGCGTACATAATTAATGGAAGCCCCCTTACTTCTATTTGAGTGTCTTCTCATGGCTTTCCTAGGGACATCTCCACAGTGGGTCGGCACGACCTCCAACCAAACACTTTACCTATTTAAAGACCGTGCTGGCCGGTGAGAAACCAGATGAAAGGAGGAGTGAGAGAAGGGGGCACCCTCACTCACACAAAAAGACTCCTTTTCAGAAAAAAATGGACAAGAAGAAATGCCATGGCGCCTGAGGGTATTGGTCACTGTCTGGCTAGTAGCTAGTTCATGGCTCCTGTCTCAGGGGTGGCCATAACTGACCAGCCAGTGTAGACATACCATTTACATACAATGAAAACTACTGAAATGCTTTGGAAGTACTTCATATATCTCAACCTCACTCTAGCCATACACTCTATTACCAGGCTCGGCATTTTGGGCTGAGGACGGGGGGGGGGGGTAGATGTTACTGCCATTTTTCTCTGTAAGTATACATGCCTCTGTGAGCAAAAATGTAGGTTTTGTCAGGTATATAGAGAATAGAGGTTTTAGTGTGAGTGTATAGAGGCAGTAGTATGTGGTGCTGTGCTTAAGCTACTGTTGTGTTTGGCAGTTGGGGCATAGATGTGAGATTAAACACTTCCATAGGCTTTTTATTGAATAAACACTTCTCTCACACTCCTTAAACAAATCCCCTATGTCCCCCATTCTACACACAGAAGAGTCCACATGAAGCAACAGGTAGATTTGGAAGTGGCTATTTTTCTCCAAATATTCGGGACAAACATAGCCAGCCATTAAAGTAGCCTCATGCTTTTACGACATACATAGCATACATCCTAGATATAGATATAAGATGTTGGATTCCGATTCTATCTTATTTGGCGTCAATATTCAGTCTCATCCCATATGTCTATGAAGAAATAATTGCCAGCCTCATAATTTGGCGCCAGCACCTCGACCAAAATTCAATCTGCCTTGGTTAAGGAAATAAAGGCAGGCAGCCATCTGTGGACAGTCCTCCCTTTCTTTTCCCACACTCAGACTTCTTTCTCTCACCACACTTTTCATTTTTAATGAGCTCGGATTAGGGTCCAGAAAATTGAGTTTGATTGGCTAATTGAAAAGTTCTTGCCACGCTCAGCAGGAACAGGCACAGAGCGCATGCGCCAGCGTCCCAGAGGGTGGCCATTTTGTGAGAGGAATGTAGGGACATCCGTAATGGCTGATGGTCGATCCCCAGTAAATTCTACTGGGCATTCATTGTATTTCTCTGTCTCTTTCCTGACCTGCCTTCAAATCAATGTTGCATCCCTACCTTTCCAAATTTCTGCTGATATCCTGGGCCCATACAGTGCTTCCTATAGCAAAGCTAGTAGAAACCTGCACACCTGATTTACCCTTCTTCCTCTCTCCAACCCCTTGTTACCTTTCGGCGTCTCATTGCCTTCTGTTACTCCCTGTCCCTGTCCTTCAGTCCGCCCTTCCAATTGCTCCCAGTCCCTATCCCATCTACCTGACCCTCCATTCCAATTCCTGATTCACGAGCGTCCCTATGGTCTCCCAAATTCTAGTCAGTATGTACGAGCATGTTTGGATCGGCAAGGCCCTTCCCCTTTCCCCCTACGATTGGCAATTACTTAGGATGCCCCTGGCCATTAACACGTGCATTGGGGCTGAACACAGAAAGGCCACCTTGATTAGCTCTGACAGCCCCGTTCTGGATACGGCCAGAGGAACCGGAAACTGCATTTCCGCCATCTTGTGTCTGCTGCGTTCCGTTGGTAGCTTCGTCAGGTCACTATGCTGATTGCCAGTGCTCCACAGGACCAGTCTATTCCATATATGCATATGATTTTCAGGGTGGTATACATAGCCCTACCCTCCTTCACCATGTATAGAGCTGCGTGAGCAAGGCTTTTGCTTCTGCCTGCATGCGAGAAGAAATAATACCACTGGAACCACGATTCTAAGACAGACAATGGATAATGGGGATTATCCTGCTAACCTTTAGAAGAACAGAAAAGATGTAAAGATGTCACATTATTCAATCAAACAATCATTATATATTGTGTTAAGGGCAATTTAAGTATACATAATTCCTCTGGTATTCTAATGTTTTACATTACAATGTACACGAGTATAATGTCTTCGGTACGATACTACATGTACCAGCATAGACATAACTCCCATATATACTCATATACAACCACTGCCCTATCTCAGATCTATACCCCTATACATTGTATAGCCCACTCGCCACCCTCAGGAAGGACCCCTAGGAGTTGGCAGAGGTACAGTTAAGGTCTATACAGGTACCCGTACCCTCAGTACCCTCAGCTGCCATTATTACTGACATTCATGTAAGATGCACTTCATGTTAAGCCTGGCAGTTAGGACACTATACTAATAAAAATACAGATTCTGTACACCATAGTATTGGATCTGTGACTATAGTAGCTATCAATCATGGTCTATGTCTTTTTTTTTTCTGGCAGGGTTTGATATAAGATACATCATTGGTGTCATAAAGTGTATGCAGTGGATGGTTATCAATCACTTAATACAGTCAGGAAATTTAGATGTTTTTTCGAATAGTATATATATAGACCTTTCACAGTGAAGGGAACTAGCCCTGTATCAGCAGGCAACCTCCTTACAAACCTTCTTCTCTGCGAACTAGTTTCCTGATACTCTTACTTGTAAGCACATAGTACGATGTATTGAACTACGGTAAACATAAGGGTTCACAGGATAAGGACCCTAGGTTCAGTGACAAAGAAAATGTCAGATGCATGTGAACTAGGATCACTGATGTGCCACTAATGTCTCATTTTGCCTACAGTAATGATACATGCTTCAGCCCAATCATTTTCATTTACTTGTTCCCCTTCCCATCTTCTGCCTGTATGTTGAATAGACCTTTCAACCTCAGTCATTTTGCAAATTCGCTGAACATTCCTGTTACCTCTACTACCCCTTTTTCTGGTACATATTTCAAATATTTCTTTCTTTTTTTCTTATTCATTTTCTTAACCTCGAAAGCGTCCCCCAGTTCCTTCCTGATCTATCCCCACCTTCCTACTCTTGCCCTCCCCGTGAACACGGCAGTACTGACCTTGCCCACTTCCGGGGGACCCAGAAATAACTATTGGAATGCACTCGAGCTGCTCGCCGGCGGTGAAATCTTTATTGGAGCGATGAAAACCTGACCGAGCGTATTGGTAGCCGCTCCCAGGCCGCATCAAAGGGCTGCAAACTGCGGCCGTGTGGGTAGGTGGGCGGTAGGTGGTGGGTGGGTTGGGTCCGGGGGGGGGGGCTGAGGAGCTCTTTCAAAGCCCAGTCGGCGCCTTTGACGATCATCATTAGCCCTATGTGGGATCAGAGCAACTCAGTCCCCCTCCACCCTCCAACACACACACATGCACACGCCTCTTTCCCAGCCTTAACCCCTTCTGAAGTCTAAGGACAAGGCTACTGCGGACCACCTTGACTAAAATCTTTGCATTTGAAATCACCTGCAACAATGCACTTGTCATTTGCATATGCAATGCCTGGTCAAAGAAGTAATGCCTTGTGTCAACCTTTGTTAAAGCCTTCTGTAGAGAAGCACCATGTCATTTATCTCAGTCTCAGGCCTGCTTTGACCTGACTTATCTTGGTGTTAGAAGTCTTCCTTCAAGCATGCATTGCTTAAAGTCACCTGTGTCCTCGCATGACTCTGTCCCAAATCTACATACCTTTATGCAATACCCTCATTATGATATGCATACAGTCATATGGTGGGTGCTCTAAAATATTACATTCTCAATACTATCTCTTGCCATGCCATGCATATGATCAGCACATGCATACACATGAAACATAAAGGAGGCTGATTTCCATATTGCTGTTGTGGGGAGGGGAGCAGGCAGCAACATGTCACATGGGGATAGCCTGGTGCCAATGCCTTTTGGCAGCAATGGAGAGGAGCAGCTCATGGGGGTTGATCGCCGAGCAGCATACTTGGTGCCTGACCTGCTCACATGAAAGGAGCTGCTCATTTGGTGTCATCATGGGGCATCTCTGTGGTGTGAGGTGGTCAGCATGAGCTGCTCAGGCTGTGCGAGGGCAGGAGGCATTTACATGTGTACATGCTTGTAACTATCATGGGGGTTGTAAATATACAAGGCTTCATTGCATCAGATACACTACTGTGTATCCTGTCACTGTGCATATTATCCTCTCGATTATTGCATTTGATATATACTTTATGGGGACACTTAAAACGCATGAATAAAACTGCTTCTTTCGCATCAATTAAGTTCAGTGTTGCAACAAACACTCACAAACTATCATAATACAATTGTCTAAGGCTTTTATGATAATTTACCACACATTGTGAAGTTTCAAACCAAAGCATACACCGGAACCCATCCCTCTAGGCTTCTTTTGAATATGACTCTCATGAAATTCTCGCCAAATACCTTAAAACAGGTCAGAGCCAGATACATTTACACGATCTTTACCTTTAGTAAAATTACTAAAATAGTATAAAGCCAGAGACAGACTACAATGTATAAGACATTTGGTACACTGACCCCCTCCCCCTATCTGCTACCATCCTTATCTGGCTGGATAGTTACAGGGTGGCTCTAACCATTTAAGGGCCCTATCCTATATAAGTACTGTATGCTCACTAGTATCCTCTGACAATAATGCATGACTTGAGCCTGGTAAGTCTTGTAATCCCACATGCCAACTCCTTTGTATCAGTATCAGCACTGTGCATGGATGCAGCTCTGGTTTAGTAGTATCACCAAGGATGCTTACATAGATAGAACTAAACGACCGTGGTGTACGAGGTGGTCGATCCACCACGAGGGAGGCAACTCCCGAGGGGTGGATAGGCCACCGAGGATACCAGGGGAGTTTAGTTCTATATTTATTTTATGTTTTTAGAGGTTTAAATAAGGAAAAATTATCAAAATCCAGTACCGTAGTTCCCCGTACAAGCACCGGTCCGCCATTTTGAATGTTTACATGCACCCAGAACGAGGCTGCAATAGTGGATCAGCCGCTGTGGTGGATCGAGACACGTTACGCCACTGGGGGTGTGGCGATCGGCTCCGCAATGCTATCTCTATGGGAAGAAGTTATTCACATAAAATAAATGCACCATTACAACGCAAAGGATACACCGCTGTAATGGGCCATGCTGCACTTGAAGGGCTAAATTCCCTAGCATGTCTTTGGCTCAGTGCAGCTCTCTCCAGGCTCTGTGACCTCTGTGACCCCTAGCATGACAGCACTCGTTTACCCCAGGCAGCCATGAGGGGACGCACACTGGGTGAGGAGAGCCTACTCACTCTGTAACTGTCATGACAAGACGTCACCACTATTCTGTGTTGTTATCTAGGAGATGGGGGCTGACTTTGACGTATTTTTGACGTACGAGTATGTGACAGGGATATGACATATTAGCATGTTGAACTTAGGTATGTCCCTTTATGTCATGGCTGATACGAACGTCACTATAGATTAGTACTAGAACCGCCGTATTTAATGGGGGGCATTGAATACAATGTGGCTGTATTCAATGGGTGTCCGCCATCTTGGATTTTGAACAGATCTGAGCAGTTTTTCTTTATTTAAAAGCAAAATAACCCCCTAGGCCATGACATAAATGCAAATGTCCACTCCAGTGAATAATTTTGCATCGCATTCACCTTGATGAGGCCTGTCCGCATTCAACTCTGCCTATAAGGCATCGTTGAATACGGACAGCCTCACCTCGGTGAATACGATGCAAAATTATTCACTTGTCGTGGACATTTGCTTATAAGTTATATACACTAGATATGAATACTACATAGAAATGCCAGGTTTCTACATGTATATTTTTGTATGACCTTGAGGCTTCAGTAGAAATGATACCTAGATTGCATTCTCAACATTGTTTACAGAGATAACCCTTCCATTATTATATGTGTGGAGAAAGTTATAGATCTAACAGTGAAAATCAAACGCAATTACTTATCATGCTTTTCCCACCCTTGGCATTCCATGGGAGCTGGGGCGTAGGTTAAAACTCAACTTGCTCAGGTGTGGAATCTTACATGTGGCCTGATGGTAAAATACACATCCAATGTCCACACTGCCAAGTCACTGAGTACATGTCAAGTTGTCATCATATCTAAAAAGGAACGTCCATCTTCCAGTCTCCTGCATCCCTGGATGCCGAGTATCATAATTTATCTTGAATGTGTATTAATATTCTTCTTCCTTGTAACCTATATTACTTGTAATGGCCATATACCCCATTAATTACCCATAGAATGGTCACACAGTATGTTTTAATACACATCAATGCAGGGTCGTCATGGGGAATGAATGCAGCCTTATATGGATTGTATTTCACCAGGACTGCATTCTTGCATCTTGTTGGCTATTTGTATGTATATGGTCAGCATGATGCAATTTCGAGCAGAGACTCACCAGAGATGCACTCGAGAAATGGCATGAGCACACTGTTTAATGCATCACAAGCTCCTTAAAGTGTTAATTCATGCTATATATAAAAAGTAAAACTATGCACACAGCCCCAGGGCATACCTGTACCTGCTACCATCAAACCACATGGATATTCCTCCATCCCTGACATGAGCCCTTGTCACGGCAGTGGCAGGAGACACCCTTTGCCCATTAAGATGCTATCTGACAGAGGGCAAGCATATACCCGAAATACCACGAGCAATGTTACCAGAATTACTGCATATCCCTGTCCACTGATAATGATTAGTATTGATAAAGGGACACACATCCATCGCCTGGCAATAGGTAGGAAATTAAAACCTCGTAAAAAGTATCGACCATCGATGGCCACTAAAAAAAAAGAAGACGTTGTTTCAAGTGAATATGGTTCCTAGATGAGTCTTTTTGGATAACTTTGGAGACCAATGTCCTATGACGCACCTTGTACATGTCTTGTAGTAGAAGTTGGCATAACGACTGGTGGGATGGCATGACGACGGCCGCCTGTTGCCCTGACTCTCGGCCTTACCTGGCCCTATGCCCGCCTCTCTCCTGCCCCTTTCCCTTCCTCCAGCACCCACCCTCTCCCCATCCCCTGCACCATGGCGCACTGTCACATGGTGCCCATTGAGCCCCACATTCCCGTACCGCCCCCTGGTGGCCACACGCCGGGCGCTCTACACAGGGGGCGGGGTGGGGGCGTGGTTGGAGGAGCTGTGTTTTTGTTCGGGAGCTGTGGGGTGGTTTGGCACAAGTGGATCTGTTTACTGGTGATTGCCAAAGGTGTAAGGTATATACCCTCCCCCTACTTCTTCTCCTGCTGCCTCTGAGCCACCTCCCCTCACATCATGGTAAGTTACCCATATGCCACTTCTACGTACTATCTTTTTGCCTTAGAGCTATTGCTACTACTTTCTCTTTCTTACATCTTCTCTATTTTATTTGATTCTCTTTTGTTTATCCTAAAATTCAGTATCCTGCTTCAATTGCATATCTTCTATACTGTCAACCATAGAATACAAAACAAAGCCAATTTTATTAAATGCTTTAAACCTCCCCATCGTTTCTGGAAAAATCGAAATATGCAGGATGTATTTCTATCGGGTTTCTCCCTCCTTTGGGAAAGAAAACCTGGCTCTATTGGAGGCGATCAATGTATGTCGACAAATTAGCCAATAAAATATTTTCCAACAACAACATAAAAAGAACAGCATGTTTCATGTGAGGAATATGGATATACTACAATGAGGCTATTTTTAATATGAGCTCCTGGGTGTGCCATGATACTGGATTGGTTACATGACGTAGGTATGCCATGGCTGACTGACTTCCTACATCTGTCAAACTGGCCAATAGCTAAATGTCCCCTCTAATTATACTAAGTATCACCCTGTCCTGCCAAAGAGCTGTCACGTCACGTCATACATTTATAAATGACAATCCTTGACGTGTCCTGATATGACAGATCGTGACCTTGAAAGGTCAGAGGGCTTTACAAGCTGATCGTGATGTCAGGAAGAAATCTGCACAGTTTAGATACCAGGAACTTGAAAAAGAATGCTTATAAGATGTTTAAAAAGACAATTAAAAGTGGAAAAAGGATAGAATAAAAAGAATTTCTCCCCCACCACACCCACCCCATCTCCCTCGTCAATACATCAGGGCCCCAGCTGGCTTGTTCTATTGCCTCGCCTATCTGAGGAATTGAGAAGGCACGAGGTGAAACTAACTCAATGATGTCGCTACTTCTTTTGCTGAAGCTATTGATTGGGGAGTATTTTTCTTGCAGATCTAATTGATTAGGAGATCATCCCGTGCCATCTGCGTCCGCAGACAGAGCTGCTGCTACTCTACTGTGTCTCACTCCAAAAGTTACCGCAGAGAGTTTGTTTTACAAAACACTCTTAAGTTTTTTTTATATAGGCTGTTCATGTCAGTTCCTTTTTTATGTAGTGTTAAGAATTGGAATTATTGTAGTTATTTGTGAAACAGAGGTAGTGGGGTATGTGTATGCATATATAGACATATATTATATATATATATATATATATATATATATATATATATATATATATATATATATATATATAAATATATATTATATTATATATGTGTGGAGATATCAGCACAGAAATAGAAGAGCACCACATATGTAGGTAATTAGATCGTGCATGTATGTAGACAACGAATGGGTACATGTATACATGTGTATATGATGTCCATTCCCCCACTGCAGCAATGTCATAGATGTCCTTACACTAAAGATTCTGAAGATGAGTAGGCCCTATGTAAATTTTGTCCAGACAAAATTTCTCTGTTTAGACTCAATGGATGAAAGTGATTTATACACATTATGATAATGCAGACCCATAGTCTAAGGTAATGCCACAGAGGGATAGATCTAGCCCACATAATATACTGATGTAGATGGGATCGACTGGCTTGCTACTATAGGAATCAAGGCTACAGTATCTGAAGCTCCTCTTCTTCGTGCAGTCACGCAATCCACGATTCACTCACTGCGAATTGGATATGATTCGATCCATGGAGAAAAAAACAGAGTTTAAAAATATATGCGTATACGTCTATACGATAGAGACAATTTGTCCTGTTTTGATGCTACAAACACTAGGAGGTCACCAGGCCAAAAGTAACAGAGTACGCGATGTAGGTGATTAAATACTAACTCGATCATAGTAACACGATCTCTATCATGTGCTGTAGAACTATGGATGATGTGGTACAGCCAATTGTAAACTCTGAAGCAATGATACCATCCGGAGACATTGAGACTCCTGTTGGATAGGGATAAAATACACCACTGTATTTTAAGTACATGTATAATACGAGAAGCGGTGTAATTACAATTAGACACAGACACGGTTTGACAACTGCACGAAATATCTCTTGTATTTTCTTAAATTGTGTTACCTCTGTCATCTTTATTTACTCCCCTATGAACACACATCACGTGCCTCTAGCAGGCCATGCTGATATCAGAATCCCATAGCGTTACGGTCCCTAAGAGAACAGTCCATGATGCTTCAGGCATGTGATCTCAGGGATGTCAACACAACAAAACTGCCGATTCATGGCCAACTGATGGCTGTCAGTCACTGACGGACAGCGTAGGGACAGTATCCTAATTGTTTCTAGTTTATTAGAGATTGGAGTATTATTATTTGGTTCACTATTAATCCCTAATCATTTTAATTCCACTATCACTGCACATCAGCAGCCGACTCCAGTCGCCAGCCGGCCGCCATCACTGCGTTTGACATCATGACCTCATTACCTAATTGGATAAGAAAATGAGGCTCACTGAAATCACGTGCCTCAAGCATCATGGACTGATCTCATAGGGACCGTAACAGTATGAGATTCTGAGATCAGCGTTGCATGCTAGAGGCACGTTACTCTCTGTTCATAGAGGTCTTATTTAGCATGAACAGTCTAAAGGATATTTGGGCAATGTTAAGCAAGATTTGGAAGGAAATATGGTAAAATACAGTTAGGGGAGACCAGGGGAGACCGGTAACAAGAAAGGCTCCCTCCCTGCAAGCTGGGGACATTTTGTCACGTGACCACAACACCTTGTTACATGCAGGGAGGACTTAGACACAGGGGGTGTCCTTTCTAAACACCAGGTGGCGTGAGTAGTGCGCGACATGAACATCTTAACATTACTTTTTATGTTAGAAACAAATCTCCCATTTTCTCAATACCAAGTCCATCCAGCAATTATATCTTCCAGAGAAAGAAAATCCATGAAAAAAAAACATGGGAATCCAGGAAAGATGAGACTGGAATTGCTTATGCCAGTCTGGTGAAATGCAATTGTGCTATAGCTGATGGAACTGCCATGGATCCGAGTCCAAAGGTGAGGTAATGGTTAAGATTTATTACCTGAGATGGCGTGAGATGGTGGTAATAGGCCTTCTTCTATCATAAGCCGTATCCAGGCAATGGTTTCCTTTCATCATTACCGTTATGTATGTACCAATTACCCACTGTTAACGAATAATGTTAGGACATAGATCAAAGGTACCTCAATGAGAAACCTCTGTTTACGAGGTCCCATGGCCTTAGTGCTAGAGGAAATGGTCTATAGTGGGTAGGGGTTGTTGGGTGTAGGAGGCTTTCCACTTAAGGATTTAGTACATGTAATGTCAGATAGGATTCACATACACACAAACCTGGTACATCCACTGTAAGCTTAATGGTCTGATGATCAGTCAAGATACCACATTTTCCCATGCACAGAATGGGATGACGACGCATATGCCAGTCTAGATGTTTTTTAGAGTTTGAAGTAATGCAAACCTGACATCATTGTACTACATCACAATATGTACTAACCCTATGGATTGTAGAGTTGGCCACATAAAAAGATAATGGATTGATAAGTGAATTACCTCTCCTGACATCCAGGATATGGATTTTCAATTAAGGATTGTACTCTCAATAGGGAGCTCTTGCATGTCTAATATACCTGTGATTCATGGTGGTAAAGCCAAATCTCTAGGTGGTCCATGATAAACTCTAGTTTTCACAAAGTGGGGCCAAGGATATTGAAGGTGTATGGGGTAGGAGTAAGGAGGGGTAGTGTGGCTTACACAGGTGTGCACAGGTAACATGATAGGGCCCATCCTGGCCCTCCTCATGAGGGGGTTTGTCATTACAGGTGGGGTAGAGGTGAACAGGTGGGGGTGGGGTCCTCTCTCTAAGCCCTTTGAGACCCTCATAGTGCTTAATAGCACTATGCCCTTTTGGTGTTCATGATGTATGGTTGCAGGCCCTGATGAAAACCTCGCCTATGCTCATTACATTTTATGAGAGTATCATCCAAGCCCTGCAGTATCATCCCACTTCCAAAGAGCTGGCTATGTAGAACTGGTGGATCAACGTCCTACTTCTAATGCATTAGTTCCCTATAACACAATTGGTAGAGATCCCTGAAGCATCATGCAGTCTATTAGGGGTTAAATCAAATATAGTGCCATCTTCTGACACCCCAATGTTCTCCCCATTCACACCTTACAACAACATCAGCCCACTTGCTGCTAAAGAAGTACACAAAAAAGAAGTAGAAATAGGGTGAAGGTCACAGGAAGCTCTTATGTACCAAGGCAATTCTATTGAGGTTGATCTTGTTTATTGGTGGGAAATGCAGAGTAATGTTAGTATTGAGTTACACATAAAAAGGACTGCTGAAGTGAGCAAATATTTTGAGAAGAAAATGGGAATCTTAAAGTCCAATAAACGTATAAGATGCTCTGTAGATATTTTCTTAAGGTGGTTGTCAAAATCCTGCTATGATATGCCTTACATGCTGTGATGTCTGAATGCCTTCTGAATGATAATGAAGGTGGTTTGAACAAACAAGAAAAGGTTGTCCAAAGAGATTCCCATCGTTTCTGTTGCTGATGCATAAAGATGTAAGGTACAGAGGATGCTTCCATGATATATTACCCCAATAGGGCCATAAGTACCCAGTCACAACAACAACATACTCTCTAAAAGCCACATGTCTTCCCTATCTACGTGGTATAAAGTTGTGGGACCAGCTGAGTCATACACAACAGACAGTTAGAGAACATTCTGTCTTCAAAGGAATAGTCCAAAAATTTAAGTTCAAATAACGCTCTACGCTCTCAATTGCATTTATGTACTTGTATGAACCATTATCAACTACATCTGATAGTGCATTTCCATGCACTCATTCTCCTGTAACCAACCTACAGTATTACAAGGCCTGAAAAATGCTGTAGGGCGTGCAAAAAAACGACCCCATAATGGGGACGAAAACGCCAATAAATTACAATTACAATTACAATTCTCTTCCGCTGTCATTATGATGCACCAATGCAGTGCTGATGAATAGATCTACATTCCAGCACGGCATTGGTGCACCATAACTACTCTTGGAGTGTATCAACCTTATGAAATAGGGTCGGCATGATACATGAATGTTGCACTTCTGAGTTACTCATCAAAGCTACTTTCATGCATCAACCAAACATGCAAAGAGCAGAATACATTCAAGAAGTATGGATTAGGTATGTGGCAGGTGGAACTTGGGCTCTCGCTAGTTCATTTGGGGGGGGGGTGGTGCCTCATTCAGTGGCAGGTGGCAGGGCCACTTACCTCCTTGCCCGAGCTGCTCATCCTAAAGATTACTGACCCCACTCAGACCTACTCAGGGTAAAAGTAAGCCTCTTCTAGCACATGGCATCTACAGGTGCTCCCCCACCTATCTGCTGTGCCTATTCAGGGGCGTAGGAAGCAAATATTTATTGGGGGGGGGCAGGGGTCTCGGTTGGGGGGGCCTGCTATATTTTTATATAGGCTTATATAGGGAACCTCCTCATTATTAGGGGGGCCCAGGCCCCCTGCCCCCCCCCTTTTCCTACGCCCCTGCTATTCCCACCACAGCTCCCCTTCTTGCTGCCTCCCCTCCGCCTTCCTCCTCTCTGTTTCTCTTATCAGCTCTTCTGTATCTGACATACAATATCCCGGGGATATAGCCACTCCATTTACATGTAATCCTATCCAGATAAGACCCTTTATCCCTTTCCTCTGTCCTTTATATTCCTTCCTTTGCTCCCTTCACCCGTCCCCCCCACTCACTTCATTCCAATGTATGCCCCTCTTTCCTCCTCCCCTCTTTCCATCTTCCCCTCCCCTCCCTCTGTGCTCCCATTGACCTCATTTACCTAGTTCCGCTTATCACTTCCAGGGGACATCTGCCCATTTATCGAGTTTCTCAGGATGTCCTGTTTGTATTCTGAGTTGTGTATCTGGACTGACAGCGCCCCCTGGTTTACAGGTGAGGAAGGATCGTTCAGGTGCCTTGGTGGGTACACAGGGGGTTAGAGTTGCTCTGGGAGCCCCTTGGAGCTGCTCAGGGGGCAGGGAGCAGGTCAGTATCTTCTCCTGTAGAGGCTAATGTTAGCTACGTGAGGAAGGACCTATATGTTACGGTCCACCTGCCCCCAGTCACTGCCCCCTGACCCCGCCCCTGATCTGCATCCATTTACTGAGCTGCTCACCCAGTATTGCCAACTGAAGGGCCGCCTGCCATAGCAATTGCTCTATGGAGGGACCTGCTCCTCAAGCCAACCACTTGTTAACCACTACAGATCCCCCAACCCAGAAAGTTACTTCAGTAGGCTTTGCCTGTGAAGACACAGGATTTTGTTTGGCAAACGGAAGAGAAAGAAATTACATTTATTTAACTATTTTGGTTTGCAAAGACCGATTCATGGAACTGCTAATGGAAATCGTCAATGGCACGTGAGGTCCTTTCCTCTTCCTCCGTCCATGTCCACTCAGTGATTCAGCCCTGGAGGATCTGGCTGATGCAGTAATCAGTGTTTATTACACGTTGTACATAGGCCATCTCCCCAAATCCCTGACGAGTCCCTATCCCTCAACCCCCAACACCACCCCTGACGAGCCCCTAGGCAGACTCATTAAGATGCCAGAGGATCGGGACTCGGCTCTGGTAGAAACCTTGCCTGATCAGCTGATCCCCCTCTGGGAAGACAGCCTGCAGATGGGTTTACACCAGCTCACCAGCTATTTCCATCTGCTCACCACCCTGGAGCTGCTCCAATGGCTTTATTAAGGAGATAGGGCCGTGTTTGAGAACCCCTTGAGTGCATCAAAGACATTTTGGGGCTAGTGTTCTTCTGTTGCTTGTTCTTCTCTGGCCATACCCATCTTTCTGAGTCTATTTGGTTTGTGTGTCTTGCATGGGGGAATTGGGAAATTGGCAAGAAGTTGGTAAACTCACTGAGCAGAAATGAAATGACAGAATGCGCTGGAGGGAGATTTGGATTGATGGAAGTGTGGGCAAGTGAGTCCTTTTATATAGACATGAAAGATGGCAGTGTGGAAGAGAGATCGTGACTCTTTTCTGTTCTGCCATTCTAATTCTGTTACGTCTGAACTCACTTTTTCTGTTTCAACACATCTGAAATCAAGGACAATGATTTTGATTATAAAAACGAAACTAAACTTTCTTCTTGAACGTCTCACCTCATTTTCTCATTTCTCATCTTACTGCTTGTAAACATTTAAACCACCCATATTTATGTCTTTATTTGAAGCACATCCGATGTATACAATTATGGTATCAAATATAGCTCGTGCCGCCTGCTAAGATATCAGGAGGTCATTTCTTAAGGTTCCGGCCGGTACTATGATCACAAACTAAAACCATACGACTACAAATATTACAGTTATTCCTATGGGAATTTTGGTACGACTTGTATGTTAAGAAATACACCCCAGAGGCCTTGTATAAAGTGCAGACCTACAAATCGTTGTAGATTCTGTTTACGTCTATGCTGGCCAAGGTCTTTATTCTGATGCCTTACCCCGGGTGCCTTATCTATACTAACAGATTCCCATCCCTACTCCTTCAGTCTGACACAACGTGTACACTAAGCACTACTCCTGTCCCGCCCTATCGACCTAGCCTGCACCTCTCCCCTTAATCCCCCTAATCTACCCCCAGTCTACTCTCATCCTCTACCTAATCTTTGTTTTCCCTAGCCTACCTGGCCGTCTTGGACGAATAGAACTCATAGTTAAACCCCTTGCACAGGCCGCCATCCAGACCCTAGTCCACGACCCCACACAACCAATGAAAACAGAGGCAGAGCCTAATACCCAGTTCGAAACCACACCCCCTGTCCAGTATACTATGTGTATAAAGTGTGTTTGGTATAAGATGGCACAGCCCTTGATATACTTTCTCTTTACTTTATTTATGCATGTATTCTATCTGCTCACTAGTACCGAAATCAAGTGTTTTCTCGGACCTTGATCAGGTGTCAACACACTTTCTGTAATTATGTGAGCCCATCTCCCTAGGAAAAGGGATCGCTTGAATACTGAAAATGATTTATATGAAGTGTAGTTACATAGGTTGGAGTATAGTGGCTTTATTCCTTTTCCAAGATTATAGAGAACTATTTTCTGGGTGTTTGGTTTTACCAAATACATTGTAAAATACATCAAATTCAATATGATGACTTAACATCTGTCCTCATGGAGCCCCTGCCCTATCCCCACAGCATGGATGTCTGCCTGCTCCCCCTCCCCTTCTCTCTTCTCATGCTGCCCGGGGGCAGTCCACTTGACCTTGACATGATTCCCACCAACCTGCCCCCTGGTTCCTGTGACACACACCACCCTCTGCCCCCACCTTTAGCCACCTGGCGGCCGTGGCTAGAAGCTCTATAGTAACCCACCATGAGCAGCCAGCCCTGATAGCGTCCTCTGTGAGCACCTGGCCGTACTATAAGGAAGAATGTGTTGCTCCTCTTTCCTCTTTTAGTGTTAGTCTCCTTTGATCTCAAGGTGCTGGGTTCGGTTCCCATTATGGTTAAGAAAGGAGTGCTCTTGTTTGGAAAAAATAAGATCAATAGTTTCTATCGTCTTCTCTTTTGATTCAGGTATTGCTCCCACGACCTCCTGATAATCAATAGTCTTTACTCCATATTTCAGATAGTCTAGGGACAGAACAGATTTAAAATATTGAATGACAATAGCATTGTAAGTTGATAATAGTATGGTGAGTTGTTTTTCTCTACAATGAATACATGTACTGCCAGAACCAAAAGCGTTGAATGCTGTCTTTTTTGTCATCACAATATTGGCCATGTTCAGAAAGACCCCTGCTTTACACTGCAAGGGAAAGGTTGCCGGTCCCTTCAACGATAGTAGAGAACTTATTTAGATAAAGGAAAAAGTGCACATAAAGCTAGCCTCTTAACTATGGCAGTGTTTGTATGTAGAGTACCTCTCCAGACGCTGCCCTATAGGCACTGGGCTTATCGTGAATTTTTAGACCTATTCAAGCAGTTTATTCCTAGATCTTCCTTCTGACGTTTTCTCAGTCCATTGGCTTTTGGATAAGAACAGTGGTGAACACCTGCCATCGTACACGCATGCGCCAGAATTACATGGAGGCTCTTCCGGTTTTGAGTGAAAGGGAGTCGCAGGTGTTCCGTGTAATACAGTGTGCACTGCCAAACTATTGATACCCTCACAGTTGTTCCCTACAGACCTCAATACCACAGGGGCACTTGGCATCTCCTCGTTATTCAAGCTCAATAAAAAAAGTTCATGACTAAAAGTCTGTGAAGTCCTGTGCAGAATAGAAACTAGGGTTATTGTCCTGTACTCGCTTTATCACCATTATTCCAAACACTGTATAGAGGTAGCTGGAGAAATCAGACATATGTTCTCTATATGTGTCCACATGTATATGATATATTGAAGCAGGGGATAGGTTATCTAGTTAGCAATAAGATCCATAGAGGTAAAAAAAGAAAAAAAAAAAGAAACAACAGTGCCCTTTTGAGCAGAAACAATTAACGTGTATACCTTAGCTATATCAGTAAAAAAGGTGAATCCCTCTGGTGAGTAACCCCGGTGAGTAACTCGCAAAGACTGGATAGTTGCACTGAGTCTGTGTCAATCTGTGGTGCCAGTCCTTCTATTCAGAGGTGTATCATTCCACAAGGTTGTCATGATACCTGAATGCAGCGCTGGCCAGTTTCTCACTTACAGAGTTAACCATATTCAGCAATCGTTGTGTAGAGAATAAAAACCCAGGCATTACCAACTACCCCCATCCCAGAGGGCTGTGAGCAGCTCATAGTTAGACCCAGACCTCCCAGAGCAGATCCCTTTATAAGGCTATAACAAACGGCGCCCCACACCTGGCCCAAGCCCCCCTGAGACACTCTATAATCCTGATGCCCAACCAGCCTTACTGCAAAAACCAAACCACCCTGTATCCACTTCGTTATCTCTACTATAGCATGTGACAGCCACGCCACAATATCATTCAAGGAGAGGTTAATCTATGGGCTGTAGTTCTCTCATCGTGTTCACCTGAGCTACTTGTCTGTTTTATTCATATGGCTTAAGTAGGCAGGTGAAGGATGTTAAGAGCAAGGTCATATTCATATCTTTGCTTAATGACCAATGAAACTGCTATTCACAATAGATAAGCATATTCAATATGAGTGGTTAATATGAAGAGGTGTTAGTGGAGTATTCATTTTTAATATGCACATGATGTGTTGTTTAGTATTGATATGAATGTCCCAAACCTCTCTACTTCAGGGGTCATAAAATGTTGATTGCACCATGCCCTTTGTCGCCATGATGCACCCCAAATGTCACATATCATATCGTGGTCCCATTACTTAGTATAGGCAGGTTCTGTCGGTCTGTAGGTGGCCTTTGGTTCCTGTGAGGCTTTAGAGCCAAACACAGTATACTGAGCTGCTCATAGACCATAGGTTGAACACGTCTGAGCAGCTCAGGGCTGTGGACGAGGGGCCTGTTGATGGGTTTCACATGGCCTGGAATCAAATCGCAGCCCAACCCTGACCCCAATCAAGGGGGAAGGGCGGCCCCCAGGGCGGACATGGAAGGTCCCTAGGGCCACTATGTGGGGTGTATATGGAGCTTAATTAATCTTTCTAATACAAACCAGAGGCGACAGGCGCAGGGTGAGAGGCGAGCATGTATCAGCCACCAGTGAAAGGTGGCAGGAAAAATAGGCTCAGGTCTCTAAACTAACACTCCCTATGGGAGCAAATGGGAGCAGGTTGAGGGAGCAGCTCAGGGAAAAGGAGCATAAAGGGCAGTGCAAGAAACCCCAGGAGAGATGTCCAAGGGATATAAGGAGTTAGGCCTAGAATGAGCTTGGGGAGAGGTCAATGGAAGGCCTGCTCACTGATAATCAATGGCAGCATCACCTGAGAGTGAAAGGTGGAGGGGAGATCGTAATGGCAGGTTGAAGGTTCTACAGAGAATGGCATTTTAAACCACGTACCCAGCTCAGATACTTGGTCGCCAATGCCCTCTTTTTTATCTGCTGAAGTTTGTCTCTCAAGCACCTGCTTATTGGTGACCTTTGTTGTTTGTAAACAACCAAATGTAAACAAGACCACTGTTTCTACTGTGTAGATAGCTCTGTATTCACAAAAGTAAACAACTAAAGCAGTACCTTCAGCGATTGTTGTAAGTTGTGCTGTGAGCGACTATTGGTTGTCAGGGGAAGGAAAACCCTGCTTTAATTTTGACTTACGAGAACCCATTTTGACAGTGTAAAGGTGGAAGAAATCTGTGCTATTAGATCTTCTATCCAATGTGTAAGTTTGATTGATTTTACAACACGCAGGTGTTTAGCCCAATTGTCATCGTCTGGACCAGCACTTCTTAAAAAATTAGTTCAATTACTTTCCTTATGATTAATCAAAAAGAATTAACGTGGTCTTTGCATGATTGACTGTTAAAGTCATTGGCCTCGTCACAGGAATCAGCGACCCCTGCTCCTGGCTTTCAATCAACCACCTCGTCCATCAAAGTCCAGCTGTTCTCTCAGCTTGGTGTGTACAAACTTTGGAATGTGTATTAGCTCTTTTCCCTCCTAACCCCACACTTCCCCTGTCCCCATCTACACCTGCATAAGTCTCTGGTTATGACATATTTATAAAGTTATCACAAGGCCAGAACAAGGTGCTTACACCTGAAAAGATATAGCTAGTCTAATCCCCATCCTGTATTAACTCAAAATTGGCCAGGAGTATTGGACTGCTGTAGTCCATGTTGCCATTAGAGTGCCATAATACATAATACATGTCACCCAGTACAAACACACATGTCCTCCCTTTACTACAGGGACATTTCTCAGCCAGTGGCAATGACCACACATATTCCAATGAAACAAAAACCTCCCCATTGACACCTCCCATGCCATACTGCTTCCAATGCCACCTAGTGGCGGCTACTCACAGAGCACTGGGCGATATTGGAGGTGACAAGTGTGATTCCCTGAAGGTGCTGACCCCTAGCGGGCAGTGATGAAGGTCGGCGGTCACGTGATGAAATTCTCGGCGCCTGCGCAGTGGAGGGCGGCACTTTGGTGGCGTCTGAGGTCGGTGTCAATGTTTGGGAGGAGGTGTAGTGAGATGAGAGTGTGTGAGGTTGTCATATGGGAAATACACTGTCCATAAACACCTGCTCAAATCATAGACCTTCAAGTGCTTTCCCCTGAATTATGGAAGCCTTATGTAACCAAATACCAATATGAATATAATGATATAGGTCTATCTATGTTTTACTATAATCACTTCCACGAGATCCTTTTCCATTTTTTTCCACTGATTCTATGTGGGAATCAGCGTTCAATGCAGTAATTGTATAGTGCTATTTCCATGCACTGCAAATTGCCCTACTGACATGGCATCTTCTGCTTTTGCACATAAAGGTCCCATGCGATTTCCTCTATAAAACAACTCAGAGAAGGCTATCAGATAAGTCTATATCCAAGACCCTCTTGAGCAGATGACCCAGGATATAGTATAGAGGGGTGCCACCAGGGAGTTCTGTCTTTGATGTTGGGTACGTTGGCGGGCTACAGCCGGGGTGAGCAGCTCAGGTATTGACCTATTTATGACCTGGGTGGTATGAGCAGATCTAAGACACTCACAGACGGCCTGGCCATTGTTTACTATCAGAGGAGAACAAGGGGAGAGGGACTGGTGAGGAGCTACTATTGTAGTATTAGGGTTTCACATGTTTTGGTTTGATTTATATGGGTGGTTAACGGTCTACCAACATCTCCACTTTTGTCATTTCAAAACTATGGGAACCTATTCCCACATCGTGTGATATGCCATCATCCAATGCAGCTCACTAAGAACAGGCTCATACAATGGTATTGTAATGTAGATGAACTAACCATGACCCATGATCGGTAATATCTTAGATCCGCACTACCTATCAGCACGAAAAACGATTGTTCACAGTTATAAAATTGATTAGCTTCCTTATGTCAATAGCTTTTCTTTACCACCTTTCCTGACCTCAGGAAGGACCGGACCAGCCTCCACAACTTGTATTGACTATAACTCGGCTGAACTGATGCCACAGCTGGCTCTGGGGTTAGCAACCCAGGTCTGACAGGTATTAAATATGGATCTGACCAAATCGCCCACAGTCTCCATATTTCTCTGTGTGAATTTCTGATCCCCTGCTCTTTGGCCCTGCTAGAAGGGGAACCTAGAGTCACTTCAGAGGATGTGGTGTAGGTGGAAAGTATATCTAGATATATTATACCGAACTTGGAAGTGAAGAAACCTGGGGCTTTTCTTTTGTCATCAGAGACCGAGAGTCTACAAAGAATTGTCTGTATTTACTCTGGTGTCATTGAAAGGGAATAATGAGTTGGGACCATTCTTGGGGATTGCCCTGATGTCATTGTCTTTTCACTCACTATAATTACAACCAAGAACAGACAGTTTGACCCCCACCCACCTACAAGTCCCTCTATTTCCAGGTAAGCATTGTGGGGTCATTGTGAAAAAAAAATGCAAACTAGGAGATTGTGATTCAGGTAGAATGGGAACAGAGATTAGATAATACATGTATTCCAGTGTGGTTTATATATATATATATATATATATATATATATATATATATATATATATATATATATATATATATATATAATATATCAGAGCCAGGGGGTACAGAGATAAAGGCAGGTGGTGTGTTGGCAAGTGCATCATGTGGATGAGATAGAGTGGGATGCAGGCTCTGCAGTTACTGGAGGTCTGGAGGAGGGACTTGCTGACCTGGAGGGAGCAGTGTATGAGAGCAGGAGCAGGAAGAGGATCTGGATGTTTGCCTCTCAGGGGTTGGCTGCTAAATCCAGCAGTAACACATGTACATGGCACCCCCCCCCCCACACACACACACATACACACACACAGAACCAGTCTAGAGAGGGAGGAACTGGCAAAAGGATGGCAGAAGGGAGGGGGTCTTACACAAGTATGAACAGGTTATACCAGCTCGTTAGGCATCAGTCCGAGCCACTCAACCTTGCGCCCACCCCAGCCACTGCAGGCTGATACCCGGCCAGATCTGCTTGTCAGTCTAGCAGGTCGCCGGGTCGCAGCACTACTAGACGCGCCTTTATTAATCCTATTATCACCCACTCTGATGTAACAGCAGTCCCGCACCCGGTTTGAGCCGCGGTCCCTGATTGGCCAGCCAATGCCACTGCCCATGGATCTTTATTGTAGAGTGTGGGTCTGAATGGGCGTGTCAGCGGTCACTGTCACTGGTAGACTGGTGCCAGTCCTATAAACATGACCTACCTGGTAGTCTAATGCGGCCTCCATGTTTTACTACTTCTAACTTGTAATCAGTGACTTTCCTACATGATTTACCATCCAACAACTAGCAAACTATGCCTCTCCTATCTACCCAAAACCTTCCATGGCTTCTTCAAAACATTTGATGTTGAAGAATTAACCCTCTCCCCGCCGGATTCCCCACACTATACCCCGTACAAGCCCATATAGGGGCTGGTGGGGGGGGGAGAAGGTTCAATTAATCACTGACTCTCTAGTGGCTTCGCTAACCAGAGGAACTGTGATGAAATCTTCAAGGACATCTTGAATTTGAAAAGGACCTGCGTCAGTCTATGTAAAAGTGCAAGGGGTAAGAGCTCGGCAGCCGCAGTGCGCAGGCGTGAACAGATTACAGTTCCGGCAATGACGAGTGGCCCTGAGGGCGGCTAGTACCTTTTTGTAGGGTCAACCCAGGAGTAGCCGCCGGCCTAAACCAATCTACCCCCATCTAAATTATATAGAAGGGGTATTTGTAACTGCCCCTCCACCAGCACGGGTACCAGGCCCCGCCGGCAGGGGCGCTACCAGTCGGACGCTTATTGAATCACAGCCTATATGTAAAGCGACGGGGGAGTTTTTTTACTGTAGAAATAAGGACAAACTCACCAAATACAGATGTGAATGGGCCTGGGTGTGATATATTCCAGTGTTGACTTCTGTGCCATGAATATATCCTAAGTCATATTTTTGTGCATTGATAGGTAGTGGGAATTTTGCCAGTGCAGCAAGTTTTGTGGTTATAATCATGGCTTGACTGCTACATACACCCACACTCATTTCATCGAATGCAAATTGTATATATTCGTCTGGATCAGGATTGATTATTTTACAAAACCAACGAGTTTTGTAAAGAGAAGAGGAGTAAAAACCTAGTCAGCACTAGTGTGAAGACAAACAGTACGACTTCCAATAATTGATTGGGAAAAGGAAAGGAAAAATACCCCTGTCTGTTGCCCTGTACAAAATCCATACAGTACTAACATCTTGAGAAGCATACCCTGGCTGCGATATTTACATGACCCCTAAGGGGGTCCAGGCTGGGGTACACAAGGGCCACCTTACATGTTCAAATTAGCTACAAGCTGATTAGGCAGTCAAGTTACGTGGGCGCCTGGGGGGGAAAGTGTCAAAAATTGATAACTAAACCCACCATTCAGCCATGATGGGTGAACTCTCAACTTCACTTAACTGGTAGCCTTGCATTGCCCCAGGGGGTGAGAGTGGAGAAGGGGTTAGTGTTCACCTCCTGGAGGGAGTTTTTGCATCATTACTTCATTCCCATGAGCTCTAACCTTTGGAACTAGGCATTCCAGACAATGCATACTAGACACATAATCATTTGTACAACATATAAACACTGTCCCTTAGGCTCAGTATTTCAGCTTGCTAAAAGGTTTCTTGGGGATACCAATTTCATATGGAGAATTAATGTTGGATCAGAGAAGCAGAACCTGAATACATGAATTTAAATACCAATGGAGCTTGTGTTTGAACCCAACATACACTGTATCGGAATGATGACAGCCACTAATCTTTCCATTCCAGTATCAAGACATTCAACTAAGTGTGCATTAACTCTATAGGGTGAGCATGATACATGGCTGCATCGGAGCTATCTGCAGTACTCTAAACCATGTCACTGTAGTACACTGGTTATTGCCAGCGGCAAAGGTCACACTCATTATACTACTTGATTATCAGTGAAGTCCAAATTAACAACACCAAGGATGTTTCCACGTGCAGTCCCAATGCATTAGGGTGAGGTGGGATATATCTAGGCCCCTATGCCTATATTTCCACCTTTTATTATATCAAAAACATTATATTATAATAGGTGATTCAGTCCTAGCTGAACCAATGTACTGACACACATTCTCCCAAACCATCAAAGTCAAAATACCTCGTGTCTTTTACCATCCATTGTATTAGGTGGGTCGCATCACATCACCATCACCAGGATACTACAGTGATTCCCATCATTTGATATTCATTGAAGTAAAGCCCCTACGGCAGTTGACCTCCTGTGACCTTAATCGTGACCTACCAGGTCAGTAGGTCAGGGTCTGGTGTGTATAGCACCTTGGATTAATTACACAGCTAATGTAATGTCACACCATAATCCTCACCCATAGTAAGACCCTGACATGTTTTATACGTCATTAATGGTTATCCCATGCATCATAGATTATTAATGTTGATGTCCCCCAGGGTCCTATCTGTCTGTGAGGTCAACATAATGGACTATGGATGTATGCAAAAAAGCATTTGGTTCCTGCACTTTGAAAGCTTTAAGTTTTGAAGACTTGCTTAGGCTGCTTTTTGCCATTGGCAGCTGGTTTGGCCCAGCCTGGTGTTCAGGGTTGTTGAAGGAGGTGCTCAGCATGACCATTAATCTGTATTAAACACTGGTCTTGTGAGCTGCTCCCGCCCAGATAGGGAGCAGATGCTACTCTCAAAGTCTACTTTTCCTTGTGCATTTCCTTAGGTAACACTCCTCCCCTCAAAGCAACTGTTTTAATGTATGTAGCACATGTATGCATTTCCAGCAGATGCTTAATGGTTTTTACCATCAGTTTGCAGGAATTCTTTATTTGCCCCAAAAATGAACACTTGTAATCTAAAGTCCTAGTTTGTGAACGGTTGCTCCTCTTTTGGGAATCAGTACTTGTATCACCACGAGAGTCAAACTGCTGTACATGCATACTGATATACCATGTAGTATAAACATGTTATGATCACCCCATGATATGGCGGAAGGGTTTATTAGGATATGGCCCAGACATTATGACTTTTAGATGTGTAGCTATACGCGGGGTTGTCTGGGGTGGCCCGGTGGGTGGCGCTAGGGGAAGCTCCTGGCACTGACTACTTCTCCAGGTGCCCCAGAGCCCAGTCCATGCTGAGGTCGCCACCTAGTGAGCTGCTCAGCAGCAGATGGAGCAGCTCATATGGTGAATCCTTCCTGTAGTTGCCACATGTTTTATCTAATATATTAATCAAATCATATGATGTATATTCAACATCTATAACATGTTTTAGTGATTGCTCCACGGTACTATAATGCAACAATGTGTTCTATCTAATATAGTAATCAAATATGATATTTAAGAATTTAGTTATACAAATATATCCCTTATCAAATATAGCAACCAAATATAATACCTATTGCGCCCTGTGCCCCATCGTAATCTAGACTTATATTTTAGCATAAGTCATTTGTAGTCACTATAGTTATGTCGTCCACAGGAGCTTGGCTGTATTGTGCTATTAAGTCTAGGCACAGCTTGTGAGAAACATGGGGATACTGTGAAAAGAGGAAAACCAGTCAGGGATATCAAAATACAAGACATGAAGAGGAAGGCGGAAATGGACACAGAGGAATAATAACAGTAATAGGGTTCAGTAAGAGTGCAGAGAAGCTAAAGTGGGCTCATCTAATTACAAAATAAAGAAAACAAATCTTTTAAAATAACAAACCAGAGACATGCAAAGGTACTGTAGGACTTAAAGCATTGCACCAAAGGTAGATAGATAAACACGCATGCTATCAGGGCCTCAATAAATCAATACAATCATTCAGTGCTAGGTGTGTAAGTGTGAGATATGCTCACCCCCTGATACACCATCTACCCCGAGGTGCTCAGAGCAGCTCAGATCTAGCTCTACACCTAACGCTCTGAGAGAAATTGATTATTTTGTCTTTTCGTCACCATGATGCACAAATGCAGTGCTGTGTTATCTTCCCACCGCACTGAATCGCTGCTTGATAGGGTGTATTAACTATTTCTGGTTGACATGGCACATTGGTGTAACACTGGCGAGTTACTCACCAGGGCTTCTTTCATGGATACTTATGACCACATACGATAAAGGTTTAAAGCATTGGGAGTTCCTTAAAGTGCTAAACTTCCGTCAATCGACTCAGAAGGGCTGTAAGTGAAGAGGGATGAGTTGACTGTGAGCTGCTCAGTGGTCTATAATTAGCCCCAGAGCAATCACCCACTTCTCTATATCACTTATAGGTCTGTGAGCTGAGTATGGGGGTGGTGGTGGTGGTGGTGGTGGTGCTAGCCCCTCAAGGGCCGCATGTTATTGTTAAGATTTGGCACCTACTTCGTCCTGATTCAGTTTCAGTGAGTCTGCACGCCAAGACTCCTTTCATGTATCATCCTGATTGCAGGGTTGATACCCTCCCGAGGAGCCAGCATAGCTCATAATATTTGCATTCACAATCATGAGAAAGTTATAGACATCACTATACATTCATACGTTATATCAGTATGCAGCTCTTAAAATGCTAATAAGTGCAATTCCCTTCAGCTTCTCCTGGTGAAGTCAACACTAAAAGGGGGATCTGTGATCGTACCGGTAATTGGCATTTGGTACATTATCTTGACAAGGAAGTCCTTAAAACAAACGCTATTCCATGTTTGAACATGAATGCTGCCCCATGCTTAATATACCAGGTGAAAGCAGTTTACAATAATATCATCTAAATTCAAGGAAAGGTTCTACATATATAACGAGGTCTACCGTCGTAGAGTGGTGCAGAGCTCATGAGGTGAACCTGGTAGACACATTTTACATTGGTTTATGGTTATGGCCAGACAAACATGAAAGGAGGAGGTCATGATATCACCTACGGGCATGGGGGTATTTTTACAATGCCATAATGGGTGCGACTTATTGCCAGCAGATCATTCACATGGCTCATACAGCATGTAGATCAGAGACCAAGCCTGTTACTATACAATAGCACTGTTAGCTCCCCACTGGCATTGTACTATGTAAATACATTACATGTGGCATGGATACGGTGGCATGGAAACAGTTCTGTGAGCTTTGATAGGCGCCATCTTTTTTTTTATGCACAGGAGTGAAATATTGCACAATTCCATTCACAGTCTATAAGAAAATAAAGGGAATTAGATTATTTAGAATTTGGGACTGGCCTTGAGATTTCCTTTATACATTGAGTAACGGCCTATAATGTATTCAAGTGAAAGAGAAATAGAAAAATAATGAAATGCAGCAGTCTAGCATGATTTAATCTATAATAGGGGTAGAATAGAATATGTATGATATTTCAAATGCTAGACCCTCGTGTATAATCTCGAATATTGGGAAATGCAATTGATGATGCTCACTTATCCATATGACAAGATTATGACGGTGAGTGCAGTATAAAAACCTAAGAGAAGCATGGAATATAGCCATCATAAATCATGTGTTTACGGGGCCTGTCTAGGGGTCATGGTGTTTTCATACCTGGTTACTCCAGCCCCCCTCCCCCCCACATACACCATGGAGATGTATATTATGTGTTAAGGTATGGGTGGGGGGGGGGGTGGAGAGTAATATTCCTGTTGTGGCAGCTTCTATGTGAACTTCTTTCTCCTGTCTGCCTCCCGTCAACAATTTCATATCAATCACCACGGGGAGTACGCTTAATATGAATACTATGGAGGTAGAACGCGGCCATACATACTTACACCATCACTCATCCTCCAACACTATCTTTCTTTCATAGCTTCATCCCGCCCACCTAATCTATTCTCACATCCACATCACTAAGCTTACTTCTTCATCATCTTTTTTTTCTGTATTTCCCCCCTTCTTGCACCAACACTCCTCCCTTCTTTCATCCCTCTTCTGCATTCTATTTTCACCCTTGTCTTTATCCATTAGATTGTCAAGTCTTTTATATCTCCCTCTCGTTCTCATTTTATCTCTCTCATTTTCCAGGCTTTCCCTCTGGCTTAATTTGTACTCCATTACCTTCTCTCCCATTTCGTTTACTATTTCCCTGTTCCTCATCAGCCATATTCTATGAACTGCTCTTTTCCCTTTCGTCCTCCTTTTCCACCTTTCACATTCTACTCACCTCCCATAATGTAACTGCTAACAATGGTATGGATAGAATAAAACGCTTACTACATCCTCATTCGCCATATGTCACATACATTCGCTGTCTACCCTCTTTGCTTGGTCATTTGTATGCGAATAGCTGCCATTTCTATGTGGATTCCTCCCATTTCTATGTGAACTTTTGCTTTTATATTTTTACCTATACACCCTCGGGCTGGCTCTATGGCTCTCCCCTACAACCATTTGCATCTCAGCGCCAGAACAATATTTCCACCACTTTGAGAAGCCCTTTCTTACATGTGGTGGGTCAGCGGGAGGTTAAGAAAGGGGGGAACCCCTCCCTCCAGTGGCCTTAGGGAATAGGGCCCAAAAAATAAAGGTATATTTCAGGTAACATGGGCCTACTTATAGATAGGCCATCCTACAAATTTTCGCTTAAAATACTTAGACTTAAAATAGATGACTTATTTTATACATTTTCGGGGCCTTTCTTGAGTTTACTAGTTTGTATATCTACAATATACAAGGCCATACCATACCATAATTCGCAGTTTTATTTTGCAATATTATGCAAGTTGATTTTGGGGTGTGTTTATAACCTAAAGTAGGAGAAAGTAACTTACCCTAGATTTCCAGACAATAGAACCTAAAACACAATTCTTTTGGCCTAGGATGAGGCGTTTATTTGGAGGGGGGAAGACAACCTACTGAGAGATGTACCTACATACAGAGGCCATTTATAACAAACGCCTGGTAGTTAGGAGACTGACGTGTAGTTATCCTGTTTCTGCCAGCCTTATGATCTTCTCCACTGGAAGCTCGACCTGCTGATTGAAAAGCTGGATTATAAGGAGAAGAGAAAATGGGGAGAGTAGGAAAAACTGAAAGTGTTTTTTCCCTTGCAGCCACCCATTGAATTATGACAACTGACTGCACTTTCTGGTCTTTGCTAAGACTTGTTCTAGCTATATTAGGGGAATGTACAAGGTCATATTGCCTACACTAATAAATCTGCTGTGCGGGATCTTAGGAGTGAGACGTATATCAGAGAGTAATATGGGGTTGAGCTTCTCTCATCTATGAACGCACGTACAATGATAAAAGTAGCAAAATAAGACTCCATGGTTTGAATCGCAACAGCCCTGTAGATGAGGTGGTCTACTTCTGGTCGCCCTTCTCTGCTGATGAGTTAGTCTGTTGGGGTCACTCAATAAGTATCTGAGTAGTCTCTGAGCTGCTCATTTGTAATAATACTGGCCTCTAATGAGTCGGTCTGGGCAGTCTTAGACACAGTGGGACTCTGGGCCAATCATAGGCTCTGACCGCTCCTTTTCATTTAGAGCTCTCTGTCTCGCTGTGTCTTTCTCTGTCTGCCTGTCTATCTGTCTCCCTCTATACAACCCACTATTTCTACTGCGATTACTACTAGGTCTACTCTCCTCTTTACATTATACTTCCCATTGCACCAAATAAGTACCCTTCCCCCCACTCTCTGCGAACCTTCACTTATCCCATCATGTCATAGTGTCTCTCCATTAGGGGAAAGTACTAACTGCTGGTTGTTTCCTGGTTCTAAGTATTGTCATGGGTGGTCCACAGTATCTAGTACAACATACAGCTTTGCAGAGTGCGCCCCCGGAGTGCGCCACTGTTGCCATCCTGATAAGAATTCTACTGATAACAGTATTCTCTATGGAGTATGGTGGCAAAGCTACATTACTGTACTGCAGAAATATGCCCCAATGCAGCTGACAACCTTATGTACCTCTGACAGAAATATTCATGTACCGGAGCAGGAAAGTGTACATAGCATACCGAAGATTTACCAATGCCTTGATATTTATATCATATTTATATATACGACACTTACTACGTCTAGACTGTAAATACCGCCGTGATAAGAGCTGATATGAACTATCAGTAGGTCTATATTTCCACCCCCTGCAATATGTTACTCCCCCCACCACAAGATGCCGTAGACTGATACCTACTGCGTTTTAACTGGCTCCAGCTAACCACAGCAGTACCCAGAATGCACTTAACGACCAGACAGCCACTCCAGCCAGCCACTGGAACAGATTACCTCTCCTTAGCATCTTACATGTGAACTGTGGTAATAGTAGAGATCCCAGCTTTCTTCTATAAAGCCTTTGGTTTTAATTCTTACCTGGAACGGTTACTGCTTCTTTGAAGAATTAGAAATAATTCGGTCGTTTCACAATAGCAAAGGGTTGTTGGCTCGAAGGAAGCCTATAGGCATTGCAATAAGTGAGTCAATACCTTTATCAGGATTGCATTATGTTCAATGTCTTAAACTTTCTTATACGTTGTCGGACGAAACATGTATTCATGCGAAACTAAAATAGGACAATAAGATATTCCTCTACCATTTTTAAGTTCTTAAGACCATAATTTCTAAAATCTCTGTGTGTGTGTGTGGGGGGGGGGTCTATTTGATCAGTTCATGTTGTTGCGCTCGGTCACTTCCACCCATGCTCCAGCTCATTTTACATACAGGAAGGTGCCATGTTCCATATACTACTTACAGCTTGGATACATTGTTTACACACCGGGCACATTGAGGTCATCCTAAAGTATAGATCTCTAACACATGAATCTACAACTCAAGATAACGACTGTAAGACAGTGAATGTTTTCTATATAGGCCAGCTTGGGTTATTACCTCTACCCCTGTGTGACCTCCCCAGCAGCCTCCACCCTGGAGGCCGTCCAATGGAGGACACACTTAATGTGATCATCAACCCAGGAGGCTGACACCCACTGGGAGCTCTGTGTGATCCCTAAACCAGAAATAATGACCTCCTGTGTGTTACCCTTCACTTACATGAATCCATCCTATACACTTCTCTACTCCCCACCACTGGCTGTCTTACAACTGTTTGTGTGAATGGCCTACAATTGGTAGCTATTGGCCAGGTCTATGCTGGTGATTAGAGAATGGCATATTGATGAAGATGGATATGCCATATATTACAGAGTGTAACAATTAATTGTACTTTTTACTTGGACATGGGCAACTGCTTTAGGATGTCTCTATGTAAAATAATTTTAACCCAGTAGGATACCGCTAGATATATACGCACATCAGCATAGACCATAATTATGATCCCATTCATATATGGTCCCAATGTCTATCAATCAAGATCATATAATTCCATTAGACCTACAGCCCTAATACTCTGTAACATAAATCCTCAGCCAATCACTGCCTTTCTTACAAAGCCTTATAGCGCTCCCCCTGGCGCCTGCCCTGCCCTGCTGTAGGTCTTGTAGGCATCACATGTTATTACCATCTAAATTAGATTTGCCTAATTACCCGGGACTAATATAATCTTTATTGACATGCGGCAATTAATTTTTGTCTGCGGCTAATAGCGGCCCCTACACCCATAAGTCATATTGTGCTGTGGAGTGGTCTAACATTAAGGGGCACACAGTGTAGCTGGGGGGGGGTATAAATAGACGGAGATGGTGATAGATAGGTAGGTATTATGGGTAAATCCAGGTACACGGACTTAGCAGGTTCAATTATAGCTAATTAGTAACCAATGAAATAATCCCAACTATTCACTGCGGCCCTCTCGGGGGCCAACTGGTACCCATCTGATAGGTCTTATCAGTAGAACTCTCTGGTAACAAGCTCCAGCAATGACTGCGCCCATGGGACAACCTGCTACCTCGGAATAAGATGGGGGTTATTAAGAGACAGGTGCATGTGATGGCTGAGGATTAGGGGATAGAAGGAGAGGTAGGTTCGAGCATAGAGTGTAAAAGACTCTAGACCTCTAGTCTCCATGGTGCGAGGGAAAGGTAAACCGTAAAGGCAGTTAAGGGACGAGTCATTTATTGCTAGGCGGGGGGGGGGGGGGTAGATGGATTTTGGCGGATCAGCCGATTTTTTTCCGACCCCCCACCACTAAGACAAAAATGATCGCAACCCCCGACTAAGAGTTGATTTTGCAAAATGACCCCCCCCCCTCAAAAAAAAATCGGATACTCACGTGGAATGTTGTGTCGTGATGGTTATTTGAATTGCCAATATTTAGTTTCCCCCCCCCCCAGTGTGAAGGTTTGTTGGGTTTTGGCCCCCCCACCAAGGGGCTCTTTTTCAAAATGACCCCCCGCCCTATATCTAACAAGCCCCCGTGACTCCCACCTAGCAATAAATGACTCGTCCCTAAAAACTGAATTTTGTTACCCCGGTATGTTAGCATCAAGCTACTAAGTATATCCATGGATAGCATTACATGAATGGAGAAAATAAAAGATGGGGTAGTTTATGGTTTAGAAAAAGAGACAGAACTGTAGCAAGAGAGAGAAGAGTGTGTAAAGGCATGGGCATGAATTTCTCTCAGCTTATTACTCACTTCGGCAAGAACACAGGTTATTGGCCCACATTATGTTTTGTCATAAGCCAAAAGACTGAGTCAGTGGTTTTTGGTCGATGACATTTAAGATGTCATTTCCTTTCTTGCTTGTTTCGCCTTCGATCCCTATTAGAAATTTGATGCTGTGAAATCTGCAATGGCAATAACAAGGAAAAAGTTTCATTATGGGCGAAATGAAAGAGGAACTCCTGTTAACATTGAATTCACCAAATACCAAACACATTTAGGACCGAGATTAAACCTATTTTATTTTCATTCTAAAGAATCTCTCACGTATACCATTAACTTAAAACAGGACATAAATAAAAGATAATCTCTTGTACCATAGGACCAGAAGACAAACCAGCACCAGATAAGAACAAGCACTCCAATTTGCCTTTCTATAACACAATCACTAGCCCAACAAGCCGCCCTTTAGCATTTAAACATAGGCCACCTGGGAGATCCACATTTTTTTAACAGTGAGAAGAAGAGGTCTCTGGGGAGTAGCAGTTGAGGTGAGAAGTGGGCTGGCACAGCAGGGTGCAACATGTGGTGGGTAGACGGAGCCTGGAGAGAACATTTTGTCTGCTTAGGGACTCAGCGGGGAGGTGTCGGCATTGTTTAACATCATTTCCAGCCCGAGCCTTCTACTCCAGCGACTGGCGGATATAGACCTGCAAAGATATCTCTGTACACAACTGCTTTCTATGAGCAGGTATGGTCTGCTTTACATAAGAAATTTCTCCTTTTTTTTCTCCTTTCTTCTTTTCCTCAAAATGATATCAATTATCTTTTTCTTTTTTTCTTTGTAAAATGCCCCCCTGTATACTCTAGTCTATTCATCTTCTTGCAAACAGGCCAACCTGTTTGGGGGTCAACCGTTTGCACACTTCCTCATATAAAAATCAATTTTAGAATAAGGAGAAATCTTTTCCCACAGACAGAAATAGAAGGACTATGAACGCACCATGCAGTAGGATGGTTGAGATTGGAGATGTTTGATTTCTCCTATGTTGACACTTAAAAAAGGAGGCAATAATGCAAATCCATATTGATCTACCAGTACTTCTGGGAGCAATTACCGGGAGCAATTCCTGTCAACAGACCCTACTTACCTTGTCAAATCCACAACCATATGCCGAGTAACCCATTTCCGACACCTAAGCCATTTCTCCTAATATCATGCAGGGTTTATTGAAATAGCATAAAGAAAAGGAACAGAAACCCACAAAGTTGACGATGGAAGGAGAATTAGCAGACGTGCTAATAGTATGGCTAATTTGGTCTGACAGCTCAGTGCAGAAAGCTAGGATTGCGGGTTTGCTATATTGGGCTGGATGTGTAATGGAATGGCTGTCATAGGTCTTCATTATTCACCTACACGACTAACTGCATGCATGAATACATCATGATCAAATTGGGCTGTAGTTAGTGAAATCCTGCTCTTAGATGCCAGCTGCAGCTCCTTTTCTATTCTCCATCCACCCCTACTTGATAGCACACTCCCTTGATATAGACATGATAAGCAGTCATCTACCATTCTGTTTGGTACTTCATATGAAGGTTTTTGGCATGGTTGAGGTAGTTTGTAGATATTTGTATACAGTGTAGAAATATAGACAGGGTAAAGAATATAGCTCTGTCAACTACAGCTATAGATCCACGTGTGCCTTGCCTCGGTGGGGAGAGGCTGCCTATTGTATCAGTAACAGAGGATGAGAGCCAGGTTGTACAAATTGAGATGATAAATCTCTGCTTGTGCCATTAGCGTGTAAAGATAAGGGTATGCCACCTGTCTGATGATTAGACTGCTATCGCTGCTGGAATGCGTAGCTGTAGATAACAATGCTGCTCACAATGCCCTTTTGTGCGCATGTTCACCATCTTTGATCATCATAACGCTACCTCACACCCATTGTACGAAGATGTCCGCACTGATAACTGGCTTTCTCTTTTCAACCATCACAACCCTTTATATTAATAACATCCAACTATAGTGCACAGACCATCCGCTAAATGTCCCATTTTATTGCATTATGCTTCATTTAGTCCTCCCACTCTGGGGCTGTGTACAAATGACGTCATGCAGAAGGGGGGGGGAGGCGGGTCCCACTCCCCATGACCAAGCATGACAAGGGGGGAGGGGGGGTCATGGGCTGCATGACATCATGTCATGAAAAAAAACTGCAAGTTACTTCAGTTTTGGCAAGAAAAAAAAAGATTTGTAAAGGTAGGGAAGTTTAATGCATTCATCTGTTATGAAATATATATTACCTATACAGGCATGCTTTCCTCAGACATCCCACTCAATGATTGTCACTGCCATCAGTTTCAGTATTGGTCCACTACTCTATCCTACCTCTAACCCAGGCCCCATACCACTTTGAAATGCCCTTTTAGTTGGACTCATTTAACCAAAGGACCCCATATATAGGTTGATCTATGCGGGTAAGAAGTGCCCTGGCATTGAGAATTCAGTAGAAAGATTTAGGGATTGCTCATTACTATTCAACAGGCCTGAGGGGTGGGGTAGATTGCCATACAGGCATGCAGAAATCTGAAAATTTTATTACCCCCTCCCCCTCGGACAGATTGCTCTGGTCATCCCTCCTGTTCTACAGTAGTTCACAGAAAATGCACAACATTTTTCTCTGCCCCCTTCCCCACTTTGAGGTATCAAAATTTTTTTCCTCTCTCCCCCCTCAATCTGCATCCTGCTCTCCCTGTTGATGAATCACAAACTGTCCCTTGGAAACAAACAGCTTATTCTCTCCTTTTTCTGAATGGGACTCTAGGGGTTATGCCTTATATTATGCCTTACAGTAAAATGATTGTTTTGTAAGTGTGATCTTAATTATATATGTGTAATCTTATTACCACACTTGTAATGTTACACTTGTAATTCAGTGAAGCCACTAACTGTCGGCTAGATCTGATTTCTTCTCATATTTCCTTTCCTTTACCTCTCATGAGGATGTGAGGTAACAGGACCTTTACCCCCTGGACATTTGCCCCCAGACATCTACCCCCAAACCATTTACCCCCATGGACATTTACCCCAAGACATCTACCCCAAACCATTTACCCCCATGGATATAATAAAGGTTGAAAAAATTAGGGTAGGTACTAGGTAGGGTTTGTTTTTTTAGGTTGGCGCTTCTAGAACTTCTAATTTTTTTTTCGACCGATTACCTGAACACAACAATGTTTTTTAGGCCTTACCAATTCACACCCATTATTAGCCCAGCACGGTTTTGGACCAGGGACGGTGGAAAAAGCCCCACCTGTTTCCAGCACCATTAAGTTAACCCAATATATACATGTCCCTTTGAACCATCTCAATTTGCTATACTCTCTTCATGTACTTTGGGCCGGGGGGGGGGGGGTATCTCTGCATGACGTCATGTTAAGGGGGGGTCAAGCATTGTATGACAAAACATTCTACTGATACCCTGTCCTCCGCCATTCCTATAGCTTTCACATCCATAGGCCCAAAGGAAATGTGTTCAGGAAGATCTATACCCTACTTCTTAAACCTTCACTAAAGTGTCTTTTGTGTGTGTTTTTTTGCCTTATAAGAAACAAAAATCGGTCACCCAAAAATCAATTTACCAACCTGATTTCATATCTGAACAGATCTTTTTTTTTCTTGGCCTTACCACTTCCCCTCCAAGTCCCGCGCTTATCCCATTCACTCTTCCCGGAACCTCACAAGGGTTAGTGGATCTGCTGGTGTGGTATGGGTCGCTGGTACCCTACATGCCGACAGTAAATGCCTCATTAAGGTCCATCAACCAGCGGCGTCCGATGAGATTCCCGTCGTGCCTTGCGTTTTTCCACCTAGCAGCCAACATTGGAGTTAATCAGTCTGACCGTAGCGCCCTCCCTCAGCGCCTTCTCGCGCCTGTGACGTCACGTCGTCGTCATGGACGTCACGGACGCTTGAGTTTGACTTGATTAACGAGCAGCCTACGACCCTAGCTCCACTTAACGACTAATTAGCGACAGTACCTCGACCTACTGACTCCTGTCTTCTCCCTGGCTGCAACCCTGCAGCCAAATGTGTCTGAGAAACTAGCTCTTATGCATAGGGAGGGACTAGGAAGGAGCCACTTGGGAGGGTGAACGAGGAGGGCTTCTAGAAATAGATGACTGGACAGAATCCTCGTCTAGACTTTTGAGTAATAAGACATGGTTGTTTGTAATCAATCAGTCTCTTAGATGCTAACAATTCCTCAGCGTATACACAATGCATAAACGTTTGCCTTTCCTAATTAAGTTGTATCTATTTACATATAATTATTATATTCTGTGCTCCTCATTTCCCAGCAGACCATGATTACAGAAGGAGACATTTTCAAATTGACTCAGTCAGATGACACCTTAATCTTTCCAATAAACATGGAGTAAGAAATGCCATTTTTTAAAGGGAAGTTGGAGTTGATACGATAAAGCCCTTCACTAATGGTGATTGAAACGGTTATAACGATATTAAAGTCATCCATCTTTCTTTTCTGACTGATCGTGACATTCCAGTGCTGCCAGACCATTTACTGTTATGTCGATAATGATATTGTATCTTAGACTCTACTCTGTCTGCAGAGTACACACTCTATCCCAGAAAGATGAATAATTCAGGACACCCATAGCAGCCTATAAACCCACCACTCTTCCCAGTCAAAGCCACAGCACACTGATACATAGGGCTCATATATCATGTCCTATCCTATCAATCTACCATCGTTTTATGGCCACAACAGAGGCCTGCAGTTTGTAAGCGTAACTTATACCGCCGACATACATTAAATCGTATATAGTATACTCAATTTATCATCACTTAAATCAGAAATAATAAACAGAAAGGTGCCAGGGACAACTACATTTTAAATAACGTATGAGCTGCTTCCTCCGAGAAAGGGATAGAATCAAATGGATATAATAGATAAAATGTTGATTAATATTATTAAATGAGACCAAAGGGATGCTTTTGCTGATATGAGACGCTTCTCATCATTCTAATATGACTGCTTTCGCCTGCTACCTGTATAGTATAGAATATATAAAATTTATAGTCCCCACAGGCCCTAGCGGATAAAGCAGGCCCCGATACTACATCATTGGATACTAAATGATCCTATGTTGATCATGCAAGCTAGGCACTACATCAATAGACACCAATACTGTCGCCTGAGGTCATTTAGGTCTGATGAGGTCTTTCATCCGGGAACTCTTAGATCCCTGGATGCTGATTGGCTGGGCGGGCTCCACGTGACCCCTCCTAGTTCCGGTTAGTAATATGTGAGGCCTGTGGCTGTTGGAATGTGTAGGTGTTATAGGGTATTAATTGGGGTGACAGCACGATGTGTAGAGGATAGTGTATCATGTGCTGCCATAATACTTCATAATGGAGTCACATTGGGATGGATCTTTCTCATAGAGGTCCTTTAGGTTAAGGTTCTTAATTTGTCTTTTTACAACTGAACATCTACGTAAACAGGAATGGAATTCATGTGTATGTACTGAAATACTTTCACCGGTGCATGCATGGCCAAAGTGAAATGATATTTCTATATCTTTGTCTAAAGGGCATTGAATGCCTACCTATATCTGGTACATGATGACCTTGTAAAAATGCAATATGACGTATTCTGAGGGCATGGCCCTAATACAGGTCCTTTTTGATGACATGATTAGCCCAGTTAATATGCATGGCTGGGTATGCCCGAGACATTTCCATAGCACAGCCTCACTAAATCTAATCTGTGCCCCCTTATACCTTCTGCCCTATGCGCATTAACAGACAGCCATTGCCTCTATAAAGATAATCACTACGGTGAGCTCTAAATGTACTCAGTCACGTGACTCCACTTAATCATGTGACTAGACTCTATCAGCAGACGACAATTCGCTTTGACATCCGTGTTGATTAGAAAAATCATTGTTCCTCCTCCTCTCCAATTCCCGAGCGGGCTCTGGCGGGCATAAAGACAATAGGAGAGGCAATTGAAAGCCAACATTTCATTTTAGAAACACACCCCGAGGCGCGTGGGATAGTAACAATATTGTTGTTGTGACTCAGTGGGATGGCACAACGTGTGCTCTCTGCTTGAAGTATTGCCGTGCTGTTCAATGTGGCAGCTTTGCTTTTTACCATGTTTAGATTCAAAACTCCATGTCCTTGATTGCTGTCAACCATTCTGGATGCTAATTGACATTTTAATTCTAAAACTACATTATAACTATATTTCTGGGTTCCATAGTTACTCAAATGTGAGTCTAGATCACCTTGAAGGGGTGGTGGATTGAGAATTGTGAAATCCTGTGTCACCAGTTATAGTGTAGAAATGTTAAAATCCGGGTTAGAATGCTATTTTTAATTGAGATATAATCTGTACAGCTGTATGGCAACCTTAATTTCCATACGAACGTAAATGCGGGCTTACCTGTTGTATACTCAACATTACACGAATTTTATGTGGCTGGCTTCTGAATGCAATATACAGTTTATAACTGTGAGCAGATTTCATGCATACTAAGCATTTCCCTCGTACCTTAAACAGTTGATGCCTTGGTTAGATCACTCATACTGAGCAGCTTTGAACTACCACTTATAGTTCTACATACTGGTTAAAAGGTTAAGCTGGAGTACAAGTGTGATCCTTGGTCTTAATGCTGGTGACCTTATCCACTAAACAGTGAAGCAGGGGCAGAAACGCCCAGCCTAAATACACTTAACATGTCCCTGAAGCCACTTGCAGGATAACAACAATTTATGTGCTGAGTAGTGCATCATATCATTATGCACATCTATGTATCAAGCAAACCTTCCAGGTGTGTATCAACCCTGTAGGGTTGACATGATGCATGATAGTGTGCACATTCTATTCATGCATAATGAAGAAAAAATGGACACAATGCCCTAATGCTCTCTGCGGCACTTAAAGGGTTAATGCGTCCTTGAAACTATTTGCTGAGCATTAAGAATCGTGTTCTGTGTCCTGGAACGACCTATCGTGGCACAATCTGTAAAGGGATCTGAAATGTGGAATGTGGCGGTAATTCTGCAGAGGGCCTCATTCAAAGTGTACACTGGCTCTTATAAAAGTCTTGGTGGTGAGCCTACTCACCAACTTAACTATTAAATGCATCATGTACCATGCCGACCTTATATGTTTGATACACTCCTACAAGGTCGGCATGATGCACGGATGAAGTGCTGGCGAGCACAATCGCTGGCACTTCATTGGTGCACCATCGCGACCAGCGGTCCTTAAAGGGTTAAGAACTGTAGGCTTCCTGCACTGCATGGTATTATGAAATATAGATCGCATAGTATCAATCAGTGAATAGTAGGAACCATGCATCATAACATTGCAAATCGATAGTTATGGAAATCAACATCATCTGTAGGGCTTGGCATGTTACTGATTGATGGGTCAAATTACTGATATACGTGAGAATAACACAATTAATACTTCGCCCCATAAAAAAAGCTGATATACAGATTAAAAGGAAAATGGCAGGTGCTACTTAAATAGACAGTAGGTCTGAGCTGAATAAACACGCTAGTGTAAGGAATCTAATAATCGATCAATCTTCTTTTCCTACCATTACAATCATTACATCAATCAGTATACCCATTAATCAATCAGCCCCCTCCCCTCCCCACCCACCCACCCAGACCTGTCATGAGTAAATACCCTCTATAACTAAGCAGGAAGCCATGCTGGCTGGGGATTGATTTAGAAGCCACTCATCCATTTCTCACCTGGCAGAAGGGGGCATCCACTATGAGTAGTAGTGTCACTAGTACTACAACCCCCTAATACTACAGGAGCACCCTGACACCCCTTCACATCCCCCCTTAGTTACCAGGTGACCTGAGGCTATCTGTTCATTTCGCATGTCACTGACCAAAGCGGCCGCGTCAGCAGGGGTGGTGAAGCATACCCCACTTTCATGGGGAAGGAGGGGTGGCCCAAGGCAAAGATAACTGGTTCTGACCTGAGGGTTAGAGATAAGGGTAGATAACAGGCGCACTGACCGTCAGGTGGGCGGGGACAGGAGGGATGGACTGGGCTGAGTCCACGCCCCCTGTCACCTGTAATTTAACTTAAACATGATATATAGTGTAGACTATAGCGTGTTTAACATGTATGTTGCATGAATGGTAGAAGTGATATATGGCCGGACTTGCTGTAATTTGACATGTAGGTTACAGAAGAGGAAAGAATACACACTATTTCCTATTCAGCTTCATTGTCTGAATAGTGTAATGCAAGTTAGCTATAATGCAGGTCGAAACCAGAGATAGTCAGAAAGAAAATGGACAACTTTATTGACCTAGAGAGAGGTAAATTGGCTGCATGTACTGCTAAACTAAGCCTACCTGGTACTCCTAGAAGCACTAGAAGCCAGTAACTGGTATCAATACAGTGGTGATGAGCTACCTGCACTCTGGTCTAAGGCTTTTCGTCAGACATCAATTTATATAGCTCACTAGAAAATGTATGATTTTCAATCGATGCCAAGTGGTCCAGAATTCCTAGGTAGAAGTTCCTTCATATATGCTGTGATTCACAACCCAATATTGCATTTTCCTACCATGGCGGAGCTGCCTTGAGGAAGGGGCTGTATGGAAGCCACCCTGGAAGCCATTCACAGTTTGCCCCACACCGCCCACCAATTGGAGTCAGCTGTGGTACGGCCGGTCACATGAACCAGCCCCAGACCATGTGACCCCACTCACATGACAGAGCCATCTGGTGGCGTTAGCCAGGAGCTTGCCCTACTGACCTGGTATTACGCTGGTTCCCTAGGCGTCCCTGGATGTAGCAGGGCACTGGTAACCATGAAATATTGAATACAATTTCTAACATTTCTCCCTCTACCTTCCCTCCAATCATGCCAAATATCCTTACCTTTTCCCTAGTTTTTTCACTCTTCCTTCACCCCCCTCTCCTCTCCCTTGTCTCTCTTCACCCCTGCACCCTCTCCCTCTCCTTTTATTTTCATAGCTACACTCTTCAGCCTAGCACCGAGTGACCGCTGCCTAATGCGTCCCCAGTAACCTGGGCGGTATTAGGGCCACTTGACGATTGATTTACCCCCTGCTGTCATAGAGGGCGAGATGCACATTTGTCATGTTGTATGAAACATCCACTATAAGCATGGATATAGGCTTCTGGTTCAAAACGGTGGTGAGGCAATGTGAGCCAATGCCTTTACGTTCACCTGGTTTATGACATTAGAAAATCACCAAAATGGGAATGCAAATCCTGTAGTCATAAATAAATGAAGGCTTTCCTTAACGCATGTACGTAGAGTCACATCTTCTAAACACATGTCTCTCCCTTCATCTTCCCATAGTCTTGCCTGACCGAGATCTAGTAAATACCCACTCTGACTCCACTATAAATGTCTTTTTCCTCCAGCTCTTTTTGACTGCTGGCATTCAGGCAGGGTGTTCCTCAGATTCTTATAGTACCTCTGACCTATTGCATTCCTTGTGTAATAGGATAAGGAATCTCCCATAGCCACACACGCAGGGAAAGAATTGCAGGGAAGAATATATATTCTCTAGTACTACTAAAGGGGCTGATTGATTGATGGGGCTACTAGTAGTAGGGCCATAACAGTGAGGAGTGGATACAAAATCCCTTGAAACAGTCATTCTCTCTTACTGCATTGTAAAAAGACAGAAGATGCTGGTTCAGTATATAACTTGTTTAATAACGTCTTACGATAGGAGATGAAAGCAATATAGACCCACGAGTTCATGTGCAAAAAATGTACCTGGCATCAAACACAAAAGCCATATATAAAACAAGTCTTCCAAGAGATAGAAGTCTGCCTGACAGTTGCTGTCAACACACACTTAGATCAGAAACATATAGTATTGCTATACTTATTTTTCTTTGGTAGGTAGCCACTTTACCATCTACATTATCTTGATGTCTGTAAGTAGCAACGCGAAACTGACACTCCTACTACAGGTGAATATTTTCACTGCAGTGGCGGCCGGGTGACGGGCGGCCGTCATGTGTCGGGAATTCTAGCATATCTCCCTTAATATCCCATTAATCTGACTAAAATAAAAAGTTCCTGGCAGGGAAAGAATGCTCCTATGCACATACTGAAGGAATATTTTCTGTGCTGAGTATAAATACCTAATTAGACAGTATAAAGTTCATGTTGCTTTGAGAAGCCAAGCCACCACACTTATCCATACCATGGATCAGAGCCTACTGACCCCCCCCCCCATGTGTTTAGTTATGATTAGAAGCCTGATGCTCTGGTCAGAGCTACCTGGAACAATTTTGGTGTCATTTAGGACACATGCAGCTATAGGGTATGAGAACTGGAATTGTGGGGCTATTAGAAGTAAAATAGATAACAGTATTTTGACTATAACTAGCTGCAGAATAGTGAGTCTACATGGACTGAGGGAGTAGGCAGTCACACCTGGCTGCACTTAGTAGGCCCACTCAAGCCTGCCTCAAACAGTCCAGACTGAACGCGGACCAGACGCAGACAGGACGGAAATCTAGTCCTGTCTGTGATGCGGCAAAAACGGATGCAGATCAGACATCCAGTCTGAGTCTGAAGAGAATCTGACCATATCAAACATGTTTGATATTCACAGACGCAGCACAGACGGTCTGTACATAGATAGGCTAATAACAGCCTTGGATTGCATCCAGTCTGAAAGAGGTGAAAATGTGAGTAGGGTGGAGGGGAGTTCAGATTCTTCACAGATCCCCCCAAAATGCCGTCTGCATTGGGCCTCAGTCCAGTCTGTACTGTTTGCGGCAGGCTTCAGGTCCATGTGAACTCCTGGCCCCAGTGCTGTAGGTACATAGGCAGGCTGGCTAATTCCCTGTATGTTCTAATGGTATAAAGATTGCATCTTTTTTGATTTTCTCAGCTAATACTTAACATTTTTGAAAAATTCCAAATGATGTTTTTTTCTCTTACTATATACCCTCAATCAGAGTCGAGAAACTGGTTGTATATATTGGTTCTAATTCATCATTCTCGTTGCTACAGTAAGAACTTATCACTACTACCACCCGTTTCTCTCAAGACATATTATATGAACCCTTCATTGACTGCATAGTGCGTTAATGGCCTGACTCTTTGATCCTCCTGATGCATGAATGCAGCCGTGGTCAGTAACTCACAAGGTCTTCATTTGTGTGTCATGCAGGTCTGATATGTCTATGGAAGGGCTGATATGATACACCAGTGCAGCTTTATGGGGATTGGACTCACCGGCATTGCATTGGTGCATCATGACAAACATATACAGGTGTACTAGTAGGTATAATGTGGCCTAAAGGGGTATATGTAAAGTGGCTTAGATATACTATGTGGTCAAGAGGTATCTTGGTGACATTATGAAACCCGTTTCTGGGTCGATGTATCGAAGAGGCTAGACTGGAGCAGAAGTCCTCAATCTATTTCTACTGGAGGAGATTCATTACATCTGTGGCGGTGGTCCCTGGTGATCCTTCTACTTTCATATATTTTATTTACAAGGGGAGGCTCTAGCTTCAATGAGTCGATGCTGAAAACACTTATTCATATTCTGCTATCCCTACATTCTCAAATTCCATATCCAATATCCATTATGTACAACCTCTCTTATCTACTATTCAAAAACATGATATTTAGCCTGACGGTCCCAAGCATGGTTAAGGACTTACACTGTACAAGTAAATCAAATTGTGCATCTCAGAGTCTAGAACCCCTTTTTCAACTATTCCAGGCAGTTGATACATGAGTGGAGATAACTGACACTGTGCCAATGGCCAACATTAAATGTTTCAAGGACAGGAGTGGCTAATAGATCCAGAATGATTCCCTAAAGTATGGTTATTTATAGCACAGATCACAGTACCAATCTGCAAATTCTGCTGTCTTGGCAAAGTGACAACTTGGAATCGTTGTAGGTGCCGTAGGGGTGGATCTAACTGGAATTTATAACGGGTGTTTAAGGGTTTAGTATAAAGAGAAGTCTATTTAGAGGGAAAAGAAAAGATTTCCTTGGATATTCCTGGAACTGAGAAAGCAAAGGTCAAGGCAAAACATATAGCTATATGGAAATAGAGAGGCACAAGAAAAGGGGGAAAGGCAAATGGAAAAAGCAGGGTACTAGGTACTAGGTAATGGGTAGTGAAAGGGCATGAAGTATGCAGATGGGGTAGGTGAGTAAGAAGTGATAGTAGCCCCAGATGCCTCCTAATTCTATGGCCTCTCCAAACCTCCTAAATCAACCCCTAACTCTCTAATTCCCCAATCGCCTTCGATATTTAGGAGCTTGCACCTTTAGCTGCTCGCGGCGGTGTCTTACGAGCAGTTAGTGAGCAGATATCGATCCGTCTGTTAGGTCCCAGTGCTTTTGAAGCCTTGCCAAGTTTGCCTGGCACGCCTGGCCCTGTTCACCTTATTTACTTGCCGCCAGCTGTCATGGCTGGGTGCTGGGGTGGTGAGATGGACCTAATCCCTCCTCTTCTGTCTGATGTGGCGCCCAGGATGCCCACTGAACTGTGAATGTAACCTGATGTGTTGGTGGGTCGGTGGGTGGGAATGGGGGATCATGTGGGGTACGGGTGGAAACAGTAAGTCTTGGTTGTGGCAGAGGTGATAGTTCGGCAACCAGGTATACACATATTACATGTATAGATCGCCCATTGCATGCTAAAAATGATTAAAATTGGCTTAAGTAGAGGCTTGGTATAATCATTTAGTTTCTAGCTCGATGAGCAGTTCTACTGAGCAAAGCACTTCATAAATGAGATACCTAAAAACTACAATCAAGGAACCAAACTCAGTAAGTGAACTGGAAATCAAGCACAACAAGGAAGCATAGTTGGGGACTGAGAGTGCAGTAGGGATGAGAGCTGTAGAATAGAAAACTGTTATAACAACTGAGTAGCATCTGCAATCAAATATTAACATCCTCACATACTACACACCCTCAGTTTTGATTCTCTCCCCTCCTTCTTGATTTCCACTAAGGAGACTCCCCGGTGAGCTGCTCCAAAGTGGGTATGAGTAACTCAATGTGTTTGGGAGGTTGTCCAGACGTACACACTGGGAAATTGGTTCATAAGTGTTGTTTTTACTATAGGGATCTGTATGTACACAAGGTTGGGTGTACGTCTGTGTCTGGGATGAGCTGCTCTAGGGGTGGGTGTATATCCCTGTATATCGAGCTGCTCCTAACTCATGGCAAAGCACTCCTCCTCCAGGAGAGAAAGCCACCTAACTTGCTAGAAAGTGAATCACTAGACTCTATCTATTGATCCTTTATATACTAAAGTCACACTAAGGTGTGCTCATTGGGTGTCTATTTCTGAATGTTGAATGACCTATAAGCCAGATTCTGTAACCCTAAGGGCCACACTGTGCTTTGATTCACTATGTAAATACAGTTCTGACAGGTATTTCGCCAGTGCTGCATTTATACATCTTGCTGCCACTATGTGAATAATATACTGCCAGGTTTCTTCATGAAATCTTTGTATGCACATTGCCCGATGCCTCCACATTGAGCTACTCAACTCATTGCCTGTGAGCCTACCGAGCAGTTGTTCTCTGATCCCTCCCACTCCACGTGTTAGTGTTGATCTCCTGCCACATGGTGTAAGGTGTGACAGATCACAGATTCTCTGACCACATTCCATACACCACTGAATGTATGATGTGTATAACTTCAAAGTAGCCACTCTAAGGTAGTAATCCCAGCTTCTAGTGGTAATACTACTCTGAGAGCAGGTAAAACTCCTCATGCCAGACAAATGACTAACAGTTGCTACCAGCAATTATTTACACAGAATATTACAGATGCAATAGGTAGAGTCACCTTCATCTATACTCTCACATTACTAGTGTAGTAGTTTGGTAAGAGCTGACACTATATAAAGTTCTTAATTGAACTTATAAATGCAACCTAGACTTCCGCATTCCTAGTTAGATCCAAGTAAGGGTTATGGTCTGCTCTGGTATTCAACACATGCAGTCCAGACGACGTCCATTCCCAGTCATCTCACTCAGCCTCAGAGAGTTGGGGTAAAAGGTGAAGGGTTGGTATGGGACCATGGAGGTGGTATGGGGGATGAGATTGGGGTTAGAGGGGTGTATGTGAGTGTGCCATGAAGTGATGGGGTGGGGGTTAGGGTGATAGGCACCATGCTGTCGTTCCCACTGGGTCCTGAGTGGCCTGAGAGAGCAACATGACGACCATGAGCAGTTCCCAAAGGTACGAGCAGATCCTGAGATGCTCTCATCCACTCAGACCTGCTCACAGCCCTCCCTCCTCGCTCTCTCGGCCCCTCAGCACTAGGCCCTCATTTACCCTTGCTAAGGAGCTTCTCTCTTCTCCCTCTCACTCCCTCAGAGCTGTTTTATTTAGGGCCTGATAATCGCCGACCAGCAGACGGTTCCAAGTACTTGTGAGAAGCTTGGAGCAACCCAACTCATCCCTGGGTATGGGGTGCCACTGTAGGACAAAAACTACTGTGGTTAAAAAAGCTTGAAGCTGATGATTAGGAAGCTGTGATGCCTCTTTCGTTCGTCAATTTGTATGTCAAGTATGTGACAAGTGGAACTGCCTTCCACTGCAGTTCAATAACAGTCTTCTAATGCTGCGCAATGTGATCATTGCTAAATACGAAGCATGATAAATCTCATGTTTGACCTTTTCCACATCATCATCTTAGAATGTAAGTTCCGGGTAAGTTCACTGTCAGTGGACTGTGTGTTTCTTTTTTCATTGCAACACTGCACTTCCTCAACCAAGGTGTTCGTGTGGTCAAATAATGCTATATAAGAAGTCATATTATGTGTAAGAGAGAGGGGTGGGGTCCTAGTCTACTGGCATTGGAGTAGAAGGTGGGGGGGCCTTCTAATGGTGAGGGAGCCGGTGAGGGAGTCCACTATATATGTATAAATTCCTCGTTCCCCCAACCGAGGGACTGACCTTTCCTCCTTTGAATAAAAAAAGTGGTTCTTACTTGATACCCATAGGGTAGCGTCTCATACAGTGTGATCTCTTCCCATACTGCCACACTTGTAAATCCTGCCCGCCTGTTCCTGCCACCAGGGGGATTGCTGTAGGGTGGGGGCACTGTACTTCCAGGGGCTAAAAACTGCTCCTAGCCGCCACCAGGAGCGCTGATGACATGAGCTTGCTGAGCCTGGCGCCACCTGGGAGGGTTTAAAAGAAAATATCCCCACCTACCAGATGTTACTTGAGGCTTCCAGTTACACAGCCACCTCGTTTGTCCTTTACCCAAATGGCCAATACAAGTCCTTGATTCTCATCAGATTCTTTTTAAGTCAATCCTTCTCTTTTTCCCCTAGCCCATTGTTCCTTGATGAACATTTTAACTTGGGAATAAAATGGACATGATTCGATAATGAATCCTCTTACATCTTCTTATCCACAGCAAAAGGGGGAGTAATGACCTTTTTTGCTGGAGTGGTGAGGTTTAAGTTAAAATTAAAGTCTCTCATTTAGACAGATTCCTGGAGAAGTAAAACAGTGCATTTTGGTAATACTGGTATGTAGAAGCCAGAATTCCAGCCACCCTCCATCCCCTAGTTTTTAAACTTGCCCACATCCTACCACATGCGATACCTGCCCCTCCACAGCTGCATCTGGACTGTTATGGTTATGGCCCTATTCACTTTTTATTCAATTTGGATCAACAAATGTCTTAATAAAACAACAATAACATCCTTAACCCATAACAATGGTATGTTTGTCTGAGCTCAGCATGGCAGGCTTTCTCATCTTACTTCTTGGAGTAAACACAAGTGTAAACAGTCTTGTCCCTTTCTTCTCCATTAAGCAGTATTGATATGAATAAAGTATAATAACATTCATAAGTGTGGACACCATTGTGCCTTATATCATAAGTTGGTGATTGAGACGCAAGTAGCATTTCCATCCAATTGTATTGCTAAGGCTTTTAAAATTGAAAAATAAAAATAAACTATTACCAGATTCCTACATCACTTGCAGACATAGAACTGCTGTTTTACAGTGATCATATCTCTTCTAGATTACCTCACCCTCATTGTAAAAGAAAAACGAACATCATCGAAAAAAACAAACAGTTGGAAGCCATAGACTGGATCCTCTACTGCCCATACTTTGTCTGCAATCTGACCTCGTCTTATCACTACTTATCAGGTCTGAATTGAAGCAAGGCTCAATAAATAAAGACAACTCTCTTATCTCACTCCTGTACACATACATTCACACCACTTTTCTCACCACAAAAGTCTCTTAATCTCCATTAAAATGGCGGGTGGCAGGCCTTACTCAGCGCCACCCGGGGTGGTTGGTCAGATGCCTGCCTCACCAGTTCTGATAACAATATGTAGTCACCCTGAGAGGGGTGAATAACCCTCTAAGGGCCGCTGGTGCATTCATGCATCATGCCCATTGGTCGACATGATGCATGAATGCAGCCCTGGGAAGTTACTCACCAGGGCTACATTTATGCATCATGCCAACCCTATAAGGTCTCTACACTACCGGAGGGTCGGCATGATGCTCCAATGAAGTGCTGGAGAGCAGTCTCGTCATCACTTCATCGGTGCATCATGACGACCAATGAGCATGACGCGCTCCTGCATTAGGGGCCCTTGAAGGAATAACAGAATGTCACTTCTCCCTGACCCACATTTTAACCTGCATACTCACACGTGTAGACACACACGTGACTCTACAGAGCATGAGATGAGAGAGGCTGGGTATGGTGGGGAGATTCTGTGGGGAATGAGAGATGGAATGACGAAAAGAGTCTGAGAGGAAATACACACAAGATAATGTGAGCAAAAGGGGGCAGAAGGTATGTGAAAGGCTGTTAAAACAAACTCATTGCTTCAGAATATTTGGGACGTCGTGCAAGATGAGGGAAGGGGAGCACCTTGGAGTAGAACATAGAAAGCAAGAGTGGGTTAGAAAAAAAAAGAAAGACAGAAAAGAAAGAGAAACGTTATGATGTAGGGCGTCAGTCACAAATGAGAGACCGTCCACAGTTCAAGTGGCAGACACTAAAATCAGACGCTGTAAATTGGTCACGTGCCTTGTGCATACCACCTATAGTTGGTCAGCATTTCCCACAGTTCCCTGGGGCACACCGGAAGGTGTCCTACCAGACGCTCACCGTGATCCTGCAGGATTAAGACGTCAGGAGCTGCTCGGTTCGACCCCGGGAGCAACTCAGAAAACAGACCGACGACTGGTCTCTATCATTCCCGGCCCCCTCCCCCTGCCCCGGCTGATCCCTGAGCACGATCCCCGAGACCCCACTGCCCCTCTACTCCCTGCATCAACAGTTGTCTGCCCCGACCTGGATCCCCACCGACGTGGCCCACCTGGTCCCCTGGGGCGCCATGGGTTAGGTGTGTTCATATCGGTATAGACAGACTGTGATGTGTGTTCGCATGGACATAGACAGACTGTGGTCGTTAGTGTTAGGTACATGTGTTCACATGGGAATAGACAGGCTGTATGTAGGGTGTGTTCTTATAGGGATAGACAGACTATAGAGTTAGGTGTGTTCATATGGGTATTATAGACAGACAGTAGTTAGGGGTGTTCACATGGCTATAGACAAACAGTAGTTAGGTGTGTTCACATTGGTATAGACAGACTGTAATATTAGGTGTGTTCACATGGGGACAGACAGACTGTGTTATGTGTGTTCATATGGAGATAGATCTCATGTATCAAAATCTGAAGTAGCAATGCTGCACTCACTGCTACTATCAGGTAGTCGTGTATGAACACACCTCAGCCAACTCAGGGTTATGGGTATAAACACGACACAGATCTGGGTCGGAGTCAAGTACATGTACTCCCAATAACTCCATGCAATACATAACCCCACCCACCCAGTCCAAGGCTCTCATTTCTAAATACATGTAGTCAAGAATAAAAAGTTAGTCTGATACTCCTATATGCAGTACCCCTGAAAAAGCTTTTACTTTGGATATAAATCTAGAAACCGCCATGCGTCTACTAGTTAAGGTTATTTCATGAACTTATACATAATTCAGTTTAACTTCAAATATCTCTGGTCGTGCAGAATGTTGGGGCTATGGGTGGACTACATTTAACCCCAGCTGTACCATATCAAGGTGGTCCTAAAATTGGCTCTGGCATCAACCCACGACTGGGAATGATTTCCTACAATCAAGGCAAGAAACCTATACCATTCTTGATCAAGGTGCATATATATTCAATGCATGGGGTAGAGGGGAAATGGATGTGTTTTTTTCTTTTTTCACGTAATTAAAAAAACACTACTTTGTAGGTCGATCATATATTATGACTCTGCCAAGGTAATGCAGTTTAATTGTGATCTATGTGACAGCCATGTTGGCTCATATGGTAGAAAAACTGCTAATGGATATGTTTTTCCACACACATAGATCCATTTAGCTATCACACAACACCCCCATGAGGCACTACAAGTGTTACATCCTTACCCACCGTCATCATATACTCTCATGGACTCCTTTTTATATTCTGATATCACTTATCTTGTTCACAGGGTCATACACACCTTCTGCAGTCTGGCTTATATTGAGTAATAATACATCCATCATGAAAATGGTGAAATGAAAAAAGTCATTTATTGAGCAAAAAGGAAGGGCTTTATAACCCTCCTGTATGGAAGGCCAGTGCGACATGTTGTTTGCTATTTGTCATTTGCCGTTTGCCATTTGCCAATTGGCCCTTACATCTTGCAATTTGCCAAATATTATTGTCATCTGCCGTTTGCCAATTGCCACTTGTAGCTTGCCAATTGCCATTTGCCAATTACCATTTCCTAATTGTGGGTTTGCAAATTGCCAGTTATGGCTGTAAATGAGTTCCTTTTTTGCAATTTCAAAGTTTTCAGCTATTATTTCAAGTCTATATCAAAATTAAGTGGCAAATGGCAACCGGGTCACCCATTGAGACTAGCAATCAGCAAAATCTCATTGGCAAACAGCAATTGGCATGACATTGTAATTGGAAATTGGCAAATGGCAACTAGGCACCAGGGTCATACAACTGGCAACCGGCAACAGGCAACTGATAAATGGCAAATGGCATGTCCCACCAGCCTTCCATACTCCGGTTTCATAAAAAGATTAATGTTGTCCTATGATAAGGACTTTCCTTTTTACTTCACCGTCATATTGACATGGTTATAATGAGACCGTCTTAATCAAAGAAAAAAGTTTATGTATATTTTGAAAATGGTTTTATTGAAGAACAGTGCACGCTTTGCTACTGAATTTACTCCATCAGAAAAGTTCCCACAAATAAACTTGCCTGCAGCTTTACCTACCCCAGTATGGTGGGAGTAATACACTGATGTGTATATGTAAATGCAGGTAATTCACTCACCCAGGGGGTTATGACAGGTATAGACTCTGTGGGGGTCTTTCCCTTCTTCTAACCCTAGTCATTTCCTCTCACACACACCCTGTTTACACACGTCCACAATTAGCCCTACCAATACAAGGTATTAGCCCTACCCCGTTCACACCAACAATCTCTGTGTGTTTTCCCGCCCTGATTGGTTCTCATCCGGGACACCTCCGCCCACCGGAAGTTATCCTTCTTCCGCAGCGTCCCGTGTTTGGAGACTGTGCACACACTCTTCCCAATCACTCTCCTTCCACCGTGGCTTATTTTGACTGGCCACATCAATTTCCTCCTGGTGTGTTTATACTTTGGTGTCCAGTCTGTTCTTGGCGTGGGGAATGTGTGAGCGGTGCCTTTGCATCGTGCAAACAAACACCGGCTGCAATTAGGGGTGAGAGATGGGGGATTAGCAGACCGACCCGTTCCAACGAGTTCAGCTCATCTCGGGAAGCCCATGGATTTTTGTCCTTCAATTGCAAGATCCACAAGATCGTTGCAAGACATAGTGAAGTGGTCTCTGATCGCATTTGCCCTGTTTAGATTCCTAACTCACATCACTGAATTTGTATCGATGTAGGAATCAAAATAATTATGCGTCCCTCAAGTTCTATCCTACACCCAAACTCTGCCGTTACTCAGGTTGTTAACTAGAAAATGACTGAGGTTTCACTGTTTACTGCATTTTTCATCTAATCCTTGATGTCTCCCTTTTGAAGCTCTAGTCAGTACCTTTAGGAATTGAAGTTGAACAGACTAAAAGCCCCACCAACGATAATGGCCGACCACATTGGATGAAATGGAGTCGGCCATTGCAACAATCAACGAACTTTTCCTCCCTCCACCATTGGAAATCGGCTCTTATTGCCAGTTCCCCGACCACAGCAACTACTAACAACAGACGACATTTCCACCAGCAAATCAGAGTCTAAATGCACTTTCCCACCTTTTCTTTGTTTGTGTGTGGGGAGACGTGGAGGTGTTTGTGTCTATTGGCAGTAATCGTCTGCCGCTGGCCGTCTGCCTGTGGTGATCTAGGGACCAACACAGGACCGACCACTAATGTCTGCCACGTGTCTTCAGTACAGGCGTTTATACAACTCACAACACATCCCATCAACCACCTCACCACTCCTCCAGCTCTTTATCTCCTCCAGACCCCCTGGAGCACACACCCCTTTAGAAACAAACATTGGGAGTGACTGAGCGAGGGACGCTGAGTGCCTGGTAAAAATGCTAACTTGATTATACTACTTACATATCCAATTCCCAGTCTGCGCTGTATGAAGAGTCTATGGGTGGGATTCGAGATTTGCACACACTTTCTTTGGGCAGACGGCATTTTCCCCTTGATTTAATTACCTTTCCCTAGCGTTCATTCGCTACTACAGGCTTTTCTCACATTCGCAGCGACAGTTGGAGAGAGGGCTTCGAATGGCAAAAATCATGTATCCTCCACGCGTTTTCTGCTTCAGCCACTGATTTTCCTCTAGTCAGACGATGGGACAGGCGAGACAGCTCTAAATTTTTGTATTTTGCATATTCCCTGTTTGAACTTTATGATAAAGCTCTTACATAGTCCATCATTACAACTTACATTAACGATAGTGTTTTCCCCTCCAGAGCTCCAAACACAAGTCCCCTACCGGTATATTACTAGTGTACCAGCGCCTACGGCGCTGTGATAATGGACAAAAAGTTAACAAAACCATTGAAACCCACTTGCAAAGAATAATGGTATTTTTAGACCTAAGAATAGTAGAACTAAAGGAATAATCGAAATTATGGGTAATTATCTTTATTATCTTAAAGCTTTTACTAATCACGCCATCAATACTACTTCCGTTTTGACAGTTCCGGTGGCCAGCGTTCGAGGGCCGAGGTATTTTATATATGGTAGTTTAAATATAGGGGACACGGGTGTCAGAAGTATGTATATATTTGTTATTTCACCAAATCCCTTTGTTAGGATAATACTTATCTCGGTGAACACGTGGCTAGATATTACATGTTTCAAAGCTGTTTGAAGCAGGATCTCAGACGACGGTGGTGTGACTGGAGGGTGGGGGTAGACAACTATGTCATGTGGTCCCTTTCCGAACCGGGGATGCTGTGATCGATCCTGCACCAAATGACACCACGTGATTCAATAGTCTCCTTTTGGCCTCGCTATTTGTCCTCATTGAGCGGGTGACCTGCCTTTGGTTTGGGGTTGAATTCACCCCCCCCCCCATCCTCTCTCGCCTCTCTTACATGCATAGGTGTGAAAGGGGCTGGATACCGGGGTGTTATAGCCCAAGGTGTGAATAACTGGAGCGGATTAGTACCCGGATCTAAACCCAACCCCCTCCCGCACTAATCCCAGAATCCCCTGCGTCGTCAAGGAAACGAGCGGCATCTGCTTCCGGTGCAGTACTGCGCATGTACAGTGCAGTGGGGTCCAACATGATGGATGGGGAAAGAGGAGGTGTGGCAGAAATACCTTAAGTCATCTCTTGTTAAATAAAAAGGTGCCTCGCTGTTCTTATAGCCAGCCTGGCCCTTGTTGCAACATGTAGCACTGGGCTTTGACTGATGGGCTAAATACGTGGGGGGGGGGGGGGTTGGGTATAAAATACGGCAGTAAAGTACACCTAAAGAGGCAGCAGTTCTATGCAGTGGGTAAAATACTGAATGTATTCCCTTTATATATACTACAGGTTATATTCAGTTATGACCTTAGTGTTCCTAGACTGTTTCACTCTCTTACATGAGCTATAGGTCACTACAGGCGCCTGAGAACTGGGAGATTTTATATAGGACTGAGGCTTGGCTCTCTATTTGTTAAGGACTATAGAGTGATGCTATACACCACTCTAGTCATTAGCTGTAGAGTCATTAGCTCCCTTTCATCATTGGTACTCTAAGAAGAAGGAACTCTATTATGGGTCTCCCAATGTGAAGGGTTCACAAGCCGTTTTCTCTCCCCATCAAAATCGCCTATTTGCCTCCTCGAGATGAACGATGGCAGAGGCATCCTCCCCCAACACTCTATACCTGTTCTTAAACATGACAGTTTTCTATAGGGCGTTCTGACATGTAAATATCCGCCAGGGGTCGCCACTTTTGAACCGGAAGTGCGCCTAGGTTAAACATCTAAGGAGGTCCAGGGTATAAGGACGTGGTACTTCAAAAAGTACCTCATGGGAGAACCTCAAAACCAAAACCTATCCTCACCTACCCCCACCCATATCCTGCAATATCCCCTATCATCACCCACCCCTTTTCGACACTCCTTTAGCGTCCCTGACGTATGTCATTCTTGTCGCCGGCGTGTCTTGTAGCAAAAGCCTTTAATGCGCATTAAATCTGCCAGCGGCATGAAAGGAACCAGCAGAGACCTCTCGCTGCCGCCCAGCGTGATCACTTCCCTGGAATATATATATACCTCTTGTTTCACAGCAGCCCGTCAGGCCGAGACCAGCGTATAACTTAGGAAGCTTTTCTCAGCCTGTTTTATATATGTTTTCTTTTTGTTTGTATACATAGGAATCCTTTTGTGGGGGCGTTGTGAAGCCATGTGGCGCAGGCACATTACTCAGGAAGCCAACACGGCGCTTCCTTTGTCATTGAAGGTGCTATAAATGTCCCATTTCTCCTCCCATTTCTATGATGAGGGTAAAAAAGCTCCTAATCCCCTGAGGTTGATAATCCTTACTTAAAGCATTGCTCCTATTGTGAAAAGCAAATTTACAAGAACAGGAAGATTATGGTATATGCATAGAGTAAAGGCATAGCCTGGGGAGTAGGGGGGTAGGTATTAGTATGGAAGATCAAACGGTGGTATGTCAGCCCACTACAGTGTTCACCATTGTAGATTAATATGGCTATACAGGCTCTGGGGAGGATACACACATAGAAGAATACCTTTGTTGTATCCTAAAGGGTCTTGTCTGTTATGATGTGATATGTCGTTTGTGCCATGTTATCATAGTTATACTTTTCTCCCCCCCCCCACCTCACTGCTTTATGTAATGGTTTACCTAGCATACCTCATGCCTATTTCTGTGATCTCTAGCCACCACCTAAATCCGGGGGGGGGCACTGGGCCTCGGGTTGGGTACCAACTTCTGACCACACAGCGGTGGCTGTTGATGTGCAGCGAGGGGAAAAAAGGGGGGGCTGTTGATTGAATTGCATTCAATATTAGGGGGCTGTTAATAACTGTTATAACTTGCATGGAAAGGAAGTAACTTGAATATTCCTTGTATTCACTCAAGGGTTGTTAAATTCCTGAGAATCATTGTCAAAGAACCTTAATTTACATGAAGAGGGCCCAGGGGGGCTGTTATCAGACTTCTTAAAGAAGCTGTAAAAAGTGAGCTGTACTTCAAGGGACTGTAAAATGGTCAAAAAGGGGGCTGTAGTTTCGCAGTTGGTACTACTAATCAAAGACTCAGTGCCCCCCCGGCCTAAATCTGTGACCGAATTGGACGTGCTCTAATCCACCAAATATCACCAGATGTTTTAGACCTTTAGGTACCACAGGATCCCTCCACGTTCATGTTTTGACTAATGCAGTGCTGGCGACTCTAGCCAACTGCAGTGCATTGATGGACCATGGTCACTCTACTATGTCAGACCCACAGGCATGACATGATGCATGGATGCAATACTGCCGAAATGACTCCCTCAACACGGCCGTATCCTTGTATACATGACAAAGTGACACAGTGCATTCAAAGACTATGCAGTTCTTAAAGGGTTTAGCCGTTCCTCCTGTGCCCTACCATGACCCTATACCTATAGGCCTCCATGGTCAATGTCTGGGTGACCGTTTGACCCCATGGTGTGTTTACCTGGGGGCTTGGACAGCGGTGAGCAGTGGTCATTATACCATCTAAGTACAGGCTTTGTCGTCAACCACCAGCTGGTGGTGGTGGTCACATCGATCTGCACCTTATTAATCCTACCCTTCCCAATGACCTCTTCTACGTCCTAACTGTATCTCAGGGGTTTATCTTACCATATTTATATGTATATTATGAGAATACTGCATATAGAAATTCTATCTTAGGACCTTTCTGGTGATGCAAAAAAAAAGGAGAAAAAACGGTGCATGGAGGCAGGTGCGAGGTATGGATAAAATCAATTATATGTATATTAATGTATAACCCAAGAAAGAAACATGATACCTTATAAAGGATATCACAGTGTACATTGTATTGTGTGAATCTATAAAAAGAACGGCTCATATAGCTTCATATGGAACACCTTTTGTCAAGATACTAGTATATGTGTAAGGTATTCAGGGTATACATATAACACTGCACAACCTTCCCAGTGCCTCACCTTCTCCCACATTCCCCACACAAAACAAACACTGTGAATTACCAAGATCCAGTAACACATTCCATGTCCCAGTCTAGACTACAAGCCTGGAAGTCACACAAGACCAGGAGACCTTGGTCTCACAAGGAAGCCACATGCAGATTGGCTTCAGACCTAGAACTCATTTGGGGATGGGCTGTGGAACAAGCAGACTATTTAATTGGACACGGCGTGGTAAATTAAGGTGACAGTGTGTGGGTATGGCCTCTAGAGTTAATCTGTCCCTGTGGATTACCGTTAACCCTGTACATGAGCTGCTCTGGGAGTGGTTTAGTTTGTAGGTGGGAGGATGGTGGACCAGGGTGTGTAGATGAGGTAGGGGAGTTACTCAGGGTTTGGGATCAACGAGGTAAAGCTGTGTTGAAGAATAAGAAGGGAGCGGGCATAGGCTGAGGTTGAGGAGAGATAAAAAGAAAGACGGAGAGAAAAGAATGAAGGCATTGAGGTCATGATCATATATTGCACAGGAGAACAGAAATTTGAGGGGTGGGGTGTAACGGTGTTATAGAGAAGATAACCGTTTTGATAGAGAAAAAAAACAGGAGTTCGCATAGAATACACATAGGGGAGCCAATATAAGTATGCACTGCAAGGAAAGCCATGCTCACACGCTCCTCTTGAATTGGCGAATTGTAGGCCTAAACCTTGAACCAGAAGCGAATGGTGTTCTATTTGATACCTAGGTTTACTGTAACTCTCTACTGCTGCCGGTACCTGGGAACATCCTGTGTACATGGAACCGACAGATTTATGTGTTTCCCCATCCAAGAGCTTGTTGTGCAAGTATAGAGCATCATGAAAGCCTTGCTACGTCCATCCACCCTATATATTACCCACCTGCCCCCATGCTGTTTGGTGGCATGGATGGCGCTTCAGACTCTGGAGGCTGTAGATCAACCTGCTACATGCTGTACTCAATGGGAGGCGGCAGGCCCAGGAGGAAGGGAACCATGGAGGAGAAATACAGAGTGGGAGTGGCATTAATAGGATGTGTGGGAGGTCAGTGAAAGGTGAATGGTTTAATGCAAAGTGGTGCGAAGGGATATGTGTATAGTTAAATCTGTTTATAGGCCTATACGGAAATTCCTTGAGCAGAAATAGCCTCAGCTATACGTTTCTTTTATCTTAAAAATGTTGCTGATGCTATTTCTGTTCAGGGTCTTGCATCAGCATCAAAGTAGATATCTCGTGTATAGGACATAGATAATTATATCACTTATATATATATATGTGTACAACAATTGCCTCTGCTTGTCAGACTCACCCACCTTGATCCTCAAACCACATCCCACATACCCCGAAACCCTTTTTCAAACAGGGCATCAACCACTCTTGTACCCTCACAATGGAGCCCAATGAAGGCATTAGCACCCTAGCTGAGCCACCCTGTATTCACTCAAAGCCTCCTGGTGGGGCACAATGGTGTGCTCAGTTGGCTAATGGTGTAAATGGGCTCTCAGGATTGGGTTGTGGGCGTGGCTCTCTAATGTACAGTCATTCCCCTGGCATTCCTAAAGGTGGCGATGATTGAATCAGATATGATACTTAAAGGATAATCTCAGGGATACACTCGGTAATACAAGGGCTGAGAATAGTCGAAGCCATGGGCTTGATGAAGAAGCTGATAGATACATGTTTTTATATTATAGCCATAGAAGGATATTACTGGCCTCCAGGTCAGAAAATATCTGACTGTTACTATTTCCCCTCCTCCTATGTTCGCCAAGATCAGACATATATGGTGGTTGGCATACAACATGTGTTGACCTTAACTGCTCTACCTCCTGTACCACCCTTCAATAATACCCCATACAAACCCACCCACTCAGCAGGGCCCCTTATCCCCCTCAATCACTACCTGCTTCCCTGATATAAGATGACACATGTAATTACTCGTGTAAGGTGTCAATGGGTGGGTGGAGGATAGGGAGGATGAGGCAAGGTGTGATCTTTATCATTCTGTATGACTTCAAAGGCCATCACGGTTGGGTTACAATAATAGAAGCTAAGGATGAAGAGTACAATGGATAGAGACAGCCTTTGTGCTTCTTTGGAATAAACATGTTTTCTTCCTTCACTTTGCATTTTTTGAGTCATGGGATGGATACTTTAACAAACTGAAAATAGATACATGAATGAATAACCAGATAGATAAACCTGTGGGGGAGGCATCTGGGTAAACATTATAGATCTTATAATATAACAATTTTAGAGGTAAAACAGAGGTTATACACGTACTTCTTTCATAATATAAAAAGATGCTCAGATCCTCTTGCTTTGAGCTTGGTTAGTAGCCCTCCTTGGTTAGTCTCAGCATCGAGTTCAAAATCCTCTATAGCCTCCATGGTCCCAGAGGTGGGCATGTTTGGGTTTCCAGGAGACAGGGATGTTAGCTGAGGTTTAGGGATGGTGGTGGGGAGGTGTTTGGGGTGCAGGTAGGTGGGAGGAGGGACGCTTGTGACAATGGCCAGGTGGGCACAGGTAGGCCATTAGTGGTCCATTTATCACCCAGAGTGGTCCCCGGAGGTGACCCTTCCACCACTCCACCACCTCCACCATGGCTCCTAGGGCTGCTTCTGGGTATAGAATGGAGAGGAGCTTTAACACTGCTACATACTAGCAAGCACTGAATACTAGTAGTAGGTTCAATGCTGCCTTCAAATACATTCTGGTTATTCAGGCTTAGTATACTTATTAGTAACTTCTGGCTTATCACCTCATCCCAATCAGATGATACCTGTGTAATGAAAAGAAATGTGAATATACACATGCAGCGCCACCTTCGACACCTTCGACATTGTAGTCCAACACACATAACCGCATACCTGTCCACTATATATACTAGAATCTATAGATTCTAGTCTTTATTACAGCATCACTGTGCAGAATGCTCTAATACTCATGATATGTATAGTAAACACCAATATTTTAAACATTCAAAGTGAATATTAAGCCCATGTTCAACATGCTTATGCAGGTACATAGTACTGGCACCAAAACAAAACAAGTAACTGAAATTAAGAATGAAAAAAGAGAATAAATAGGTCAAAACAACATCTCTGGATCGCTATAGCTCTACCTGCCCCTACAGACCACCATAGCCTTACTATAGGCATTTGGCCATTACCCTCCTGACCCCAAACCACTACACCGTGGTTTCCGTAAGTGTTCAGTGAAATTCAATATCGTTTCGTGCAGAACACGTTTTTGCCATATTACTGTAGTGTTTGCCCACATTGTTTATTCTGTTGGAGATCGATTTCCATTTGACATGTTATATTCAAATTGGTCCTATTAGCTGCTGTTTGGGCCGTGTGGGAAAGTGATGCTGTGGTAAGCAGTATTTATACAGCTACATTTTACTATTCAGTGATACCCAGTGGCATTCATACAAAAAGAGGAATTGCAATAATACTTATGGTAAAATGAAATCAAATGCGATGAATGTTTCAGTTAGCAATATTATTTCTTTTAGATTGAAACTATCCCTGCTCTATGTCTAGACCCTGAGGTTATTTCTTAGTGCACTACGATCGCACACAGCCCTACGACTTGAACTCTCAATGCTATTCCTATTCACTTCAACAAACTGCAGTCAATGTCCTAGTGAAATACCATACTTTCTAGAGAAGTTGAGGAATGCTCTATAGTATGTGTACTATTAAAGCAATATCCAATTATAGGTTGTGGCAGGGTGTAGTATAACCTGGAAAGTTGCCATCGTGGTAACTATAGCCTTTGTTGTGACATTCGGGAAAGGCAATTGATGTATCAAGTCACAAGAGGTCGGCTGGCTGTGAGCTACTTGTGTGTAAAGAAGGCCTTCTATTTTCAGGCCAAAAACCATGTTTTTATTGGGTGATGGGGTGGCAAGGGTGGGCAGTGATTTGGTCATGTTACCGCCCATTGCTGCATACAGCACCTTACCAATTATTTAAGGAAAGAAAATATGCAAGGTATAGTTAGGGAACGATTGAAATGGTATTTATGTATGTATACGTCTTTCTTGATTTATAGCACAACATTTGTCTAAAGGACAGAGATACAAGCAGACTTTGAGCTTTCAATTAGAAGGCTAACCACAGGTGGTGGTAAGTGTTCAGCTTTTCAAAGCCACTCAGTTGGCGCGAAATCTTAAGAACGCCCAAATATCGTCTGCTTTGTCCGGAAGTCGTCTGCTCCGTAAATGTTTGTTTTCCGCCAGTATTTCACCAACGAGGCGTCCCCCTCATCAGACCCGCCCCCCTTATTGTAGAAGCTCAGTTTCCATACCAATTCGCCCCCTGATGGATCCCCCGCTGGGCGCTAGGTGGGAAGGGACAAAAGCAGACGACAATTTCGACAGGCTCGCGGTCAAAAGTCGTCTGGTGTGTCTTTGAGCAGCGAAGGCGCCCCAGCCCTGACATCAAGATTCATTGACGAGCCACCCCCTCTCCACCACCCCACGGACAATCATTACAAATTGGGGGGTCGCTGGCCGGTGGGCGGGAGACGAACGGTGCGCTGGAATAGAACACACCTTCAGTCCAAACCAAAGAGTAAGGAAGCCATTGTGAAACAATTTCGGTTTAGCAGGTGGGGACGCAAGTACAGGTATAACCTAGAGTGTCCCCTTATTACATTTTTATCCATACCACTCAGTGTATGTTAATTGATTTCAGTAAGAATTTGCATACCCTCCATAGATTGATTCTACATTTTTTGTTGTCAATAAATCAATCCTTCATTGAAAGTCAATACTGGTTGGTTGCTAAGGTGTGATCTTAATTGCGTCCTTTTGGACCTTTGTCGGAAGTGGTTGGCGCCGGTTGGGTGCAAGGGGGATGTGTCGTAAAAAGTTTGCCGTCATTCTTGCCCTACCACAGATGCAATAAGAATCACCTGGCACAAAGAAAGGTGTGACATCGTCTACACAATATGTGCATCCATAAATCATAGATCCAAACGCAAGGATAAATACCTGCAATGATCTCGGTTACAGCTGGTTAGCTTTTGAGTCACAACCAATGTGATATGACAAGATAGGTTCATTGTTCTTTTGGTTTTCCTACATGTGTGAGAAAAAAAAATCAACCTGTAGTGTAACGACAATATTCAATAATTTTCTCCTTAATTTCCAGTGGTCTTCCCCTAACAAAACAGAGAGACTAAGAACTCTCATGTGCGTTTAGTCATGACTGCTGCCTAGCCTGCCCTCCTTGCATCCGGGACCTTCAAAAAGTGTGAACCCAAGACGTGATGGGCGAAAATAGGGGATGTTGCTAGAGGCTGAATACAGATGAAGGCTGTGTATGGGGGTGGTGAATGGGGGGTTGTAATGGATAGCTTCGCACCTGACACTACCAGGCTCCTCAACCTTCAGACTTTAATAGTATTAATGGCATTAACCGTTAAAGGCCAGTAACAGTTAAATGCACTATAACCCTCGGTTGTCATGATGCATGAATGCAGCCTAGCCAAGGTGTTTTATTCGCACGGGCTGCATCCATGCATCATGTCAATTGCAGGGGTGATGCACGAAGGAAGTGACAGTACAATGCATGGATGCAGCCCTGGTGCATAGCTTGCAATCATACAAATTATTCAAAGCACCATGCGTTCTTCAAACAGTTAACAACATTAATGGCATTAACTACCTTGCTAAGATGAATGGCTGAGAAGGGGACACCTTAGACATTGGTCTTTTACTAATGTCACGGCCGTGGCGGTGGTCCTGTGTCTATACAAGCCCCCCTGGTGACTTACAGACACAAACACACACAAAGTGCTGCCCTTTCTCTTGCACCCTGCTCCCCATGCTCTAGCCATCGACCATTCATCCCACTAACCACCATGTAGTGACTTCTTTTGACTTAACACACGCACAGAGGGCATCCACATTCATTGGGCAGTCAGCATAAATAACCTCCTGGTGGCCACCTCCTGTACTAAAGGTGCGCTCCATCGTATTGGTAAAAGCAGACCTAAATGGGAGAGGACATGTGGTATTCACACCACTATTTATTAGTTATTCAATTCAGAAGAGCAATGCATGTACTACATGTATACCTTTAATAAGAAAAGGATGCTGATAAAATATGCCACTTCTAGTCCTGATATGGCTGATGGCATCTAAGAACTCTGTAATGTCTAAAGATGTATTACGTGTATGGTATTTTATAAGTAGGCATCATTGCCAATTTGCATTGTCATGTTACAACGGATTACAGGTGCCATATACGATAAAATAGAATATATGGGTGCGCATAGGATGTGACCCTTCCTTCCCAACCGTTGACTTATACAACATGAAAGGAACGAGAGGAAATCGACATTTCCGCAAGTAAATGGGGCTGTGTGTGATATTTGGTGAACTAAGAAAAGAATTGCTATCTATAGGTTCATCCCTCTTTCTTTCTAAATACCTAGAGGAAACCATGAAATAACGCCTCTTTCTTTTTGTTTTACCAAATTCTGGTTGTCAATGAAGCCAATAAATCATAGAAGCAAGCAAAGAGGTAAACCGCATATAGACATCTGAATAGGTTAAGATATCTGCAAAGACCTTTTATATTCATTATGCTATCCTTGCATTCGTTTTCTGTCCCCCATAGTAGGAAGGTGATGACCTGTATATGCATGACTGTGTGAATGGCACTGGGTGGTAAAGTAGGCTGGGGTGTAGCTATAGCGGGACCAAGGATGAATCAATGATATGATTGACTTATTCCCACCCACCACTAGCCCTTGTATTGGGGAGGATTGGAATTGGTGGTGGCCACACCAATGTTCATGCTATATGCAATAGCCCCTGCAATAAAACATGGGGGGCATTCGGAAAGAGTCCCGAGTAATTTAGTTCCAAATTTTTTCTTTATATCTTTTTGTGTTCCCATATGTGTTTAGCAAGTAATGAAAATAATAATGACCTAGACAAAACAGCCCAGAAGGATATTCACTGATTTTAAAATGAATATGCCTGTCCATTGTGGTAGTTGCCTTGAAGTCAGGTTCGAATCAGGTTTCATCTCTAATAGAATGTTCTGTTGGGGAGAGTTTGACTTTTCATCAGCTCCTTTCTGAGGGCCTTAAGATTGCTTCTCGTCTTCATACTTCCCTATTCCCCATGTGCTATTGAGTGTTGCCTTACACAGGGACACAGCTTCAGTGCTGTAAAGTTAATTCCCATTCATGTCAGTCAGATTTAGCATGCCAAGACACCTGAGTACATCCTTTAAAGTGGCACAGGTGGAAACAACAGATATTAAATTGTTTCTTCTTTGATAAAGCTTACCCAATACCTGTATAAGCTTTCCAAAGATAAACGCAGCTGTGGATCTGGACTCGGTTAAGATTTCTAGATGATTACTGATTGCTTTCCCCTGTACATTGAAGCTTCAATTAAATACATTAAAGCATCCTGTCAACATGCGGGCATAGTGCATTACCAGGTAGTGCACTGAGTGACTTGAAGTTGTTGTACGAATGTCCCCAGTGCCAATCAGGCAATTGCAGGAAGGGGATAGATGGCACGTCAGGAATAAGTGAATGAAGAGATCGATAGACTGAGTCCTTAACCCTTTAAGGCCAGCTAATGCATTAATGCATCATGGTGACCAATGAGCATCATGCTGACCCTACAGGGTTAATCCACACCCAGAGGGCCGGCATGATGCACCAAGCAAGTGCTGGCGAGCAGCTCACCAGCATTTCCTTGGTGCATCATGATGACTGATGTGAATGATGCACTCATGCATTAGCGTCCTTAAAGGGGCTGCATCAGGAGTACTACGATTGTCAGTATGATGGGGATCCAACCTTGATCATTGCCTTCACACCTTGATGCACCTTTATTCAACAGCTGCCACACCCTACTATATACAGGGATCATCTGCCAAGTGCTCAGCCAGATAGCTATCTTTAATATACATAACCCTGCTATAGTTAAGGATCTTCTGCCAAGCAGCCATATATCTATAGCTTATCTATCATATGTAGCTATCTTATAATGTATACATAATAGATAAATATACCGAAATGTATTAAGGTGGAAAGACCCAGGGAAAAGACAGGAAAGAATAGGGTTTCATGCAAACATTGTGATAAGGAGGCACATAGTGGTTTGTATATTTCTATGAGGTCGTAAGAACAAGAAGCACACTATTAAATCAACCTACCTGCTTACCTTAAAAATATCTATCTGTCAATGGACAGTTTATTGATATGAAGTAAAAGATTGCAAATAGAGCAAAAATCACACACATGGGCTCTGCAGGCTTTTAATAGTAGAAACCGAGTTGTTTAGCCATTCAGCCAGCTACTCTAAAGGTCCCAGTGCTAGCTCCAAACTGCCTTCCTTGGCACTATCTCCTGTACCCCTCCCCTCCATCTCAGGTCTCTGTGGATCAAATTTATTCACTTAGCCAGCACAGCCCAATGTAGCCTTCTCACACACAGGCAGCCAGCGCCCCAAATCTCCTCTATAGACACTTCTTATGAATGTGGATAGGTTGTATTCCTCGATGTTGATGGATGGGATATTGATGTTGCCTTTACCTAATGGGGAGGGTAATATTCAGAGTGATATTCACCTGTGGTTTAGTTGGAATAATCTGCATTGTACTTTTTTCGGGGGGTGGGGGATTTTCAAAGGATAGTCAAAGGAAAAGGGGTCAATGTATTTAGAGTTCACTAGCTGTAAAGTGGTCTAGAACTGGAGTAGAGTAATACACATTGTTGTTGCACTGATTGAACCATTATTATTACCCTTTAAGACCTGCATAGTGTATATAATATTATGTGTGTTAGGTCCAGTGTTCCAACTTTATCATAAGACATGAAAGCAGTCCCGGGGAAATACATGGCAGTATTGCTGACGAGTCTATTCTATACATAGTTCATTGTAAGATATATATGTCGCAGATAAAGAGAAAGATGGTTATATATTTTGATATTTTGCTTGCCTTTTTGATACAAAGAGAGTTTTCTAACAGCCAATATCACGTTTGTATATTTGCAGGGATCTGAGCTACAACAGGTTGAAGGTTATAGGCCGGAAGACGTTGAAGGGAACACCATTGTTACGGAATCTGTAAGTTAAATAATAATAATAATAATAATGTCGAATTTCCTCCCGCTGTTAGGGATACATCATGTGCAATTAGGAAGATTCATATAGGGTAGAATAACACAAAGGAAGTTAGATTTACTTCTGTATCAACATTGTGAAATCGTTGATGAGTATTGAATCTACCTATTGGTTATGTCGATCCAGTAGCAAACCCACTGTTATAACTATTTTCTGGGGGTGGACGTCCCAAGGTATGAGGACGTCTGTAGGTTAACCTACCCTAATGTTAACTTTGACTACTAGATGCGCATTTATCATTTTGAACGAAGAGTTCCTCAATAGATAAAAAAATTGAAACTGCATCAGCTGTAAATCATCAGATTTCATCAAGACCTATTTCAACTAATTAAACAGAAATGGGGTTTGATTAAATCGTACAACAGTCTACAGTGACAGTGGCTTGGATTGTGTATCGGCGTATTCATCTATTTTTTTTTTTTTTTCAAATCGAAATACTTCTATATAATTATAATACCTTACAGTAGGAAAATCAGTTGTATGACCTTCATTGATAGAAGCTCATCTTATATGATTCCCCAACTGTAATTGACATCAAATCCCTGCATCTCATGTGAGGGACAAGATGGGGCATTCAATATTCCTAATCTAATAGCTCAGTGAAAGCAGACATGATATGAAAATTTGGGAAATCATTATAGAAATATGATACTGAATGGTAGCTAATTGAATTAAAATTGACCTCTTTGGTTACTATATCAGAGTTCATGTACCTCACGTTGAAATCATTAGTGTGTGACTTATTTTAGAGGTTTATGAAACAAAACCAAAAGTCACAGCTTGAATGGATGCCATATGTGCTATCCATACAATGTTATGTTTATACTCATTCTGAAATCCCTCTTTTATCTCACTTCGAGAAAATAAGACTTCTACATGTCATGTTGAACTATGCGGCATCGACGTGTATTGCTTGTTATTAGCTTTTTGTTTAACCAAATGATATGACAAATTTGAGTTTCTCATTAGTAAATAAACTCGGCTCACTAGAATTACAGTGATATTTAGCAGCTTGCAGTGGTACCTTTGTGCGTCTTTGATCTTAACATTGCTAATTGCCTACATTTTACACCTTTCGTAATCTCACACAACGTCCTCTAAAACTTCAAGTATAGATAATTGTGCATTTTGCATGACGTAGCACAATACATTCCATAGTAAAGTGATCATCGCAGCCCCCCTACTTTAAATGCACCTATGTCTGTTACTTATTACTGCATTTATTTAGCACTCACATTTCTACCAATAGTAACATGATCTGCGAAAAGGGGGCTTAGTGGAGACTGTTCTAAGGCCCCTTCTCCCAGTCCATGCCACAATTGACGTCCACGTTTTTCTCCCCATCTTCTTCAGACAAATGGACAACAATGAGATCACGTGCATCACGGATGTAGCATTAAGGGGACTTAAAGACATGGAGATCCTGTAAGTAGGCTTACTTAACGCCTTATAAGTGCTTCTTTTTCTTACAACTCTTTAAGGGCTGGTATTTGATGCAAAATGCACCATCCACTTCCGATGTAGGGAATACATGAATGATATGATATATGCGGTGCTGGGGAGTAACTCACCAGTGCTGCATTTATGCATCATGCCAACTCTATAGCATGGTACACCAATGAAGGGTCCCAGCTAGCAGTGCTCTACTGCATCATGGTGATGAAGGTACGTGATCCAGGAGGCATCATTCGGGTTTTATGTGGTTAGAGCACATTCAGTCCAAATAGATCAATGCTAAGAGCTTCTTCATGGGGCAATGGCAGTTATTTACAATAGTACGTGATAATCAGTGATAATATCATCATATGACTGTGTATCTTTATATTTAGAGTGCATTGTTTTTTTTTTCTCAGCGCTTAATCTGTATTAAAATCGCATTCGCATTCGTATTCAGAGGAGAAGTGATTCGCTGTTATTGATAGTCCTTAGAGTGAGGTATTCTTGTACAATTCAATAATCTTACACATAATACATATATTATTCCACACTTATATCATACCCCATGTAATTGGTAGGTCAAATGCTTTTCAGAATCGTGTACGACTTTTCAGAATTGAGATACGGTAAAAGGCGACTCTGCCGCATTCGTGTATGGTGTAGATCTGTTTCCTGTCTTTCAATATTGGACTGCATGTAACACAATGTCAGCTGTCAGCTTTGAGTTTGATCATGTCACTTTTCATTCACAGCACCATCAACAAGAACAATATCACCACGTTACCGAGAGACATATTCCAGGGCATGAACAAGTTGAGAATAGCGTAAGTTATCAACATTTCAAGTTCTATCTCTATCATCATTTAAATGAAGTGTCCCCATAAAATGTGAGAAAACCTTTACATTGATATTATTAGTAGTAGCTTTAAGCATCATACTGGCATAGAGAGTAGCTTCTTACTTTGTACATGGAAATCAAATGCTAGACATCCAATTGTAGCAATGTAGTGTAGAGTGAGGGGATACAGTTAGCTCTTATTTAGCTGAGCCTGTGGTGAGATATACCCCAGACTCTTGACACTAGAGACTGCTGACTTCATCCTATTCTAACTACTCTCGTCACTGCCATCTCATAAACCTTATACCCTGGCAATGGTGTTCACATACAAACTTGAATTTCTCTCATATTTTCATGTGTGAATAAAGGGCTATATACTGCTATGGCTATTATTGTATCAGCCTTTGGTGTGCAGCCTCTAGTTATTCAGTTGATATCATCAATACCACCTCCCCTACTTGAATAGGGCTCTTGGAAGGTAAATTATCTTGTATGAATAAATAGATAAATAAACATGCATCTTTCCCATTGCAGGCGTATAGCAGATAACAACCTGATCTGTGATTGTCACCTTACCTGGCTGGCACGCTGGCTCCGCCTCCATCCTACACTGGCTCTCTTTACCAAGTGTGCAGAGCCCTCCAGTATGCACAACGTGGAGATTGCCGAGCTGCAGGAAAACGACTTCCGCTGCACAGGTCAGCCTCTTTAAGACCCTTTATTAGTTAACTCTTTTAGTGCCACGCACGTTGTCTCTTCAAATAACCATGCTTAATAGCCAGGATTGCACGTCTGCACCATGGTGCCCTTTAGGGGCGGCTACCTTTATAAACCAGTTAGGTACTATTTGGTAAGACGCACGAGTGCTGCGTCGTTGTGGTCACAAAATAATATGAACCTGGAGACATCATACAAACTTTAAGGGGCTAATGTCTCCTACAGCTGATTTCTGCTTCCGGTTATTTTTTTTTTATGACAAGATTTAACTGCCGGCTGCGAAATGAAAAGACGGTATTGGAGTGTTTTCCCTCTCGTTTGCTTAAGGAGATTTACCACATGTTTTCAGGAATAATCAAGCCAGACTTAAAATTCCGATGGAAAGGAAGCAGCCTCGATAATTACCATTTTCATGTTCCTAAGCAGCCCTAGGTAATTAGTATAGAAAACCATGCTTATCATCAAGAGGGCTTTGCAGAAATATTGAAGTTCATTACAGTGCATGTATCCAGACGATTCCTACAGCAGATTTGGTCTTCACATCTATACACTATTTTGTACATTCACATTGTAAACTGTTAGCCAAAATATTTTATTATCAAAAATTCTTTTAAATACAGTCTAGATTGAGCTAATATTCCAATACAAAAAGGCAGAAAGTGCATTGTTCATATTTATGATGACGATTTTTACAAAGATGCTACATATGTTGGCAAAATATATAATAGACGCAAAGTAGTCGAGGCCCTAAATTCAACATGATCATCATCAGAAGCAACATATTTTGATATTCCATCACCACCTACTACTAAAACACCATAGCTAAACAGATGTCTGCCCATGTACTATGTGTGTTCTCAGCTTTATCCCCTTGTAATATAAACGAGTTTACCCTTCCAGAATACACCCATGCTCTTAGTCCAAGTGTGCCAAGTTGACACTAGCCTTGACTGTAAGACTAAGAGTCTAACCCTTTTATGGCTGTATATTGCCTTTTGACTGTGAATTTAGTCTTATTGCATGAATGCAGTCCTGGCAAATCTACTCGCCAGTGCTGCATTAATGCATCACAATGACCCAGAAGAGTTGATACTGTCCTAAAGGTTCAGCATGATGCATTATTGCATTGCTATCTGGTAAATTAGCATGTTCTGCATTGGCCCATCATGACAACATTTATGAACCTAGAGGCTGGAGTTATCATGCAATCCCGAAAGGCTTGATAGTGACCTGCCACTTGTGGTGCCACGTGTTTTAGTGTTAGTGGTTGTAGTATAAAAGACGAGTGGGAGGAGTGGTGTCTGGAGGCACTTTTCCTCACCTTCGAGTCAATCCAGTTCCACTCGCCTCTAACCTTAAAACTATGCAATGGTTTTTAAGCCGAGGTTCGATCTGCGAGGTTCTTCAATAATTGATCAGTGTAGCATTCTTCATAATCTATATCCTCATCCGATTTTATGGCAATCAGGAAGATGAATCGCGCAATATTTGATTGTAGAGGTTAAAGGAAATAGGCATCCAGGAATACTTTCTCTTGTGGATTAAAACAAAAGATGTTATGTAGTTCATTTATGGCATTTCCATTTGGCAGATGGCGGGCGATCAGATAAGCTGACAACTGTTTGTAAAATCTTAGTGATTTACCGCTGCAGTAAGTTGTTCTTACAGACTAGGGCAAACAGGGGCAGTGTACTTACCTAGATCTAACAAGACCAAGAAGAAGAAGAAAAACCAAAGAGAATCGGGAGCAAAAAGGTCTTGATCCACACTTAGTGCTCACCCCTCCCATCTACCAATCACCCTGGCCTCGTTCTCTATGAGATAGGAGCCTGGCCAAATGGATGCCAGGCGAGGACGGCTGCTGATGTATACACCAATGTGCGTGGTGATGGAGGGGGTGAAAGCAGGGCTACACGGCGCCTCCGCTGCCAGTGGCTTGATGGGCTTTTGATGGGGTTTCCTTGGTAACAATGGCTGATGATGATGGAGAGAGAGATGCTCCTATAGGTACATGCACACAGAGACCTATGTCAGGGGGCCCCAGGGAGTGACTCCTAAATACGACATCCTTATGGAATATACCCCCTTAGTCTGAGATTTTGGTGGGAAGCAAATGTCGTCTGCTCTCCAAGAATGTCAATTCCTAAATTAGAGATTGAATGGAGCTTGTGGAGGTAAGAAGTGATTTAGGTAATGATCTGTGAGCACTTATCTAAGCTTCAATGGAGGGGGTAAAGGTTGAAGGCAGGGTGTGGATGGGTGTTTAGAGAAGATTGATTCCCAGGGTCATGTCTTTTAGAGCACTTCATGTAGAACAAAGCATTAGCAATGCTTAAGGAGGACAGCCCTTGTCTAGCTTTGTATGATTACTCACACGCCTCTACTTTTTTATCACCATGTACATGGCTTAATCTTCTTTTTTTGTGTATTGGTGCACATTTGTGCGAGAATAGATATGTGGAATTCATCCATCCATCAAGGTAGTTTTCTTGCCACGAATAAACCTTTAGCTGTCAAAATGGTGCTAAACGTCCGTCACGCCCTTACTATCACGTGCGTCGTGATTGAGATAACAGGCATATTTTCTTATGTGTTGATAAACGCCCATCAAAACAAGATCAAGATGGCGGACAAAATATGCCTGACCAAAGACTTCTGTCAACGGCCGTCACTTTCGGGAAGGCAGATTGAAGTTGAATTATGATGTAAACCATTCAACATCCATTGGAGGTAGTCACAGCTTTTGGGTTAGAAAGGACATCTAGCTCGTAGGTATAGAGTGGGATGTATAGAAGACATGAATAGATGTACCAGGGTGGATATACAATATTCACAAAAAGGGAAAAAAAGGATATAGGAAGATCTTGTCTGTGGTACTTGGTGCTAGCTTGGCATGTGAGCGGATTGTGTCTCAGAGAATGTTAGAATGTTCTACCCTGGAGCGTAGAACAGATATGTCTGTGTGGACTGAGAATATGTATAGTTCTTTTTCATCTGTGGATGTTGGATGTGGTTTATAGACTCGTGCCTCATAGAGGTAATGACAGATGGCTATATGATAGGGTTATCAATATTCCATGTGTCACATGAATGGATTCACACTGCTCCCTAGTGCTTTATCTAAGATACTCCATATGGAGAGTACACTCTAACAAATAACTAATGAATTTATTAAGGAGCCTCTTAAAAATGAACAGTGAACCACCATAATCTTGATTCAGTGAAGCAGTGTAGTACTTACATTCAAAACCAGATGTGAATATGGTAATGTACTGTGTAACAAGGAATCTCTCTCTACAAATAATGGTGAAATCCTTGTCCCAAACTTGCCAGACATCTTTTTACAATACATTAAATGATTTGAACTGCCACTGGATGGATTCACGCCGTTTCTTGGTGGCTACTTAGATAGTAAGATGCCCAATGTGGAGAGTAGGCCCAACAGGAAAAAGGTACTGCTTGCCAAAAGACCAAGTGCAAGTCAAGTACAGTCGACTCAAAGAGTGAGGTGGATTTTCCAGCTGTTTTCTTGGTCAAAGGTGTGCATTTTCTCTTGAGGATACTCTCTATTATACTAGTTGAAAGCCGGGGATAGGGGAATTGATTTGACAGGAATTGGTTGCACATGTCTATTCCATAGGTCTTCAGACTGTATAGAATATTGGATTTGCCTCTTCATCAAGCTGGCTTCATCCCTCATCACGCTGACATTTGAAACAGCAACAAAGGAATCTGCCCCCACCCCAATATCACAGCCATCTCCAACCTCTCACCACTTCCCCACAGCCATCTCAAATGCTCCACACCCTCCCCACGTACTCACAGCCATCTCCAACTCCATCAATGTCCCTACATCCTCAACACATCTCCACATCCATATGCAGCCTTTCAGCAATGTCCTCACATCCTCAACATATCTCCACATCCATATACAGCCCTTCAGCAATGTCCTCACATCCTCAACACATCTCCACATCCATATACAGCCCTTCAGCAATGTCCTCACATCCTCAACACATCTCCACATCCATATACAGCCCTTCAGCAATGTCCTCACACCCTCACAACATCCCCACAGCCATCTCCAACCTTAGCAAGGACTTCAGACCCTTACCATATCCCCACAGCCATCCCCAACCTCTCAGCAATGTCCCCACAATGACACCCTCTCTACATCCCAACAGCCATCTCCAACTCCACCAATGGCCCCACACCCTTACCAGACTTATGGCCCCCATGCTTAATGGCCTCCATCCACATAGCCCCCTGACCCATGGCCTCCATGACTCATGGCCCCCAGGATTCATGGCCTCATGCCACATGGCCTCAAAATGACAGTAAGAGCCCTGTACAATCCTTATTAACCCTGTATGATCCTGTACGTACCCAGTGCAATCCTGTACAAGCCCAGTACGATCCTGTACAAGCCCAGATTGTACACAGGTTGTACAGGATCGTACTGGGCTCATACAGGATCGTACATAGGTCATACAGGATTGTACATAGGTTTACAGGATTGTACAGTACTTGTACGACCCTGTACGATCCTGTATAAGCCCAGAATAGGGTCGTACAGGATTGTACAGGATCGTACAGGTCCACACAGGATCATACAGGCTCATACAGGCTCATACAGGCTCGTACAGGCTTGTACAGGATCATACAGTCTTGTACAGGCTTGTACAGGATCGTACAGGCTTGTACAGGATCGTACAGAGAGTGTACCGGATCATATAGAGAGTGAACAGGATCGTACAGAGAGTGTACAGAATCATACAGGATTGTACATAAATTATCCAGGCTCGTACAGGATCGTACATGGTTTGTACAGGCTCGTACTGCACTTACACAGGCTCGTACTGGGCTTGTACAGGCTCATACTTGTCTTGTTCAGGCTCATAATGGGCTTGTACAGGCTCGCACTGGGCTTGTAAATGCTTGTACAGGGATCTAACAGGTTCGTACTGGGATTGTACTGGCTCGTACATTCAATTTTGACGCCATGTGACATGAGGCCATGTGGTTTCGGGGCCATTTGGCATGAGGCTATCTGACAGGGGGCTATGTGGCTTGGGGCCATAGTGATTGAGGCCATGTGCCCTAGAATCACCACATCCCAACAGTCAGCTACAGCTCTTCACCCAAACCTCAGCATACTTCTTTCCTTCCAGTGACAACCCCACATAGCGCCTCACACGGAGGGTCAGCTAGGCCCCAGGTCATACTCTCTGCTTGGGCAAGACGTTATCAGATAATACAGATAGCGCCTGGCCGCCCCTTACATTTGGGGCACTCTACCTCTGGTACCAATGGAGAAGCTATGCAAATATTAATATCAGTAAAAGATTGAAAGAAAATCAAGATACTCCAACAGACCAAGCGTTTCCTCCAGGCGGCTGTCAGTTTTGATGAAGAATGTAATCTAGTGGGAGAAAAAATTGCGTTAGATACATTTGCTGACAGTTTTGATTGTATTTTTGTTGACGTTGCAGTAAGAGGTTTCTTTACTCTATGCCCAGAGGTTTGGAGCCCTAAGTGAGAATCCCACCGCTCAGACGGCTTCCCCTCGGCTTGGCGCCGGGCCCAGGCCGTCACCAGCCCCGGTCAAGTAGGGGTGCTTTACCGAGAGACCCTGGAGGCTAGAGGTCGCCAGGGTCGGACAGGACCTCCAGGCTGGGCTTTAGGTGGGAGGCCGTGGAGGATGAGGTGGATTCATACATCACCTACCTACCTATCTACCTACTGGCCACTGACAGCACTAACTCATTTACCTGCAGACTTTACCAGTAGCAGCGACTGTGCTTTTCATTTTAGCAAGTGCTCCTATAAGCGAAATCAATAATTGTTTTCAACCCCGGGTTTTCTTAAACCATATTCAGGCAACTTGGAATTTCAAACAAATTGAATATGAAAAATGAAAAAAAAAATCCCATGCACAGGAACTCAGCCCAACCATGCACACACCCTCGGTCGTCCCACTATTGAAAACTGGCCCTTTTATTTCAAACCAAGTAGGCCCTTTTAGAAGTAATGCCATCCAAGTAGACAATGGCAAGCTCTGACAAATCAGTAAGCATTTCCCACCTCCCCAAACCAAACATTCTTAGCCAAGCTAAGAGTAATGCCCTCTGTTGATTGGAACAACTCCCGGGAACAACTCACTTCACAGTTGACAGAAACCCTACAGCAACACCTCCTGTGTTTGTCCCCCAGGGTTTGTCCCCATGCTTCTTCTTTTGAGCTGCTTGGAGGCATGAGCCGCTCACCATCCACTCCTATAGGCTTTGAGACATACATCCTTGACAATGAGCGGCTCATTCATTAAGTATCCCCTCCTCCTTCTGAAGAAGCAGCTTCTTGGAAGGGCAGTGTTGAGTTGAACTGATTCACTTTCACACAGGCCAATAAGGCGCTCCCCAACTAAGCGCCAGATACAATCAAGCCCACAACCTATAAAAAGGGTCTCAGCAAACTTTTGACCAAGGAGTTTTGTTACTCTCGGCACAGAGGGATCCGATTGAAGAACCCCCATTGGCCGCTACCTCCTGGTTGTGAGTCAGTGCAATTCGTGTAAAACCAGATTGGTTTAAACCTTTAAGGGTTGTATATTGAAGTAATGCATTGAGCTCATTCTTAGCCATGATGTACAAATGCATTCAAGCATCATGCCAACCCTACAGGGTTTAAAAGTACACTCCAGAAGGATCAGCGTGACACATGAATTCATTACGAGTGAAATCGCGAAGGCTGCATTCATATGGGTTTTCAAATGTTGGACAGGAGGGATCCAGAGGTGGATATAAGACTGGAGTTGTCTTCTTTCACAAGGGGCAAGAGGGATAATAAACGTGTTGGTGGAAGGAGCTGGGCTGGCTTAGTAATGACTGCAGGAGCCGATTGGTTTCAACCTCTTGAAAGTAGTTCGGTTAAGAAGGTGGCCGGATGTGGGGATGGGAGAGGAGAGGAAAGTCAGCGAGTTATGAAATAAATGGGTGTATATTTGGTCAGAAGAGGTCGATCTGTGAACTCTGGTAAAAAGGGAGTGTAAAGCCTTAAACGAACAGTTGTGGAGGGGATGGAGGATGAAGTGAGAACTATGAAGAGGGATTCAATAAATGAGGATCCAGGGAAGACACATAATCTACAATGTAGATTTCGCTGTATGGTATCTACCATATTCCTTGAAGAAAAGTCTGCAAAACTCCGTAAAAGCCATCTTAGAGGCCTTAAACAACAATGTGCATTGGGATTCTCCTGAATGGCAATGATTAAGAAACTACCGTAGAACAAGAAATTGGAAAGGATCCAAATAAGATAGATGTGGAAAAGGAAACCGCTAACCTATAGGTATAGCGTGGAAACTGAAAAGCCAGCAAATTAGCGGAGGTAGAGAGTAAGGCCGGTAGGTGGGGCTAGTGGCGATCAATGCAGACGAGCAGCTCATACATACAGAGTGCAGCAGCAGAGAATGGAGGCCCTCACCGAGCTGCTCACCCTCTTTCACCAAGCCCTTATTGCCCTTCTACTTCATTGAACACAACACCCACCCTGCAGGCTAACCATCTAAACGCCGCATGATACCTCCAGGATAATTCTTCTCTGTTATCATGATGCACCAATGGTGGTGAGTTTAATACAATGGTGCATCATGCCGGTCCTGCAGGCGTGCATCAACCCTGTAGTATCAGGATGGTGCAAGGATGTAGCCCTGGCGGGTTACTCACCAAGGCTAAATTTGCATCCTGATCATGACCAAAGGCCATCGTGAATTTAAACCATATACATGCAGTCGACAAAGGTTTAGCCGCCCACCTTTGCAGTCCTCTCACCATCTGCTCCCGTCCAACTCAAAGTGTGTCCCACGTTGAGCAGCTCAAATGGCTCAGCCGCCACTTAAAGTTCTGAAAACACAAAAAGTTAGAAACTTTCCAACACTGAAAGTTGATTTTAATACGTATTTCAAAACCTGGACACACCTGACCTCTGCACTTTTTATATGTAGATTTGACTCCTCCTGTGACCAGGCCTTTCTCTGAAAATCAGATTCTCTGTTTACTTTGACTGTGGCACTTGTTGTAATGAATTGCTGAGTCAGGTTTACCAAGTATTCGCCTGAAACAGGCACTTTATCTGACTCACACTATGTCATAAAACACCCTTTATAAAATACATGTCTACTTCTCAACTTTCCCTTATTGTATGCTCTGTTCTCCACCCATGTTACATAAAGTAGGCCTACCTGTTGCTAAATACCTCTGCCTTGAATCACACAGTAGTGATCAATGTGGGAAAATATTCTCCTTGTTTTTTTTTTTCTCAGAAGATACTTGATCCATGGAAGAGATAATGGTTGGTGACTGGTTCAGTTAGTTGCTACGTTAATGTGTTGGTCGGCAGGAAAGGTTTATATGTGAGAGAGGGGACTGGTAGAGGCGTATTGTTTACAGCGCCACCCTCTACTGGAGTGCGTTTAATGAGAACGTGAGCTGGTAGTGTGGCAGAGGCAAGGAGAATGTGCATTTTCACCAATGGTTTAAAAGGTGAAGGAAAGAGTTGAAAGAAACTAATCAAACTAACATTGAAATGTCTTTCTGGTGAGTGTTAGTTTGTTGGATTTGTGTGTTAAGTCGATCCTGACATCAGCATAAGACGACAAGGGGGTCGTCTTGTGGGTCACGTGATAAGAAGCTGTTGGAAATGGACGCCGCTCGTTGGCGCTGGGATCGGTGGACTTGGAGAAGGAGATGCGCGCGCAATGTTAGACTTCATTACTGGGGCACCGCCACCTGTTTGATTGCCTCCTTAATATCCTCGTTCAGGGCCTGCAGAGTCTGCCTTTGGAGCCCAGGACCATGGATTAGCTTCCGGTGGCTTCTTGTACCCGCCATTGTCATTGGCTGACCTCATCTCCCTGCGCGCATGCGCAGTGTTAAGCAGGGTGATGGCTGCTTCTCCCAGAAGGCTTAGCGGCATCTCATTGGCGTGTTTACATCCCTTGGGTCGGGTGATTCGCAGATATTTGTACAAAACCTTACGTATTTATGACCGGATTTACTGCCGGGACCGAAGCAGGCCTCACCACCAAAAAGGAGATGGGTCACGTGAGGAAAAGCCCCTCCTCTCTGTTCTAGATCTACGCCTTCAAGAACTGTTGTACATGTAGAAGGAGCTACGTGTGTCTACATTAAAGCATCTCTGCTTCACCTGTTAAGTTAGAAAAGGGGACAGAATATATGTAGTCAATACACACGATTCATGCATAGGAATTTAATAAGATGCCATTGGTGGTAAATGTGAAACAATGTGGAAAATAAATGCCATTCATATTCTCATATTGTCCACACCATTAATGTAGATACATTTACATTAACGCTTGTTAGGATGATATGGGGCATGGAGAAGAAAATGTACTTATGTTATGTGACTGTTGTATTACCTCCTTAGCATGTTTTGAAACAAGCCCCTGGTCTACCTTTTTTTATCTGCAAATATCTGAGGGTTATAGACCAACGTTTTATATTTATGATAGCGTCTCTACTTGGCGCACAGAGAATGTATCATAAATAGTCTTCCTGGCTCCCATGCCAATGAAGGTTTATGAACCTCTCCTTTGGCAGACATCCTACATTAATTCACTGACGATTGACATCTATCACAAATGGTGACGTACTAAAAGTGTCTAAGTATAATACATTGTGGACCTTTGGCTTGGATCCTGAAGCTTTTATGTACGTTGGAATGTAGCGGGGAATTCCACCTAGTATTCTACTGTCGTTTCCTTTATTTATTTATTTATTCATTTATTTATCATAAGAATATCATTTTGAGGCGACGGGAATCCCGGCCCACAACTGCTTTGGTGTAATTATATCAAAGGGGTCACTCCAGGGTGACACGGGCACTTTCGTATAATTAATACTTACATCAGAATGCTATATACTTCTGTTGTGTATTATCGCAATATGCAACATAACACATTTTAAAGCTATATTGATTGAAATAACATGCGGCAATTTTTGCAAAACATGCGATAAACCTCTCTCTTCCGGACCAGTAAGAATTAAGAAGTAAGCGTATTATGAAAGTAGGTGATTTCCAAACGTGGTCGGGTGACCAGAGATGAGGTGGCTAAGATCCGCGTGGTGCGGGCATGCGGCCATGGCAGACGTCCTACGCAAACATCCCTGTGGGTACCACGACCAGAAACATGGCCACTTGAAAGCCTCCTACCATTGGGACCAGGAGCCACCCCATGCCACAACCTAACCCTGTAAGGCACACATAGGGCTTTAACCCTTTAAGTTAAGGGGCGCTAATGCAACATGCTCATTGGTCGGCATGATGCATGAATGCAGCCCCTGGTATCGTCATGATGCATCAATGAAGTGCTCGCCAGCACTTCATTGATGCATCATGATGACCAATGGGTCCTGCATCAGCGGCACTTAAGTCTTTTAAAATGTTAATGCATTGTGGCTATTTGTTGGTATGATGCATGGATGGAGCTCTGACTGGCAGGGCCTGGACTAGTCGATGCAGTAACTGTTGATACCCCGGCAGTTCATTCACTTCTAGTTGATACACTCCTACCACGGAGACCACAATCACCCCCCCCCCCCATACTAAAACCTATAGCCATGTGCTTTTAATGGATTGTGGGCATTTTAGAGTGGTCTACTCATTGGTCTACTGGGGAGAAAAAGTACTGTGCCCCTGCTTCACCCATGGAAGTGAAGGTAGATGGAACGGTGTATGGCCTTCCCCTCTGAAGCGCTACCTCAAAGTCTCAGATCTTGACTTTGCATCCAACTGATGCTCACCATGACAACACTGACTGCCAACCAATAGGGTTGCAGCTTGCAGTTCTAAAATTACCCATAATGCAATGCTGTACATTATCATTCTCCATCCAGATGTTTAGTGTGGCTTTTGGAGATGTTTGATCTCTAAACTGATGTTTAGGAAATGAATTGGGTTGATACATGGTGCTATAGACAGAATGTGAGGCCCTTGTGGTTTCAAACTGAATGTCTCATCAGGCGTGAGCGGAGAACAATTAATAATAAAAAGATATTATCATTTAATTATTCAAGTTGTTTAGAATCACCTCTTGGGAGAGATGTGAGAATAATCTCAAAATAAAATCTAAAAAAAAATGGAAGTGAAGCAGGATTCATCAAGGAGTAGGATTTATTTGAAATATACAGATGACTTAACACCCATCTGACGAATTCAATATTATCAATGTCAATGTAGAGGCACTGAATGGAAATATGCTATACTACATATTAATTGTTAAACACATTATACTTTCCCCATAATGCCATTGGGATACATCTGAGTGAAATCAATAACGATCTACTCCTGTCGTAGCCTCAAACAATTTCTAATCCTCGATCATGCTACACAACTTACTAACAGTAATAGCACGGTGTGAAAAGAGGACGGTATGACAAGAAATGATATTACTATATACCACTCGAACCATGGAGAGAAAACGAGTCTGCACTACAGTAACTAGAGTTATCACTGGCTACATGAGGACTAGAAATAAGATAAAGAATCTGAAGGGCATTTCTTAACAGTGTTCATTAGCATTGTTAAAAACTGCCCTCCCGGTCCCTTAGGAGAAGTCGTAGCTATATGAGGACTAGAAATAAGTCGAAGTCATATCACCTGTACTATGCAGCTTTACCTGAGATTTTAGTCAGATATAAGAATCCAAAAGAGATGCTAAATCTACAGTTGAGAGGATAAAGGAGCGTTAGCAATATGCAATAATAATGTTACTACGACTACACTGCAAAAATGGTGTTTAGATCCTAAACACAATTCTAAACATATTCTTGCAACGTTTTTGTAATCACATTAATTTCCTAAACATGTTTAGCCAAACAATATGCTTAGCTCAAGTGTTTAGAAATGTAGGTGTTTAGGTTAAAACTTTTGTGTTTAGATATATGAATTTTTGTGTTTAGGTGTTTAAGAGTTTTCGTGTTTAGATGTTTAAATGATTTGATGGAGAGTTAAGGTTTGCAGACATGTCTGCATTAAAAAACAGAGATATATTTTGTTTTTTCCTCATTTACTTGGGGGGGGGGGGCATCAGCAGGTATTTACTTGTCAAAGTCTCCAAAGATGTCAGCCATACCTAGATATGTGTACATATATTACACACTGCATCAGAATGAGACACTTGAGAAAGTACAACAGCTTGGCAGGTTCGACATCGCCTTATCTATTCCAGAATAACATCAAATAGGTGTCAGTCATGGAGTTTATTGAGTATTTTATGGTAATGATGGTGGCATGAGGTGAATCTAGTCAATTTTCTATTGCCCTTTCTATTCATATCACATTCTTTGAAATGAAACCATGATAAACATGGGATTTGGGGACATTTGTCACAACAATTGTTTATAACTGTGTGCAGATAGTCCAGTCAAAGGTAGTGCTGCTACCTGGTGTGGATTCAAAATCCAAGTATCTAAACATATTGATGTTTAAATCTAAACACCTATTATTCAACTGTCTCAACTCTAAACATCTAAACATGTTTAGCATAAATGTTTGTGTAGTCGATGAGACACCTAACTGACCTATATGTTTAGGTTTTAAACATGTTTAGACCTAAACATGTTTAAAATCTTAACACCATTTTTGCAGTGTACACTCACTGAGAGCCTTTCTTACCAGTGGCCCTTGCCAGCGAGAGGAATAGCATTAACCCAGCTAGCACAACTCGTGCAATTTACATCATTCTTATGTGAAAACTCATGTGATTTACGTCAAAAAAGACATCATTTGGATGAGTTGTGCTAGCAGGGAAGATAACGCCATTAGCGTTCTATACCGCGTTTATCAGAGAGAGACACAGAGGTGGAACATCAGAATGGGATGATCTAACACCTCCGATTGGCAATCTCCTGTGTTGGAGGAAAGATAAGGATTCACGGCCCCGCCGACCCCATTGCCATGTTTCTTACTCTAGTGTTCTCATGGCGTGCTTTTGATTCACGGAAGATCAAAGCGATTATCTTAGATAAGAGTATGGGATGATTGGTCGAAGGCAATATTGCATTTTTAACCCAACTGAGAACTGGATAAATGATAGTAGTATTTCAACAGAGGATCAATGTATCTGTATAGGTGTAAGACAAAAGACAAAAGGTAGAAACAGAATCCCCCATGCAGTGATCATGAACAGATAAAATGGTCAAATCTGGCCCTTGCCAAATATCGTGGTTAAGAGCATTGCTAGGTCTTTGCGTCAACCGCTTATGATTTTAATAGCGTCAACTAGTCATGACGTGGCGTCATAACCTTCACATGACGTGCATCAACGCCTATTCATCAAGCGTTCACGACTGTTCTGCCAGCCAACGTACACTGCAAAAATGGTGTTTAGATTTTAAACATGTTTAGGTCTAAACATGTTTAAAACCTAAACATATTCGTCAATTAGGTGTCTCATCAACTACACATTTAGGAAAAGAACACTTTTATTCTAAATACATAAACATTTTTGCTAAACATGTTTAGATGTTTAGAGTTTAAACACTTGAATACTAGGTGTTTAGATTTGAACATCAATATGTTTAGATATGTGGATGTCAAATCCACACCAGGTAGCAGCACTACCTCTCAATGGACTATCTGCAAACAGTTATAATCAATTGTTGTGACAATACTCCCCAAACCCCTTGTGTATTATAGTGCCATTTCATTGAATGTCATGAAAATAGAAACAGCAATAGAAGATTGGCTAAATTCAACTTACACCACCATTATAACCCTAAATTAATCAATGAGTTCCATGACTGACACCTTTTTCATGTTATTTTGTAACAGATAAAGGAATGTCCTTCCTGCCAAGCTGTTGTACTTTCTCAAGTCTCTCATTCTAATGCAGTGTGTACATGTAAGTGTATATAGCTGTGGCTGACATCTTGGGAGATTTTGCTGTGTACAAACCTGATGATGGCTTCCAATAAATGAGAAAACAAACAAAAAACATTCCTTTATTTTTTAATGGATACATGTCTGCAAACCCTTACTTCCCACTAAATAACTTAAACATCTAAACACAAAAATTCATAAACATCTAAACGCAAAATTTCATCGATAATCTAAACACAAATTTTGAACCTAAACACCTAGAGTTCTAAACACTTGAGCTAAGCACATTGTTTGACTAAATATGTTTAGGAATTTAATGTGATTACAAAAACGTTGCAAGAATATGTTTAGAATTGTGTTTAGGATCTAAACACCATGTTTGCAGTGTAGGGATATAACAAAGTCCACATCACACCGTGCTTTTAATGGTCCACCCACGCGCCATAAAAGAGTCCCTCCGCTCAGAGGACAAAAACAGCTCATGAATGCATGTCCATAGCACGGGGCCTGATGGCCAGGTAGTGAGGGCCCCAAACGAGGATATTAACCTGCATGACGACTTACAAGGCTCCCGGAACCTCCATTCACGTGCTGGAAGGCTGACTAGAAGTCGCCCTTTCAGGATGATTATTTATAACAAAACATTACACTCTAAATAAGCACCAGTCAGAAACTTGATTCATGAATTCTGGGAAAAAACCGGTTGTACAGGAGTTGGAACTTGCCAATTGTGCAGTTTTCTATGTTCAGTTCTATTATATCACACATAATGTCATAATGTGACATTAATATTCCCCTGGGGAGGACTTGTATAATGGGTTATCACTGTGTTTTTAAGTTGTAATGGGTAGTGCTTTCCTTAGATATAGGTTTAGACCCCCTTGTAATTCAGTTGGGTTAGGGTTGTCCAGAAATTGCGAAGGGTACAGTCACTTACTTTCATTCCACGCACTGAATTGCTAGACAATCTGGAGCAGAATTGGTTCCACATTTTGGAATCGTTGACTAAAATGGAAATAATCTATGTTCAGGCACCTTTTCTATTGTGGGCATAGAGTAGTTACTATAATCACGATCTTCTATTATTGCACAACCCTCCCTGATTAAAGGGCACTTTCACTTAGTTCTCTCTCAAAGAGAAATATCTTCCTTTGTGTCAATATTTCACTTTTCTATCTTCTTGAAAAAAAAACCGTCTAGGCTGGATGTGTTGCAGGTGCAAGTTACAATGATCAAAATATATATTATATCCACAACAGCATATAGATTGACAAAAGCTGGGCTAGCAGTATGTGTCTTTATCTATACATGTATATCCTGTCACCTCACCTATCCCTAAATATCACACTGCCACCAAGATCAAAGTTGCATTTTGCCGCCATTGATCATGCCATCCCATAGCACTCTGTAACAGCCAATTGGTGTCTCTCCTTGACTGCTACCCACCATACATTGCAATCCATTTACCCGGGAAGTCTGAGCCCTAGGGGGTAAGCCTGATGCCTCCAACGTAATGCCCCATGGTCGTTATGATGCACCATTGTAATTTGTAGTGCTAACGAGTATTATTGAATGCATCGTTGCATCATGCTGGCCCTTTTGGAATGCATCAATCTTGTGTGATCAGCATGATCTATGCATGCAGTGCTGGCGAGTTACTTGCCAAAAGTGCATCTATGTCTCATGACGACCAGAGGACATGCTGCCCTTAAAGGGTTAATGTCTAGTCCTTGAGGCAATTGCTTTACATGGCCATAGGGCTATTATATAATCATGGAAGGCCCTTGTCAGTCTAACCTTGGATTAGCACTATATTGACATATGGGAAAATATAGATGACAGAAGAATGCTGGCGTTTTGTCATGTTATTAAACAGATAATCATTTTTCCTCAATAATGGTTATTTTCATCACTTTCAACTAAAATGAAGAACACTCCTCCCCTTCAAAGGATTGGCGCACATTCATCAATCTTGATTGCAATCAAATTCTTGATTTGTGGCTAGAAAATCAACAGGTTTGAATATTTTCTTTGTGGGAATCATGGCTGGATGTTATTTGATTATGCAAAGAAAACATCGGAAAAAGATAACATCTTCACAAATGTGGTTTAATTACTCCAAGTGTTGTTTGACACTTTTCCAAAGGCCACTTCAAAATGACACTGGTTTCACAACCCTGCGTGCACCAGGAAAATTTATGTATTTGGATTTTCACAATTTATTTAAAGAAGAAAATAATATTGTACGATAAGGAACAGATCAAACCTCTCACTGCTAATAATGTAGTCAACCATTTGTTTTCTTTAAATTGTAATAGGCCACTAAATTCCTGGGTGTGAATCACGTTCTCCACGTAGGCTCCAACCTTTTACGTTCATTTTCACAGTGCCAGATGTCCAGACAACATGTTTGTTGAGTAATTTTCTTCTTTTTTGAGACTATAAAAAACACACTTTTCTTTTACTCACTTTGCTAATATTTCACACCATTTTTACCCCCTTCTAGGTGTGGAGCAGACCCAGTTCCAGCACGCCCAGGAGTGTGTGGTTCCTCCTGTGTGTCCCCCGCACTGTGTGTGTACGGACGGCATAGTAGACTGCAGAGACAAGGGGCTCACAGCCATACCTGACAATATACCTGATGCCGTCACCGAACTGTAAGTAAATCCTTTTAAATATAATTTGATGGCTAGATGATACCACCAGGCCCATGCAGCTATTTCTTTGTTCTGATGCGTCTTAAAGAAAAAAAATAATTCATTGCAGCATTGGTAACTCGCCAGTGTTACATTAATGCATCATGTTGACCACACTGCATTGAGACAAGTGCTGAGCAAATTGACGGTATACTTGTGTTAAAGTAATTTAAGCACAACATGGACGGAGGTCTCTCTCAATTCTGCCAAGATACATCACATTTGATATATGATTTATCAGACAAACAGAGCAGCCGCCTAGACTAAAGCATTAGAGCTCCTTTATTTGGGACAATTTTACTAATTATTGGTTAAAATCCTGCGCCTTATAGTCGGAAATATATAACTTTTGTATCATTGGGTAAAACTAATGGAACCTGAATGATGCGTACAAATTGTTGTTAAAATCAAAGCATCCCATCGGCCATTAAGGCCGGTGATCACCCATTTATTATTGCTCAGCATTCAGCTAATGTGTGAGTGCATTACTCGGAGGATGAGGTTTTACTATCTCAGTTGGGAAATTCTGATAATTTTCATCTAATTCACGCCCATCTTTGAAGTCCTTCAAAGTGTCCTTGACATAAATATTTGAGATTGAACCACCACCATGTTTCTGAACATGCAGTACTGACCCCGGGGTACCGACACGCCTTTCTAAAATCTTTGAGAAATAACATCTTTAATCCTCTTATAAATTGCTCTTCTAGCGAGGGAAGCAAATAGTTAAAAGAAATACTAAACCAAAAGGAGTCAGGATGCTCCACTAAAATCACTTGAACGACATTTAATGCTGCTTCACAGAAACCTGACAATAATTTTAACAGTTTGAACATCCAAGGGCAACAGTGCGTTATTCCACCAATACTAGATCTCTAGTGTAAAAAATGATAGACTTGGTTAATTCTAGATACTATAGCCAAGATAATACTATGTCTGTGTCTCAGAATTTGGACAGTGTCATATAAACGCAGTATGTGTTGGCAAATTGGTTTGAGTTTTGATGGTTTTTTTTCTTTATTGTTTTTTTTCTTTAATAGAAGGGGACATTTCAGTCCCACCAAATTTGTAAAAGTACAAGTATATAGCCTACATATATCATAATCAATGTCTACTTCTACATTGATGCATTATATTATCATAAAGCTGTACCATAGTATTCTGAAAAAAATCCCTATTTTGTACTTTATTCTAGGCGATTGGAGCAGAATCAGATTACACAAATCCCGTCCAGAGCTTTCATCACATACAAACGGCTGCGGCGAATGTGAGTACCATTCATCATGTATCTTTGCGCATCATTATTTCTACTCAGGAGGTCATTTCCTAAGGTACTACGATCACACACAGCACTACGACTCAAAATCACTGTGCTATTCCTATAGGGGAATTTTGGTACAACTTGAGGTGTGCAGTCGTAGTCTTAAATAACCTCCTGTTGTGTGTGTTGTTTTATCACTGTATACAGAAGCTTTGAGGTCATCAACTAAGGCACTACGACAGCACATAGCGTTACGACTGCAAATTGAAATGCTATTCCAATGGGAATTTTGGTACGACTGGCAGGGGGGGTGCAGTCGTAGCCTGTTAAGAAATAGCAGTGTGAACTATCATTTATGTGTTCTCTATACTGGCAGTACATCTATATGTACGTTTACACCACATTTACGGTATGGCCATATGTGAATACTGGATTCAATTGGTTTTAAAATAGTTTTAAACAGTGCTTTTCCCGCACGGACAAAAGCACCACACACCTTATATTAGTTCTATGGGTGGAAATAGTCCCAAGAAGGGTAGGGCTTGGGTATATACAAAGAGAGACAATTAAAAAGCCATTATGGGCTCAAAACTGGGCTCACATGCTACACTGAGCACAAAATAGCTTTGTCATTGTGAGATGCACTGAATCAATGTATGTATCAGAAATAGTCTTCATGAATGAAATCATTTAAGAATATCATTTGAAAATAGTCGAGTTGCGTGCAGAAGTAGGTTCACAAAGAGGGAGTACTGCAACATATATGGAAGTAGATTTCCCCATTTCAAACATAGTTATTTTAAAAAGGCATATATCTGTATCAGAATGTCATGCCCAAAATAGCTGCTGTTACAATAGAACAAATGATGTTATTGGAGTTTCAAATAACTTCTATCTCTATATACATATACATCCCTGGCCATCGCACTCACTAAAGGCTACTTTATTCAACCTCCAAATGGCCATCAACCCATGACAACCAAGCCCATACTATGTCAAGTCAGAACGTGAAAAAAGCATATATTCAACCGCAACTACACCGGGCAACTACACCTCTCCACAGTCCACACCGCCTTCCACTTACTGTACCCAAACCATAAATGACGGGGGAGGGACATTCATAAAAGGATGGTTTCTATGGAGCTTATTTTCATGGATCATACCATGTGAGGCCAATTGTTGTCAGTGAGGCCAGTTGGAATGTTTAGAGCATGCCTGGGCCCTCTCGGCCTCCAGCAGTGAATGTTAGGCTGCATGTGGGGACTGCTAAGTGGTCGGCAGTAAGGTGAAAGGTGTACATGTATTGGTGTGTATGGGATGGGTAAAGGGGTACGATGGCAAGGAGAAGGGGGGGGGGGGTGATCCCTTAAGGCTGCATGCCCATCAATGGTCATATTGCCTTCATGCATCGTGATGATCCTCAGAGGTTGATACACGCCCGAAGGGTCGTCATGATGCACCAATGCAGTGCTGGCGAGCATTGGTGCATCATGACGGCCCAAGTACATTGACCCTGATGTCCTATGTGGCCCTTAGAGGATTAAAGGGTGAGGGCCTAGAGGTGTAACATCGACAGGTGAATCTGATCAGGGTCCTGTACAGGTGAGTTGTAATTAGCAGCAGGAGGTATACACAGGGGGTGTCTGATCTCAGTTGATATCAAAGCCACAGGTATTAAAGCCCTCCTCCTGCCCTCTCTGAGCACCCTACACACCCTACCATCCACCTCCTACCTAGCCTTCCTCCACGCCCCAGGTGAGGCCCTGACTGATCCCTATCTCAGCAAAGATCAATCACCAACGTTATGCTTAGACACCCTCACCAGGAAGGCATTTCTCAAGGTACGAGTAGACCCCCTTCAAATTGTAGTGGGATCCCTCACTCTGATGCCATTACAGCCCTGCATCTAGTGGGTACTGAAGTCTGCACTGGTCTGACTGCCCTACCAAACCCTATGTAATTACTACATTAGTGCTGTTGTAGGGCCTTACCTACGATCACACACTCTAATTTTCAGGGTTTAAAATCGTTGTGGCTGTGTTCAGTCGTACTATCTTGGGAAATATCGCCAGGACCCGTCCCAGTCTATCCCATACCAAACCGTTGCACACTTTCATTACCATCCTTGCTATAGTACAGCCTAACCCCTTTGGGACCCAGGTACTGTTTTGGCTCATTGTTTAATGTACATGGATCGCTTTATGACGATCCCACCTGTTGCTCTGAGAACGCGGGCGCAAGGAATGCCATCTACAAGGATTCATAAGATGGCAAAAAAGAAGAAGAATGGAATGGCAGGTATATATAAAAAGAAATAGGCTGCTGGAGTGCATAATCACAGAAAGGGGGTTGATGTCAAAATAGCATACCCAGTCTGTTGTGTTCAGAGCAAAAACTGCTAAATTGCAGGATTAGAGTGCCATCTAAATTACCATAGCAGGCATTTAGATCATTTAACGACTGTAACATAGCAGCCATACTGCCATCAGCTAGAGGGTGGTAATGACTTCTCTGCATGCAAGGACAGTAGTATCACATATCAAGAGCTTAAATCTCAGTGAATCGGAATTACCGACACAGAACGGTTTGGGTTCATGAAATAAGTCCCGCACAAATTAAATCAAGCATTTCGAAATGGCAAATTTGTTGAAGCACTCAGCTGTGTACTTTCTTTCTCTCTCGCAAAACTGAAATATGCGTTTCGAAATACCAATGTAATCTTCCATAAATCTAGTATGCATCAGAGAATTATTTCCCCTGTATTTGCCAAGGTTCATGTGTTTGCCTTTAGATATCCATTTTTCAATCAATTTCCTAGGATAAAGCAAAGTTTACATTTGGCACCAGGGGCCTATAGTCGTCCTGATTACAACTATGGCTTCAAATCGTCACAGTGCGACATAATGAAGTATGGTTGAGACCCAGGTGGCCCATACTGGCCCTGTCTAATTGCCACATTATCGCCAATTTGATGACAAATAATGGCCACATGACCTGTATCCACAGCCAGCCATCGCCTATCCCTGGAGCGCAGCCAAATCTATGTTTATGTTTGGAGCTATGCTCCATCCAATTGTTAATATGTATATAGCATGGCTATGATAATACTGGATCCCTCCAGAGTTACCTGACCTTTGCTGGTATGGATTTAATCAGGTTTTCTCAGATCGTAGTGAAATTATTCTGAATATTCATAGGCAGGGGATTTTATATGGCGCGTCTTGATGCGGAACGCATCTGAACTATCTGCATGGGCCATTACAGAGCCATCCACCCCCCCCCCCCCGATTTGTAAAAGGAAAAGTTTGTTGGATTTAGTAAATGTGACTCTCTTAAATTGAGAGATAAGATATAAATCAGCTGCTACAGATGGAGGTGCCGTTTGTACCATTAAGCGTAATAGGGGAGTTGGATGTAGAAACCGTTTGGAGAGACCAAAGTACAAGTTCCCTATACCTGTACATAGGTTTAGATGGAACTCAACCGTTAGACCAGATCTTGATGAGACTGAATTAATTAGCCTGTGAGGATCCCACGGCCCGACTAATTTACTGTTGAAAGTAAAGTTGATCAAAAACCGTCTTGTTGTCTGATAACAGTTTGAGGTTACTGAAAGCACATTCCCATCATAGTCAATGCACGTCCTCGGTTGTAGCCTTACCTCTACGGAGAAGCTGTGGGAGACCGTGAATGCCCTGCTCATTTCCCTTGATATGAGCTAGTTGAATTGTTCAATTCAATCTCCTTCTCTCATTTCTTCAATCTGCCTGGGGAGGTATTGAAATGAAGTAGAAAATTTAATTCAATCAAATACAATGGTGTTGTATCCAGATCAATACAATCTGTCCATGGATATGAGTTCACAGTATTTGAGCAGCTCACAACTGCTCAACCTGCCAGGGGAGCACCTCTGTTCTGCTCATCTGTGATTCCCCACATGCTCCTTCACCACCCAGCCTGTCATTGGATTTCTAAGCATTCCCTAGGATGCCCCTAATTGATTTTGGTCTGCTTCTTTCTGCCGCCCTTTTTCCTTTCTTCTCGGGAGATCTGTTTCCAGACTTGGGGATTCTTTTTCTTTTCCATAATGAAATTAAGCGGAATTAGGCGGTGATTGATACTACCACCTGTTGGGACTGAGCAATAAACTCTGTTGAACCTTTCCCGGTGAGCTCCCAGCCCTGAGGGCCTCTGACCTCAGATCCCATAGCTGTCTCTTTGGCTCATTGGCAAAGTGTTTAATGCTACCAAAGTGCATTTAATAGGCCATGGTTCAATGCACCTATTTCCATCGGCTTCCACAAATCTGACGTCCTTACGAAAAAGAAACCCTTTTTTCTCTCCATTTAAACCACCATTATCACATCTGATAATGGTTACACCTTCTATTTTAAGAGAGAGAGAAGACATGTAAAATGTAAAGAATAGCCTGGCTGTCCCTATAATCGAATGTCTAAGGTGGGTCAGTCATCAAAGAGGTATCAGTCCTGTATGTGACCCTACCTCCATGACAGTATCCAGTGGTAGCCTGGAGGTATCGGGGACCCCATTCAGCTGCTATACACGGCATGACCACGGGGTTCCATTCTCTCACCATGTGCTGCATCCATAAAATCATGTTTCTGGTCAATCCTCATGATTTGGGACCAAGTTTGACAGATAAAAAGATGAGAGCTTGGAGTATGCCTTGATGTTGTGGGTTGGGTAAAGTAAAGAAACTTCTGAATGAAGTTCAGAACATCAACTACTTGTTTCATTTTCTGTCCCCTGTCCCCTGCACTCTAAACCTTTTTCTCATGCACCTGTATAGGGATGCAACAGAGTAGTGAAAACAATGTCATAACACACAATAATGATGCATAAATATTTAGCCATGCTCATGAGTATGGTCCAAAGAGTAGTGAATACAGTGGAAGAGTGTAGTAGTATGGGATGGAGACAGAGTACTGGTAGCCCTGGAGCCTGCCTGCAGGCTGCTCCAGTCCGTTTGATGTGCAGCTATGGGAGGTGAGAGCACAGGTAAATGAGTGGCCTCAGCGTGACCTCTTCTTATGGACGGCGTAAAAGGCAATCAGTGTCAGCGTTTACCTGGCCTTGTTCAGCATTGATCACCTGTATGACTGTCTGTGTGGGCGTGTGGGTGTGGGTGGTGGGGGATGGTATTCAATGGAGAAGTGTGGAAGGCTGGAGGCTGGTGGTGGGCCCAAAAGGACCCTTCGGTGGAGGAGATCAGTGGGTAGGACAAGTGGTCAGTGGGTGAGATGGGTTTGATGCATTAGTATAGTAAGGTGGTGATGGATGGTGGACGTACATTTATACATGAATGTAATGAATGGCTAGAGGTGGAGGTAGAATGATGATGGCAAACAAACATACAATACTACAGGGGAATGTTAGCAGATGAGAGATATGTGATTTTATTGGCATTGTATGGAAAAGAGGAGAAATGACTTTTTGGATAGTTGATTCAAAATTAATGAAATGGATACCATTAGATGAAACCCATTATTATGTGCAGGTAGAGATAAAAGGGACTATAGCTACAGCCATACAGTGTGCTTAGCAGTTACTGAGAAGATAGCATGAAATGAAAAAAAGATGCTCAAATTCGGGCATGTGTCAGCCATCTGCTGTAGTGGGAATGATCATAAGGTAGTGAACTTGTTTCACAAATTCTTTGAGAAGCATGGTTTACTGTCTGTGCCCTAAAGCAGAATAAACTCACATGTATGTTTCCAGTGGAAGAGAATCCTACGTTACAATGAGGATGAAAATGCATTGCTGGAGGGAATTAAAAGGCTTAGGTGTTGTCTTAAGCCGTAATGGTCAACACATTGCTTTAATCCACTATGCCGTTTGGTCGTCATGATGCATCGATATTGCCCATATAAGTGAAATGCCAGAGCCACATCTAACAAGCATTGTTTCAACACTTGACTGGTCAGCATGATGTACCAATGCAGCACCAGTGAGTTACTCGCCTGGGCATCACTGATGCATCTTGAAGGCGATGAATATAAACTATAGGGCATTATTCAGTCCTTTTAGGGCTAACAATAACAATGCCTGCAATCCCATTACCATGCTTCACATCATAGGAGCAACTCTCCCATCTTGTTGGTTGTCCCTGTCCCTATAGTCATACTTTCACCCTTGCCTACTTCCACCAATTAGGTAGTTGTGCATATACTACATCCTAACATGCAGCCCATGTAAATCCAATTTGTAACCCTGAATGGATAGGTACACATGAAGCACATGGATGGCTAGGTACACTAAGGCCCAGGGAGGAGACACAGCATGGGCTTTGTTAAACCTTAAAGGGTGGCGTCTTGAATAGACTATCTTGCCTTATGACAATGTCTGTCAGTGTGATGCACCAGTGGAGATTCTAACTCGCCATGACTACAGTGGTGCATCAGGGAAACCCTACAGAGATGCATCAAACCTGTAGACTGGAATGATGTATATCCTCATACAACCCTGGTGAGCGTTGCCAGCGTTGCCTCTCTATATTATAATGACAAAGGGTCATAATGCAGCAATGCACTATGCAGACCTTAAAGGTTAAAGCACGTCTCACCCTGGAGGAAAGCAATGTAATAGGGACACAATGCATGGAGGCAGAACACCCACCACCATGTACTATATTTTAGCCGTGCATTTAACACTTAGGTATCACTTTATCTAATCATAGGAAAAACTATCCATACCTTGTATTGTTAGCCGATGCACACTCTTTGGGTAAGAAAAAGAGCTAGACGTCGCATTGCCTTTAAAAAGGAGCTCTCAAACCTTTCGCTCTGTATTGATCATGTAGAACATGTTAATAGAGAGCATTGTAACGCAACAAGGCAGTCCTTTCTGCAGGCTCTAGTCTGGTCTGTGTTTTACACAACATAGAAGAAATTACATTCCTTTGGAAATGAGAGCTCTGAGAGACTGCATTGTCCTGTCCTGTTCCCTGCGGAGGAGTGACTACACCTTGAGGGAAAGAAGTAACCATTTTGTAGTTGTTGCATTTTAAAATGGGATTCTACATGGCTGCGTGCAATTGTGAATTGTTATTATTATCCACTGATGTACAGATCGTAAGAGGCACATTTGGATGTAACATGGTTTATCTTATGTTCATTGTGCAGCTAGCTGTTTTAGAAATAACCTTCATGAAGGGATAAATTCACCATGAGACGGATAGGTATATTTAGGCAGATAAATTTGTAGCTCTCCATGGATTTTGAAGCGTTTGTTTTTTAATTATGATACAGTTAAATATTATTCTCACCAATAATGAACAAGGTAGTTTATCATGTAAGAATAAAAGCAAATCATAGTGTCTGTCCCAAGCTTTATGTCCAACTTGTGGTGAACCCGAAATGCAAAATATAAGCATCTACACAAAATATGGCAAGGTTGGTAACTGTTTGTCACAAAATCCTCTCAACACTACAGTGTGCAGCAAGCACTCACCTTACCAGACCACTTCAACTTTGCAATGTATTCATTAGCATACAAATAGTTACACCACCCATACTTGAAAGGAGTAAACAACATGTCCAAAAAGCAAACAAGAGACCTTGTCAAAAGTTGCAGGAAATTCTTTTTCTGAGCCACATTATCTACATCCCCTGGTGAGGAGCACGGCAACTAGTTTGACCCTGTGACCTTGACTTGTAGACCTTGAGACTGGAATACTGTCAAGGTCAGGCCCAGCTTCCTGCGTTTGTCCCCAGAAGGTGGCGGTTGTTTGCTTTGTTGTGGGAACAGCTGGGAGGGTGACCTTTTTACCTACTTGTATACCTTCTAACAAGTCTGACAATACTGCAAAGAAAACCCCTCCACCCATGTTTCAAATTTCGCTGGAAATGTCATATACAAGTATTAAAGCAGTGACCATGATTCCTCAGTTCTCAAAGGGCCTCAAATGACTGCTCAGCCAATTGAAAAAAAAAAAAAAAAAAAAAAAAAACTTTAGAAACCTGAGCAGTGGGATGGTTATATAATAAAATTAGAGATTCCACCCTCTGTTGTACATCATAACTATTTCACTCCCAAAATGTGAAATATGAACCTTTATTTTGATAGTGAAATATAATTCAGGTTCCTGCCTCTACCCACACCCATCCGTAACACAGAATGTATTGTACCTCACCCCAGGTATCCATACTTCCCCTCTGGCAGTGAACTAGATAGTAGCCCTCAAACCGGAGTATGAAGAATAGATTATTACAGTGATACCAGGTATGATAGTCAGGCTTCTGTTAGCACCAGCCTTCCCAAGGCCTACCCCCTGCCAACCTATCACATATCACCTTCTATAGGGAATCCAGTACTACATGGCCAAGGTAACAGCTTTTAACCAGAGTTATAGGTATGGGATGAAAAATTAAAACATACCCTGCCACAGTTCCTGCCTATATGGCACAGGAAAGTTTCACCCATGTCCTGATCATATAGCTGCCCAAATTTAATCAACCTGCAAAAGGTTTTCAATTAACCTTACATAAGTCGTGTAACAGGGTCGAAGTTTATGTTGGGTTACCTATCCTAGACATTGTATACTTGACGTGCCTACCACCATATGGCCATTGACACCTTTTATGTGATGTCATTATTGTCAGGGATGTAGACTGAAATGACTTTGTTGGGCGGCCGTTTTCTAGAGGTCAAGGTTTAGGTGATGGGGCATGCCATGGCTACAAAAAAAAAAGAACTCCTGTTCTGCACGTACACAGCCTATAGGCCCAACCTGGACCAACTTTTTGGGGGTATTATGTATTCCTCAGCACCTCCTGTATGGAGTCTAGCTAGGAAGCTTTAGGTAAATATTGATATGTAAAAGTGGATTTTATTTCAGACAAGCCTCAGTCTGTTTGCACAGTGTGCCATTATTCTATGCACAATTAAAATTTGAATCATTGATATCTTATTCCATGGCAGAATTCCGACTGAGGTGAATTATTATATATGGTGCCTACCGTACTTTCTGTTAAACTAAACTGGACTGTGGTAGTCAGCGGCTCAAGCCCATCCATTGGGTTTATTCCGGATTATGACTGACATTGGATCGACTTGGGCAAATAAAAGCTTCCTCGAAATTCCAACCCCTAATCATTACAGTAACAGATCATCACTATATGGTTATATTAGGCAAACTACAGTAGGAAATGACACATTTGTTGCCTTTCATCCCATGTTGGTATTTTGTGTGCTTTTCGTGCTTTTTTCTATTCTTTTATTTTTATTTTTATTTATTTATTTATTTTTTTTTTTTTGTGGGGGGGGGGGGGGTTGGTGGTGATTGAACCCACAATTCAATAGCTATTTTAGGGTACTGAGTGGCACTTAGATAACAAAGTTAAGAGGCCCTTCAAAAGTGATGTTGATGCAAAGCTAGGATTACTGTATCCAATCTCAATGTATCAAATATCAATGTAGGTGTCTACACCTAGATGTTTTGACAGAAATATATACTAGTCTGATACTTGGATTATATTTGCACATACCAATATATACATCATTACGAAGAGGTACGTGATATCTCGGGGTCGTCAGTGGAATGGAGATACATGTTCAACACAAAAGGACAACAGGCAGAAAAGGGAAGTACAGAGGCCCGAATGAATGACACGGAAGGGAGTAATTAGCTGCATGTGTACATTCAAGTATATTGGTTTTATATTCTGTCTTTTTACTCATAGAGTCAGACAAGTAAATTCAGATATGGCATACTCTACTATCACTATTGCTACTTGTCAGAGGGACTTTCACACTAACATCCATTAGCATTGCTGTGAGATGCCTGCCGGAAATGTAAAATGTGAGATCTCGATCAATTCACCGATTCTGTGAGGTACACATAGTAGTTGTTTCGCGAGAAATAGTGACATCCTGTGATACAAGAAAATAGAGAAGTTCACAGAGACAGAAAACCTAAGATATATACAGCAACAAAGGAAAGCACACATATAAAGACCACTCACCTCAGCTTGACAGAAAAAGGATAATACTTCTATCTAAAACCTACACCCTCCGAGTCCACATAAAATAGGATCTAAGGAGGAATAAGAAAAGACTGAGAACATCAAGGGAAGTGCTGTACCCAGTTACCATTGTGAGACCTATCTCAGGTCCACTCTGGGAACTCACTCTATGTGTTATTGTTATTGGCCCGGCTCGTCAAGTGCCATTGTTACAATCTACAACCCCATAGTGGGGAAACTCCCTTTTTCTCCAGCCCTTATTTATCCCACAGAAGGAAAGTAAACTTTGCTACTCGGCCGGACTCCACATTCATCCCCGTGCAGCAAACTTTGAATTCCACTTCCGCTGTCGTTGAGCTTGAATGCGCATGTGCGGCAGCCATGTTTGCTCAGAGTAACCAACATGGCGGCTAATTTCGCCAGTCTGTAAAGTCAGAATAAGGGAAATGTCAAAAGGTGTTTGCATAAGGCTGAAATTGTTGGATCTGCTACTGTAGGTGGATGTCAACATTATGATGCCAATGTTACAATGACCCTGTCCACTCCAATACCATCAGTTGTTTCTGCAGTACAGATGATATCAACCTAGCTGTCAGCTCCTGTCACTTTGTGACAGGGACCTGGCACCAAGAGGGAGATAGTAGTGTTGACTTTTATTTCTATATTTTCATTGCCTTTTGTATCTGTGCATCCCTGCTGGCACTCATCAACTGTCTTATCTAAACTGGTGATTTGTTGAAGTCAGCACCTTCTAAAGAAAGTTCTTTTCTACCAATTTTCTGTACTGATAACTGCCTAACACATCCATTTGCCTCTCTGTCTGTCTCTCTCTGTCTGTCTCTCTCTGTCTGTCTCTCTCTGTCTCTGTCTCTCTGTCTCTGTCTGTCTGTCTCTGTCTCTCTCTGTCTCTCTCTCTGTCTCTCTCTGTCACTCTCTGTCTCTGTCTCTGTCTCTCTCTGTCTCTGTCTCTGTCTCTGTCTCTGTCTCTGTCTCTCTCTCTGTCTCTCTCTCTGTCTGTCTCTCTCTCTCTCTCTGTCTCTCTCTCTCTTTCTCGCTCTGCCTCCTCTGCCTCAGCAAAGACACACACCAACTCCCAAAGCACGCCAATTCCAGAGTCATTTCGGCAAGTGTTCAAATAAATCTCTTTTCTTGTTCAAATATGTCGGCGGTGGCCTTGTGTTACATTTAATTTCGTGGTAGTGTTTGGAAAGTAAACACATCGTGTTGGTTCACAGTTGGGTAGTTGGGTGAGAGGTTTGCTTTCGGCGCTTTGATGGTATAGGGATCGAAGCCAACTGGGGCGTGCTTTCATAAAGTGACTGAGCTGGACAACCGCCCTATATTATTCTACTTAATGGTTTGATCATTTCAGTAGGTGAAAAACGTTAAAACACACATTTATAAACTGAGTAGCAAAGTAAATTATTTACAGGAAATAGCTCAAGCTCTATTAGAAATGATTTAAATTCATTCTAGAGCCAAATCCTCCCCGGGATTTATCTGATAAGCCGTGATATATGGTTATATGTTCAATATTTCGAATTCCCCTTTAACGTGATTTGAAATGTGATATGCCATCACTTGATATTTAGATTTGTCAAACATGACAAGTATTGAATTTTCAATGGCAAATCAGAATGTTGGGGCACGCTCCCCTTTGTCGGCCCATACCTGTAGTGAGGGATTCAGAGACAGGCTCCGAGTATTATCACCAGGGGGCGTCTTTCTTACACAAAGAGGGAATTGAGCACAGAAATAACAAAAATAAAGATGGAGGATGGCGACAGGACGACTGCTCATGTTCACAAGTACAAAGAAGCATGTTGAATGGGGTCTCTGTATGTTAAGCTGGGAGGTGGGGATGACAGTATCATAACACCCCTTACCCCGCCTACATAGTCCTCTGTACATACTTTCATGTCACTGTCTACAGCAGGGATATGGTATATGTATAAGGGGTCTCCATGTAGTGAGATGGTTCAGTCTGAAACATCAGAAGTATTTCTTAATTTACTGATTTATTTATTTGTTCAGTCTAAAACAACAGGATTCTCTCTGATTTGCCTTTTTATTAACCTCCTATATTTCAGTGCATTTCCAGATTTTTAGATTCCAAATATGCAGCAACTGTCAATAAAAGTGATTACCAAAACCCTCCCAGGAGGCCGTTTCACCATGTTCATCAATCAAACTCGGACATCTGTCTCCGCAACACGGACGTCTGTCCTTGCAAAGACGGACGTCAGTGTATCGGTTTTAGGGTCCGTAGTTGGAACACGGAGGGGGTAGGGAGCAGTAGGTGTTCGAATATGGACATAAAATGTGATACTTGGACGTCCGTCTTTGTAAAGACGGACGTCTGTTTTGCGGAGACAGACGTCCGTGTTTGATTGATGAACGTGGTGAAATGGCCTCCAGTATGAACTAATTATGATGATATATAACCTGACTAGAGACGCAAATTCCCTGGTATACATTTCTTCTAAGAAGGTATCCAGATATTATTAGAGGGCCAGTGAGTGGTATCTCAACATCACACCAATTTCAATCCAACCTTCACTTAGGTTATAGATCTATATTTTGATTGATTATATTTGAAATTCATTTATTCATACTGAATTCAGCCCTGTCTTAATAAGTATATAGTTCAGAATGTCATAGTGACATTAATATCGAATACACTTTAAAACAACTTCATGGCCTTAGGGTCAAGTTATATGATAATGTAATTCACTGCACAGGTGTGCAAGAATTAAGACGCTTTATAACACCTTGGCATTTATGCGTTCCTGGCATTCTTGTGGTCATTTCTACTCAGAATATAGAGCAGACAAGGAATGGGGAGTTGGAGGTTGGAAATTGTAGTGCCAATCAAATTCATTTACCACAAGAATCCAAGTATGTTGTAATTTATATACCCATCTCATAATCCATTTGTATCTGTTCAGCCTGTGGCTGGTAATGGGACATGGCGGATTGCTGAGACATGCCTATATTCTGTCACCAGACTTGTACATAGCCCTGGTGGTGCCACTATCAACACATCAGCACTTTGGGCAGATGTACTTCAAACATTGGTTTTACAGATTCCCCATGTGAGAATACAAGGGTATGTTGATAAAGCTTTGTCTGTGTGTACATTTCATCATCCTGTCCCTTTGAGTGAATGCTTTCAAAGCAAAAGGTGGCTAGTAGTACAGTCGCCATATTATACACAAAAGGAGAAAAAGGTGAACTAGCTGATATAGCATCATTAGGGAGTAGAATACCTTTAGGGTAAACAACCATCTCACCTACACTGAAAACATGGAAGATCCGAAACTAGTCAGCGGTGACCACTTTGGGTCCTCAAGTTGACGATACCTAAAACTACAGCTTTAGGTAGTCAAAATGACGACTTTAAGTCGTCATCCTGACGACCTGAGTCATCAGGATGACAATACTGACAGTACAGAGTCGTCATATTGATGACTCAGGTCATCAGAATGACGACTTAAAGTCATCATTTTGACTACCTAAAGCTGTAGTTTTAGGTATCGTCAACTTGAGGACCTAAAGTGGTCACCGCTGACTAGTTTCAGAACTTCTAGGTTTTCAGTGTAAAAGACTGACACATCCTAAGATTCATTTAGAAGTGAGAATGGTCCCTGGGCTTCATAAGTAAAATACATAGGCATCACTTCTGTGTCATCATGTCATAGCCATGTCCATTTCAACAAGATACTTCAGCAGCTATGCATGTACCAATATCTGAATATTACAATACTGGCGCAGTATGTTTAACCTATTCCCCATTGCCCAAAAGTCAAGTCAAAGCGAAATGGCTCTTCATATCTTACATCTGTACCCTGGCAGTGATCCCTGACTTTATATAAAGATATGTTGTTTTTTTGTTGTTTTTTTCTTATATAAAGATATGAAAAGACTATTTGGAGTGGTTTGTGATTAGGATTTCAAAATCTATTTCTAACTTACAACATACAGTGCAGCATACATATCAATTTTGATGTCAACATTGATAGAACTACCAATGTTTACCTGAATATATTAGTCCATATCACATTACTCTACGTGTGGAGTACTATCAAAGGTATCTCTAGTTTGAAGGAGGGATGCATTATGCGTAAAGGTTTATATCTTTTGTCATAATGATGCAGCAGTGCAATGCTGTCGGGTAACTCACCAGCACTGCATTTATACATCACACCACCCCTTCATCTGTGTATCAACCCAATGGAAATGGCATGATGCTCAACTACAACACCGGAAGAGTTACTCACCAGAGTTACATCAATGTATCATTGCGACTAAACACTATATGTGGCCCTAAATGTGTTAGAGCTGAGACCATCCAGGTAGAGTTCCCACCTTACCCTACCCCTCCTCTATATACCTGTTGGACCCCTACCACCTGAGGCCTGAGGCGCCAGCCACAATCCTGGCCTACCCATGTTTATCTTGGCCCTGGTTCTCAGGGGTAGGTCTGGAGTGGGGTAGGGTGAACACACTAGGACTGACACTCTTGAGAGAATTTGACACTCTTGACAGAACTCCCCCATGAGAAATGGAATCTTGGTCAAAGACACACTCATCATACATAAGTACTTACACTGAGGTAGCATCATTGTACAGGGAAATAACTATCCCTGGAGATGGTTTAGAGTTCAGTAGAGTTTGAGCATTTATCATTTGCTGACTTTACCAAATTACACAAGAAAAGATACAAAAAGAACCCTTTGATAACCCTTTTTTAAGATAACATCAATGTTCTATTTGAATGTCCATATTGAATTTCTATCATTATGAAACACAGTTACCACATCTAGTAAGATGTAGACTATAATAATAGGAAAGCTAAATATGATCATTTAGATGTTTAAAATGTTATATGTGGCTGATGCATCATCTCCCTCCTAGGCCTGTCACCCATCTTGTCCTCACTGCCCCATGTATAGATAAGGTAGTTGGAGGTATCATTCACCTGAGTGACCAGCCTGTTACAGCCATGGTTGTATCAGCTTACCTGGTCACCACCCACCTATTACTCACCTGTAAATACACCCTCTTAGACCTCAGGTGTTTGAGCACTGGTAGAGGCATAGAATTAATCTCCTCTACTGTCGATTTAGCCCTTCAAGGGTCGGAAAATACGTTATGCCTTTATGCCATTGGGATGTGTGACTGCAGTTTACATTCTGCCACGCCACATGCAGTTGGTAAAATACATGCATGAAAACAATCCTCGACCGTTCGTATTCCTCTTTCTATTATAATTGAACTTGATTGCTCAGATAATATAGTTCTTCAAACATTTTCCCTTGCATTTTCCAAATCAGAAGAAGCAAGATCTGACTGTTATCTAATGCATGCTGCTGAACCTTAAGGGTTATGAGCAGGTAATAGATCATTTACCTGGAGTAGTAGGCACACAGGGCTATGGTGTAATACCTGGCTGAATGATCTACTCCATGATGTGGCCCTGAGCCTGGAGAGGGGTTGATTAAGTTACAAAGTACGGGAGGTAGTCTCATTGTAAAACCACAGGTGTTAATGTAAATGTTTATCTAGGCTTTATTAGCTCCTGTGTCTATATTCCTCCCATGTGTTTGTCAGGTTAGGCTGGTAGTGGTAGGATACATGCTAAAGCTGAAAATTAAAATGTGGGTGAAATTACCTGTCTCAGATGGTTTGCCTTCTCAGCCGTTTTACTTTGCATTTTCCATATCTGAGGACGCAAGGGCTGACTACATAGCTAACATTCAGTTAGTGGAATAGTATGACAATTATAATTATTCTTTTTCCATACACTATCCCAAGTGATTATTGACATCCTAGTTATGCCTAAGTGCTTGATATTTATGACTCATCCTAAAGGTAGCATCCAACTTCACCTGATATCAACACCACTAAAATGTAGGCCTAACAGATAATTATAATGTATCAACCTGGGGGATATAGCATGATTGGCAGGTGCCAATCACAGAGAGGTCAGGTGCACATTGACCTCTCTTGGTCCAGGTAAAAAGGTATCAGGAGATTACAGATTGTAACTTCCAAGTGAAGCTTAACCTCATACCCTTCATGTACCATGCCAGTGCTTAAATATTTAAGGACAGCATTCTATCTTAATGTATTGGGACAGGGCTGCATTCATTTGATGACAACACTATAGAGTCAATGTTTTCTTCAATGGTCATGGCACATATGTACATGAATGCAGTATTGGTCAGTAAAATCGCCAATGCTGCATTCACACAACATGAAAACAAATGGATATAATGCATTTGAGTGCTATGCTGCCTCTGGAGAGTTAAGTACATACTTAAGGTCTCTATGACAGAGCAGCGCCTCATCCTAATCTAGTATAAGAGGCTGGTGTGAGATTCTACTCGTCCTGTCAATCAAGCTTAAAATTTAAAGGTAACACTTAGGACCTATATACTGTGTCCTATGTAGCTCTATGTGTGCAGTAGAGAAAGTAGCTTTAGGCCTACTTTGGTAGTCTAAAGTCTCTACAGCTGTGTATCCACCTGTGTAGGCATTGATCTTTTTCATTTCTGGCAAACAGTCACCTTTTTATATTTTTTTATTTATCTATTTTTTTTTTTTTTTTGGGGGGGGGGGGTCCACGGGTAATCTGATGAGAGCCTCTCCTGTCTTTTCACCACTAGCAATAATGGTACTACAGATCAGAAGTACAGGGTGTTCTCTATGGAACCTCACCATATTATCCAATGATCCATCCTAAGTGTTAACCATAGAATGACCGCATCATTACTTAGGCAGCATCCTCATCTGTCCTCATAATGCACCAATGCAGTGCTGATGAATATACATGGGTCTATATTGCTGATCCCTCCTTAAGGAGACTCCAGGGTCGATGTGATGCATGAGTACAGATCGGGTTGCTACATCTATCAATCATAAGAGCAAATAACCATAATACATAAAAACACTAAGCAGTTCTTAAAGGGTTACATAAAAGCCCCCAATATACCACCATGCACTCACTGTAGGCTGTAATCGGTTCTTGAGGTGATCAGGACCAACACTTAGATCTTGTCTGGAGGAGCTGGGGAGGAGCAGGGTGTTACAGGGGTATCACACAGGTCAGGTGAGGCAGGTGCTAAGACCCTCATTAAGGGGACGTGTCAAAGGGGTTTGTTGGCTGAGGGTGGGTTAAGGGGGAGAGAGGGAGTAACAGGTGGGAGATGGGGTATACAGTGGTGCTACCTGTGTTAAGTGTTTTCCATCAAATAAGTCTCACCTCCTAGTTATACCTTGTTTAGAATCTTGGGTAGTTTAGTTGTGATGATTGGGATTTTAAAGCAAAGTGCTAATGGTATAAAATACAATCCAAAAATTCTTTGGATCAAATGTTTGAAGCTGTCTTGTACCCTTTACCTCTTCATGAACAGGTATTGATATTTGATTTAGCTATAAAGTGTCTTTTACCACAATACTTCATCTATAGCTAGCCAAAAGCATCATTTCAAGAATGCCTTTTTTACATGATGATATATATTGTTTTTTCTAGTTCTCTATTTTCTTTAGCATCGAATAGAGCTTAAAGTAGATTGGACCACTTGAGGAATGTGTGACGTGTTAATTGTATAAGGGAGGAGGGAAAGGGGGTGGTGACTGTATATTCCCCTAACCCTACAGTGCAAAATACCACCTATCCATACAACCCTGTGGAAGTATCCAAAGGCCTGTGTTATCATGCACTGTAAAAAAATGTTTTCGAAATAACAGCGCATTCCTCGCCCTAAAGTTGCCAGAAATCCATCGTTATTTTCACAGAAATTCCTTGTACATTTGTGTACCCCCGCACTGCCACCTGGGGCTTCTTGTAAAAACTAAACTGGTTCAATACTACTAGTATATAATTATGATGCTCCACTGTTCACGATCAGTTTATGAGGATCCCTGGTAGATTCAACAATTATTTTTTTACAGTGTGGGAAGTGCTGCACCAGGGCTCACCTGTTGCATGGTAACCACAGCAGCCCCTTAGCAGCAGCCTGACGGGGCTCAGCAATGCAGAGCCGACACAGAAAAGGCGATTGTGTTTATACAGTGAGGGATAGAGAAGTGTGGGCTAAAACCCCTTGGGGCTTTAGGTGGCCATTCTATGGTGGCTATAGGGGGTGATGAAGGTGAAGGGATCCATGGTGTGGTGGGACAGCTATATTGTAATAAAGGTTCACCTATGTGGCTGTACTGATGTCTGTACAGGGGCAGTAGTGTGATTATAACAGAGGACCATACTGTTTGTCATGGATTATGGTACATTCCCAATTGGAGGACATCAGGCACATTGCCAATAGGGCGTGACTTGTAATATATTATCCTGTTGGTGTTTTGATTACCATGATCTAAGGGCCCCCGTAGTCATTAATTGAATCATGGCCACCCTTAAACGATGTGTACAAGCCCACACAGTAGGGATTATGCCCCTAAGACCTATGGTATTAATCTACAGATGTCTACATTTTAATACTGCCCAAGAGCACCCATGTATGCACCTTTAGGCTAACAGTTGCAATTGTCTACATTATAGGTAATTAATTTGTATTTGCAGTGAGATATATAGCAGAGATAAATGCGAAAGAGTGATATCTAATTGTCAGGGTAATACTGGTGTTTCCCTCCTACATGTCAGTATAATTATATAGTGTTGGGGCAGAGACATACTAATACACCATGATGAGGAATTATTGCTAGAGGAGTATTTGGGGATAAGGACATTTAAGGGTAAATTGGCATGATAGATACAGATAAATGCAATACCCGACATGCACTGTGTGACCCATGTCTGCTCCTGTTGACAGGATGAGCATTTAACCCCTTGGGCTTAACACCACTAAAGCATTGGGGACTTAATGGGGATGGGCTGGCTATGTACGTTATGTCCATCCAGGAACAGGTGGGCAGCATTCCACTCGCCTTTACCTCGTAAAATACTAGCCACTTGTCAACTGACGCGTGAATGTTCAATGAAATGTACCTCAGAGAGTTGCCCTCATGTGGTTTCATGACTGGTATTAAAAGATAAATCCCATGCACTCTATGTCTCTGTAAGCTGTGTGTTACTCTACACACTGCAGGGCTGTATCATATATAGAGCTCAGTAATTTCCCTCAAATGACTCACTGCTGGGTCATGGGTCGTCGGTAAACATGACCTAATTAGCCATAATAGGCCGTTTAGTTGATGGGCGATAATGAGGGATTAGTGAACAATAAATGACTCAACTATGCATCTTTTGATGAGCAAGTCTGATAATGTATGCTCTACACTGTGCCTAAATCAGGATTTAGTGAGTTACGTGACAGCCATTTATGTTGCATATAAGTGACAAATTGACAGTGATTGGTGTCAGTGTCGGTGACATCCCTCAACTGAATGTACTTACTGCCCTGGTAGACACCAAGACAGAAGTCGTGCCCCGCCTAAGTTCTCTCATGCAAGCAAGTAGGATAAAAAGCGATACATGCTTTATGTCAAAACGTAATGAAAAGTGGAATTTATCAGATGCACATTGACCACTACTATGTAATGTGGTCATGTATCTTGGATATGTTTCTCAGAAAGGAATTTGCTGCTCTGTACCACTTTCATCAATTTTATGACAATTCCCTGAAAAAAAAATGTTTTCATGAATATAACTTCTGCAGTCTAGGATAGGGGTAGGGGACCCTAAAGTAGGCATATTTAACATGCAAGGAAATCAGTAGCCCTAAATATGATATAGTAAAGGAAGCAATATAATCAAAACAACAGCATGCAACATGATAAGCTATTGTCGTTTTGTTTTAAATCTGTATCTAATTCGAGATCAGTGCTCTACATTTACAGTGTGCTTTTTCTTCCAGTAAGCTAGAGATATGGACTTGCCCTACATTTAAGGTCCAATATTGCATGCAGTCACCAGTTGCACTGTCAATTGGTGCACGCGAACCATGCAGGCGATACTCAATATGGAATCTCATAGAACCAACTATGTCTTTTATGCCTTTGAACTGACACAATTCTTCCTTGATGCCAAACTGGTTTCTCTTGATCTCAAAATTCAGTCTTTGAAGAGAGTCAGGGTAGTAGTGCCAGGTATTGGCTGTGCTGTAACTACACATGCTTTTATCTTAAATCCCCCTCTCAAGGGGGTTGCCATCATTGCCCACTCTGGCAGCAAATATCATTACCCCTAGAACAACATGATAAAAAAAACACTCGATCAGTTGGATGTTCAAATTTTGGGCTCAGATCTGTGAGAAAAAGGGGCTTTAAGTAGGGAGTTATGCCAACAACTCTGGTACGATTCAATGAGCTGAGTAAATCAACCACGAGTTGGCAGCCATTTGCATTTCCCGTTTGCGCATGCGTCAGGGTCGTTTCCGGACAAATGTTGTCAGAGTGACTTCAATGTAGCAAAGATGTGTACTTGTTGCATGAGTAAGTGAGCTAACACCAATCTGGTCACCAAACAGATCTTTTTTTCTGCGAATTCCATTAGCCTACACTTGGCTGAGGGCTGAGCAGTCAGTCTAAGCCTCTGCCTGGAGAGTGGAGATAACTGTGCCACCTCCAGGGCACACAAACTGGTGACGTAGAAACAATTAACAGTCCAAACCTGACTCAGACAAACACCTAGATATTAGATTCTCACCTAGGCTTGTAACATGATTCAGAAGTTGATATTGGCTTACCAAGCTGACAGAGAGGAATATGGTTGAGATGTGGTTCCACCATCATCTATCAGTTTTCTTTCATCTCATTAATCTTGTTTTCCCCGTCGATCCCACCACAGCGATCCGCTGTATGATCCCCACCTGAATCACGATATGAGAATCAAGCTAGGAGGCCGTGAGTTATGGGCTTCCTAGAATGAATACTACAGGCTTGGTTTTAAATATTATCCAAAGCAATCCTGTCAGAGTAACTCAGTAAGCACATTTCATCACTTGATGGCTTAGAATCTCATATCTGCGCAGGGTGCTCCTACATCTTCCTTCCAGGCTGCAAATAATGTGACTTAGTACAGAAAATGTTTGAAAATGGACTACTTTTAGGATTCTGATAAGATATCTAATAGAACGTTTTTTTTCTTTATAATAATGCCTTATTTGTAGTCTCTAGTCATCTTTCATGTAATAAACTTAGAATAATTGGCATATCAATTGATCTGCATTTATATCAGTCTGTATTTCTAACCTATAATGATTTACAGAGATAGTGCTGTAATCTATTTACAGTAAAGGTGAGGCTGTAATATTATAGCTCCTGTGGGCATCAAGACTGGTGGCAATCTATAGTACATTAGTATATAAATGGCGTCTTTGTGATGAAACTAATGGTAAAAGTCATTATAGTGCACTGAGAGGCCTCAGAGCCTAGGGCAATGTCCTATAAGACATGCTTTGGTATAATTAGTTGGCTGTAAACGAAGGGGGAATAAGATGTAGACACGATTTAAAATTATTGCAGTAATGTATGTAGGGGACATGTACCTTTATAAATGGTCACAAATATCGACCATCTTTTATGTGGGAGATATCATGTCCCATCATGGTTATCCTTAGATGTTGCCCTTTTACATACCTCGGTGATATGATATACAGGCAACCCTTTGTCCCTATTCTTTCTATCACCCACTGTAAAGACATGGAACCAGCTATGCATATCTACCATAAGAGTATGGAAGATGACACTTTATAACTAACAGGGAATTTAAAGAGTAGTGTACATAACTTATATGTTAACCACAATATTGACTTTATGGGAAGATATTTCTACATTATGCTCTACCATTTGTATTTTTCAGTGACCTCAGCAACAACCAAATCAGCTACCAAGCCCCAGATGCCTACGCTGGTCTCCGGTCTCTGAACTCACTGTAAGTAAAGGATTTTACCCATTTTAAAGTTGAAAAGTTGATTATGGCATCATGTACATTGATCATTATGATGCACAAAGAAAATAAAAGCCTGGCAAGTCTACTTGCCAGGGCTAGATTAATAGATCATACAAACTTACAAACTTTTCAGGGTAACCTCAATCCGTATTGATCGTCTTCATACACAGGGTAGAACAGGTGCTGCCCTATTTAGTCTAGACACCATGACTGCATTAGTGCATCGTGCTGACCTTACAGGGTTGATACACTCCTGAAGGGTCAGCATGATGCACCAATGAAGTGCTGACATTTTATCCGCCAGCACTGCCTGCATGCATCATGGTGACAAATAGATACAGTATATTCAATGTGATTCATAGATACATCAGCAGCTGCAGCCTACCACAAGACACTCCACAAAATATAGGGGAAAAGAACCATGATGAAAAATATTATCACAATATCCAAAAGGTTTTATTTTACTTGCACCTGCAGTTTGTAGCAACACAGGGAGATGTAGAAAATAACAAGGAGGGTGGTTTTACTAAACATACTTTCCCTATATTTTCTAGTTTTTCCTCCCCACCACGATCATCTTACTTCTATAACTTAGATGGTTTGTACCTCCTAACCTGGCACGGGTTAGTTACAGCCTAGAACCACCAGGAACACATTATAAGTGGGATGTTTACATATAATCTATGGGTTTAGGTATGGTTTATTTTAAGATTGGTACTGGGGAAGGGGACTTGAGGAGCAGGTATAATGATTACATTTGAATACTATATATCCCGGTTTACCAATGGCTGCTGGATATGATGCATTGCACAACCAGTAGGACCTCTTGCAGGAACGCCTTGTTTTCTTTCTTGTGTGTGTGTGTGTGTGTGTGTGTGTGTGTGTGTGTGTTTCAAGAGCTTTCTGTCACGAGTTAAGTAAATTCTTGCAAGTTGGTAGTTGTAATGCCTCTTTTCTTCTAAAGATTCCTGTCATGAATTAAGTAAATTCCGCCAAGAACCTGTCCAAAATCAGTAATCGTAATGCTTTTTACCAGCCAGTGAGTGGTGTCTCTGTACTAAATACCGCCAAACTTGAAACTGCTTGTTTGCTGAAAGTTGCAGTTGACTAATTAAGTCCGAACAAAATGACATGTTGGGGGAGGGTGGTGATAGGGTGTGTTCTTTAGAGAACTCAATCTTGCAGTTTCAAAGTCAAGAGAAAATCTATCACTTAATTATGAAGTTTAATTTTCAGGTCGTTTTGAAGAACCACTGTCTCTGTGAAGTGTTTGCCTCAAGCTTTCTTCTCATTCTTTCTTCCTGACAGAGTTTTATACGGTAACAAAATAACGGACCTACCAGAGGGAATCTTCAGTGGGCTTACCTCCCTGCAACTTCTGTAAGTAAACTTCAAATGATAAATGAATCTCCATTAACCCTTTAAGGGTCAACTCATACCTCCTGGTCCATGCTCCTTGTTGTGATGATACAATGCTGGTTAGTCTACTCGCCAGCACTGCATTGAAGCATTATGCTTGCATACACTTTGGGATTGCATCAACCCTGTAGGGTTGATGCATGAATGCAGCCCTGGTGAATGACTCAGCAGGGTTGCATTCCTGCTTCATAATGGCTAGTAGGTGTAATGTATCGATTCAATATGCTGCACTAAAAGGGATAATAAAATATAATGATTTAAAGCAAAGCTTTTGTAGGAATTATCCTTAAAGTCCATGGCCTCAGGTAAAATGTATATTCCTCGTTGTGCCCTTTGCATCTGGTAATGTTTCAAAAGCAACGTTTTAATGAGGAGATTTTACAAAGGGTGATTTCTTTTTTTGCCCTCTGGCGTCATTTTGTTGGTAATATTTTGTAATGTTGTTTACAGATTGCTGAATGCAAACAAGATCTCATGTACACGGAAGGATACGTTCACCGACCTGGTCAACTTGAATCTCCTGTGAGTATTACATAAACACTCATCTTAAAAAGTAGTAGAATCGGATTAATCAAGGAGGATGAGTATTTTGAATATGCAGTTTAATATTGTATTGTCATACTAGTAATTTTGTAGTGCTTAAGAAATCTGTGCCGAGAACAACGGGCTGTGTGAGGTTGGGAATTACAGCAAATTGGTATTGGAATCTGACACCTTGGATTCTAAAGTTCAGCATAGCTGAATGTCTAACATGACACACCGATCCATCTGCCAAGTGGATGTTGATTTTAGATTTCCTCAGTTGGATATGGAATCTCTTTTGGAGATCCATGAGGAATGATTGTCTGACACAGGTGATAGTAGCACCTGTATCAACCAAACATTGTACATCTGAAACATCATATAGATTTGCATTGATACAGCCATTTTGAAGAAGTACAATAGAAAGCTTGGTACTCTCACCTGTATCCTTTGATGATGAATCTGGTGGGGTGATGTGTATCACTGATGGACGTCTCTGTCTGTTAGATGGTAGATTGGCACTAGCAATTGTCTCTGGTTGGATCCTTGTTGATCCTGCTTGATTGTGGGAGACCTCACTGACGTGTGGGAGACCTCACTGACGTGTGGGAGACCTCACTGACGTTTGGGAGACCTCACTGACGTGTGGGAGACCTCACTGACGTGTGGGAGACCTCACTGACGTGTGGGAGATCTCACTGGTATGTGGGAGATCTCACTGGTATGTGGGAGCTCTCACTGTTGTGTGAGAGATCTCATTGATGTGTGGGAGATCTCATTGATGTGTGTGGGATCTCACTGATGTGTGGGAGATCTCATTGATGTGTGGGAGATCTCACTGATGTGTGGGAGATCTCACTGATGTGTGGGAGATCTCACTGGTATGTGGGAGATCTCACTGGTGACCTTGGTGGGCATGGTGTCAAGGTCAAGGTCACTGGGTGGGTGGAGTGGGTTTTACTGTATGTATGATTGTTCTTAGTTGTGTTACCAGCTTTAATTTTTATGAGCCTGTGAGAGATGGGATCTTAGTAGGATGTTCTCCACCACTTTGTCATACTAGTAATTGGCATGATCAAGTTGTCATATGAGAAATATCATAAGACTAGTGGTATATAGTGTAAATACATCAGGCTCATATAAATAGTGTTATTTCCAGTTGTCACTGGTTTATTCAGCTTTAGGCAACATGTAAGAAATATCAGTCATACAGTAGTTAGTATGTAGGTAATTTGTACATACAGTAAACATACAGTAATTTATAAAGTACAATGTTCAGTTCCACTCCACCTGTGAGGTAATAATAATACAATGTCCAGCATAGTTCAAGGTGGGTTCCCACACCTAGCTCCTGGCCTGCTGCTTAGAGGAATAATGTAATAATGAATAACTTTACCCTCTGGTGGATGTCTTGGGGAAGATAGCCTCTGGCCACTAATGATGGAAACCCATGCCTGTCTAGCATAGTTTCACCATAGTGCAGTGGTATAGCAGGTAGCAGGAGATGACTGGAGATGTTACCTCTGGAGTGGTTCTTGGTGTTCTGTCCTCCTGGAGGTGCAGACAGGCTATTTGTAGCAAATCTTGGAAAAGCACCTTCAGACTGACTGGAGCCAGCAGCATCTGCCTAACTCTACAATTGTTTGAGGGGAGTCTTTCATGTGTCACAGGGGGACAAAGGACCCCCATGGACGCCGCTGTGTCCCCCTTTGTCTTGGTCGGTTCTGCATCTTCAGACCCTCATAACTCGATCGTTTATGCGTTTATAACCGCCATTTTGCGCATGCGCGGAGTTGAATATGCCAAGTTTATAATGCTCGCTGGATAGGCGCGTAACTCCCGCCGGTTTGTCTGTAGGGAACTCGGAGCTCCTTTCAGTCTCCATGGCATAACTTCCTTAATAATGGGAGTTCTGCCTTGATCTTGGGCTCATTTTGACCGTCTAATTATGGGCTTTCCATAAATGCTTTGATATTTGACCTAGCTCGCTCAGGAGCGACGCTAGAGCGACCGAACGGTTATGGCGTCGTGCTTATGTAACCCATTGTTCAGTTATTAGAGTGCTCAGACACTCATGACGGTGTCAGCGGTGCTCAGGCACCCGTGACGGCCGGTTGCATTCACTTACAAGTTATTAATTTGTGCATTGGACCATGAGGTCGCACAGTGAGACCCTTATTCTTATTATATTGTGCAGTGAACCATTAGGTCGGAGCCTTTGATGTCATAAACTCTGTCTAACTGACTGTGGCTGGTGTGCAGTGGGGCATGAACGCTCTTATACAAAGTTTGAGCGCTCTTATAGCTCTTAGAACCAACCTATGTATTAATTTCATAGATATTCTTTGATTAATACAATAATATGTTAGAATTTATGGAATAATAAAATGGTATATCATAGTATGTTAATATTTCCATACAAGTCTCCATTAGTTTGCCAACCGTGAGTAGTGAGACAGAGCGAGTCATGTATGTTCACTGTTGATTTCTTTACTAAAGAAAGATATATTAGTATTCCCTTACTTACCCCTCCATTAAATCTAGTTAATTCAGATTAACGTACTGATATGGTTCTCACTTTACTACATTTCATAAATCCATTATGGAGAAACACTCAAAACCATTCAGCAAAATTTAATATCCCAGCTACTCTATTCATTAAACGGTGAAAGTTCACCACGCTGTACCACTTTACAGCTAATATTTAAGGGCCTCCTATAAAAGTTAATAAAAGGGCATTCTGGAGCACAATATAGCCTCAAGGGCATAGTTTAGAAGCTCGTGACCTTGAATTGAAATCATGGCTTCCTTTTCCTGAGTCTGAAGGACCTTTGATATATTGCCTTGCCAAGCAATGGCTTTCACACGCAAATCTAGCATTCATTAAACAAGGACAAAAAGAAATGTTCAAACCTCGTTCAAATTGTATTACTTCTTAAGTTTTAATTCTACTGAGCGATCTATCACGTCGCTAGTGCATCATGGAGATCGTGCAGTTCAATAGTTGAATAGGATTTCAGGATTTTATATCATGGAAAAGGCTTAAATGCATGTGCATGCCTTTCAGGAAATGCTAGACACAAGAGTGGTCTTGTTTTCAAACAGAATACATTGTATCACACGATGAGAACTTCAGTGAAATGATCGACATTTCAGACTGGAATATGAGGACTATTTGTGCTCAGTAGACTTGTCAAAATGTCTCCCCTTTTACAAAGCCTACCCTCGGCCGCCATTTTCATTACCATGACAACCTGAGATTTATTACAGAACATTATTAATTGTGTTCTCCCTTATATGATAATTATCGTCAATCTTTGCTTAAGGTCAAGCTTTAATTGAATGACATCATCACAACACATTCATCCACTGTCCTAATTTGTAGTCTGTTTTTGGTTACGTCCCTCGGCAGATTAATGTCAATTATTAACATAACATCAATCAAGTGTAAAAAATGAATAAATAAGAAGTTACAAGTTTTGAGAAGTTTGCGTTGTATGGTTATTAGATTTCATACAAAGATATGAGTCACATAATTACCCCTGCCATCGTCTATATACATAACTAGATGAATTATGAAGTACTATTGTCAAAAGCACTCTTATATTCTTCATAAATCTTGACCTACATTATGCTCCAGAATTCAGCGAGGCCATGTAGAAATGATGAACACCCTGCCTAAGCCCCAAGCCTCCATAGTTGAATAAAAACATCTCTAAGGTCCATTTCCTTTTAAATCACACCAGGATGGATTCCCCATGGTACCAGATCGATTCGACCTAATTAATCAAAACACATCTATTTGCCTGCCTGTTATTATGTTTCTTGTTGTGTTCTTCTTTTTCCAGATCTCTCTACGATAACAAGATCCAGTCTCTTGCCAATGGAACATTCCTACCCTTGAAGAACATCCAGACACTGTGAGTACAGCCTTTTACTTAAGACTTATGATTTGCATTATGCTGTGCTTTGGTGCAAAATGCCCAGTTGTCTTAATGATGCATGGATTGCATCAAATCAGCATAATCCTCTAGATTAAAACACCATGCAGCACACACAGTAGGGTGAATTTAGTACATGGGTTCTCTCATTTTCAGGAGTGATAGCTTTGTATATTCAACACTACATTTTGAACCCCAAGCATTCAATAGTCTTTAGAACTCATATGTAATATTTCAGTTTTAATGTCATACACATACATGTATGACATGGGATAAGAGACTACCCCAAATGAAAAGGTTCCTTGTTCAGTTTTTCAAGTGACTTAGCTTAACCATGCACCTGAAAAGGACCCACAGTAGGTTTTGGATACATCTTAAAACCTAGCCCTATAAAACAGCGATGGCTTTTGTTTATTGTCTATTCCAATCGATTTCAGGCAGCACTGTTATATTGCAGTCATCTTATATCATATCTGTTGTTATCATATTACGTATTTTATGTCCCAGATCCCGTGAGCACAGACTCCAACTGATTAGTTTCTCCTACTCGCCCGTCGCCATGGGGGATCATAAAAGCCTATGGCAAATTAACCTTGCATTAGATGAAGAAGAGTTTGTCATAAACCTTATCATAGTGTCTTACATAGGGGAGGTCCCTTAAGAAGACTGTTTTCTTTTGTGCAAAAGAGATATAATATAGACCTATCTCGTCTAAATACTAATGGTTTAATTTGATGTGAGTAGGTAAACATCATTGTTTCACCACTAGATTATGGCTAAATGACATAATGGCCAGACCCTGGGTATTTATGAAATCACACTACCATTTGTGTCGTTGTACTGGATGTGAAGTTTGACAAGTACAGAAAGTAATAGATATTTGTGGATGATTGTCTGCGATCACCCTTAGTGGCATCGATGTTAGATTATTCGATTAATCAGTTCCAACCAGACAGATTGATGCAATTCCCTCATCCAGTTCAGCATCCTAAACAGCTACCAGTAATTAAAAGCCTGAATACAGCCATCAACAGCCCATTCATGTAAAAGGCCAGACGCAGAGCGTTAATGAAAACTAGCAGATGAATAACTAATGCTAAATGCTTAGTTGGAGTAGGGGAATTAACCACCGATTTTGCACCTCTGGGAGTAATGTTCATCTCTGGGAGTAATGTTCCAAATGTCTTGTTAATCCGAAACAGGATTAATTCCCACCTGAGCCAAGTTTCCCACTTTAATAGGAAGGGTCTAGAGGGAGAACATGGGTTGGAGAGAGGATCAGACCCTCAGGAGAAGAGTAAAGCAGTGTTATCCCAAAGATAGTAGTTGTCATTCTGTTTCTTTTTCTTTTTCTATCTGAAAATGAAATTAACCGGAGTTAAGATGGATGTTGATTGCTTTTGGGTCGATGTGAAAATAGATTGCGGAAGGGAATTTCCAATTCTAATATGTCTAAAATGCTTTAGAGAGTTTGCCCAGTATTGACGTGGACTAAATTCCATTCAGATAACTGATTGAAGGGGTAGGCTGCTCTTCTCCAGAATGCCTTGGCTAGTAGAGATTTAACACTTTATGCGAGATAAACACAGGAGGCAGTGGTGTTAATTAACCTATTGTAGATGCATTGATGCAACACTAGCAAGTGTCCAAGTGTACACTTGATGCACACCTGAAGAAAGGATGTATGAATGAAGCCCTGCTGTATCACGAAGGCATTATTCATGCACTGAAAAAAAACGGGGTCTTTAAACCGATCACCATAAACAAGGCAAAACCTGTCAAATTTAACTTGTCATACCTGATGCATGCTCCAGGTGTTGACAACTTCTTTGCCTGTGTTGACTTCACAGCCTGTCATTCAAGGGTCGTCAGGCAGAACCACCTAATCTTGTCAAGAAGGCCCTTACTAATACATAAACAGTGTTGAATATGTAGACACTATTATTGTCTTGACTTTAACTACTGGAATGGTGGATGTAGGTTTGAATGAGGTATAGCAAGAAATCGTGTAGCTTCTGTTTGGGAAATCAGAGACTGCCTTGAAAATGTAAAAACCTATCAATTTCAGTCAGTTCTCTTTGTTAGTAGCATTACTGTCATAAAATCAAATAATCGGCTTTGTTATGAGTGCACTTAGTCTTGGTGGTTTGGGTTGTTGTTTTAACCTTTGGGTTGTCTTCTCCACCAGATTCATCAAGTATTATTTATATCATTCACAATCACCTCAAAGCTTTTAAATCAGACTGAGAAAGTCTTAGTCCAAGAAACACAAAAATATCTTTAAGGCATCATTAACTGCGGATTGTCTATGGAATCGAAGTAGGCTTATTTACTATTTTTAAAGGAAAGTGCCCAACAAAGAGATTAATCAAGATAGGGAGATTATCCAGCTTAAGTCCACAGACACAAGTTAAATGAACCAAACTGCACACTGGGGATTATCAGATTAAAGTCCCCATTAAGGAGTAATGAAGTATTCTTCTGTGATAAGCCTGGGTCTGGGCCCCATGTCCATGTACTACTGGTTAGTACTGCAACGGTAGGTGTACATTGAGTCAAACACATGTACACTATTATTCAGACGCTTTAATTTGTAGTTGCTCATGCTTTTAATGTCCTTTTTGTCACCATTGGCGAGGCCAAAGACAGGGACATACTATAGATTAAAATATGGTCTAAAGGTTCCAGAGTAAGTAGTTCAGAATTTTTGGATTCTTTGTCTTTAAATCTATGTCACTTCCCAAATTTGCAGAAAAAGACCTTCAAAGGTGTTGTGTTGATTAGAAACCGATGGCAGTGAATTGCAATGACTAATTCTACTCAGACTTTTAATATGTAATTCTTTCAAGATTGAGGAACAATTGCCTGGATTAGGCCTTTCTGCCAAGTACGATCCTCTAATCTGAAATATAGCACGAATACCAAGAAATGTCTAGTGTCTGACTCTAGATGTATGTCCGACTCAAGGTAGATCTACCGTTTTGGTTATACTGGTGAAGATGGATTGTGAATCAGAGACTGGACTGTTTCCTTCTCATTCTCACGTTCTTAAAATCTGCAATAGTGTTGATAACACAGCGAAGGAGGTTTGTGAAGTACGGACTGAACACCTGACAATCTCATTCTCAGACTAAGCCGGCAGATTAATGTTGCTATTAGGATAGCTGTATCGATATTTATAAGAGTTATATCAAAGACATGCCAGATGCTTTGAGGGTAGATGATCGAGTGGTAAAGATTATAGAAATACCAGATTGGGAAAACACAGATGGACAAGACGTGTAAGAAGGGAATACAATAGTGCAAGACACTGCTTTTAAGACACTGCATGTTGACTGTTAGATAAGAAAGCTTCAGATGAGACCTACATGTGGCCATTGATTACTCGAATAGGTGTGAAATTCATTGACTGCTTCTGTTTCCCAATGCAGTAAAGGCCTATCATTTATCTAGACTTCCCAATACCTTACCTGTCACACGCTACTACACATAGAGAGATAAACACAAGGCTTTGAAGTGGGCTGAATCTAACACCATTTGACTGAAAATCAAAGAGGCCCCAAGGCACAAACATGGCCATGAGATGTGTAATTATGCATAAGGAGCAGAGGAAAGCCAATTATTGCTTGTTCTGCACAACCAACAGTGTGGAAGTAAAGAGGAAAAATGGAAATGTAGTGAAGGAAGGAAGCCTTGTTAAATCACCAAGAAAATGTGCAATGATGTAGTTGGGAATTAGATCGCTGTGTTGGTCCATTGAGGATGCATCAACCCTTTTGTCTCAGAGTAGTTACTCACAGTGGAGGGGCTGGTTTTAGTAGACTTCACTGATCGTCTTATACCCTTTTTCACTTAGTCCATCCTCTATACTCCCCATCTCTAGCTTTTTCCCCCTTAATGTTTTAGCTGTCTGTACTAGACCACACTCATTTTCCAGGGGATTTAACACTGAATGTATTTCTGAGTATTCATCAAGCTCAGCGCCTGCCTCTCCTGATGGGGAGACATGGGTCGTTTTTGTATTTCATCAGGGAGGATTTGTTTTAACAAAAAGAGGCTTAAAGAGTGTCCCTATTTCAATCATCTATAATGCCCCTTGGTATATTCAATCTGCAAGTATTCTTCATAAGTATAGGATTCTCATTGATACAATATCAATTATTGATGTTAGAAGAATTAAAGTTTTAGCAGGTACATTTTGGACATGCGATCAACATTAATTTAATTTAATGTAATTGTAATCTTTTCGCAAGTTCGCTGCTCTGGCATAACTGGATGGCCCAAGACGTGTAACAGACCAGGAGAAGGAGATTTGAGTGAATCTTAGTTTATTTCACGCGTTTGCGTAGGAGTGCTTTAAAAACGACAATAATACGACAATTATTGGAATGTACGGGATCAGTTATTACCTTTAAGAAAGCACATTTTTCTCTGTACTCACGGCTGTGTATGCCATATCCCAGGTCGTATTAAGAGATGTTTTCAAATGGATCACATCCCTAAACGGATGCGTTGTTCTCTACACAAACGTTTAAAGCTAGCTGGCTTTGGTACATTTCAAGGAATCAAATAACGTTTTTCCCTCATCTCAATCTCATTCAAATGACACAGATAAAAGACCTAAGGAAAATAGGTGGTGGGGGAAAAAGCCTCTTTTATCTAGTCGAACCACCAATGGAGCCGAAGACAAACCTTGGTCACTGAAATCCTGAAAAGGAAAACTGTTGGAGCTTTTTTTTTTCTTAAACTTCTGAAAATGTCAGTGGTTAGTTTGAAAAGTGTCTTTCGACCATTGTTATGAGAAGGGCAGGAGTCTGTTTAAGACATGATCAAAGCCATATGATTTCAATGGAGATTTCATTCATCATATTTCATGTGATTCTTTGTAAGTTTGGAATTCTAGAATTTCTTGCACTGAAACACTATGGGGTAACTGGAGTCGTTACTACTGACGGCGTATGTCATCAGGCTCACCAAATGAAAATAAAATGCACCAATTTTACTCAGGCTCTGGATCTGATCTGGGATGTTCTCAAGACTGTGAACACAATAACCCAGTCCCCTAAGAACTCCCTATAGGACTTTGAATGACACCTAAAGTTGAGCAATTAATATCAATGTTAGTAACATCTACCTAGGTTTTCTGTGTGGCCATTTTATATAGGATATCAGGATAGAGCCATATAGTAAGTAATACATGTGTAAACACCTTCATCTCCTATAGTGGCACAATAGGAGAAGCAATGACACAGATCCGTGGTCTCCCTCCTACCAACATGTAAGATATGAGACACCAATGCCGTATACATTTCTGTACATTCTCCATTCATCTTATTGTGAGGCTACTGAAGTTTTTACAACCAACAGGATGATTTCTTCCTATAAATGTACTAAAGAAAGCCCTGAACTGTGCCCATTCATTTATTGGTAATGGCATCTGATCCAAAATTACTGGGACAGTTGAGATGTTTTCATATTTTCCAGTTATTTTCCAAAGTGCAAAAAGAGCATGATGTGAGATCACTGTTTAAGGGCCTAGGGTCGCGGCAAATATTTCACCCCTGAGCCTTAACCTGCCTTCTCACTCCCTCTTGCCGCATATACCAATTGCTGACATTGCCCTGACAATAGCAGGAACAGGAGAAGCTACAACTTTTGTATTCTCTTTTTGTATTATCTGCATGCTAATATTACTCTTATACATAAAGATCTTTTGAATTTTGAATAAATGTCAATAATCCAGTCTTCATATCTCCAATTATGTACATTAATAAGAAAAGCAAAGGTACCAATGGAGGGCAAAAGATGTCAAATGCCCCGTGTCTAACATAGGTAGGCTTCAACTTCCTCAAAATGCCCCGCCATGGCAGCAATACCGAACTTTTGTAGATCTACATGACATTGTATACTTGAGTAGTCTTCATGACGTTAGATGTATCTATAGGGCTTACCTGGGATGCATGATAATAAACCAATCAGATAGTTCCCTGTATTCACTGCAGCATTTCTGAGTATTATAACAACTGGTACCCATCATGCCGGTTCCTATCAGTGCTTATCTCGTCTAAATGGCCGATATACTGGGCATCCATACAAAGCCTAAATGTTATTCTCATGTTGAATTGAGAGTTAATCACACTTATAACGCAGCTCTGTGAGAGGTGGATTCCCAGATACAACACCACAACTTAGCACAATTAATAGATTAATTCTGACATTAGCTTCAGTTTAGTATCGGTCTGTTACACATTAAAATGGGAGTTTAACAAGAAACACCAAGACATCTTCTAGTTAGGGAGAAGCTGCTCCTTGGGGATCATTTTACCAGATTTAATCTACACCAAATGAGCTACCTGATGATAGAAACACTTCCAATGTCCTTCCCTTGTCTTCACTCTGCATCTGTACATCGGTGTCTGCTTACTCTAGGGTGTAAAGTAGCTCTGTCAATTGCCACAATCTACATAGGAAATGTATGAGCAAATGAGCAACTCGGACTAGACAAGATGTATGCTTCAGGGCAGGAGAGATACACCTAATGAGCAAGAGACAGGTTCCCACTGATTGATTTCCTCTGGCAATAACCACTCCTGTAATCTGGCAGGCAGGCACTTGCTCATTTGCCCCTTTCCATTTGCTCGGTCATTCACTCACTTCTAGGTTATTTCATTCCCGTGCCTCGGTTGTTGCTGAACACGAAGGGATTTCTCGCAAAGTCGCCATGGTACATATCTCGGTATGATACCTTACTGTATAGCATTTTAATTGTAGAAGGCTTGATGCGTTTATCTGTTTCAATTACTGCTATGAGATGTATGTGTTATGCTGGTATACTTATACTCGTGTGAGTGTTCATTTACAACCTTGCCTTTGTTGGAGGTAGGTACAGGGGTGCTGTGCAGCGCCCTGGTACCATAGCAGTAGACTGAGCAGTATATGGAAAGAGTTACATAGCGATGGCGACAACAGTAACACGTACTTAGCCTAGATTGGCTAAATAATGTCCATGGCGTATATAGTCATTGTAGCCTTCCCTTTTACTCGCATGATATCCTACCTTCAGTTTGGTTTGGCAATATTGGAACATGATCTGTAAATGTAGTGAAGGAAGGAAGCCTTGTTAAATCACTTAGAAAATGGGCAATGGAAAATGGGAGAAATCTAGTTCGCTTTTGTTGTATTTATTTTAGGAGAATAAAAACTCTGTTTTCTTCTCATCGAGACTGTCTACTTGCTTATAATGCATAGGTCTAAATCATGCAGGAATACATCTGAGTGTATCAATAGAGCATTTGAAGGTTGTATCTCTATCACAGTTACAGCTTACGGTTCTGTATTTTTCATTCTATCTCTCTTAGAAATATAGTTATCAGCACAGATAGAATCCCCTATTGTTAATACAAAATTAAGATATAAAGAAAGCATTGTTCCCAGTCTAGTTCATGATTAGTGCAATTATTGGCAATGGCCACTAATTTGATCCTGCTCATAATAGCTCTACAGGGACCTAATGATAGACCGTGTATTGTCATGACTAAAAGGGACCCCAGTCAGACTTAATCTTCAATATTGGTATTTATATATCCAACAATGGCAGAGTGAATCTAATTTACTGTAGGATAATGGAAGGCATGACGGAGGTTTGATTGGCACTTTGTGAGTACTAAATTGGATTCTCAATGGATAGACTGTTTTACTGGATTAGAGTTTCTCTTTGGATGTAGCAGGTATTTTTATTGCTTTATCTGCAGATGCAATCTGGATAACAAATTGATAGCATCAAGTTTTTCAGTGTGCGTATAGTCTGACTACAGGACAAATGTTGCACTTTATAATCTATTATCAATGTTAGATTTTTATAGAGTTATAGACATGGTTAGCATCAAAACGTTCTCGACTGACTCCCTGCTAACAAAAATATACATTTTTTTATTTTGACTATAGGGAAATGAGAACTTTTCGAAATCTACGGAAATTATTTTACTATTGCAGTTATCCCTATTTAGTCATTCAGTGAACCCTGCATAGAGGTCAGCGTTTGCTACCATACATTCACGCCTCCCTATTCAGAAAGGTTACAGCTGTTGGTCTCTTTCACCCACGCGTGTTCTCACATTAATATCGCGAGATGTGACCTTAAGTCCATCCCATGATCAATAAGGGCTTTTGACCTCCAACCACAGAGGTCACGGCGCTTGCGCAGTGGGGTAGATAGTATTTGCCTGCGGGGACTCCTAATGGCAAGATCAGAAAGCACCCTATAGGTATGAACAGGAGCTGCGAGGGGTGCAGAGGTTAGGATGGACAGGGGAGGTGCATAGAGAAAGGATAGCATAAGAGGCAAGCATATAGAGCTCGGTAGGAGCACCCTTTTGTCTCCTTATTCCATCTTTTCTTTTATCTCTTTTATATGAGGGAAATATCCCCAGGGCCAATTTTGCTGGGTAACAACCACTCTGTGGGGTCATATCGGGAGACTGGCCTGGCCGCTAAGAAAGCAGGAAACCTCATAAAGCCGCCAGCACCTTATAGTCTCTACAAGAGGCTGCCTTGGGCCTCCATCATCTACTATACAAGGTCATATACATACAGTGCAGACAGCAGTGTCTCACTCCAGCCATCTCTTTCCCATGCCATTACGGTACCCTCTTCACACTCTATAAAATTGGGATTTCCTCTTTCATTGAGAATTGCTATATGCCATGAACAATGTCCTTCAACTATAAGTATTATGCCTTATGAGTTTGATCTTTATTCAGTACTTATCTAGGCATATACTCTTCTTCTAGTCTTTTCTCCCCCCCCTCCTCCGTTTATTGCCAGGTATTCTCTTTTCACACCCAAATTGCCTTCTTTCATGTGCCCCTGTTATCTTTTCCCTCCCATATCCCTTCTATAATTCACTACCCTATCTCCTATACCCTCTGTGCTCCTCCCCTGTTATCATCTTCTCACCCCCTAGAGTGCCTAGTGGGACACCATGTTATCTTTTCAGATGGAAGCCGACACTAATTGTATATAAATTTACTTCCGCCAACACCCATGTTAGCTTATCCCCCGCCGCAATTGTGGAAATTAAATCATTTTATCCCTTTCTCTCCCTCCACCCCCATGCACTAACACACTTAGAAAACCCAGAGTACCCTACTGAGCTGTTCACTACAAGCCTAAATAACTGTTATCATAAAGACCGGAAGTAGAAGGCGCAAGTGCCAAATTGCTCAGTACCACAGACTTCCGCTTCTGCCTTTGAGTGTTTCCCGTCAACCCCTTAAGTCTGCTTTTAGAGTAATATTAAACTTCCTGGGAGTCTGTATACCGGCACTAGCAGAGATGGGAGTCGTGGTTGGCTATCGGGGGGGGGGGGGTAACAAGGAAGTGAGAAGGAAAGGCATATAAAAAATCGTTTGCATGTAGAGATAGCACCTACTGCGCGTGCGTGCGACGATGCAATTTCCGTCGAACACCTCGCCCCAACTACCTCCTCCCCCCATCCCTCCTCAACCCACATTCCAGCCCCCCCCCCCTGCCGTCCCTCCTCCCCGGGGAGTAGAGTGGGGGATGTTTAGGCCCGCTGCCTGCCTAATTTGGCCTAATTGCTGTTTAGGCGACTTCTGATCGTGTTTCTTGTTTTCGTGAGCAGCTCACAACCACTCGACCCCCTCCATGTGAGTCGGTGTGAGTTAGTGAGGGACTCACTCAGCCACTGGGAGCCCAGCAGGCGCTGTCACATGAGTTTATGCCGACTGTTATGAGCAATTCTCTACCAGTGTCTCTCTGTGAGTCGCTCCGAGTCGATAACAGAGTGGTTGTCAGTGGCCATGAATTCGAATCGGGCTCAGATGTTAGTTGGGACTAAGCTGTTTTGAATGGTTTCAATTTGCCACGCGGTTGCCGCTGTTCAGATGTAGCCTGGTGTCAGTAGATATCAACGTGTACAACTCACGGCAAGAAGTTCTGAGATGTAAAGAGAGGTGGAATTTATAGCTTTGAAGTGCGTATGTATCATTGTAAAATTAAGAAATAATGGCATTTATTTCACGGTGAATACAGTGAAATACGCCAGCCCCATAGATTTAACTTAGGAGTTCTGTATCTTACCATTCCATGGAGTAACCTGGGCCTGTGTTACGGGTTGTAACTGCACCCCCAAAAGAAAGAAAGGGGTAGCAGATTACTCTCACAACGTAGCAAGTAATGGGGAAGGGAATAATCAGAAGCTATGCAGTAAGGCTGTTCCACACGCCCTCGCAGGTAGCATCCTTCCTTCCATAGTAACTGCCCCAACCTTTGAGAGTGTGTGGTTGACCCCCGTTGGTCCAGGGCCGGATTCACTTTACCCTCACCCAGAGGCGTTTTGGTCCTACACTAATTTGCCTGTTTTCATAGGATGGGCTCTGTGCCGATTTGATTTCTCCACCATTTACCGAGGCCTCCAGGGTGTTTTCAGAGCACCATGGAGAAGCCACCAGACTGGAAGATGGTATGCATAGTGTGCTCCTAAACCTATCGAGGTGGATCAAAACAACAGAGAACAATGATACGTTACTAATTCTCGGTAGCAGGGTGACATTCAAATCGCACTGAAGGAAACTGGATATTCTGTTCCTGGTTTGAGTCTTTAAGGTTCATGGTTTTGCAGAGTGCTTTAATGAATAATGCGCTTTGGTCTTCATGATGCGTGAATGCAGCTCTGGTGAGTTTGCCCTGGTGAGTAACGCACCAGTGCTGCATTCATGTCCCGATCCACGCATCGTGGCTGAATGGAGTCCCAAAAAGAGCTGGTACCATAACAAAGCCTGGTGAGCAACTCCACAAAAACCATGAAACAAGATTTATTGTATTACTGATATAATGCCACTGCATTTAACAACCGATTGCAGTTGCTAACGAGCAGACAAATCGACAAATTCACGCGTGATTCTTTATTCAAGCAAGGTCATTATTAAAGTGTTTGTCATCCAATAGTGTATTGCCCCAAGATATATGATGGATGAGTTTAGAAAACTATCGGCTCTGTCACTAACTGAGAATGGATAGCTTATTTATTAAACAAGTCAACCGAAAACTGCCATGATACATGTTCTCAGCATAGCAGATGCTAGTGTCCATGAAGGATAGTATATTCTGAGATATGACTTTCAATTTAGACTCCGCCTGTGTAGTGGTTTTTGTCCTTAGAGCAGGTCATTCATCTGCAGGGATTTATTTTAGCAGAGCGAGGGCGGGTGTCAAAAGCATTGCTAATACAGAACAAAAGGTGTCTTAAGTTTTCTGCTCCAAGTTTTCTTTTACAGGCATTAATCATTTCTATGAAATTCATTTTCCTACTATCTAACATGAAATACAGTTTTGTTTAGAATAGTTTATTGAAACCTAATTCAAAATCCTTTTGCCACAAATCAAGGGAACAACCTAAAGCTGACAATATCTCACTAATTAGACTGAGCCCCCAAATGTCACCAACATAAACCATTCAGGTGTGAACCATCAATATTAATTATATCCATAGGGAATGGGCTATTGACACATTTCCCGCCTTAAATATTGGCAATACCGCATTGTCATGGGGAGAGTGAATTAATAAATGAGCACTTATCTAGATATGGACTCATAAACCCAAAATGAACCTATAAACATTTTTATTTACATCTCTGTGGTCAGAACTCGAGTTATTAGTTATAATGAACTCGTTATGTTGTGCCAAATATAGGATTGAAAGTTGAAAGTTGTGGAAGTCAATAGGCATTTCAGATAAACAAGATATTAAGCGTATAACCCTGTGTATACTTATTTCTATAATGAGAATCCTGCTTTGAACACAATGATACACATTCATGCCATAAAGGAAATATCATGTGGTGATTAGGGGGTTTCTATGCAAGATTATTAGCAGTATTGCTGTGGTATGTTCATGCAACATGTATAGCCACACTGTGAACAGCAAGGATGACTATGTAACGCTTGGCTGCTTAATAACCCCAGCAGACAACAAATCCATAACCCGCAGACGACATTTAGGGAACGCTCGGTCTTAATAATTAAGCGCTGGAATTAGAGCTGCGTGCGCACGTCAATATGTAAGTGGTGGCGTTCCTCTGGTGGCAGTTAGCTGAACTATCGCGACAATGGCGTCATCGATTCTGTGGAAGCTGAGCAAGTAAAGTTATTCGGATTAATACATATTGTATGTTTGTGTGTAACTATGGTTTCTAGCATAAAGCTAACTTACACCGAAGAACACAGTGACAAACAGAGAGAACTCCATGCAAGGAAACATGTGTCACTCACGTGCAGTCAAGCACACTTCAAGCCACCTAAATGAACACTGGCGAGATTTAATTCCCCCAGGTTTAATTGACACAACTCAAATGTTGATATTAATTGGAATAGTTGGTTCTAATTTGATGACATAATTCCATTACTATTTAAGCCTGAGTGTTCTTTCGAGTGCAGTTCCGGATCCCGTCGCCCAACACGGCAAACCATGGCAGTGGCTGGTGCTGTGGGGATTGCACTTTTCAAGCAGACTGAGAATTGAAAACAATAAGAACGTCTCACTCTAATTTGTAGTGATTTTGCATTAGAGTTTTAAAAAATACTTATTTATTGCACTTGCAACAATATCTAATATGTCTATCTCTCATAGCCTGAAACTATAAATTGCACAAATTACATTTAATACATGATCTTAGCATAGCAATTTTGAAATACTTGTCAGCATTTATACGTAAAGCAAGGTGACAATGTTAAATTTCCTAGAGATTCAGAAATGTCGATTTTGTTCATGCAATCTAGACATTCCTCTCTCCAAAGTGCCTCCTCGTGAGAACTCATCATATTGTTATAATAGCCTTACATTTGTGAAGGAAGTTCAAACCAGGCAGGAACATTAAGATTGTTATTTTTCTTTGTGTTTCTCCTTTTCTCCCCTCTAATTTTAGATTACCTATCCACACCACTTGAACTGAGAATTCATCAATTAAGGCAGGTTAGCCTAGCTCGTCGACAACAAATACAACTCATTAATTCAGTCTTAATTGTTAACAATTCATCCCATTGTTCACCCTTAATTCTTAATCAAGAGCATTGGAGGCCTGTTCAACAGCGGCTAGATTAAACAGAACAAGAAGGGTGTTTCAGTTGTTTCTCCTTTTTTTGTCATAGCCTTCATAGTACATTTATTAGAAAGGGTTCGGACATGTAAATATGCATTTGGTAATTGGCTCACAGCCTCTGGATATTTGGTGGAAGGGGTGTAATTGCAATTCTACACATTTGTATTAGAAAGGAAGTTTCCCTTTTGACATGCACATATTGCTAGAAAGAGATGTTTCTATATGGGGCTGGGAAGCTTCTCATTGTCATAAAGCAAGTGTAATCAATCTTAGCTGGTGAGTTGTTCTCCATATAGGAATTCATTATAGAGCACAAGGGATTAGGTTCATGCATAGTATTGTCCATATATTTCACATTGACCCTATTGACTCATCAATTAATAGAAAATGACGCTTTGTTCTCAACTTCTGACACTCCAGTTCTGGGTTCCACTTTGCATAAAGATTGTGCATAGTATTATATTTGTAAAGATCATAAACTATACATATTCCCAAATCCCCCCCCCCATTGCAAGCCACTTTGGCGTGACAAACATCCTTCTCAGAAACAGAACAACCAGTATAGCTATATTTATACATGCCGACACTGTGAACCATTAGTTTAAGGGTGCCCTCTCAGAGCTGACATCGATTAGGAAAGTGGTTGTGTAACACTACTGGAGGAGCTGTGAAGGCTATGGCTAATCAGCTGGAGGCAGTGGCTAACAGAGATCCTTCATGCTAACTTCCTCCTCCAGAGTTAGATCATTGGCCCTATCCTGACCTTTAGATGACCTTTGTGTGACCTCTGGGGCCGACTCGAGGGTGTAAAGGGCTATTAGATTATGGTTAGGGTAACAATGGCAGGGTATTGGATCCAGGTGTGAGGGATCAATGATGGAGCTCTATAGTGCCTATAGAAAGTCTAGGGTCAGATACAGCCATGTATACTGTGTAGGTCTCTATCATAACAATGCTTATAAAGGTAGGGTTATACCAGGGTCTACCACAGGTATTTACAATAGGTGACAACATCTACCTGACCTTCATGACAGAGAGGTTATGAGATGACATATTGAGACCTTCTTGGTGTTTGCTCTGTTAAAGCAGTTAAGGAGTTGGCAGCAGTATCACTGGAGCATAATTTATAACAAAGCAAGAAAGGTATGTGATACAGAAATTGTCCTTCTTTTCAATGAGGGAAAATATTGTTATATTGCTCTACAGCTGAACTTCCTCTAAGATTCTGACACCAAGACATGCTATCTCAAGTGAAAAAGAAAAATCTCCTGTTACACTGATTTTACAATATTCGATGTCAAGAGGGCTGCCATTCTTATGATTCCAATTGGTTTTAGTCTTCAAATAATGAGTCCATTATTGCTAGTAAAATGTACATGTTAAACTGTAGAAAATGTTATTTGGTCTGGCGTTTTGCTTTTTAGAGTGAACTCAAACTCAAGTCAGTTATAAAGACAGTCGTTTAGGAATTGGAATACATGACCTAGCTGAGGTTACATGGGATTCTATTACATTACTTTAATGCCCCAGGCTGTAGGCTCAACTGCAGAGCTAGTACGAAAAACAGCACATCTAACTTCACCTAGAAAAAGCCAATGTAAACAGAGAGGTTATGTATAACTTCTCTGATGTAAAGAACAAATACTCTCTGTTGTGGCAGTGAATCGCACCTTTAGTTAATCAAACTAAACCAGTGTATAGGGACATCCATGTGGAAACCATTCTCTCCCCTACCTATAATGAATAGTGAGTTATTGGTCCCTAACTGATACATGTGCTCCATGACACATCATATTGCCATAGAATATCTCCCAGCTCCGATCCCCAGAGCTAGGACCTGGGTGGTGGGAGGCTTTGGTTGAGGCTGTTATAGGAAGTCAATGGTGGTCGTTATGTTGTCGTTATGGCTTGGTTACACAAACTGAGAGAGGACCGTGACCGACCCGCCACCTGTCGGGGATGATATGATTGAGGAACTATGGCGACATCTACTACACTGGTACACTGTGCTGAGTTGTGTCGGGTATAGAAGCAGTGGGCTGTAAGTAAGTGTGCTTTAGTTGATATTTGTATGGCGACACCATCCCACACATAGCCAACTATTATTGGTCATGCACATGTCCCATCCTAATATACTCAACCCTCAAGCCAAGGGCTTAAATCAAATCTTTTGAGGTGGCATCACTGACACGAGTATAAAGTGTATGCCATATTTCTCTAAGTACCCTGTTATATTTTGATGACAGATTGTTGAGACATGATCCCCGTAGAGAACCAAACATATAAATTATCTTTCCCTGTTATCCATATGGACATAGATATTTTGCGATGCTGTGCAAAACATCAAAGATTCCCCAACAGAATTTTATTGCTGCTTGCCTAAGAGTCCAAATCATGAGCTTATTCAACATCTAGCAAGTTGCTATTGACAACAATATGTATTCTCGGCATACTCTGCTGAGCTTTATGCTGGATGGCACATGATCATAAAGTCATATGACTGCCTCCATGGCATGTGACTGATTAGAGAGACACCTTGTGGGCTGGTTATGAACCTACAGTGTGCTTTAAGTAGTGCATCTATATGACGATGTGGTAAGCCTGTGTCATAGGCCAACATTAGAAGCCCCACAAACGAGGAAGATGGGAACCACTACATGCTATATAATAAACCTGAATACCAAACTTTGTGGATGCTTTATGGCAATGTTTCCCCAATATAGGTAGGCCTATACATATTCAGGTCACACTGATTCTGCGACTTGGATCTTGTACAATTATTAAATCTGGATTTCAACTTCATTTGGATATAGCGAAATGGATATCCTTTCTTTAAAAATAATCTGAAAACACTTATCTCCTTCATTATCTCTTCTTCTCACGTTGCTGACTTTTTTATGTACAGTGATGTGCCCAGAATGCGAAACTTCTGATGCTTTATTAGAGACTTTCTTCACAGACTCATATAATTATTGACTAGATATATTGTCTTTGACCATAATTGATTCAAGAGATGAAATCTAAATGCCAGAGTCCTGATGTGACTTTGTAAGTGCAGCTGGGATTGGTTGAATGTAAGTCACTCTCATACATCATACTGTCTACACCAAGCTGGGTGTTATGCTCAATACGCCATTCTTCTACGTGACGGTTTTAGCAAACAGCCATCTGAATTCTGATGCCTGGATTTATCATTAGATATTGACAGGTCTGTCAGTAGCACTGTTGGAGTGTTGGAAATGCAAATGGAGAGTTATGGAGAAGAGTGGTAGAGCAGGAGCAGTTGGAACAGGCAAAGGAAAATCAAACAGACGAGTTACAGAAAATGAGAGATAGTAGAAATGGTGGGTAAGAAAAAGGGGAGGGAGTGATGGTGTGGAAAGTGGAGCAAGGTCCGAGTATAAAAGAGTGAGTGACCAAATGATATTGGCTCTTAGTAGAAAATAGGAAATTTGCCTTTGATTCAGTTTTAGACCTTGAGCCCCCAGCTATAGAAACAAGACACTGCACCAAACACCTTAATGAACACTAGTACCTAAACCCGAATGTCCTGTTGAAACTTGATCAGCATCGACTTATCGGGAATTCTGTCTGAAGTTCTCACATTAGGTCCTGTAATCTGGATGGATGCAAATCTGAACATTTGACAGACTAGAATAGTGATGGTATGAGAAAAAAGCAAATCTTGGGGAGAGTTTGAATTTTGATGGTGTTATTGTTAACGTTGAAATTCACTATACATAATGGATTTTGAAACAGCCAAAGTGTGCAAGCTGTGCAGCTCATTCATCAGAATTAATCCATTCAATTCCCCTATGGAGAATGAGCTAAATATATTATATACTTTATTTTTTCAACAGATGAATCTAAATGGCGAGATTCCTGATGTGACTTTGTAAGTTCAGCTGGGATTGGTTGAATCTAAGTCACTCTCATACATCATACTGTCTACACCAAGCTGGGTGTTATGCTCAATACGCCATTCTTCTATGTGACGGTTTTAGCAAACAGCCATCTGAATTCTGATGCCTGGATTTATCATTAGATATTGACAGGTCTGTCAGTAGCACTGTTGGAGTGTTGGAAATGCAAATGGAGAGTTATGGAGAAGAGTGGTAGAGCAGGAGCAGTTGGAACAGGCAAAGGAAAATCAAACAGACGAGTTACAGAAAATGAGAGATAGTAGAAATGGTGGGTAAGAAAAAGGGGAGGGAGTGATGGTGTGGAAAGTGGAGCAAGGTCCGAGTATAAAAGAGTGAGTGACCAAATGATATTGGCTCTTAGTAGAAAATAGGAAATTTGCCTTTGATTCAGTTTTAGACCTTGAGCCCCCAGCTATAGAAACAAGACACTGCACCAAACACCTTAATGAACACTAGTACCTAAACCCGAATGTCCTGTTGAAACTTGATCAGCATCGACTTATCGGGAATTCTGTCTGAAGTTCTCACATTAGGTCCTGTAATCTGGATGGATGCAAATCTGAACATTTGACAGACTAGAATAGTGATGGTATGAGAAAAAAGCAAATCTTGGGGAGAGTTTGAATTTTGATGGTGTTATTGTTAACGTTGAAATTCACTATACATAATGGATTTTGAAACAGCCAAAGTGTGCAAGCTGTGCAGCTCATTCATCAGAATTAATCCATTCAATTCCCCTATGGAGAATGAGCTAAATATATTATATACTTTATTTTTTCAACAGATGAATCTAAATGGCGAGATTCCTGATGTGACTTTGTAAGTTCAGCTGGGATTGGTTGAATCTAAGTCACTCTCATACATCATACTGTCTACACCAAGCTGGGCGTCATGCTCAATATGGCAATCTTCTACGTGACAGGTTTTTAGAAAACAGCCATCTGAATTCTTATGCTTAGATTTATCATTGAATATTGACTCATGCCTGTCATTAGAGTACTGATAATAATGGAGAACTATGAGGAGGAGTGCTGGCAGGCAGAGTTTTAGGGGAGGACTGAGGTAAAGAGTTTTTAACAAACCAGAGAGGAAGAATAAATTAAAGGGCGAGAAAAGTTGGGATGGGATGGAGAGGGCCCCGGAGCCAAAAAGAGGGAGGGTGTTTAACAGTCAAGAACACAGAATACAAGGTGGGACAGGTGAATAGGTTGAGCTCCAGGAGAAGCAGGGTTCAGATATCAAACCAACCGACCACTAGTCCACCACCAGGGCGCAACACAGTCTTGCATACCAAGCGTCCTGCGGGCCAATAACAATCCACTTCCCGCGACCACCAATCCACTTCCGGCGCATTCATTTGGCGCCCTTGTTGGGTGGAAAACAGTGGCAGCCTGCAATCACTCCGCCACCCAATCACACACCACCCGCTTTCTAGTACCACTCCGCGCACTCATTTGGCGCCTTTTCACCTTCCCATCGAGTCACTCTGCGCCTTCCCTCGTGTGACAGACGGGCGTCAATATTAGAGATGGTTTGGGGTCTCCTGGCAGCAAGAACAAAGACTGCATTAAATGTACAAGTAACAAATCAAGGTGGTGTTTGAACAAGTCTTCTGCCATTATATTATAAAGAACATCGACGAGCCAAGGGGTACACATGTACATTTGGGCAACCCTGCAAGAAAAAGTGGCAATAGATATAGAACAATGTATAAAAGAAATTGTATTATCTTGAAACATTATGCAGGCAATAGCTATGGAACAATGTGTAAAGAGACTAGCATTTTGTTGAAACATTATGCAGGATGTTTGTCAATTTACACCCTACGTTGGAACAAATGAACACTTACATAGTAAAGTTTGTTAATTCAGGTTGAGCAAGGTGTTTTCATCCAGGGAGGAGCTCTTTGATTCATCCGCCCACCATTCTTGCCTTGCCTTGCAGTGCCAGACGCCCTTCTTGCCCTGCCACGACACCTGGCGACGAAATGAGGTACTCTGCTACCACCAGGGGGCGACAAGGGTCTGCTGCAGGGGCGCCCTCTGGTGGGAGAAGTGGGCATAACGTCTGGAGTGGGGGCCGAGTGGTGGCGCTTCGGGCGCCGGAAGTGTTAAAGGGGCTGGACGCCTTGGCTGCTTTTCTGTGAGAATGTTCCTGGGTCAGTTCTTATTGCCCTACTCTGAGCCACTTCTTCTCTTCTCATTATACGGACTCCGTCCAGCCCACGACTCAGTCCAGCCCACCACCTTATACCTTCTTAAAGTAGAAAAGGATAGAGCATTTCTCCTGTCGTCTATCACTTCCTGTAAAGGGTAGATTTTGTAAAGGGGCTGATTTCTCGGGGGAGTTACCATAGAAACATTATCAGGGTGGCTTAGGAAATACCCAATATTGCAACTCAACTAGAGTCTCTTATGTGTTTCACTAAAAGAAAAAGAGGTACTTTAGCATGGTTTGGCTAATGTATAACATAATGGTCCGGCTAAAGTATAACGTATACAGCAACATCTATTGTAACTCATATAGAGAAGAGCATAAACTTGGGAACAGCTACTTGATGATTTTAATTTCCTACTCTTTTGTGGATCCATACAGAAATAAAAAAAAGCAACAGCTACTTTGTATATCCTGCTAGATTGTCCCGTAAGTCGTGAGAAGCGGCCAACATGATGTGTATTCTGTTTACAGAGTCAAGCCACATAAGGACAGATGCTGTAGGACAGATGCTGTGACCACCTGTGTCTTATTTATGAGCCCCTGACCCGTGCTCAGACTGAGATTGATCCGAGCTAGAAGCCTGTGAAGAGCAGCTCAATGAGGTGCTCGGCCTGACCCAATTTCCCCAGGGAGTAGCTCAGTGCCTGACATGTATGGCAGGAGAGCAACTCAGACGCCTGGTAACTACCTCCCTATTACAAGCTGCACCCCATGAAACGCCAAATTTAATTTAGGAGGATGTACATGTGCACCTCCAGGGATCTATGCTACAGTATAGGCTCAGAAATATATTTTGTTCTCTATGTAATATGGGAAGGAATAGTACATTGAGAAGGAAAATGCATCATTGCCTTGCTCTTCATACTTAAGAGCAGCGAATGAAGGTTGGAGGTGGGAGTTGCAATGGGATAGGGTTAGTTGCAGAATGAGAGGCTGATCGACCCCCGGTCCCTGTGATCTCCACACCCACACCCATCACCCTCCTACTCGGGGAAGCTCAGAGAGCAGTTCATGAGCAGCTCAGCTCTGTGCAAACATCCCCATGATCAGCCCTGAGCAGATGAAACGGCTGCCACTGCTGCCTGCTCACACCACTGATTGGCCGCGATGTTTGCACTCTGGAGGAGTTTCAATGAACCCTTCTTCTCCCCATAAGTTGCATTGGGCCATGAGTTGCCATGGGAAAAAGAGATGGTTTGAGAAATGCAAGCAGTAGGTACCGTTGGTTGAATAATGTTAATGGATTTTACTGGGAACTATCCCGGGGGTGTGCATGATTATACATGTATAGCTGTAGATAGTAGAAAAAAGAACTGATAGGTAATATATGGTGAATGAGGGAGAGAAGGAAACGATTTGAATGCAGAGGTTTCAAATGGAAAGAAGAAATATAAGAGGTGAAAACGAATGAAATGCAACCGTCAAAGAATACGTGATTTCACACACATGAATATAATTGGTATGGACTTTCCCAAACCTGTCAATGTGGGGTATTGCTACAGACAACTGGTGGGAAGGGGTCTGAAGCAAATTTACGACATAGTGTCAATAATGTGGGTTAAGACAGCTTAGAACTGGAGTAACTTTCTCAGGAATCCCGGAAGTCAAGGGACAATATTGGATATGTTCTTTTCAGAGTGGAGAAAGAGTGGAAAGTGAGTTGCCTAGGAAATGGTTGGTATTGGCAATAACGCCGAAAAAGGTATTTGTGATTCAGCAGTGGGTACTTATCTTGGACACAGATAGGTATTGGGTATAATGGTGCATGTGTGAATGTAGGTGGGTCCATAAGTTGGTATCGAGAGTACAATCACATGCAGCCCAAGGTTATATTGAGTACCAATATATTTCCTTGCAATATGATTGTGGTCATGTAAATCAGGAATCTTGCTATCACTGGTTAAGTCCCCACCGACTACCGATTTTGAAACATTCACCTTTTCAAATCAATAGAGGAAATAAATTCATATGATATGATTAAAATTTAAAGAGAATAAAATGAAGGTATACTTCATTTCTTTCTCGACACCCCATGGACAAGACATTTAATAAACCATTAGCTTACAAAAGACATCCATCAACTTTACCAACTATGAGCATAACTACTTTAAAAGTCTCCTCTTCAGTTTGTAATCCATCAGTACAAACCTTTATGAATGTATTGACTGACCTGAGTGATGTAGTAGGTAACAACTAGATACTGGATGTGATTGTGCTTGGAGACAGAATCCACAATCAGAGCAATGGTAACTTGTGCTTGGGGAGTGGAGACTATTAGGTCCGTCATCGTTCAGGTTAATATTCCATGCGGGTAGGGGGAGAGTGATAGATGGGATTTTGGTTGAGCTTTCCGGCAAGTCTCAAAAACACAGTACTTTCCACTTGTCATATTTACTCAAACTTTCGCAGAACAGTTTTGGTTAGGATTCCACTCAAGTTGCTGTTAAACGGAGAAAACGGGTTATAAATATTCTGAGGACCTACGATACAAAAGTCAGCTAGAGAGAAACCAATATTTGACTCTCAATATTCTACTTTCCTCATCGTTTTGATAAGCACCATGCAATAACCGCTTGTATTCAGTATCAATTATCTATCTTACCTCATTTCTGAGTCATACATTCCGATACAGGAGAACGTTCCTGACCCACCCACATATAGGTTAAGAAGGCTATAGGAACAAGGATTTTAATATTACTAATGGATTAGAAATTTATAAGCACATAACCCTCTCTCTGTAATACATATGTGATAGCAAACGTAAGAATCACGTTATACCCAAATTGCTGATGCATTATCTCATCTATATCTAGCGAACATGATATCTGTATCAGCTTCATACATGCACATGTCCCTGATAACAAGAGCTCCTGGAATTAATCAGGATCTTCTCTACTATCCCCTCTTATCAAGCCAGCATGGAGATCCAACATTGATATCAAAGAGTGATCAACCCTGTCAGGAACACACACTCCTACTTTTTTGTAGTCTCTATAGATCCAATCCCCAGCCCACTGTGCCACACTCCTTAATGACTCGTGCAAATGATTCTCCCTCTTAGTCGCCTCATTCTTTCATGAACTCTAATGCATTTTCGCCGGAATCATGAATGAATGCATTTATAAAATATGACACATGGGTTAAGATACTGCCAAAGAGTTGATAATGCAGTGATGACAATTACACTTGCGAGTATTTTATCGCTGCTTCCTGATGACAGGGTACATTATTAACCTAATGGCTTCATATGACCCTTAAAGGGTAAAAGCCGAGTCAGGATCCACCCCGCCCCCCCCCCGGCTCACTATTGATATTCGACCACAGAGATAGGTCAAATTGTGAGAACATCTCTGGGGTCCATAGTGATAGGCAGGCAGCAGGGAGGGGAGATTCCTAGGGATATTCCTGAGCAGACCAATTAACTTCTGACGGCTTACACGCGAATACTCTCATCAGACATGTCTACTGGCATGTAGGGTTTGTGTAGGGGTGTCTGTGTGGGGGGGGGGTGACTGTCAGAATAACCCAGAATTGACCTTGGAAATCTTATCTTTTCAAAATGCTGACCAATATGCACTAACATGAAGATATAGGTCTATTTCATACAATTGAAGTAGTATTGAAGTTATATATGGCAAGCTGTACAAGGCAAAATGAATATGTTGGATTCCATAAGTTTAGACGATAAATCAAGTCCCTAGGCATGATTCCATAATATTGACCTTTTGACTTACCCATGGTTTATCCTTCCAAGAACCACAAGAGGTCAATGCAGATAGTCCTTATCATATTTAGTGAATACGATGTAGGAATTTATCATTTTATCTACTTTCTTCTGCAGCATACCGGTACTCCTCAATATTTTACTGATACCACCGTTACACAAACATATACAGATCCATTAATGTGGAAGTAAACTCAAGGCCTTATTGTGAATCACAGGTCTACGTTTAGCACTCTAGGAACAGTCTGATACACTAAATGTATGATGCCCCCTTGTCTTCTTGATCCATGAATTTTGTGTGTTACTGTGTGTTACTGTGGTTCAAACAGGGAAACATACCTTCCAGGCCTCACTACACTGGCCACCCCGGCCTGTTAATAAATGATGGGTCCTATCCGGGGAAGGGTACTTTAAGTGGTTAGAGATGCTGAATAGGCCTAATACTGAAGAGATACGACATTACCATAGTATGACAGTTGGGTGTGACACACCAGTGCTTAATCCTCATGCAAATAAAAGTCTACACTGAAAACATGGAAGATGTGAAACTAGTCAGCAGTGACCACTTTAGGTCCTCAAGTTGACGATACCTAAAACTACAACTTTAGGTAGTCAAAATGACGACTTAAGGTCATCATCTTGATGAACTGAGTCGTCAATATGATGACTCTGTACTGTCAGCATTGTCATCCTGACGACCTGAGTCATCATTTTGACTACCTAAAGCTGTAGTTTTAGGTATCGTCAACTTGAGGACCTAAAGTGGTCACCGCTGACTAGTTTCGGATCTTCCATGTTTTCAGTGTAGTTGTACAGTTCTTATGACTTCCTATTATTTTATGGAGAGATATATGGATTGGCACCACTTATGGGATTACATTTTTCATTATCACTCCTCTCACCATTATTAGGAACTATTTTAACTTATGATGACAAAACTGTCAATTTTGTGTGACAGTAAATCTTGTACCTAGGGGGCTATATACCCAGTTGGGATTTGTAAAAAGATCTTGATCCGTCCACAAGAGTCATGTTCAATAATATCTTTTTCTGGAAAAACCTTCACCCACCGGCCATTCTTTTTTCGATATTATGGTGTTACAAACCCCATTTAGTATTTACTCATGATCCTCAGGGAATCGTACTGGAAAAATAAACGAAATGCAATGTGAAGTTTAATATAAAGAATAAAATTTGCTCTTGATTCTTACAATTTCAAAGGTGCCGAGATCTACATACCCCTACTAGCATACCCCTCTTCTGAGGGTATAGATGATATTGAAACTATTGTACAGGCTCTCTTATCTGACACTTTAAATCTAATCAGATTTTCTGTCTGTATTTTGTAATCGATCTAAGGGTTCCTTATCAGTTTTTAGACGATCCTGTCCTCCCTATAATTGACAGCTCTTATCACGTAGATGTCACCTGGTCTAATTCAATTCCCCCATGGCCTGTTATCCCCACTTTCCGAGTTGAACTGGATTCAGATCCTCATGTGACGCCCTCTTTCAGCAATGTGTTTTAAAAGTAAAGACTAACACCTTAACCTTTTTAGGGCCGCATGATGCATCAATATACAGTATTTGTGGGTATCTCTCCAGTTCAGCATTGCTGCATCATACCCACTATTGAGGAGGCTACATTGTATCAACCTTGTTAAGCAAGACTGGGGGAAGATGGTAAATAATAGCCATTTCTCAGAAGATGTTCCGATTTTAGTTCTGTAAAAAAGTGTATATGTAAAATATAGACCTTTGCTACCTAAGGTGTCATCAAAATTATGTATTTTGATAAGAACGTAAGCGAAATTTGAAGATAAACAAGGGTACTAAGTTTTTAGTATACACCATGATCCAGGGACTATCATTCAATCTTGCGTACTAAGAAACAGGTTAATCCTGAACCGGTTAAGTGTACTGTTAGGTTGTCAGGGTTGGCACGATGCATAAATGCAGCCCTAACAAATAATTTTGTTCTATTCCACTGTGGTAACGGAAGGATATAATACATTAATTCCCAATGTTACACTAAAAGAGCAAACACTGCGTATACGATACCTTCTACCATCTGGATCCAATGTACTCACTTCTTCTTCGCCCAGATTCCCTTTTTTGTACTGTTGATATACTATAATTCCAATCTGCAGTCCAGGTACAATGGTAAACCAGATGATGCCAGACTGATATTGCATTTTACTCACAAATGACTTAGTACATTGCAAACTATGATACAGCACAATCATGTCCCTTCATCATTCAATTTGGTTAACAGAGATATAGACCTACAGTTTTGAAGAATGATGCTTCATTTAGTCTATATTATAAGGGCAGATCTGAGCTGGTTGAAGTGTTTTCTGTCTGGGCAGCTGTACTATATGGGGATCAGGCAGGAAGAACCCTTCTGTGCATGTGCGTTTGAGAGTCTGAAGTCAATTATAAATGAATGTGAGGCCCATTTTGCTGGTTAGGGTGGGAGGTTGAGAAGGAGGCAGATAGGATTACAAAAAGGGTTTGTAAATAAGGAAAAAAGTACCAGGTAAGCCAGGAATACAGATTCTCACCTATACTCCTGTACCACTAATCGCCAAACCCCCTGGGCGTTCATGTCAGCTATACAGCACGGATTATCCCTATTCTCTCATCAAAGTTGCAACCCATGGTGCATACGCCCCTATACGCCCACTAATCTTGATACAGCTTCGACAGCAGTCAAATAGACAGTCTATAAGGAGCATCAATAGAGCTTAAATGAACATTGAATGATAGTTCTGGACACTGGTCTAATCCTATTCTCAGTTTCCTGCAGGCATTTGCCCTCGGGGATTTGGATAGGGACAGGAAAGTGATTTACCCTTATGTCAGCGCTCCCAATGGTGGAATCTGGAACCGATTTATTAATGCGCCCGCGTGTGATCCGCGGCTCCAACTTTCTCGCACGCTGATTGGTCAATGAAATTTTAATCGTGCCTGGAGCGCCCTCTCAAGGTATTGCGTGCGGCGGCGTCTTTGCGCATGCCCAGAGGGATGGTGATCGTTCTCTTCCGGTCATGCCTGTGGGTTGGATTGGGAGTGACAGGAAATAGGTTACCACGCAGTCGGCTAACACCACAACACAGATTCCATGTTGTAGATACGTTCATGCAATGCCCTCCTAGACTGTAGGATGTCCCAGTGAAAGTACCTTTTTTTTATGTTGTTGTTGTTGAAGAATTTTATTGACCGAAAGTACACACATACAATTGTGCTTTTTTCATTAAGGTCAAAAATAATACATTCACAATACACCATCATAATCAATATAATAAATATAAGTAGAGATATTAAGTTAATCACAAACCAATAGGTCAATAAGGACAGGTAACCATCACCCATGCTAATTTACAATCTCTGGGATCATAGCTGACAACATCCATCTAGTTATTAATAGTCCATTACAATACATGGCATAAACCACGTTCAAGTTCTCACTGATTTGTAAGGGAAGATGCAGGTGATTCGAGAAAACCTTTTAGTTGGTTTATAGGCTTTCAGAATGACGAATTATATATATATATATATATGCTGACAATCAACAATTTCGTCAGTGAGGGTTGCAACTAGTGTAAATGAGTGAATTGAGACATACACACCTGGGTAGGCTAAAAGCTACTGCCAGAATGGTAGACTACTAATATGAATTTTTATGTGGTTTTCTTATCATGGTGTTCCTATCTCTCCAGCAGAACTCTGAGTTAATAATCCAGAAAAGTAGCCAAGAAGTAAATCCAGGATGGTACAGTTCTTGGTTCGTTAGAGAAACTGCACAGAGGCCGGGAGCTTTTCTCTCCTTGCATCCGCACATAACCATCAGAGTCACAAGGTGACCCTGGAGGCAGGCAATGATGCAGGGTGCAAGACCAGGCGGAAGCCATCACAGGTGTGTTTGCGGCTTTACCCTGGAGGAGGAGGTATGCCTAGTGGTACATAAGGGGCTCCAGGCTTCTACACCTGGAGACAGCTAGAATGGAGTGGACCACTCCAGGTGCATGAACATAGCTGAATGAGAAGTGTCTGGTTGTCATTGAGGTCTTCCTGCTATAGAAGTAGCCTCATCAAAAGCACTTTTCTATAAAACATTGGTGTTTAATATATCATTGGCTCACTCAAATATCCCTAAAGTGCCAGTGCACTGAAAAAAGTCTTCCTGACAAAGTGACATGTATACCCATGTCAACTTGATTTGACACAGAGAGCACACGTCATTGGGACATGTGCACATATGTCACCATGACAACTGTAGCACACAGTAATCCTCATATGATTTGACATGCCTTTAAATGCCACGTCATCGCTGAGTTGACTAGGGTCATGGCCATGTCAAAGGCACTTGACATGAAATGGTTTGACATACATAATTGTTCTAGGATATTGCACTAGATGGGGCAAACATCCATTTTGGTACCAGGATTAATCACCACCAAGAAGTACTACCAACACTTGAGACATTTGATGTATCTGTGTCATTTTGTTTTCACGAAGAATAGATCACTAAGGTCTGTAAATACTATCAATGAATGGTAGTGAATTCTATTTCATTGTTAAATCTGCATTTGTTATTGAATATCAAAATATACACCCACCATCCTGAATACTTCAACTGGAGAGGTTAGACACCTTATGTGTGGGTCAGTGAAAATACCAAAGAACTGCATTCCAACCTACAATCTATAATATCAGTATCTACAGTACAGGGAGACATATGGCATTGCCATGCACCTCCATGCCCTTATCTTATGGACTGCATAGAGGTCCTCAGTCAAGTAGATGTTCTGTAGATAGGAAAATGTGCCTTAGTGTTGCAGGCCTGTGGGACTATGATATCCCCTGCCTTCTTTTATAGGCCTGCCTTGATTGAACGATTGGTCCAGAGCTATTGACTGCTCTTGACCCTTACATAATTGTTTCACAGTATTACCTAGTACTCAGGTGAATGGATCAGAAATAATTATGTGACGTGTCTTCATTACGCATGTCAAGTAGAGTTGACGAACCAAATATGAGAGCGTCAACCTTATTCGACATGCCTTCATACATGTCATGTGGGAGACAAATTGTGACCTGTGCAGTATGTGTCAAAGCGATCAGTGTTCTTCTCTCTGTGTGGCCATTGGTGGAAATAGTATTTCCACAAAACTCCTGGCTGAGGAATATAGACCTTGGTTCAAGTTTCATGGCAAACCCAGTAAAATGACATTTTATTATGAATCTTGATAAAGCTATATTATGTTGTATGCTGTGTGCTTCGATGATACTGGGAAAGTCTATGTCTAGAATACTGTGCATTATATTGTAATAATTCTGGGGAGAGAGGTATTCTACCAAACATGCTATTGTGCACACATTACATGCATAGCAGTGGCCCTTTCATACGTATAAAACCTAGACTTTCCTCTACCCTACAAGCTCCTGTCGATGTCTCCCTATAACCCCCACCACACCCCGAACACGCTATCTGCCACTCGTCTCACTGATCTTTAGTTGTCAAATTTCCCCTTTGGTGGCGCGTCAAGCGTTCTCCCACAGAGGGACAGAATACAAAATCTAGATCTGGGCCTGCCCCACCAATAAACATGAGTTAGCAGGTATATGGCACATTGAACCAACTGCCATGGACCCTCTAATTTAGCGTGCTGGAGGTGGGGCTGGAGAAGTGGTCAGGTAAATTGGATTACCACAAGCACAACAGGTGAGAAAGATATAAGGGGGAGGTGGTGGTATTAACCAGGTGGGGGGGGGGGATGGAGTGTTGGGAGATCTGAAAGGTAGCAGTGGGGACAGAGTGCTTAGTGAAAAGGTGGTGGAGTAATTTTTCACACCTGATGACAGTTTAATCCTGCCACGTATACTCCGTTATAACCTCATTAACTCCACTAGAACTGTCTCACATGATGCATTAAGTAAGGCAGGGAGAAAGGTTTCTGTCTGAGGTAAAGGACTCTAATCTAGAAGAAGAAAAACTGTGACAACTACCCACTAGAAACATCCCTTTTGTATTTTCTATTTCCATTGTCTACATGTATACATGATGCCAATAATCATTGCTCAGCGAAAGATTCCTACATTAAGAGAGGGTTTTATAAATTAAAGTATGGGACTTGAGACTACTATCTGATGCAGCTATAATAATGGACCTTTCCTCTTCACCTCAAGTACAGCATGCCATTTACAATCATTAGATTGAACTCATTTAACCATGTGTATAATGCCATGGGTCTTGAGAGTTACCCTTTACTCACACAGGCCAATGTGTAAGTTATCAAGTAGACGGGGCTCACGTATTTCAGTCTAATTCAGAGGATGATGTGAATATGTCGTTATTCCCTTACTGAAAGAAAATTTCCGAATTCCCCATTTCCATAAACGCTTCCTTACATGGAAGGTAACAATATCTGTTTTGACATGTGTACATCATTGAATCGCTCGCTCTCTCTCTCTCTCTCTCTCTCTCTCTCTCTCTCTCTCTCTCTCTCTCTCTCTCACTTCCTCCATCATTCTCAGTCCCTCTCCGACTCCCCATCACCAGCCTACCTGTCACTCTGTGTAAATTACATTCCGTCAGACATGTTTTATAGTAAGGAGAAGCAAGACAGGTCGATGATTGAGTTACCCAGAGAAGCCCCACTATGAGGATCCTCCACGAGGTCTTTCTGGGTTTCTTAGATTAATCCTACCGTGCCATTCATCATGCTGTCCCTCCCTTACACTTATCAAGCCCTGGCAGGTGGATTGCATCTGTTACATGGCTGATGGTCATGAAACTGTCAGATTGCTAGGTTTGTGGCAATGTCCAGGTGGATTCCCTGCTATGTAGCGTTTCAGCTGCTGGGCTGTGGTTAATACTGCAAATACAGAATGTGATTCGCCACAAATTGCCTCCCAGACAGTTAATTTTCTCCTGACATTTAGGGTTCATTTCCTCCTGTGAGAAGTCTGATCAAGATGGAGACAATCACCTGTTTGGCATTAATATTGCAGCTTTATGAATATTGCTGAAGTGGATGATTTAGATTCCTACAACAAGCTTGGTTATCTCTTACCCCCTTTTACTACCAATTTAATGCTTCATTTTCTTAGGCTTTCAGCATCCTCAAACTTCTAAGATATCACCAGCCTTCATCCCTCATACTTCTTTACATATGGAGTAGTACCATACACCTCCAGTACTATGGGGAGTGGCAGGGGTGCCTTGTTTACCTGTGGTATAGCACACTGTGTGTGAGTTGTTGGCAGAGTGTTTACAGGTGTTAACTATGGAGCTACTCAGGTGCTGCTCCAGGGGGTGGGCCGTCCTGTGACACCCACCTCCAGGTGATGCTCCATACTAAGCAGGTGGTCCTGTTGGTTTTATAGACACTCTGTCTACAGCATAGAGACACATCTGTTTTATATAGTGGGTATACACCTGCCCTTTCTGACCTATGGACTTTTTGCCTTACACTATACACTACCTCTATGCGTACCACTTTGTCATAGTCACTCATACTTCATGTAGACTGTTCTGTCTTCACTGAATAAATCATTCCTTGGCTAATTGCTCATTATATGACTTTCTTGTAATCAGTGGCGTTTCTAGGATTAACCTTTGAAGGGAGGGGAAGAAGTGAACGATTGGAGAACTTTTATCTCGGTGATATTTGGCCCAGAATTTACATTTTAAAAGACTTTTCTATGAAACTGTTCCTCTAGATTCAACGCTGTTAATGTTGGGTTGTCCATTCCTACACGCATTCAACTCCTGCGTCTTTCACAGAATATTGTACTCCCCCAAGGTACATCTTTATCCCTGCCTCCGGCTCCTTCTTAGACTCAGTCTGGGCTGACATGGCCTCAGGTGATAGGAAGGGAGGTGGCTAGACCGGGGGATGGGATATAGGTCTAGTTCCCACCTGACAAAATATTACCACCAACCCAACCCTTTCTGCCCTGCACCGCCTGCTAGCTTCTCCCCTCACTTATAAAAACACACACACATGCATGTAGACTAGACGTGCAGGAGAAGCCTCTCCTCCAACCCCATAACCCCTCTACACCTAGGCTACAATGTAGGCTATGAAGGCCCTAGGTGTGTTAGTCACCATCTGTGAGGTCCACATTTATATTCGCTGTAATACATGTAATTGTGGTTATGATACCTCTGGCAATAACTTAAACATGTACACTGAAAGAAAATGGTTGAATTGCATTGAGGCACAAGCCAATGCAATGTCTTCATATGCTAATGATGGCAATTGTGACGTTGATAGATGGAAATCATTAATCTGCAGTGTCCTGAATTTTCCTCATCTTTTGCCTTCTGCTGGACTATTTTGCATTTTATCTGCCCCCCCCCGCCTCACACCTTCCCCTTTGCAACAATTCCCCATTGTTTAGACAACTACACACTATATTCTTCTCAAACCATCCCTTCATGTCTCTAGACACCCTACACCTTCCACACCCCAAGGCCAATGCCAAGTAGCTGCAGTAGTGAAATTCATGTTTACTACTTTCTAAAAATAAGCCATGTCATGTCTTGTGTGTTTTGACTTGAGAAGTAATTAAGGAATGATAACGTTTCCCTCCAATAGGCGGCCAGCACGTCTCAAAGGTCCTGTAAAACCCTCATAAAGAGGGAATTACTTGCTCAAATAGTCATCGGTATGGTCGTTAGAAAGAACTTTCAATCAGCCACAAGGGCTGTTTGGGCATAGATCATCTGTTGAAATACAAGGGGTTCCTTCGTGTTGAGGATAGAGGAAGCTATTGGGGCTGTATTCATATTATTGTTCATGAATGATATAGCATTATCACTGAAAACATGGAAGATCCGAAACTAGTCAGCGGTGACCACTTTAGGTCCTCAAGTTGACGATACCTAAAACTACAGCTTTAGGTAGTCAAAATGACGACTTTAGGTCGTCATCCTGATGACCTGAGTCATCAGGATGACAATACTGACAATAGAGAGTCGTCATATTGATGACTCAGGTCGTCAGGATGACGACTTAAAGTCGTCATTTTGACTACCTAAAGCTGTAGTTTTAGGTATCGTCAACTTGAGGACCTAAAGTGGTCACCGCTGACTAGTTTCAGAACTTCTAGGTTTTCAGTGTTCTTTGTCACCAAAATGTTGCTATATCCCCAATGAATTTAGGGTGCAGAATATAGAGGCTTGACAAAAGACAGCAGCACTTGACATATGGCACCAGGAAGAAAAATCAAAACCATAACTAGACTTCTACATCTAATAACACATTACAGACCGACAGATCAATGCCGATCGATCCAGTTCATCGGGGTCCACTTGAAAACCCAAATTCACAAAGCTCAAAAGGCAATTGATACGTCACAAAAGTCACTGCCTAAATCCAGACTTTAAAATTTTCAAATCCCCCTGTCTAATACTGCACTGCACCATGAGGGTACACAAAGTCAGAGTTAATTCCTTTATTTATGAGGTAGCTATGCTATGTCGTTATTCATGGATAAAGTTGTCAGTTGTCGCGATAAAGTTGTCAGTTGTCGCGTGTTGGCCGTTTACGAAAGTGCAATACCATGAGCCGTAAACTGGCCCAACGTCATTCAAGGTCACTACGCTGCTTCCTGACATGGCTCTCAATGTGACCGTCATGGACGTTAAGATGGCTGCCCCCAGTGGTACGTCATGTGATGTGAAGAGGTTGTAGATTATGCTAATCTCCCACTTACTGCAACAGATGGCACCACATAACCAGATCAAGATGAAGTCGTTGTTTATGGTGGTTTAGGATGTTTTAGTCTTCCTAAGTTACGCTTCAAGATCTGAAGAGACCAATAGGACTGATAGGCACTTCTGCCCACCCTCGATGATATAAAGCTTGGCCAATGTTTTATGTTTATGGTGCACTTGGGAAAACCTACTTTTAATTGATGCATTTTATTATATCTAAAATCTCAATATGGACCCCTTGAAAGAGATGCATAAAAAGGTCTAGACTGGCACCCCACTATTAAGTGTTATTGCCAAGAATATAGTTTATCGCAGGTTTGATGGGATGCACCCATACTAAATGTCAAGCTATCTCATAAGAACCACCAACAGCTTGAACGTGCCAACAAATAACGCTCTTGCAATTAATTATTTCAGCTCTTTTCCACATGGCAGAAATATAAAAACAAAAAGCCTTTGAGCCAGTCTGCATGGTCATACCCCCCTCCCCTCTTATCAGTTAATACTGATATTATTGACATTGCAGTTAATGCCAACGTATAGGATACTTGGAGCCCTCATCAGTCCTATATATATATATATATATATATATATATATATATATATATATATAGAGAGAGAGAGAGAGAGAGAGAGAGAGAGAGAGAGAGAGAGAGAGAGAGAGAGAGAGAGAGAGAGAGAATCCTATCTGTAAAGGAATATCCCTACATGTGCATGTATGAATACTCTAGCCGTGTATTGACTAGTCCTGGCCTGGACAAGCCATTATTTCCCTTTTACTTTACAGGCGCGTGACCATGTCTCCACATATCAGCTGATCAACCATTTACCATTATTGTGAACACGCCCCAATTGGATCCTCTCCATGTGAACCCTGGGTGTGAACTGGGCACCTGTCTTATCTCTGATGTAGTGTCTGATCTGTCCGCTTGTTGGAGCCACTGTTTAACATGTGACTCAGCATGTCTTAAGAAGCATGTTAATATATCATGACAAGTGGGGGCGAGGGGTGAGGAGGCAGGCAATATTAACCCTTTAAGTTCTGCTTAATGCCTCAAGACTCTTATTCATAAGTCGCCATGATGGACTAATGCAGTGCCGGTGAATCTGCTTCCCAGCACTGCATTGGATCATCTTGCTGATCTTTTGGGAGTGTATCAACCCTGAGAAATCAAAATGACACATGGATGTAGCCCTGGTGAGTACGCATATTTGATGCATTAAAGCATAGTGCGCCATCGTAAGGGTTAAGCAAAGGCTAAAGGCCTTGAAGGACCATCATGGGATTGATCTGCGGTGAGCGCTAGTTGTGGTACGTGATTTGGAACACAGGAACGCTGACACCTCGAGCCAGCGTCCTTTCAAACCACTGACCACAAAAGTCGTCTGCTATGTGAGAAGTGTCTGAAATCTACGGGTATCATGGTACAGGATTTTCTTTTTACCATGTGTCCGTGTGACGAGCAGAAAGTGGTTGACAGGGGTCAAGACAACTTCACCTTGAAACCTCAGCCGCCCCCGCCCCTTCGGACAAAAACGCCAAACACTTAACCTTCGATCCCAAAAGAATTACCAAGACGCTTGTGGATCACTACGCATGCGGTCTGTGCAGGTTATGAATGGATGCATTTCCGTTTTTCCCCTCAAAACGTGACCAATGTAGAAGGACTCAGGGATATATAAATTGGGGCCTTTTATAAAATGAGTGGGGTAACTAAGGAAACCCACACTGTTTATGTTAGCCTCATAGTGGTGTAACAGGATGTGTAGCCTCGAAGCAGGTTTCCCAGTACAGGTGGGTAATGAATATGTCAATGTCACTGTGGTTCATTTGATTGATGTTATCCAGCTTGTCACGTTAGAGAAACATGGCCTCACACTTTGAATGGCCATAGATTTGAATTCAATTAGTGGTGGACGGCTGTTTGACTGAATATCAATCAATAGGGAAAAGGTCAGTCCAAATCCAAGAACGGTTAACCAAAAGCAGACTTCAAATCGGTCTGTGGTTTTGGAAAAAAGAATTTATAACTTTGCTCGATATTTGTTGTTTTGTGCCTTACATCTGGAAACCTATAAAGTGATTCAAATTTAAGCCTCTATATATCATGATATATTCTCCTGTTGCTCAGATCTAGTTCCTCATTCATCTTAAATGTGGTTTCGCCATATTGCAATTTATCGATAAAAGTATGGTCTAGTGCAAGCTGTTTCTCTGTCCGAACGTCATATTAGGAACTCAACTTCATATTGGAATAGACATGAACCAGGTGCTGTTCATTCACTCCATCCATGTATTGATCCCAGAAGAATGGATGAAAGGAGAACTGCATTCCTGCTTATTCTCTTATTTCATGTGAATCTCCTGCAGATACGAAAGAAAAATTGCATGCACAGTAACAGGCTATTCTCTTAAAGACAAAGACAACCCCATTTTCATGATAACTTCTTTCGGTAGATTTCGTGGTGAATAAAAAGGTTTAGACATACGTATTGGCAGATCTGCTACATTTGAGACAAGCACCAGGCAATGCTTCCATGTTGCAGTCTATGGCATTAAAAAGGGCCAAATGCATCAGGTGCTGCATTGTTTAAACATGGTGGTGGGCTTACCAAACATGTTATGAATGGTAGAATTGAAGTGTCAAACTTCATCAAGTCATATTTGTTTCCTCCAGAAGGACTAAAAAGAAAATAAATATGGGAGCAGGATAAAAAAAAAATACTCTTTAGCAGCAGTTATTTGAAGATACTTTGCAGTCGATAGTGCACTGCACGTGGTCTTTTGGGACCTCATAGACTGCATCAGAGAAGCCTCTCCTGTGCCCTTGCAATGGTAGATATGCCCTGAAGTTTGCCTTTTTTGTTTTATTCAATAAAAACATTACCAAAATAAGACACCATGATAATAGGGTGGTCTAAGCTTTAAGCATGTCCTTTCCCATGCACACTTGTGTTCCTGATATGCATAGGGTTTCTCCTGTTGTTGTACTTATAGGCATCTTCTTTATGTTTCCTTTTAGGCACTTGGCACGGAATCCATTCATCTGTGACTGTAACCTTCGCTGGTTATCTGAATACCTACACACACATCCGATAGAAACCAGCGGCGCACGCTGTGAGGCCCCCAGGCGGATGCAGAGGAAACGAATCGGAGCCATCCGACACTCCAAGTTCAAGTGCAAAGGTAGGAACGCCTCTCTATTCCAAATCTCCCCCTTCTTCTGATGTCTCAACCAATCAGCTGCCTCGTTACAAAAGGCAGTGGCATGAACGAATCAGATCGATCCTATAAGAAGATCTCTGTCCTGGATGTCGTAACGAATCAGAAAGATTTCCGGAATGTCGCGATCAGAAGCGACTCTCTCCCATTTGTGGCAAGCAATACCATTCCACAGTAATTACGACATGGGCATTACTCTACCATAGTTCGACCTAGCTTTGTAGAGCCATGCTCTAGAAAACATAACCTCAGAACAAGGCATAAATCTTTTTGTTGTAGAAGGGCAGCAATAACATGAAGCAATAAATACCTATAACAGGAAGAAATAGTATGATGTATCTGTCTATGCATGAAACATGCAATCTTATCAGGTAGACTACATCATGAACGATAGAAATCACCTTAAAAACAAGGGTCTCTTGCCACATTTCCATGCAAGTGAGATCGATCACTAGCAAAGTTCAGGTAACCCTTCAAGATGATGTTCACAATCTGCTCGTCTAATACTAGCGATAAGGAACTCCAAACAAATGGAAAAACCTTTCATGTATGGCAGTGAAGAAGTGAACCATGAAGCAGGTACTTTATAAGCCTTTTAGTTTATAGCCTTCCTCCTCTTACAAGGATACATTACTTTAGGGGGAACACATCATGCACACCATAACCCAAATGATAGCATGTGTAGAGATCAGAAACTAGAACCTGAAGCTATGGAGGGTGTCTGTGTCTCTCAGGGCCAAATATACTTCACGCCATGCACATTTAATAATTTCCTTATGAGATAAATATCTTGCCAGCTAGCCAATACTGACTATAATGTTGGTCTCGTTTCGTTTTCAGTGCCCTTCTTTATGGTAAGGCACAACTGAAAAAAATGCAATCTAAAATGAACCAGAAAAAAACAACAACAGGAGACCCATCTTTCACTTTTCCAAGAAGTGAAATATGAAGGCTAAAATATTTTCACTTTCCAAGTGTGACATTTGGCACGAGCAATCAGTAAAAGCTCTCGAAAGTCTTTATGCATCACCAAAAGTATGTATGAATGCGTATTAAAGCAAGCACAAGCAATATGTAGGCCAGCATGTTTTCTATCAAGAAAGTCTGTGTTATAACTGCCTTCATCCCCCTAACCTCTCATACATGAAACGATTCTTTCCATGCAGTTTGGACTATGTACTCCATCATATCAACCCAACACATCCAAACCATACTGGCAACATCCTATTTTAGATATCAAACCACACGGGGAATCACCCTTAAAGACTGGATCTATACTTCCTACTTTTCCCGCTAGGTGGTGGCCCCCTGGTGGACCTGATACACGTTACAGGTTGCACTCAGTGACAGGGGCAGAAAGCAGAGCATGTAAACACGGCCTCAGTCAATGTGGCCTGTTTTTGTATGCCTGACAGGCCACCCTGCTACCCCCACCCTCCGCCATAGTAAAACACGATTGATATTTCATGGTGAGTAACCACGCCCTGGAGGTACAGCCTCCATGCCCCCAACCCACCCACATCTTAAGGTACTACTGAAGATACTTCTGCCCTACTTAGTATATACTCTGGATCCTGCTGGAGGTTACGTGGAATTAATTCCATTTCCTCTATGTTTCTATATAACATAACACACAAAAACAGCCCCCCGTAAGGTTCGTTGGTAATATTTGCGACCGTACCAAGATTAAACCATCTCTCACACACAATGTGTTAGAATATAGGATAGGTTAACCCTAAAAATCTTAACTAAGGGAGTGATACATACAGCACGTGCCATTCTACCCTATTTTGCGCCTCAAAACCTCCATTAGCCAGATAAACATTTGCAGACCTGATAAAATCCCCAAACCTTGGCATAATATAAAAACTCATCTACTGTTCCATTTAGGAACTATTTGGGGTCACTTGTGATTTTTTTCATAATTTTACCAATATTTCTTGCATATCATTTCTAAGCCAATCAGCACCCAGATCACCTTCAGTGCAGGCCTGAATACCATATGACTCACGAGAGGGCAGCATTTGCATCCATGTAACCTGGAGTAGAATTTAAGCTTTTATTACTGATGGTTCTTGTCCTCCAACATCCCTGAGCCATATGGTTGTTGGTTGAAATTCTCTCCGTCAAATGCTTTTTGTTTCACTGCTAAAAGGCCCTACTTCCACATATAGCCTTTACTTTTTACCATGGCTGCTCTCTTGTTCTCTCTGTGGCCCTTCATAATTATATTCTTTTGATACCCCCTTTTCTAACGCTATTTGCGCCTGAGAAACCACCATTAGTTATGTTCGAAGTAATGCCTATATCACCATCAAAAAGAGACCTACCAGATCGTCACCTTTTAGTTGTAAGTGCATGTGTAGCCTACGTACTATATTATCAGGTTATGCGGGGCCCTCATGTACCATCTTGAGGACATAACCGATAACTGCATGTATCACCCCCAGACACGAGGGGTCTATTTCAGACAGACAACGATTTGCTCCCCATTTGGGTTCTAGGCTTCGACGATCACCTATTGTACAATCAGTCATTAGACATTACATTTCCAATAGGATGATATTGAATTGTCAAGAAACAGAACGATTGTCCATATCTTCAATCAAACCCTGTACAATGCTACATATATTTGGAGATAGATCCTACGATTTAAGGATTTAGCCAGATTCTGTGATTATAGAGCTATTTGGTGGTAGAACTACATATATTTGGGGATGATATATAGATTGTGTTGAAACACACCCCATCAGATGAATCCAATCATATCCCCCCATCCCCATATGACACGCACCCCACTCCCATCGCTCCCCACTGCAAACTTCCAGTCTCTCTCCTCCTCTGACTGAAGCCCAACATGTTTTCATAACCTGAGGGAACAACAGAGCACGGAACCCCCCCCCCCCCCAATTCCCCATAATCGGGTTTTAGGTTGTGAGACCTAAACCTGGCCCCGACCGACCTTCCCAAGCTGCACCGCGCTGACCTCGACCTTGGGATCTGAGCTCAGTCAGTTTTGATGGGACTGGGAACCGTCGTCCGGTTTTCTATGGGGAGAAAAATGAGAAGAGTCTAATAAAGAGACAGGGATTTGATAAGACAGACGCCTGGGGAATCGGGGAGGGGAGGTAGAAATAGCAAATGAAATTACCAGAGTGTGTAGGCCAAACCATAGAAACTGAGTCTCTAACAGTGCCCAAATCACGGCGTTATCTCGTGGATTCACGTAGTGCTTGGTCAGGTTCCCTGAATTTTCCCACTTTGTGATGTTTACTTTCCACTGAATATAGTTCAATGCCCAGAATTATTTTTCCTTCCTCTGGTATAATGTATAGATAGATACAGTTATTCAATAACTACATGAAAATATATGCAGATATAAAACAAGAAATCCATGGATAATTTGTTAGAGGCCATAGAAGTTAACATCACAAAAAAAACGGATAAGTGGATAGAACCTGATTGAAAGCCACACGAATGTCCGAGATAAGGTCTGAGATTTGCAACTGCTGAAGAGTCTATAGCCCTGTATAACGACACTACCTTTACGCGTGCACAGTCAACGGTTCTGAGTGGGAGACACCCTCCATGCAGTGAGACACTGGAAAACTTCATGTCAGCAATATATTCTGATCTCTCCGTTAGAATATGTGCGTGCAGATCTAGCATGGGACCCCAGATGGGACCCCTTTATCATGGGAGAGGGAAACAGCCATATCCCAACCTGTAGTGACATAAAAGATAATCAAAGAAAGCTATAAAACCCATTTACTAATCTGCGTTCTTCTGGCACCATATGGGCATGGGCAGACAATGACAGACGATGGCATGTGACATAAGGCTTTTTGCTTGTTACTGGCACGGTTTGGCCTCTATAAAGTGTAGTGCAATGCAATGCAAGGAACCAGCGTGCTCTATGAAAGGGTCGCCCCGCAAAGAATTCTTTTTTTTTTTATGAAATCTGATTGGTTTATTACCAGGGGAACAGGCCGTGCAAAGAACATTTATCAGAAGGGATGTATTATTTCCATTTTTTTTATTTAGCAAATTTCTCTTTACTGAAGGTCTCCTTGGCAATAACATATCCTGTTGCCTTGTTTGAGATCTTTACTGTTTCTGCCCCCTGAAAGCGTAGAAAATGGCATCGAAACAAAAAATAATGAAGCATAGTTTTCTTTCATGAAATAGAAATCAGTCATCTGGAATAGAAAAAAGACAACAAATAGACTTCCTGCTCTCAAAAGCATGGGCAAGTGTCTTTTCTTCTTGCAGCTAGCGTACTTCCTCTCCGATCACCCTAAACAAGAATACGAATTCCCACATTAATGTTCTGTTCAGATGTTCATATTACTTAAAAGGTAAATGCATTGAAATACAGGGTTACTTTTCTTGAAACCTGACTTCAGTTATGTCTTAAGTCCTCAGCTGTGTTCATGCATTAAGAAGTGCATTATCTTCTCTGTTTGCTTTGTGTAGGCCTATTCCCCTTTTAAGCGTAGTTCCCCTGTCTGAGACACAGTGTCTCTTGTAGAAGGACATTTAAAACTCAAGTAAAGACATTCAGACATATTGTGCCTTCGCATGGGAAGATAACCATCAATAACCACTTAGAATATAATCGAGAGAAAAAGCCCAATGACAATAAAAATGAAAAAAAAAATATCATCTAGCGTCTCCAAAACAACCGTCTCCGGATTTTAACAAAAAGCAGATTAGGTAGTTTTAGTAGTTCTGTTGTTAATCCCGATTTTGAATCGATGAAGGACCTTTCATGATCCCCATCATAGATCCACTGTACGATTTCATGCGCTGTTCACAATTTAGGCTTCGTGTTAGTCATATTTATAGAGAAAGTAAAGAATGGCTCTGACTCCGTTATACTTGATATATCTGAGGTCACCATATTGAAAGTGCCCAGATGAAGACATTTTGACTGAGACACCGGCTGGTGTCAGTGACAGAAGATAAAATAAGACGTCAGATCGAGAACGAGGCTGTACCTGAGTCTAATAACACAGTGTTCGAAAGTGTTACAGCGACTCGTGACACTCTCCCCCACGGTTCACCTCCCCCTTTATGCTATCTCCATCCCGATCTTTCTCACCACCATAAATTTTAGCTGAAAGTGCACCACTCCATATCCATATGGTTGGACACCCAGGGGCTAAATGCTTTCGGGCTCCACCATGTCTTACTTGTATAGGGAAAGGTGGTGGTCGTTCTTACATCATAAATTGACGGTTGTCAAAATAATAGCAGGCCTCTTACCCATGTGTAGTTTGAATACAGCAATATCCTTTTGCGTCCATGACCCCTTCCTTCAATAAAACAAGGTTGAAATATTGACTTTGAAAGAGCAATCATATGCATGCATATATGTCCTCAAGACCTGCTTGTAAAAAAGGTTGAAATCTCATCATTGCCCGATTACATCACTGCATACTGTCAAAATGGGATTAATTGACAGGATGTATGTCATATGAAATGTTATTCTATCTCAAGTCTAAATAATTTACCTAATGCACTGTCCATTATGCAATATCAGGGGAATATAGATTACTAGCATATATACACACAGAGAAAATATTGATACTCAGACTGAGTCTGGGGTTAGGCTCAGGCAAATGTCGCCAAAATGAGTATATTTTGATACTCAGGGTGAGCTTGGGGTGGGGGCATACTCCAGCATTGCCTGGGTACATTCTCAAGAGGGTATATGGCTTAGCTGTACCCTCACTACTGCCATACTACAGCAGTGCCTGAGTCTCTTTAGAGATAGGCTCAGGCTCAACTGGAGTAACTTAATAGAAGTGTGTAGGGCATTACCTGAGTATCTCTATGATGAGGGTCAGGCAAAGCTGGACCCTGCCTACATAGACTCCAGCATTGCAGGATGCTTTCCTACCAAGGGTGTCAAGTACTGACAGAGTATCTCAATAAATATCATCAGGCATTGCTGGATTCTGCCTTTCAAGAGATTTTAGCAGTGCTGGGCTCTCATTAGAAACAGACTCAGGCATCCTAGGAACCCTTCATAGGGATTGTTTAGAATTGTTTTTGATTTTTGATTACTATGCCATTATGAGTATCATATCATGACACAAAAACATAAGTTTGGCATAAGCAGTTTTATTTGAAATCATTATGATAAATCACAGCTCAATTATGCAAGTACATTAAAATCTGTTTTACAATGTAAAATTAGGGTGATGTGGCATACAACACAAACAGAGGGTTCCACCTCAAAATACAAGGAATAAATTGTGTCATATAAATAGAAGTGCTAAATCCTTATCTGCATTATTAAATGTGGCCAGGTGAGGGAAAACATGCCTCCTGGGGGGAAATGGCTTTTTAAGGTTTAAGCCATGGGCTTTAAAATGAGATATCTTGAGCTAAAATATCTCCGGTAGTTTAGCTGTAATTGCTTCGCAAACATAGGTTGGTGTGTACAACTGAAAATGAGAAATAAGCTCTAAATGCATTATATCCTATCATAAACATTAGTAATGCAAAAAGTACAGTTTGGCCATAAATACATTATTCTACTTCCATCTCTGAAACCTTTAACCCATTAACCTTTTTGTGCCCAGAATTATTTGAAGTTTTTACATTATTTCACAATTGTATCACCTTGTTGATAAGACCATGTGTTACTTTGATCTTCTCCTCTGATATGTGCTCTGCAGTACATTTTCCCAGTACTCATAACCCAGTGAGTAATGCTGAAGACTTTCTGTTAAGGGTAGGGTATTTCTGGTCAGGTCTGGTAACCATAGTTACCAAAATCTTCTATTTGTTGTTTTCTAGTATATGGTCTCTCTTGTGCTATATAATCATATATTATAGCCATAATCCCTGCAATCCTGGGAGCTTAGAGAACTTTCAAAGCAAATTCTGCCTGCATGGGTACTGCCAATTAGGGAACATAATCTGTTAGTAACACTGCATGACATATCATTATTGATATGATCAGTTTTTGTAAAATCTAATGGGAGTATGGGAAATTGTGTGTGTATGGCCCATCATCATTTTGGTAACATGTCAGATGATAGCTCCCTGTCACATAAAATAACAGATTAACAAAACACCAATATCCGATATTTTCAATTTGATTGTCTCAGCTTCTAGGTAACTTGAGACCAAAAGAAAAACTGATTTGGACAATGGCTTGCATGGACAAACAGATATTCTGACATCGGAATTATTAGATAGATTCTAAAATTCCTCTCCTATTCCTACATATGTAAGAATGCCTGTACCTATCTGTGCTGTGACAAATGCACTGCACAACCCCACTTATCCAATTAACCTGGGCAAATTACATGTACCTTATTGACCCTACTAGAACTACTTATGTCCAGACATTTGAATTTGGTGTGACTACATAGAACGACATGTTGAGGGGAAAAGATACCCCATTGCTAAAACCAAACCTGGAGGATGTCCATTTTAACAGACTTCAAAAGCACATTTCAATTGAAAATGTATATCTATCTATACCTGTCCCTTACAGAACCATTCAATGGCATCACATATCAAGAAAAAAAAACTAAAAAAAAAGAATTCACAGCTCAAGAGCAGTTGGAAAAATCAGGCAAAATAGGACAAAAATAGGTCAATTGCATCAAGTAAGGTCAGACGTGGTCAAATTAGGTCAAGATGCGGAAAATCAAATTGACCAAAAATAGGAAATTTGCAATATTAGGGTCAAATGAGGTCAAGATGGGGCAAATAACTTACATTATGTCAAATTAGCCAAAAATGGGCAAGTGCATCAAGTGAGGTCGAACTAGGTGAAAATGGGCAAAATAGATTGGTCAAAAATGGGTGAATTACATCAGTTGGGGTCAAATGAGGTCGAAACTGGTAAAAATAGGTTAACTTGGGTCAAATAAAGTCAGATTGGCTGAAAAAATGGGCCATATACATGAAATAAGATCAAATCAGGTCACAAATGGTCAAAATAGACAAATTTACCTATTATCTTCTACTTTGACCTACCTAGTTGGCCCATTTTTCACCACTTCAACTTTTTATAACACAATTTCTTTCAATCCAATTGATCAAAGTTGACTTTTTTAACATAATTTGACTTAATTTGATGCAATTGACCAAATTTTAGCTAATTTGATCTCATTTGAACTATTTCAACCAATTTGACATAATTTAACCAAATTTGACCCATTTTCACCTAATTTAACTTCTTTTGGTGCACTTGAACCGTTTATGGACTATCTGACCTAATTTGAACCAATTTGACCTTATTCCACCCAATATGACCTATTTTGACCTCATTGAAAATTGATCCATTTTTGGCTAATCTAACCTTTAAACTATTTTCACCTAATTAAACACAACTTGTCTGAATTTGATCTATTTTGACCTATTTTTTTTTCATTTTGACCCAATTAGACCTCAGTTTATGCAATTGACTCACTTGTAGGTAATCTGAACTAATTTAAAACAATTTACCTAATTTAACCCAATATGACCTATCTTGACTCCTAACTTCACCCAACTTTCCTTAATTGACCCATTAGCCTATTTTTGACCAAAATAATCTGTTTTATCCAGAATTGATCCAGATTAACCTACAGCTATTGGGTGTGGGAACCAGTTGCTACTGTTTGTGGGAACCAGCAGCTACTGGATGTGGAAACCAGCAGCTATAGGGTTTCGGAACCTGTGGCTATTTGGTATGGTATCCACTATGGGAACCAGCAGCTACTGGATAGCTGCTGGTACAAACTACAGACTCTGTTCATATAGCATGACATAGAGTGCACCATGCAATACTAAAAGATACCTGTCACAAGTTGACAGAGCTTGACAGAAAATGATATTGACTATGAACATTGAATTTTTTTTTTGACTCTAAATCAATTCTGAGAATATTTCCTTCTACTTTACCAGGAGGCTGGCTACATACAGGGATAAAAGACATTGGAACAACTGGCAGCAGTAAACTGAGAAGTTTAACGATAGGGCAAAGCCCTATATTGTTTTGGCTTCTATGCTCAAAGAACTATTTTCTTTTATATGAAATTAACATAAAAAAACTTTGGAGAAACACCCAGATCATTACAGGGTAGTGTATATGTATATTTTTCTCCAGATTTTAACATGTTACATATCAATTGCTATAAGTGTATCATGCCAACCAAGGCATGAATGATGAAAGTCGGCCTAGTGAACTTTCCCAAATTAGGGCCTTAACTCTTTCCAGCCGGCTCTATTATTGTTAAAAGTCCCCAAAATACGGCAGATTGAGATGCAGATGCCTTGCAGACCAAGGACTGTTCATATGATGGTATCACCCCCCCTATGTATACCATACCGATCCAGGGGTAGTTGGAAGGTAGAGTATGTCAGGCAAGGGAAAGCAGCCACTTCGAAGTTGGAGGGTCCCGGGTTCAAGTCCCGGTTTCTCCATGACATTTTCCACTGACCATTACAAATGTATTCTAAAATGACTGATTTCAAGTCTGTACATAATTACCTTTCAGATGATACCATAATATGATGGGACCCAGGATAATGCTATTATATACTATCGATTTCATCCTCAAGGTGCACTAATGCAATAGCCATGATTATTGCACCTGGAAGTGCATTATAATTACAGAATTCCTTGGCATATCATCAAATTGGATTGATGCTAATACCACCAGAAGTGACGCTATTGAAAAAAATAGGTAATTTTACACTGGTACATGGTGCAATAGTGTCATTTTTATAGTGATTGATGTTATAGAAATGCAAAAGTGCCTCTAAATGTCAATAATGCTACTACTTTCGCTACCTTAGCAGAACAGTTAGGAAATGGAAAAAGATATAACCCAATGCCTATGCTTCACAGATATGGAAAACATTGAGCTAGAAAAAATTCAGAATCTTGTAAAACATTTGCTGAATCATGTCACCTTTAAAATGGAATGTTATTTTGTCAAAGAGTAGAATATTGTCTGTGATTGATTAGCCAACACTATATAGAGTGTTCTAAAAAAGATGGTATAAAATGGCTTAGAAATGGCTCTTTGTAGAAGGGGATCCACTGAATACAGTTGATGCGGACTTCGATCTCCTCATTATATTTCCTGATGGTATCTTGATAGTCTTTGAAGACATTCTGAAATCAAAAACCAATCATAAGAATGTGCAAATTTTGTATAATCCTGAATAGAAATGTTGAATGCTCCAGGTTTTATGTGATGTTTAGACAAAACCCTTCTACTTCTCCACTCCAAAATCATATCTCCTATGAATTGTATAAATTTAGTATTTCCAAAGCTTAGCTCTGGCTTCCATAAAATGATCCATTCATGGGCTCACAATAGAATGCACTTAGAACTTAACTCTCTGGAGTGATATTAGGCATTAAAACTATAGATAGTATTTCAGAATATCATGTATTTGATACTCACAATGGGAACACCCTTTTGGTTCTATTGAGGCTTTAAACAACTTCTGTGTTAGGCCTTCAGAGCTAGCAATATCACTGTTGTGTTCATTCTGCTGAAATTTATTAATAAGGAAAGTGTTAAATATCAAGTGAATGAGTTTTTGTCAACATACACCTAAGAAAATCAACATTAGAATATTGTTATATTAGACCCATCTTCTCATGTCTCAAAAACAAGTTTAAAGACATTTTAGGCACTCTGAAACATTGCTGATGCTAAATGTGACCCATCCTTACAAATTGGTTCGGAAGTCGCACATAGAAAGTATCTAGATATTGCCATATTCATTTACAGCTCATCAAGAGCTTTAATTTGGTATATAACACTTGCATATTTGAATCAGGGTGTCCTCTGTGGATCTTCTAGCAGTAAATGTAGCCTGAACAATTAATAATAGATTAAACTGAGATAATTAACATATTAGACGTATAATAATTTATAAATCCTATATAATTCCTATGAAATTCTATATAACCACAATTACTATAGCTATGCTTTTTAGGCATGTGGGGCTTAAATTCAGTCTAGGAAGCAAGGATTCTAAAAGGCATCTACCCGGATGTTAGAAAAATGCTAAAATATCAATTTTGAAAATTTTTATATTTTTGACACTATACAACTTGAAAAGGCCATATCTAGACTTCTAAATGTGCAACTTCAGTACCACTTTTTTAGGATGGGTCACAAATATCACTTTCAAATCTATATGCCTGTGATATTGAGAAGGTTGTAGGTGAAGACTTGATACATTAAATTACAGAGAAAAACATTATTAAAGCTTTTCATATAGGCAAAATGTTTCTTCCAAACTCATTTCGCTTATGGGTGAGTTCGGCCTATAGCTGGGGTATAACAGATTTGGACTGATGCTTGATTGATTGGTTTAAAGTCAAAGGGCCCAATCAGGGACTGCCTTATTAGGTTGAAGACATGCCATCATGGACAGTTATTTAAATGATGCCAAAACACCTAGACAGGTACGCATATGCTGCTTGTCCATCTAAGCAGTGATAGGGCTCTCACTGAAGTTATTCTGCTCCTTTATCCCCTCATCACTGCACTGGAAAATCAATATTAGAAGACCGATACTAGTCATTGACCAACACCATACATTAACTGATCCTCATACCCTAATCTTAAACTCTACCTGATACCAGTTCCCTGATACTAGGCACTAACCAACACTTATACCCTAACAATACACCCTAACTGATAGCAGCACCCTGTTACTAGGCACTGTCTGATACCTACACTCTAATAATACACCCTCACTGATACCAGCACCCTGATACTAGGTACTGCCTGATACCTACACTCTGAAAATACACCCTCACTGATACCAGGACCCTGATACAAAGCACTGTCTGATACCTACACTCTAAAATTACACCTTAACTGATACCAGCACCTTGATACTAGGCACTGCCTGATACCTATACTCTAATAATACAGCCTAACTGATAGCAGCACCCTGATACTAGGCACTGTCTGATACCTACACTCTAAAATTACACCTTAACTGATACCAGCACCTTGATACTAGGCACTGCCTGATACCTAGACTCTAATAAAACACCCTCACTGATACCAGCACCCTGATACTAGGCACTGCCTGATACCTACACTCTAAAATACACCCTCACTGATACCAGGACCCTGATACAAAGCACTGTCTGATACCTAAACTCTAAAATTACACCTTAACTGATACCAGCACCTTGATACTAGGCACTGCCTGATACCTATACTCTAATAATACACCCTCACTGATACCAGCACCCTGATACTAGTCCCTGTCTAATACCTACACTCTAAAAATAAACCCTAACGGTTACCAGCAACCTTATACTAGACACTGCCTGATACCTACACTCTAGAAATACACCTCAACTGATACCAGCACCTTGATACTAGGCACTGCCTAATACCTACACTCTGAAAATACACCCTAACTGATACCAGCACCCTGATACTAGGCCCTGCCTGATACCTACACTCTAGAAATACACCTCAACTGATACCAGCACCTTGATACTAGGCACTGCCTAATACCTACACTCTAATAATACACCCTCAATGATACTAGTCGCCTGATACAAGGCACTATTTGATACCTACACTCTAATAATACACCCACACTGAAACAGCACCCTTATACTAGGCACTGCCTAATACCTACACTTTAATAATACACCCTCACTGATACCAGGACCCTGATACAAAGCACTGTCTGATACCTAAACTCTAAAATTACACCTTAACTGATACCAGCACCTTGATACTAGGCACTGCCTGATACCTACACTCTAATAATACACCCTCACTGATATCAGCACCCTGATACAAGGCACCATTTGATACCTACACTCTAATAATATGCACTCACTGATACCAGCACCCTGATACAAGGCACTGCCTAATACCTACATTCTAATAATACACCCTCAATGATACTAGTCCCCTGATACAAGGCACTATTTGATACCTACACTCTAATAATACACCCACACTGAAACAGCACCCTTATACTAGGCACTGCCTAATACCTACACTTTAATAATACACCCTCACTGATAGCAGCACTGATACTAGGCACTATTTGATACCTACACTCTAATAATACACCCTCACTGATACCAGCACCCTGATACTAGGCACTGCCTGATACCTACACTCTAATAATACACCCTCACTGATACCAGCAGCTTGATACTAGGCACTGCCTGATACCTACACTCTAATAATACACCCTCACTGATACCAGCACCCTGATACTATTCACTGTTTGATAACTACACTCTAAAAATACACCTTAACTGATACCAGCACCCTGATACTAGGCACTGCCTGATCCATACACTCTATTAAAACACCCTCACTGATACCAACACCCTGTTACTAGGCCCTGCCTGATACCTATACTCTAATAATACACCCTCACTGACACTAGTACCCTGATACTGGGTACTGTCTGATACCTACAATGTGATAATACACCCTCACTGATACCAGCACCCTGATACTAGGCACAGAATCTATAACAAGAAAATATAACCCAGATGATATATATTCAATGACATCTATTACATTCAAAATCTGATGCTACGCATTGACTGATACCAGCAAACTAAAGCTACACCAAGTTATTCCTAAAGCCAAGCAATAAAGAAACTAATCCATATTACCTTGATATTTGGCTGCTCAAATGGAATCACAAATCAATGATAAATTGAGCTTGCTCTGTGTAAGACATGTCGTCCTGATCCTCAACAATCACCTGTAATTAAAAGGGAAAGATTGTATTGCAGTCAATATCAAAAAGATGTACTATGTCTATAGGCTGGTAATGCAAATGAGCCTTCCATATTTGCATGTATTACAGGAATAAAAGCTAGCATTATATGTGAATCAACACAGTAAAAGGTATGCCCGCGAGGGGGTGTGCGGGCATACCTTTTACCATGTTGATCCACGGAGGTCCATATGTGACATATGGACCTCCGTATCTGTTCATAAGATAAGGAAAAACAGGGCCCAGGCCCCCATATCTCTGCCATACCAGGTGAATACCACTATAGAAATACTACACTTGACCTACATACAATGCTCCCTCTTCTTGGTATTCCCTGAACTGTAGTGTCCTCTGACCATCTAAGCTAAGATATGGGGAGCTATAGTAACAACAAGGTGTTGCATAGAATTCTGGGTAACTATATACTCAATTCGAGCACCAAAAGCCTAAACAGCAGAATTATGAATTTGTGATCAAATACAGAACTATGATTTATAAATGATTATATTTTTGATATGTAAATATGAGTATTATATTCTCAGTTTTAAAAGATCTGACAAAATTTACTGACAAAAGATCTTAAGAGGGCTACCTTTTTTAAATATAGAAGTGTCCCATACCAAATGAAAGCTCTTGAATGTGCTCTACATGAAGATAGTAATATCTAGATATTTTCAGGTTGCAACTTGCGAACCATTTTGTAAGGACGGGTCACATAAATACTGATCTTTTTTTGGGAGTTTCTACTCATGGCACATGCACCTTTAGTATAAGCGGACAATATTTGCCTGCAGCTAACCACCCTGTGATATAGCAGTGAACAACCTGTAACTTGCCCTATGCAGCACTGGGCCTACCTGAGTACTGTGTATAGTGTTGTTGATTTCAGACAATTGTCATACATGAGTAGGTAGGCAGGGAGACAGGTCCTAGATTATGGTGGTCATGGGCTACTACCTGTCAACAATTTGAAATGGGGACCTATGCTATTTCAGAGTTTAGTAAGTGCACATGAATCTCCCTAGTCCAAAGGGTTGTATTGCAGCATTCCAATTCCTGCTAACACAACTGATCTTTTCTTTTTTGTACATAAGAATGATGGAAAATGCATATAAGCTGTACTTTAGTCAGTAAGGGCGAGTTCAAGACAAATGTGAAAGAGGAAACAGGGATGAGTGTGAGAGTGGACAGGGAGGTTGAGGGAAGAGACAGAGAGGGGACATGGAGGGGGAGAGAGGGGACAGAGATATGTGAGAGAGGGAACAGAGAGGGGACAGGGAGCAGTGAGAGAGGGGAGAGAAAGGGGACAGCGAGGGATGAGAGAGGGGACAGGGAAGGGACAGAGAGAGGACAGAGAGGGGACAGAAAGTGGTGAGAGAGGGGACAGGGAGCAGTGAGAGAGGAGACAGGGAGGGATGAGAGAGGGGACAGAGAGGGGATAGGGAAGGGACAGAAAGCAGTGAGAAAGGGGACAGAGAGGTGACAGGGAGCGTGAGAGAGGAGACAGGGCGGGGACAGGGAGCAGTGAGAGAGAGGACAGGGAGGGTGAGAGAGGAGACAGAGAGGGGACAGAAAACAGTGAGAGAGGGGACAGGGAGGGGACAGGGAGCAGTGAGAGAGGGGACAGGGAGGGATGAGAGAGGGGACAGAGAGGGGATTAGGAGGGAACAGAAAGCAGTGAGAGAGGGGACAGAGAGGAGACAGGGAGAATGAGAGAGGAGACAGGGAGGGGATAGAGATAAGACAGGGATCAGTGAGAGAGGGGACAGGGAGGAGACAAAGAGGGGACAGGGAGGGTGGGAGAGAGGACAGACAGAGAGGTCACGGAGGGCCAGAGAGAGGACAGAAAGAGAGAGAGAGAGGACAGGGAGGGGTGAGAGAGCAGAAAGAGAGGGGACAGGGATGGGCGAGAGAGCAGACAGAGAGGGGGCAGGAAGGGGTGAGGCAGAGAACAGAATGAAAACCTGTATTGAGCACACAAGCACTGAGTGATACAAGTACCAGTGACAGTGTAAAATGTGGAGCACATGTAAACACCTATTCCATAAGTAGGGCCCTGACCACACCCATACACTGTCACAGAGACATTTCCATATCTGTTGTGTATGTAGATATCAATCTGGTAAGGAGGGTGACATGTATAAACAGGTTATTACAGACATATATATCCATTAGAATACTCACCTAGATGGGTAGAAACCCACTTGTGGCTTAGGCTAGCTTCATGTTTGTGTGTGATGACCTGTGGGGAGTTCTGTGGTTCCAGTCAGGTGATAAGTACAAAGTTGCCTCAGTGAGGTCTATAAATAGTGTGGCTCAGTGTGTTGCTGACCTGTTGATTGGTGTGGGGTACAGTCACCTCCCTCTATTGTGACTGCCTTTGGGACTATATGGATATTGGCTAAAGCTGTAAATGCATATGCATGATATAAACTCTCTAGGAGAATGCATTATATCATGAATGAAATGGAGCATACAACACCAGTAGCATGGTATAAAAAAACAATTGGTGCACTATATATATATTCCGTGGTCAGTTAGATCAGCATTTTGAACAAGGAATCAGGAGCAGGAGGGTTACTGCAGAAGCTTCATGCTCTTCGCATGCCTAGGACCATGTATTTGTTTTCCATTTCATATTGGGAATAGTGGAACACAGATATTGCATAGGATTAACGTTAGTGGTATATCTCACACTGCCCATGATATAACCCTGCCCAGCATGTCAAGGGCATTAACACCATGCCAAATGTTCTTAAAATGAATAGAATAAATAAAAAGATATTCCAGCATGTATGACTAAGATACCATGAAATAAAGAGAAAATTTGACAAGCATTCCATCTGACTGAGGGTTATCTCACTGTGCTTAAACACTCAGTCAACTATTGTTTGGTGTCAAGGGATGTTCACAGAAGGAGGATGCATATTGGGAGTTGACTGTAGTGGGCATCAAGGTTGTAGGCACATAAATGTGGCCCCAATAACAAGAATAGCACAAGGCTGTATGTAAGGGAACTGGTGGTCATTATTTATCAATGGGGTGGGGGGGGGCGGGTAAAAATTACAGACCCCTCCTAAAGGGCTAAAAAATATTTAGCCAATTTTTGTTAAAAAAGCTTGCACACTTCTATAGATCAAAGAGGGACGCAAAAATGTTCTCCTCCTCCGGTCTGGGGGGGGGCACAAACAATTTTGACCGCCACTGTAGAGGGGGCGAAAAAAATGTCTGCACAAAAACTCACCACCCCCCCCCATTGATAAACAATATACACTCCCTAAGGTTGTCATAAGGATATAGTCACCTTAGCCTAAAGCTACAGGTTAATGGAGTGCATTGGTGTGTTTGGCCATACAGTGGTATAATTAGACACAATCACTGAGACAAGGAACTGTAACTAATATTATAAGGTGGTTAACTCTTGACAAATAGATTGATCCATTGATTGTATGCTGTCTGATTCAAATGATGATGTTTATAAAAACAATTATATTCTCTTAACCAGAGGCCTAGAGAAACAATAAGGAAACCATGCCTTCCCCTATGTTTCCACAAGAAAATACAACCTGTAAACCTGTCCAACCTTCAAAGGGAGTTTTCCCAAGGGTATCATGGCCAAAGTAAACATGTTTACCACTTTAAGGGCCACTGAGGCATTAATACATCATGCCCATCAGTCAGCATGATGCATGAGTGCAGTGGCACTGGCTAGTATCTCACCAGGGCTGCATTCATTCATCATGCAAACCCTATGGGGTTGATGCACTCCCAGAGGGTCATCATGATGCTCAGGCAGTCTCACCAGCACTTCATTGGTGCATCATGACAGCCAGTCAGCATGTTGCACTCATGCATCAGCAGCCCTTAAATGGTTAGAAAATATAGATGATACATTCAAAATAATGTATGAAAAATTTCTGATGGCTTTGATGCATAAAGTGCATCCAGTCTTGCCGTAACATTGTTTCCATTATGACAGAAGTTAAGATCAAAGAGGAGTCTCACTCAATCAAGCAAACTAAGATCTCTTAAGTTGTAGATAGGCCTACAAACAAGCCCTAGATGTGATAAGTGCCCCCATCTGGTAGTAAACACCAACACTACAAAAAAGCCCCAGAGTCCAGCTTAGCTTGAATCACCAGCTAGGATCAGACTGAGTATGGCACCATGCCTGAGCCTTGTTCCAAACTCAAGCTGATCCTATTTCCCAATGCATGGCATTGTGGCAGACTCAATGCGAGTATGGTCTGTTAGATAGGAGGCTCCAGGTGAGCCTATCATGATACTCAGGCAGCCCCAGAGAATGACTGATAATCTAGCCGATCCTCTTTATTTTTTCTGTGCAGCTTTTTCAAAACTGCATTCTCTATAGGTATTCCTACAAAATGACCCTGGCCTAGTCTCATGACTTTTGTACTTTAGCTCCCATCGCCATGGGGAAGTCCTCACCCCTATACTCCCCCATCAATAATCATGACGATCATTCCAAGATCCTTCTCACAAAACACATCTAATTGCCATGGCAACCCGCTACTCCCAGCCCATTGGTGGAGGCTGATTGCCGTCAATGAGAAGGAACACAGACGACATTTTGCCTTTTACAGCTTCCCGCCATTTCCATCTCCTTATGGCGGGAAAACACGGAGCTACTGAAGGGAGATCCGGAAGCGACCAAACAGTCAGCTAAAAGATGGAATGGCCACTGCAAAGGCATAACTGCATGGAGACACGGAATGCATGCATGCATGTGTCTGATGTGCATATTGGCATTGAGGACGAAGTAGGGAGCAATAGATTGGCTTTGGGAAGATATCCAAGCAACTGTATTAAATGCACTAGGAGCCGTAAAGTGAACCGGGCAATATTTTGGGGAGAGGACTGTCTTTTTTTCTGCACTTTACAAAAGGTAAAATCCCTTTTTTCTATTATAAGGAAAGATGAATTCCCCTTCCCCATAGATGAAATGCATACAATGTCATGTATGCAGCACTGTAGACCTTATAGATAACCATACATGCTTTCCAGTTTTAATCAACAGAACTTACCACAATTCCTTAGCCTTCTTAGTAATATCCTCAGTCTCATAAACCTCGTGTCAATGAAATAAACGCATAAATAATTTCTTAAATTTGATGCCATCTCAACTTTAGAATAAATCTCACAGAGGACTTTATATCAGAGATATATGTCCACAGGTAGAGAGCTTCCTTAAGGCTGTGATTGGTGTTGGAGGGAGGAGGTGACTGTCAGGTAAGACTCCATCTTTAAGTACACACCACCAGTCTAATGATGACGAACGTCCTTAAGTTAAAACTCTTTAAACCTTGTCCTGCTCCATGGCCACCAGTCTATACATTGTACATGTACAGCCTCAAGGTCTTGACTACCCTAAGGAAATGAAACCTAATAGGTCCTTAGGCACTGCTTCTGACACTGATGAAAAAGGGATTTGACCCTATTGGTGTCAGGAAAAAATTGGCAGATCGGTACATGTACCAAATTATAAGAGTATCCCTTTGTTTCTGCTTCTCATTGGTGTGATGAATATATCATAGTTTATCAAAACAGTTGTGACAGCAGCAGGGAAGTAAGGTGAGGGTCACACCCCCCTCTCATCTAAAAAAAGAATTACCATGCATATAGCCCCATAGAGATACATGCTCTGGTAAATGTTGTCTCAAATGATCGCTGGGCAACAAGAGCATTGAAATATGTATTAGGCATTAAAATTGTATTCGAAATAACCACCCCACAAGAAGGGGGCTCCAGCGTCATTGAAATCTCTATGAGTGCCTTGGTAGTTATACAACTATTATAATTCGTCACATATCATGATCTGTTGATTATGGTGACTCCCTCATAATGATATTCTTCTGTCTTGTCTTAATTATTGTACAATGTAGTGTCTCTCTCCTTTTTTAATTCATGAGACACTGGTGCACAATGAACAATGTCGCTCACGAGTCCTCACCTATCGATTGATAGAGCAGATATTTGCCATGTCAGTAAAGACACAAGCATGGATTTATGGGGTACCCCTGAGCTTTAACAGCCTTCTTGTTCTTTGTAGTCAGTCTCCCTTTACCTTGTTAAACAGAGTTTACCTGGTGCCCTCCCACACTGATCCCATCTCCCGTTACCTTGGTTACCTTCACTGCCTGTCCTCCCAACGATTAAACCGCATATAAATCAGCTCGCCCCACCCCCTGGTGACTGTCTGGTGAAGTAAAGCCCTGAGGGGTATAGGGGGAGCCACCGATAGGGTGGTGGAGAGGTATAGAGGGCGCTACTAGAGCAGCAGAGTGCTATAGGGGATAATAGATAAATCTGACGGGACTACAAATGGGCTAGTTGAACTCAGGTTGAAAATGTTTATATGCCTATTCAGTATAATATTGCAATGAGACCTTGGTATAGTCCAGAAGATTCACCTAACTTTAAGAATGTTTATATGCCTATTAAGTATTGCATTGAGGCCGCGGTAAAGTCCAGAAGATTCACATAACTTTGCAAAGTCTTTTCTAGATATCTGTGCAACATTGACTTAGATTTAATATAGAATGTATGGGTAGGACAGGCAGTGAGCGGGAGGCCTGTGGAGTTGTAGATTGAACCTGTGAGGAGAAAATGAGAAAAGCAAATAGAAAAAAGTGGTGAGGATAGGGGGGGGGCAGGGAAGGGGTTGATGTGGCTAACTGTCAGGTCCAACAGTAAGATTGCCAGATAAGACTCACCCATCTCACCATTGTTACACAGAGTGGTGTCTGAAGGGGGCGCCACTGGTGGCTTCAGGCACGACCCCCAGAAACCAGAGCCCTGACTGTCACCAGAGGTGATAGTTGTCAAAGTTACCAAAGGAGCCTATACCTACACTCTCAGCCCGGCACGTAGATATACAGCACAATCGTTGTTATTCAAAAGTAGCCAGTGTAGGCATGAACCCACTTTAACAAGTGGTTCTACCAAGAAGCTTCAATAGATAGGAGGTGAAACTCAGAGCTTTACCTATGGACACAGTGTAACAGCCCCCCCCCTCTACCCCCCCTTCAAAGTAGGCTCCCTTTTGTGTTCAGTATTGAGTCCTATGTAGGATAAGGGGGTTTATAGAGATGTCAGGAATCTTTATCAGAGTGATATCAAATGGAAACAAGGGGCCACCTATACCAAAAAATCCTGCTGAATCCAAAATTTGTGATCTTAATTCTCAAAACTTGACCAAAAGTACCTAAAAAGGAGGTTTGATGATGAGAATATTTTAAAAATGTACAAAAGTTATATTGAAAATGATTGGAACTTTTTATAGATGCAACATGCTAATCAAAGTCAATACCTGAATCTACATATCCTAATGTGTGCCTATCTCAACCTGACAAGTACTCTACCTGTGTATGGCTCTGCCTCTCCCACATACTGCCTATCCCTTAGTCTACCTATCACTCATACTACCTATCCCTTGAAACATCTAGAGTTTAATTAGGTTTTCTCTCAAATGGCTTAAAGGATTAAAGTTTACCCTTCACCTTTGTACCTAATTTTCTCTGTACATTCTTACCATTAGTCTACCTATCCTCAATCTGCCTATCATTCACTTTACCTATCCCTCATGGTGACTACCCCCCAACTCTTCACATCCCTCATGTTTGACTGGCACATCTGTGATATTACCTAGCACCAATGTATCTTTTGAATATGTTCACCTTACAAGGTACCCTCTGTACCTATCTCTTAAACTGTTTATTACCTATCCTCCTTGCTACCCATCCTCTTCAATACCTATCCCTCAAGCTCACTTTATAGCTTTACTACCTATCACAGCTTGATCAACTGGGATAGCTCACAACCAACCTTCATTTTGATCTCTTAGTCAACCTATCCCCTAAGGAACAAATTTAACAGTCTACCTCACACATACATCTACCTATCAATCATGCTATATATCATTGAGGTTACCTATCCTTCAGGCTGCCTATCCTTCATGGTATAAAGCCCTCAGTTTTTTAACTTGTCAAGTGGGATAGCATGAACGATATGCAGCATGAACGATAGGAAGAGGGGAATAAACAACATACATGTAGGATAGGAAGTTAGCTAGTCTAATGATAGCCATGGTGAGGCATTTTAGAAAAGCATGATAATTCAATGGGCTGAGGGATATGTAAGGTAAAATGAGTGATATGCAGACTTGAGGATAGGTACAATGAGCGATAGGTATATTTCACAAGGTATACACTATAAGAGCTACTATAAAGGTAGAAAGAATAGCATACAAGGTGAGAGATACATAGATAGCTGGTTAGGTAGGCAGAGGGCTATATACCATGAAGGATAGGCAGCCTGAAGGATAGGTAACCTCAAGGATATATAGCATGAGTGATCAGTAGATGTATGCTTGAGGTAGACTGTTGGATTTGTTCTTTAGGGGATAGGTTGACTAAGATATCATAACAAAGGTTGGATGTGAGCTATCCCAGCTGATCAAGCTGTGATAGGCAGGAAAGCTATAAATTGAGCTTGAGGGATAGGTATTGAAGAGGATGGGTAGCAAGGAGGATAGGTAATAAACAGTTTAAGAGATAGGTACAGAGGGTACCTTATGAGGTGAGAAAATCCAAAAATACATTGGTGCTCGGTAATATCACAGATGTGCCAGTCAAATATGAGGGATGTGCAGATTTGGGGGATAGTCACCATGAGGGATAGGTAAAGTGAATGATAGGCAGATTGAGGATAGGTAGACTAATGGTAAGAATGTACAGAGAAAATTAGGTACAAAGGTGAGGGGTAAACTTTAATCCTTTAAGCCATGTGAGGGAAAACCTAATTAAACTCTAGATGTTTCAGGGGATAGGTAGTATGAGTGATAGGCAGACTAAGGGATAGGCAGTATGTGGGAGAGGTAGAGCCATATGCAAGCAGAATACTTGTCAGGTTTGGATAGGCAAAATTGGGATATGTAGATTGAGGTACTGACTTTGATTAGCATGTTGCATCTATAAAAAGTTCCAGTCATTTTCAATATAATTTTTTTACATTTTTAAAATATTCTCATCATCAAACCTCATTTTTAGGTACCTTTGGGCAGATTTTGAGAATCAAGACCACAAATTTTGGATTCAGCAGGATTTTTTGGTATAGGTGGCCCCTTGTTTCCATTTGATATCACTCTGATAAAGATTCCTGACATCTCCATAAACCCCCTTATCTTACATAGGACTCAGTACTGAACACAAAAGGTAGCCTACTTTTAAGGGGGGGTAGAGGGGGGTGGCTTGCACTATAGGACTCTATGGAGTAACATATCCTAGGGAACCTATACTATTCTTGGTTCTACTGCCTATTTACAGGGCTATTTATAGCCGCAATACAATTTGGGCTGAGAGTGTAGTAACACCATTATATTTATACAGAGAGTCCTAAGCACAGTTATCACATCACGAAGAAGAGTCCCCATCTAGGCTTAAGTGGATTTGAAAGGGAGTGACCATGTAGAAGAAGGAAGACGGTGTGTAAGATGGTGGGGGGGGGGGGTGACAGATGTGAGTTGGTTCATAGTATCGCAGTATGGGGCTACTATATATACTTATTTGTACATTGATGTAGATGGAATTTCCTTCATCTTCTGGTAAGACTGGTAAAACGTTATGTTATAAGTATCATAAAGGCATACCTATCGTGTTGCACTGTGCTCCTACCATTGAATATGAAGAGGGCAATGCACAAACTTGTAGCCTGACTGCATGGAGTGGTCATCCAGCACTGATTGCGTGTCCAGACGCCAGGGCCCAAGGTCCACTTTATTATGCTTCTAATGGCGCCTTAGGGCCTCTTTGACACGATGTCTCATGTACGTATACACGTACCTCACGCTCTCAATTCTCAGCACAGCATCACCTTTTATCAATTTATCTAAATATTTGTTTTTTGTAATGCAACAGGTACTAGAAGTATCTGCTTGTGACCACATTTCCTATAGCAATTCATAGGACGACACTGCACAGTTACGGTGGTGGAACGTCTGTACATGTATATCAGAGGAATGGTTTTGGAAATGACATTTCAATTGATTGCTAATTATTTAATATTCCAAAATAAGACCTGCATCTAGTAAGAGTCGTATGAAGCTTTACTCCAGACATGTGAAGAAACTACAACGAGGCTTATTTCAAAATAGCTGACGACTGCAAGATTTACTGACGATTTAGCAATCTTACAGTACTGAGAAGACATTCCTCAGTCAAACTGGTCCCTATGTATTAAAACAATCACATGGGTCTTACCGTAGTAAAGTGGTCGTAGCACTGCGAGCTCTTAACGAAATAGGTCACTATGGGGGGCACATCATGGCTTCCTTGAAGATTTGAAGCCTAAGTTGTCGTCAGGGATATTGAAAATAACCCCTGCATGTTTTGTCCCTTTGAACACAACATGCATACTCTAGTATAGATATTTCTAAGAGTTAACCGTTACAATACCTAGCAGAAAGTTCCCAATTTCATCCCACAGGCTAGACACGTTTTTTTTTGTGGGAAGTTTTGTCATCAAAGGTCATTCAGCAAGGGATGTACAAAATATAGGTAGCATATAGCACAGCCCTATTGAATCGTAATGACTCATATTAGTACGTTCTCAAATGTCCCCCAGGAGTTGAATGTGGAGTTCTTCTTTCACATGGCCGTCAGTAACTGGCTGTTTTGACACTAGGGGGCAGGGGAGTGACGTAGCCACACGTCACCCCGTCAAAATAAAATGACGTGAATAATCCGCCTATAGAGCACGTCATGACAGGGCTAAAGATGAGATAGGGCACCAAGACTGGGATGGGCTACCTCTCTGAGTCTCTGCCTAGGCTCTGGTTGCCGGACATACCCCTGCTAGGCATGTCATGTGCCAGGCCGACCTACATAATAATAATAATAATAATAATAATAATAATAATAATAATAATAATAATAATAATAATAATAATAATAATAATAATAATAATAATAATAATAATAATAATAATAATAATAATAATAATAATAATAATAATAATAATAATAATAGCTTTTATTGACAACAAAAAGTGAGGTCATTGCTGACCTATGCATTCTACAGTAAGTTCACTACATAATGTATATGCTCTATGTTCTACAAACTACATGTGTAGTATACAGTACTACAGAACTAAATCTATGAAAACAAATACTTCTGTATAACACAGATCACTCACACAATCACCCACGCATTCACACACAAGCATGCTTACAAGGTATCATATAGACAAAAAATCCCTACAGAGATACACAAATACAGACATGGCATACATAACCTAGGTGGGTCAACTGCACCATACCTATAACTCATATATTTATATACATTACATTGTATGATACTAGGTGAAACCGTACAATATACATAGTACCTAGAATAATAGTTGGATTCCACAGAGGGTAGTGGGATGGGGTGATGTGGGTGAATTTCTTCGTAGAATATCTTTTCAATAAAACGATATTCTGATGAAGTATTATTTTTATAGCTGTATTGCTCCAATTCCCATTTCAAAATGTAAATAAATCACAATTGTCTTGTGAAAAAATGTGAATCACTAAAGGTATGGAACTCTTTATGATTAATGACCTTCAGCCTAGAAGTAATTTAGAGGTCACCCATTGGCCAGGGATATGAAATAATTTAATGCTAATTAACGTTTAATTGGCTGGTCTAGTACTTATTATTTGCCCTCCCCTACTGGTGCACATTGATTTTATTGCCACCAGGTGCCACAGTAAATGAGGCCACCGTGACCCTGGAATGACCTTTGGATAATTAAGTCTTTTTTATAATGTAATGGTGTGTCTAGTATGATGGAACTAGATACTGGACATGTAGTGAATCCATCTATGCCCAACTTTAGAACCGTGGAAAAAAGATAATTGTATTGAATCAAGGTGCAAAAATCGATGCTATTCTCGTCATTCGTGCTGTTGCAAAAACGTTCTTCCACGTGCAAGAATATAATTCAGGGCAAAAGATTCCTGCATGTCCCCTCCAGGGCTCCGTACAAGTGCCAGTTTTAATCATACTCTTAACCACCTACATAATATAATGTTAGCGTCAGTGTCCTACTTAGCATGTAACACTCCCCATCACCCCCTGCACTACACACAGCCCACATACTGCTGGGATCAGTTTGCGTGCTGCCATACGATCCTGTGTCTGTGGGGAACGGGGTCACCAGATGGGGTCATGACCCCGTCCCAAGGTCAGGTCAAAGGTTACATTTTGATACTTTTTCCTTGGTGGTCCCTTCCTGGCGGGCCTGCTGCTGTCGCCTCCTAGCGCCCTGTTATGTAAATATGGCACTGGGCAGATCTTGGAATGGCGCAATGTAACAATTTAATTTAAATATAAGGCAGTGTTTTTTTTTAATCATTATTTTTCCGCATGATGCCTCCAGGCTCATGTTTCAAGTTGACATGATACACTCCCCAGCAGTGCAGTGGCGTGTCATACCCGACCTTTGAAACTGCAAGAATGTGTAATTGTAATAGGTATAGTATGCTTCTGTATGCAGGATGCAGCCTTTATGAAGGGTTAGCAACAGTGGCGGATCCAGGACTGTCTAGAAGGGGGGGGGCAAGACTTGGTGAAAGCTGATGAGGTACTATATCATGTGGCCCCGAGCACTGCAAGCCCCCCCCCCCCCCCTGTTTGGGGCCCCCTGCACACTTTTCTTTTCCCTCTTTTTTCCCTTCTTTCTCCTTTATCCTTTTTTTTTTTTTTTTGGGGGGGGGGGAGGCCCTCTGGGCCACCCCCCTCGATCCGCCACTGAGCAGGGGCCTTGTCATCATACATTATGTCAGTCTGTCAGTGGCGTCAAAACAATGATAAAGTTTGGAACTGATATGGCTCTGATATAGGCCAAATGTACATGCACTGAGTGCCCTCCATCAAAACCATACGCATGCTTATAAGTAGGGGCAAACCTACCATGATATTACCATTATCTATATCATATCAGAGTGCCCAATCATTCCCATTTCACATCCTTATTCTTTTCCAGGGAAGAACCACAGAAACCCCATTCCCCTCCTAACACACATACATCTGGGTGTTGATCCCGGGGTGTTGATATAACAATCCATCTTCATTCTACCTGCCCTAAGTGGGCTGTGAACTCTGCCCTCAATACGGATGTCCTGGCAATCAGCCTATAGAAATGTGTCGTTGCTTTATACCCAATGTGTGGAGAGAGGGGGCAGTCATGGTATATTTATAGATGGTCCTTATCTTTACATATCTGGTATTCATACTTGTGGCTGTCCACACACAAAGTGGTACTTTGTGGTAACTTTAACGGTTTGTAAATCATATGAAAACATCGATTTTCATCAGCCCCCTTACCCTTTAAGGGAGTGGTCATTATTTATCAACAGGGGGGGTTGGTGGGTTTTCGCGCGTTTTTTTTCACTCCCCCCCTCGACGGCAGTCAAAATTTTTTGCGCCCCCCGTGCTGGAGGCGCGGACAGTTTTCGCGCCCCTCATTAATCTATAGTATCGTGCTGGCTTTTTTGCTAAAAAGAGGGTGAAATTTTTTTAGCCCCCCTCGGGAGGGGTCTGAAAATTTTACGCCCCCCCCTCAAACCCACCACCCCCCTGTTGATAAATAATGACCACTCCATAAGGGTCACATTTGGTTTCATAATGTGTCCATGCAGAGAATCATGTCTATATTATAAGGATGCATTCATCCAATTTATCGACTCTAGCCACTCAGGCCCGGTATGATCAATTCCTTTTAAATATTAAGTGTTTTACCCATGTTTAACCATGAACTCATTGGGGTTGATCCCTAATAACCCCGGCGTTATTAGGGATCAACCCCAATGAGCCCAATCAACCCCAATGAGCCCAATCAACCCCAATGAGCCCAATGCTTTAACCCATGTTTAACCCTGAAGTCATCTGCGTGGAGTAGTGGACAGCGATTCTGTCTTATGCCACAGCGGCCGGGGAACGATTCTCCATAGAACCCTGAACGGTTTTAACTGGTTATTGAATTTTTTTCATTTATGTCAGTATTTACTCACTAATTGTCAGCAATCAGCCAAATCAGTCAGTACTTAGTCATTATATAACAGCAATTAGTCCATATATGTCAGTAATTACTCACTATTTGTTAGCAATTAGTCGAAATATGTCAGTATTTACTGGTAATTTGTCAGCAATTAGTCAATATATATCAGTACTTACAAATCTCGCCATGCGTGATCTCTTGATAGATGAGCTATTGGTCTAAATTTTAGCGAGAGGGAACCTATTCAAATATTCTGGTCATCAACCTTGGCAAAATAATTCATCACAGCTATGCTGTGCTTTTCTCAAGGTTTTCCTCAAGTCATCAAAAACACGTATCCTCGTTAGGGATCAACCCCAATGAGTTCAGGGTTAAGCATGGGCTAAAGCGTTTATCTAACAGATTCTACCATGTTGTATTAATTTCTTACCTTATAACCCCATAATAAATCCAGGAGAAGACATTTTGTAAATGTAAGACTAGCACGCTCGCTTTGCCATGGCTGTCATCTTTTGCTTTCTTGTCCATATTCTGGGGCCTCTTCGATGCAGGGCCCTGGCATGTGGATAATCAAGTTGTTACATTGAAAAGTTATGATATTAAGCTTCTAACCTAAATATGCTTCACTATATCGAATCTAAGGTTATTCCCGCCATGTTTCAGTGCCATTCTGGTCTGTATAGAGGCCAAATACCAACAAATTCTTTATAAATCCAAGGGAGTAGTCATGCCGGGGTGTGTTGACACTGTAGAACTAAACCGGAAGTCGGTGCCTGACACACTTATGAGGTCACAATTTCAACAAGCCGCATTTGCAGGTGCTGAGACGTATTAATATGAAAAATCATTGGATTCTTCTATATTTTTAATAATATGCAGAAATTTGGCATTGAGGGATCATATAGGATATCTAAGGATGTCTCCCTGTTAATAACTTGACATGGAACTATTGGATTCTATGTTAAGTAGGTCTGCATCCACGAGCTGGTAAGTCAGATCTTGTCAAATATCTGGTTTGCATTGGTTTCTAGCACCATTCTGCGTGGAGTTATGGACAGCGAGTCTGTCTTATGCCACAGCGGCCGGGGAACGATTCTCCATAGAACCCTGAACGGTTTTAACTGGAAATGTATGGAGAGGTTGACATTGTATACTTCTCACATTTATTAATATGTCCAGATTCTAACGAGCAGCTTCTTGGAGAAGAATTAAGGGTCTCAGAATGCGGTTATGGCTCGTTATACCACGATTCTGGCACTTCCTGTGCTGATATGTGCATATCAGCCGTGCATTATATAGGTATATATACCACCCATGTGCATTTTTTGAATTTTTGGTATATACTTTTTCGAGGTCAAGTTGGACTTAGAATATTTTGGGAAATGTTGGGAGACATACAAATGCAATCTCACCATTGTTTCAATGTGAAAAATCGTCCCAACTCATAGCAGAATTGAACCCCAGCCGCAGTGCTGATTGGCGAGGATGTTAGCCATAGCGCCACACTGATCGGTGATGAACCCCAATGTTAATATATATAAGAAGCCTGTAGCACCTACCTGCTAGCGGTACTGCTGTGTTTACACACACTTTTCATAACAAATCCAACCATGACAAGTCTCCATATTAAAACATACACATCCTTAGACATTCTAGATGATCCCTCCATGCTTGATATGTCAGATATATTCAAAATAAAGAAGAAGCCATTGATTTTTCTATCGTATGCGGGTCGCGGTCCGGCGATTCCCACCTGCCTCCTTGTCCGACGAAAGTGTGTCAGTGGCCCGGATGTAGATATAGGTCATCTTCTCGTTGTACGAGGAAGACGCTGAAAATTTCGGACCAGTTTGAAAAATCAATGGATTCTTCTTTATTTTGAAGATATTGGACATATCAAGCATGGAGCGATCACCTAGAATGTCTAAGGATGTGTATGTTTTAATATATCAACATGTCATGGTTGGATTCCATACGAAAAGTGTGTGTAAACACAGCGGTACAGGTCCCGGCAACAAACAAAAACAATGGCTTCGCACAGAGCGACCCAGGCCGTATCGCTTGCACTTACAAAATGTCTTCTTGTGGCTATATTCTGTGGATATCAGGTAAGAAATTAATACAAAATGGAGAAATTAGTGGTATAAACCTAATAGGTCATGGATATCGGTGCCCACGGGCTGTACATTCTGTATATACCCGAGCCGTGCAGCGGCGAGGGTATATACAGAATGTACAGCCCTAGGGCACCGATATCCATGATCTATTAGCTTAATAACGGTCCATGAGTTATATGAAAAAAAGCAATGTCCAAGCCAAAATCGTGAGATAAACACATTTAAAGTGATGAATTGACGTATCTCTTTCCAGGTTTCGTGACGTTCTTTTGTGAACCTTTGGTCCCATTTTTCCACCCAGACATTCTTTAAGGATAGATATTGCCATTTCCAGTCAGGGTTGTAAAGATATAATCCAGAGCTGCTTCACTGTGCTTACAGTCAATCTCCAACTCTCCTTATCCTAAGGGAAAAGACATAATATATTTGAAAAAGTGAGAGTGATGTGAAACTTGATTCATGGACTTCGTGAAGTCAGGTTGTCGTTTTTATTGTGATTGAATGGAGCGAAGACAGCATCTGTTTCCTCTTGAGCAGAAAGTACTAAATTGATTTTTGCAACGATGGGCATTTTTTCAAATGGACCTTTGGTAAGCCTTTATTGTGGATGCATTTGTATTTGAAGTAGCGGTGGGTTGGTTTTATCTGCCATTATTGAGGGAGGATCATTGAATGTGGTGGCCCCGGGGTGGTGGTTCTATCAAATGGTATCAGGTTAACCTGGGGCTTATGATAACCACTGTCTGGGTGAGTTAAAAGGACTGCCTATTTATATGAGCAGTGATGATAGGAAGGGGAATTAATGGTATAAGAAAGGGCTCCATTTGTATGACAGAGTAACAAATTGATGTAAATCCAATTATAGTAAGTGATATTCAACTATCAAGAATGAAGCAGGAGTGCGGGCAGGAGTGCTAGGTTGTCAAGACGATTTACATCTTTCTTAAAGATAAAACTGCATATGCATACTTAGGAGTTCATGTTTTCATGATGTTTTAATGCAGCCCTGTAGAACCATTTGCCACTGACCTTTCGAATGGCTGCCATGCTGCATGGCAAAACTCATGACCATGTATATAGGCTTAAGAGGCACAATTTTTATTCAGAGACCAAAGGGTCCCCACTTTTTATAGTCACCCTCTCCTCTCACCAGACTACAAGTATGAGGAACACACAAGACGTGGAATGTGATGTGGGTAGAAGTCATTGTTGCCACCTCCTGGTAACTCAGCTCTGTGGAGCTGTCATAATTTGTTAGTTTTTGTCTTCAACGATGTAAAATTATACCCTCCCGCCTCCATGACCCGAGCCGACAACAAAACGAAAAGGGGAAATAAGACAACACGGGAGGTCTGGACGGTCGGACGGCGTCCCCACCTTCTATCCCCAACCAGCCATCCACATCAAAACTGTCTTGAATTCATATTTTTTCCCTTTTGTATTATTTTTTTTATTCATTCATTTCGTTTGATTACCATGATTGCAAAGAGCCCCTCAGAAGTACTTCTATGTCACATGATATAAGATGCATGCAATTACATGCCTACTCCAGATATGTGAAGAAACATAATGAACCTAAATCGGGATGTTCATTTTGTCTATACACATTGTTATTTGAGAGGGTATTGTCGATTTCATTTTTACCTCTATCCATCAATTTATAAATCTTTGCGCTAGCCATACACATATTTGCTATAATCCTTTTAGTTCTTAAGGCATACAACTATACATCTTAAAACAGTGCATTGAAGTGAAGTGGTAATGGAGGGGAAATAGGATATGATCCTAATATACCATACTTCTGCTATTCCATTAGTATCATTGGTGTGACTGTGATCAATTCGCAGCTTGAGACCAAACACTAACCTCACTTCCAGATCTAGGCTATGAACAACCACATGTTTGTAAGTCAGATGTTTACTGTCAGATCCTTACTGAGAACCTTTCTGTTATGAAATGTGACGTCTCAAAGGAGACGTTTTCAATAATTACAGTGTCCAAAAACACGCTATGAGAGAGAACGTCCAAGTTAAAGATCGACAGGTTAACCAAAGAGAAGATGAGTTTTGTTACCGGACCTGACTTGGTTTACTCAATTTTCCTGTTATGTTCAAAAACAAAGAGATGAGTTGTCTGTAGTGTCTTTTGCCATCTGTTAAATTTGAAGTCAACGTGTTCTTAGTTCAAGTCACCTTCTTTTCTATTCATTGTCATCTGTTATCACGTATGTCTAAACGTGCTACGATTTGAGTTATTCAAGGCATACCAGAAGTATCGTGTACGACTTAATAACAGCCTAATCTTACAGAGCAATTGTAGTGTCTCCAACATAGAACAATGTGTCGGAAATATTTGCTGGGAATCTCTAACGCAAAGCACGACCACTTAGCATTAATTTAAAAGATAAGAAAAATGAATTTTGATAACGATTGGGTCTGAATGACCATTCTGTCATTTGGATTATACAGAGTACCTCCATGCAGGTATCTTCACATTGAAAGAATATGTAAAAGGTTTGACCTCCATCAAGGTGTAAAGATCCGTACTACTGGATGTGTCAGATTGAATGGACAGGTTCAACTGCTGTAATGTGATCAGGAGTGTTAACAGGGGTGTAGGTTATACCTCCAGGCTACCAGATCATGCTTGATATCTCAGAGATACTAACAGGAATGGATATACCGCTGAAAGCCAGCTAAATCCTATTCACTTTCTAACAATACAAACTGTTAACTATACCTCCCAAGTGGTTGGGTTATATTTGAGTCTCGGGGTTAAAGGGTGATATAAAGTGGGACTACCTTTTCCTCGAGGGATAATCTCTCCTTATACTTATTTGAAGAGCATGGAGATATTGATGATGTGGTATGCAGAGAAAACACGAGTTCTCTCAACCATTATTTATACTCTTCTTTTGAAAAATCAGGGTTCCTGTGATTTCTACCATAATACCAATATTCATAACGATTGCAATTCAAATTCTAAAGAGCAGAATAGCTCTGAGGGACACAAATAGCATACTATATCTACTACCGTAATAGCCCATTTTAGCGCTGGGGTCTCAAATACACGCCGGTCTCGATTATGCGCCGGGGTAGTAGGGTATTGAAATAAGCCTTAAGCACAAAAAACAGTATTCAAATAAGCGTCTGTCTCGTGTGAGCGCCGGGGGTACAGTGGGAATGAAATTTATGAGCGCCCTGGCACTTCCACGGGCCACTACGGTATAAGGTAGGGTGTACATTAGTATTGGACCCTTCTCTCCAGGGTCAGTATGGTACCTTGACCTAGTGAGACACCACCCCCTCCAGGGCACTAAACATTCCTCCCCCATAACCCAGTCTCTCTATCAATCAGTTCCTGGGGTGGCCTCCTCGCGCTAGGTGACAATTTCAACAATTTAAGCCCCAAATCTACCCGATTTTCCTGCCTTTTCGCTCTGAGCACTGACCCTCCCCCTCGTGCGAGTTAGGGGAACCTTGATGGGTCGTGACTGCCCCCTGCTGACCGGTGACGCCCGTACCCGCCCAGGGCCGCCTACCCTAGCCATGGGGGCGGGCCCCCCAGAAATTCTCTGCCCATTCCCAAGTAGCCTGAGTGATATTTGGCTGTCCACAGGGGGGTGATTTGGGGTGGTTTGAGTATGTCTGGAGGAAAGAGGTGTCAGTCTGAGAAATGGGTGGATAGAGTGGTCAACCCCAATTATAGATGTCAAAACAATCTCTCCAACTCTCCCTGTGCGTACTACGGTACTACCCATGCTACGTGTTTCTAGGTGTAGTAGAGAATCTAACCCACCTCTCTCTTCTAGTCTTTTCTGAATTATTCATAGAAATCCGATTACTAATCCCATTTTCATCAAAAGTTTAGATTGGATTAATAAAGACCCCATTAACCGCTGATCTAGCTCATACTTTCTTCCTGGTATCTCCATCACACTGAAAACCCTGCAGATCTTTAAACTCGTCAGATTGAGGACCTAGAGTCATCGGAAGAGGTACAGACAGGGGGCAGCACCTTACAGGGAGTGATATCCCTTAGTCTACCTCTCCCCAGTATGAGTCTATGGCATTCTGTTGACAATAAGTAACATACTCACAAGGTGGTAGGTATGTGCCACTCATGCACAGAAAACATGCCGCCGCCTAAAACTCGTCAATACAGACGAGTTTAGGGTAGTCAAGGTCAAAAGACCACCTATACTTGTCAAACTGACAATAGAAAGTCGTCATACTGACGACTAAGGTGGTCAGGATGACGACCTAAAGTCGTCACTTTGACGACCTAAAGCTGTAGTTTTAGGTATCGTCAACCTGAGGAATTAAAGTCGTCTGCCCTGACTAGTTTCGTTCCTCTCAGTTTTTCAGTGTGTTTGATGATCAGGCCTTCAGTCTTCAACTGAAGGTCTTCACCGCTGAGGACTTACGTGCTCAAGTTGACGATACCCAAATCTACAGCTTCAGGTAGTCAGATTGAGGACCCAAGGTAGTCAGCACCAAGGTTGTCACTCTAACAAAAATATGTAATCAGTTTGACTACCTTGGGTGAGTGTGTTGACCTAAACCCATTAGGTTGACTACAATGGGTGCTCAATCTGAGTACCTAAGGTTGTAGTTTTGGGTATCGTCAGTCTGACGACCTTCGTGCTTTCAGTGCATACATTCTATGCATATTGATCTTTACTTTTTCCTCTTTTTCCCCAAAAAGATTTCATGTAATTTATCAAATAAACCAATCATCCTCATCATTTTGATAAACAATTCAGCCTCCTCTCCGAATGGTTCACTTTCAACATACGATTGAGTACAGAATGGTGGTTCTTGCAAAGGCTTGTTCAAGGGATCCAGTGCCATTTGCCCGAATCACCATACCAAGAGGCCTAGGTAATTCAGTGACACACTTCTCCATGTGCCACAGTTCCCTACGCTTTACATTGGTCCTCGATTTCCTCCCTGACACTGTGCCAATGAGGTCATATGATTGCTGAGGATCGCTGAACATCAGGTGTCAATGACCTCAACATGACCTCATATTTATAACCTTGGAATATGTAGATAATAGCAAACAATCATCACACCTTGCCTACTTTTTTATTGACACCATCTTTGTTGAAATATTCGATGAGCTGACCTTTCAATACATGTCTTCTTGAATATTTGAGTATTTCATTTACATGTTATGTGTTGCTAAACATGGTAGATATATGGGTCATTACTGGAGGGCACCAACTGCCTGAGTGTTTGGTGTGGCAGGTCCCTGCCTCTACTGTGGTACACTGTCTAGTAATTGAGGCCTGTACCTATGGTCATCTGCATCTTCAGTCATTGGCAGACCTTATTCAGTAGACCTGCATTGATGGATGCAACCTGAATCCAATCTGTGCCTGGAGATGATGCTGGAGACTCAAGCCTCTCAGAGACAGTCTTTGCCTCCCTCAGAGTCAGTGTCAGAATGGGATGGGGATGTACATGTTACCACCTGTAGAGGGCAGCACAGTCGTCCATCATTATCACACAGCCCAATGGCATTGACATGGATACCTTGTCTTTGAGGGAGTGCAGTCAACCATGACGAACATTCCCTTGGCCCTCTAGTGAGACGCCAATAAACCAAGCTTTAATGGTGGCCAGGCACTCGTTAATGCTGCTTGTTGATTGGAGGAGAGCCTTAGCACACGCGGCATTAATGTAGGCCCATGCTTTAAGCCTAGGTAAGGTCTGTACTTAAGGGGAGAGGTGTCCGGTCCAACATGTAATCATGTGACCCCAGTTGGGGGTAATGGCGGCTATTACAAGAGCCAGAGACACTCCCCTATGTCCTGACTGATGACGTACTACGCTGGGCATCTGCGGTCTGTATAACTACCGCAGGCATAGGGCTCCACCCCCCAGCCCCTCTCCCCTTACTTCCTCCTGTGTCAAGGTCAGGTCACAGACAGGGAGAGAAAGGATTACAGAAATATAACCTTGTTATATCAAAGAGATTCTTATCATAATCTCTTAATTGGGGGTGATTAGTGGATGTTTATTCTGCACTCTGTCTGTCTCAGTATCATTTCACACTCTCCCCCACACATTCAGATAACTTATCAGTGATAACATCTGCTGGGAGAGTGTGCTCACTCATGCACATCCAACAGTTTCCAACAAGTTGGCCAAGGCTTCCACCGGCCCCTTATGTAGTGGGAGAGAAGCGGGAGCGGAATTCAGGGGTAGGTTTCCAGCCTAATGACGTACGTAACCTGTTTATTGGTGTCGGTCGATCCCAGCAGGGGCAGTGATTGAGAGTTATGGGCTGCCACCTGGTTGAAAGTGACTGAAACTATTCGGGTTACAAGGAATGGTTGGGGTTGCAGAACACCAATTGACGGGAGGAGGCAGCAGGAGACACTTTGTAGCTCCGCACTTAAGGGTGTTGTACAATGATTATTGGTCTAAAATCTGACAGTGGGTAGGCAAACCAGGCATCAAATTAATCCTTAGGATGTATATTAATCAATTTGAGTGCTATTTAGGCTGATATTTGAGGGTAAGTTGAGGGGGGTGCACTCTACGGCTGATAGCGGAAAAGTTAATCACTTTGTACCACATCTCATGGCCCTAAATTAATGGGAAAAATGTGTGCCTACAAGAAAATAACAGTGGCTAAGCCCAGAAATTCGCAGAAATATTTTATTTTCGCCCATATGCTATATAAGCCAACAGTGAGAAAATAATTAGTGTCCTGCAGCCTTGGTGATATACAATGGTTTATGGCAGGCCATGTGTCATAATGTCATAGCTCCTAAATATCCACCAGAATATCAATTCTGTCATGTTTATGAATTGCTTGAGTCAGGAGACAATTAGGCACAGAACCTCGTCCTTATCCTAACTGGATGATAAAAAAATTTGCTTTTTTTTTTAATGAGCACCCAGACTTATGAATAACAATACTCGTTTTGATTTATCATCAAAAAGTATTGCAATCACACTGTTTAAAAATGCAATTGTCTTTTCATCCGTCCTCTCATTGCCATCACTGTTTCTAAAATAGCTAAGATATGATGACAATTTTGTTGTCAAAACAAACAAACAAAAACTCAATACTGTAAAATATATCTCTAAAATAAAGTCATTTCATCCTCTTGTTTTCTCTCTCTCCAGGTTCAGAGGAGTTAATGACAAAGTATGCAGGTGACTGTGTGATAGACAAGGCCTGCCCGGACCAGTGCACCTGTGAAGGAACCGTGGTTGACTGCTCCGGCCGTAAGCTGAAGACCGTGCCTAATGACATACCCACCTATACCACTGAACTGTGAGTAGCTCATAATGACATCATACACACCTACTACATTGAACTATGAGTAGCTCATAATGACATACACACCTACACCACTGAACTGTGAGTAGCTCATAATGACATACACCTAAACCACTGAACTGTGAGTAGCTCATAATGACATACACACCTACACCACTGAACTGTGAGTAGCTCATAATGACATACACCTACACCACTGAACTGTGAGTAGCTCATAATGACATACACACCTACACCAGTGAACTATGAGTAGCTCATAATGTCATACACACCTACACCACTGAACTGTGAGTAGCTTCTAATGACATGCACACATACAACACTGAACTGTGAGTTGCTCATAATGGCATCACACACACATACACCACTGAACTGTGAGAAGCTCATAATGAGAAATACCCACCTACTGAACACCCACTGATCAGTGAGTAGCTCATAATGACATACACACCTACACCAGTGAACTATGAGTAGCTCATAATGACATCATACACACCTACACCACTGAACTATGAGTAGCTCATAATGACATACACACCTACACCACTGAACTGTGAGTAGCTCATAATGACATACACACCTACACCACTGAACTGTGAGTAGCTCATAATGAGAAATACCCACCTACTGAACTGTGAGTAGGTCATAATGACATAATATTATTTACCTACAACACTGGGCTGTTAGTAGCTCATAATGACATCATAACACATACACCACTGAACTGTGTGAAGCTCCTAAAAGATTGATAACCTAAACACCTACACCACTGACCTTTCATAATGACATGATAACCCAAATCCCCTAGAGGCATACCTTCCTACACCACCTAGTAGTAGCTCATGCAGTGCATTATAGTCTACCCAATCCCCCTTTATGATTCCATATGAAGCTCAGAGTGTTACCCCTTATCCCTCTAGATATAACAATAATTAAAACAATTGAGGCATCAGAGATATCGCCTGAATAACCATTGTTCAATGTTAGGTCTTATTTTGTGTGTTGAGCGAAGTATATACACATGAGGATAGACACAACATATTTTCTTTGTAAATATTCCTGTCTAGAGAAGCATTCAATTATCATTGAATGGTTACATTGGGTTGATCATGTTCGCACAGGAATGATTCCTTGGAAGATCATACCATCGCCTTAGAATAAGAAGGTTGTAACTACAATTATCAACAATACCCTCAGGAGCTAGCCATTGATTCCATTGAGGCTTTTGGTTGATGCATATATATGTCATATACATGTATACGTACCGTACACAGTGCTCTATTGTTGTATTGCACTGGCTTCTACGACTAATAAGCGATATAGTATCAACTTTGTCTTGTCATAACGGGACCCTCCTGAGGTACTTTTTGTTGTGTCTAGCTGGCTCAGACTGAGAGCAGCCTTTTTCTGCTACCTTATTGCAATTGTCAGCAGTGTACTGATGGTGAGATCTAGCAATATGCTACATAGGGTGATGTAGGAATTTGATATCTTTCTTTGTTACCAGAAATATAATAAAGACTCTAAGGGGCAAAGAGTTGCTTTCCTGCCTGCCATAATATGGCATATTTCCGAAAGAAAGCCCTCAGTTGGACCAGTTACCGTGAACCTATGTCTAAGTGTTTATTTCATAACCGAAGTTCTATATGCTACAGGGGTGTGCAGGGGTAGAAAATCCATTGGTGTGTACCTAGTCTATATAGAATCTGATTCATCTTGGGCAACCAAGAAGAATCTCTATAGTTACCTGCATGGTTACCTTAAAGGTCATAGATTAGTCTAGGTCGTCTCCTAGTTGTTGTGTTGTGTGTTTGTTTATAAACACACTCACGTGTTGGCAACGTGTGTTTGTTTACACCAGTCACCATGTATCCAAACACATTACCCAGTTTTCAATGCGACCAGTATCTGTAGTCACGTGCTTCCATGAGGTGTCTCAGTGAATTTGTGCCACATGGGAACTATTGCATCTTGATTGCTATTTATTGAATTGTTTCATTTAGGGGGTGACGCCCTATTTTTTTCACTTTTGTATCCTCTCGTTCTTCTAGGCATATAGTTGAAGATCTTAAAGGCACAGAGGGCAAGCATACTAAAATAGTTGAATGGAAGACTTCTAATTTCAGTCTCTGGTGGAGGAGGATGCATAGTAGCCCTATATTAATTATGCTATTTCTAGGTACTTGTCGATTAGTAAGTTAGGGGGTGTGGATGGGGGGTCCCCCATGTCACATGTCGATTAAAAAAAAGGGTCATGGCACTTGTCACTTAAATCCCCATGCCCGATGTCACCTATAAGAGCCTATCATGTCCCATGTCGAATTTAAGAAAGCACCTATGTCATGTCACTATTTGTTTTGCCTCATGTCACTAAGGCCCATGTCACATGTCAATTTTAAGAAATGGCCATGTCACCATGTCGAATTCAGTGGTCCATACCCATAAGATACGGCGTTTATTCCTCCTAAAGTTTCTTTACCTCTGGGGCGTCCCTTATTATTGAATCTTTTTGCTGTATTTCTGAATAGATGAGTCAAAGTTTTACATGAACTCAATTTGTCTTTACCCTGATGGTCAGAGCCCCAAACCAGTGCACTACGGGTCACCCCCACCAGAGGGCCTTTATGTGCATCATGACCTCACACTGGTCTTCTGTGCCATCCGTGTCCGCTAATAACGTCACTTCCGGCGCTCGTAGCGCCCTCACCCATCGGCAGTGTGAGTTAACGATGTTGCGACCATGGTTACTACATCAAATACTGTCCCTGGTAAATCTAATAGTACCATGGCTGTCAGAAACAATTTCAGTCCACTAGATCAACAAGCTGTGTTCGCAGGAAAGAGTCCAGATTGCATTAGTACATTCACCCCTGCTTTCACCAAGATGGCTAAGGACATTGACTTAGCATCTTCTCTCCCTTTTGTTTTCTTATTCATGCAAAATTTCGCGTCTCTAAGCAAAAGTTCTATCTATTTATCATTTACAAGGTAAGTCTACATGTGACTATTCTGTCTGGTCTACTGGATTTGAATCAATATAGTAAGGCTTACCACCTTTTCTAACAACCATCTTTCCTTACAGTACCTAATGTAATGTGTGTTCTAGTCTTATTGGCTCAGGGACCACCCTGAGTCTATACCGCTGGGTAGGTGGTGGCATTGGAAAAAAGTCAGTTATACAATTTTCAATCTCAATTTTCTACAAGAAACAAAGCATGTAAACAAATAAAATTACCATACATGAGTAGTTCATATATCAGTCTTTAGTTACAGTAAAGAAAAAAATTCAAAAAGCCATCCATGAGTTCATACAAAATTAAGTAAAGAAAAAAGTCATTTCATAAAAATGTCTTCTCCAATCCAGTCCTCCATAGGTTTACCTCTGGGCTGGACTTGTCTCTCTTTGTTTCTATTTGATTCAAAAACAGCGTCTAAAAGTGAGACATTTTGGATGCATTTAAAAAAACGCGGGAAAAATCATTAGCTCCACAATGTTTATTATCAGGTACCATCTTTGCCTACCCCCTAGGTATACTCTAAGTACATAAAGAACAATTTTCATTGGCCAACATCATATAATAAGACTAGTAAGAGTAGTGTACCTAAGGTAGACCTGTTTGTTTACATTGCGCATGCGCTGCTCGATATCTTCTTCATTACATTTTAATATGGTAGGTGGCAGCACTAGCCCTGAGCCTTTTGTGCGTACCAAAGCACATCGTTCCATTTTTCATGTGATTATAAGGACGTCGCCTCCTTGAAGTAATCTGGTTTTCTTATAGTGTGGGTAGGGATAACGATGAAGGAGATAAAAAGAAGCTATTAAGCTAAGAGATTAGACAACACCCTGTCTTCTCATTCACTGATGGAATAGCAAAGTTAGCATCTAGGCCTCAATGCTATTCGCCTGATAATATAGCTATTCTTGGTGCTATTAATTAGATATCAATCACTTTGGTCCACCAGAGTAGATCTAGTGCAGAGATCTGAACAATGGTCTTAAATAGCTAAGTAATTAAGTAAGCTAAGGATTAAAGTGACTTGTTCATATCAACTGACTATGCATTGTTGGATGGAGTTGGTATGGTATATAGATACAACCTACATGTAATGCTTACTTTATTCAGCTGGTTCTTTACTTTACATATGCTACTGAACCTGATTGAAAGGCTACTCTTGTGTGTGAAGAGCAGAGTTTTTCAAACAGGTCCATCCACCTTTTTCCCCCTCCCATACACTGTGAACTGCTCACTCCTATCACTGTAAATTGCTTCTCCTACCCGCCATCAGCCACTCACTCCTATCCACCCTGAATTGCTCATCACTCCTGTCCACCTTGAATTGCTCACTCCTATCCACCCTGAATTGCTTACTCCTGTCCACCCTGTTTTACTCACTCCTATTCACCCTGTATTACTCACTCCTATCCACCATATATTGCTCACTCCTATCTACCCTGAATTGCTCACTCCTATTCACCTTCAACTATTACTTCCTTATCAGTCTCACCAACTTCACAGCAAACAAACCTTACTCCATAGGAACAAAAAAGTTTTCATTTTTTCTTAAATGATATTTCCAGTATGGGGCCACAGAGTGTCCTTCTTACATGTATATTTGGCTCTCAAACAGGAAGTGGGGGGTGGATTTCCACTGCGCATGCTTACTGAAAACATTGACGTTGGTAGGATTGGCGTTTTGCAATGCTTCTGGCATAGGTTGTTCAAACAGATTGCTTTACACAAGGTACACCTACTTGTGAATTATATTTACTACTATATTTTTTTTCTTCCCTCTATGCAAACAAATCAGTGCTGTGAGGAACAGCCAGCAATGCATACAGGATATTTCCCACCTTATACATATTGACAGGCTAGGCATTACAAAGGTGTATGACTGAATGATTGGTGCTAGGATTTTTAAAGAATGTTCTGGTTTTACTTCCCACCTGTCAGTTTTACCTGATGAAAATCATTTCAGTTTTATTTCTTGATGTACACTATAAATTTCACTATTCTGTAATCCTTTTCATTGCAGGAAACTTGGGGACAATGAGATACAGAAATTGGAGAACAATGGACTATTTAAGAAGCTGGTGAACCTAGTAAAATTGTAAGTAATATGATCAAACTACTACCTATGTCTGTTGATAGAGGGTGTATATATGTTGAGGTGCATATTTCTTGTGTAGATGATAGTATCATTCCTCCAGACCAGTATCTATGTCTGCCCCACATCTGCACTGAAATGTTCTATAGAAACATTGTAAATGACCTCCTGAGGAGGACACAGGGGCTTTGGGATACCTGTAGGTTTAATTTGATAACTTCAACAGTCAGACTTGAGGTCTCCCAAATTGTACTTCAGTGGAGGATTTCCAGTAAGAGGGCATCCATTACTGATAATATACCAATGAATCCCTAGCTTTCACTGGCATGAAATGTCATTGGCAGGATGCAACATAGCTCAGGCAATGGTTTAAATAATAGATCCCTCAAAAGTCTGTACGACCTTATACATTTGTGTAGCAAGCTCACTAACTCTATAGCCCCTGTAGTTACCAAACTATAAACCCCAAGGTCAGCAGATACACCGCTGCCACCTGGTGCCTATTGGTGGCTAATAGGACGTATACATACAGTGCTCTGGCCCTGTACGTCAATGTCACACATAGAGAAAAGAAGAAGGCATCCCCTACTTACATTCAATACACCCACCTCCTCTCTCTGACTGAAAAACATAGCTCACCCTAAGGGTTAACTTCCCCATTTCCAAACATTGGATGGGACTACTTTGGCTGTCCCAGTGCCTGTCATTCAAGCCGATTTGTTGGCCTATGTTTGTGTTTCTATGTTGCTGCCCTTGGCCTGCTGATCCGAAATGGTGTTGTGATACCTGGAATCACACATGCGCATCCCACGTTTCCGCTGGCAGACAGACTGCGTTCTGTGAAGGGTGGGACTTCTTATTTCCACATCAGAATAAATGTCTGAGAGTCAAACCATGTGCTGGAAGTCTATTTTGTGGAGGTAATAGTAGCATGTGTACATACACTAAACTGTGTGTAGAGGGAAAAAGTGTCAATGTCTGTTCTTTCTTTTTAACAGAGACTTAAGAAACAACCGGATAGAAATCATTGAGGATAGGACGTTTGAAGGAGCGACCAGAATTGAAGATCTGTAAGTTCTGTTCTTTAATACACGCATAAACTCTCCCATTTCAACTCAGAAAGTCCTTGGAGGGTCTGCCATAATTTTGATGACATTAAGTTTTCTTTCAATGTCAAACAAACGATCGATTGAGAAACCGGAAATGGTCCTATATATTTCCGGTATTGAGGCCATAGGTGAGACAGGAACTAGGCTATGTCATGTGGCTAAGGAGGCCCAGACAACAAGAAAACATTTCTCAGGGTCTACCATGTTTTCTCACAGTAATACCAACCATCACAGAGAAAAGAAAGTCAGTCAACTGACTCTCATTCCACAGCCATTTAGATGCTTACAATTCTCATCTGGACTTTCAAGAGGGAAATAGTGCGAGGGAGATTGCCCTTGACTAATTTCCTCTAGAGAACCTAGACAATTATCACAGAGTCCAGCTGACTCTGGAAAACCCCCCATTGAATTCTCTTTTTTTCTGTGGGGTGCACGTACGTGTGGGTTAGTCCCGAGGCTAGAACTATTTGAAGGAAGATTATGGTAATCTATATGTCATGTAAATATATAACCCACCTGGTCTTATATGTTCAACCTTGTCAACAACTTCTAAATTTCCATATGATTTGTAAATGAGAGAGTACATTCCACCAAACTGTAATTCTTCAAAGGCTGCTTGGGTAAATTTGCAATTCCTGCTTTTGCTTTAATTCAATTCCTGCTTTGAGTGAATTGGGTGACTGAACATCGATCACCAAATACATTCTACACAGTGTTTTTTTTTAAATCTTTTTGATCAGTAGCAATTAATGATATCTATAACATACCAATCAATCTATGTGAGGTGAAAGGGCATACAAAGCCATCTTTTGTAAATACAATATTTCCATCTCTCAAACCCATGCTTTGCATTATGTAATATTTGTACAAGTCTAAGACAAGCTCGTGTTCCCCAAATGCCTATGGTTAAAGTACATGTAGCTTGGACCCCTTCTAAGGCGGGCTTTTCACTTTCAGGCAACTAACAGAAAACCTGCTTAATTCCCTAAATCCTGAGATGTTTGTGGGCCTCTCTTCTCTCAAGACACTGTAAGTACTTCGGCCTTTACTCTAATTTCCTTGCAGACAGTTCGATAACGACCTGAGTAAGAACAAAGGAACTCTGTAAAGTATTCCCTTGTATCTGTGCACATATTGCAGTGTAAAATATAATCGTGTGATTCATGTTCTTTTTGTATTCAGTCCCGTCTGTAGATTGCTGAAAATAGCTTTTTTTGTGATAAGTATCTCTTGTTGTATTATGTAAAATGTCTGTTTATTCTTGATAAACTCTTTTCGACTGTTGTGTCTGTCTCTGTGAAACCCCTCCCTTGTAATTCTACATTATAATCAGCTTTTCCCGCTCAGCGGTGATGGGCTCCACTTGTATTGATTAAATTAGAAATGGGATTTACTTCTTTTTAATCACGGTATCCATCAACAAGATTAGAGATGTGTATACTTGTAACGTGTACGGCATTAAACCCTAGATATTATTCAAGATGTCTGCCGAAAGGCCTCTGCAAAACGCACACTATTGTATACCCAAGTATCCATAGCAAAACTGAAGCACTTTCCCACCGACACGAACCTAAGATCTCAGCCACCCCCACAGCTGCAGCCCGGTATATCCAACAGGAATCTCATAGGTATATTGGGGAGATCGACAATGTCCGGCAGCAGTGACGCCCTCTCCAACGCTCAACCCACCCACCTTTCCCTGGTCCCTCCACCATCCTAGCCCAATACCCCTGGAGACAAGGACATCGACGTTTGGCCGGCCTGCCACTTGTCCTCCGATATGAACTCGTCCGCTGACGTCTTGTCAACTTCGGGCTATCCCTCTGTCACTTCCGGCTTAGACCGGATATAGGGCATGGGAAATGCATTCTGGGATCAGATCAAAATGGGAATGGCGGACATACAAGTACCAAAAAGCAGTCAGTGGCCACTTCTGATTTCAGTGGCTCATAAAACATAAGTCCTGAGCTTGGAAATTTCGACCATTTTGCTAGGAGAAGGGCCAAAACGGTTTCAACATCCATGTGAAAATCCACCACCCCTTGTCGTAACATAATGATCATTCCCTGAAATATAATCGGACCTCATTGATTCGATCATTTGCCTATAACTACGGTATGCGTAAACAACTTGCTGTGGACAAGCTTATCTCTTTCCCGTGGCCTCTGATTGGGATGTGCGGCAGATGGGAGGGAAAAACGACGGCCGAACATGAGCAATTGAATCAGAGAAGAACCCTGGATATTTAAGAAAGGAGGAGAGGATGGGATAGGGTGGGGGAAGAAGCAATGGACACAGGAAAAGGCGTAGGGCCGCGGGGTGTAGTTGGATCAAAGTGCCCTTATGAAAATTGTTGTTTTTTTTTCAAAGAGTCTAATTGTACAAGTCTGGGGGCTGGGTCCCCTAGACGCTGCTCGAATCGCCCAAATTATTCCTTCGATGCGATCACTGCTGTATCGCGCAACAGCATAAAAGTACCTGTCTAGCTGTTTTGGACAAGCAGCTTTCAAATATCTGTCCATGCTGAGAAAAGTAGGTACTGAATTTCTGGTAAAGCAGAGTGGCTACTTTTAAGTATTACAATTAATAGTCGACGTAAATCAACCGAAACAAATAACCAAATTGAGATGCCGTAGCTAATCCCTAGCTGTTTAAGCGTTTCTTAAAATCTCAAAGACAAAGAATCGAATAATGATACATGCATTTGTTATCGCAATATTGAAAGTATTTCAATTATAACAACCAGAGACTATTCACTGTGTCATGATACTACATGCCACCACGCTCTAAATGGTAAATGTAGACTATACACTTGTTGTGCGAAAACATCTTCATAATCAGAAATCTCTCAGGCGCTGTACATGTATCAGCCCCGAACATATTTTCAGCGGTAATGTGGACTACTTACCAATATTGTTTGATGGGAAATTTGATTTATATTGACTGGACTTAGGTGGGATCACATATAAGTCAGTAACCCCAGTTGGGTGACAAGCCAGTACATGTTTTTTGTTGTTTGTTTTTTTTAACTTTCTTTGAGCGTCTTACAGGGTAATGGTATTGACCATGCAACTTCTCTTCACTCTGCTACATGCCACCAGTAATTAAAGCTAAAAGGAAGCGGGTGTCGAAGCAATATCGTCTTCACCATGTCCTCATACACCCACCCACCACATCATCTATAGTTGTCCTATCGGTGCTCAGTCCCACCCCTGGCATTGGTGATGATTGGTAAACATTGTCAGCGTCTGTCGTTAGGTGTCGCCTGAATCACCTGCCAAATTGATGCAGCGCTGCCTAACTGCCTCATGGGAAAGGAAGCCTTCCCAGATACCCAGTGAGCTTCTCTACTCATTTATAGCCCATCCACCAACTGTTCAGGGTCGGATCAAGGATTTTGAAAGGGGGGGGGCGCCCCTCATTTAGCCCCTAATTTTGGCTAAATTCTAGGGTAAAAAGAATTAGGTAAACTCTTAAGTACAGGGAAAAGGGGGGGGGGGGGGAGCCCCCCCCCCTCTAAATCCGCCACTGCCAACCCCTGTCAACCACGGGCTTTCTTATGTTGCTTCTGGCCCCTCTGGCAATACTTGAAAATGTCAAGATATGATATGCCTATGGTACATCTCAATGCATTTAAGATTAACACTTTGAATTGAAATCCCATTTTGGTGATTAAGAGAGACGTTTTAAGGACAAGGGCTCCAGGTAGCCCAAAAATTAATTGACAAGGCATTTTCTTGTAACTTGAAATATTTGTTCCTTGCATGATGTGTAATTGAAATGTGGAATAAAAAGTTGGGTTGGCAACACTACTTTCTTCAGTACTAGCCATCTTTTGTAGGATGCTTTAGCATTTCGTCCAATGGGCTGACAGCTAGACATTTAGGATTTTGGAGGAACTTTGGTAAATAATTCCCAAACTGGACAAACAATTTTTTTTTCAAAAACTACAAATATATCCATTGACATGTGTTAATCAAAATAGAAATGTTAAATCATGTTGTTTCAACACTAGTTTTTGCACAAGATGGGTGTGTATGCATAAGCCTTATGATAAGCCTATGGACCACAGCCAGAGGGGGGTAGAGAGGGGTTTGTAGACTTTTGGCAAAGTTTCTTCAAACTTCATAAAAATGCACATTTATATTGTTAGGCATAACTTTTGAACTAATAATGATAGAAACTTGCTTCAAAAACTGACAGATTCCTCTTATTGAGAAGAATGCACTAGTTCCAGACATGGCCGCTAGGCGCCTGCCGCTCTCGTCCTTAACTTGATACCCAAACTGAAAATGTTTTAGACGTATGATCTCAACAAATCAAGAAACAAATAGATTTTGTTTTCTCAGTTATAAAAGGTTGAAGGGTTTCCTCTGTGTTGTGTTATTCATTCAGGTTGTCTTCTGTCGTTAGTAATTAGGATTGCTAGCACCCAATGACAGATAGACTATATCCCTTGATTCACGATGGCCAGCCTCGTTTCCTATTCCCGCCTTATTGCGCTTGCGCACTCTGAGAAAATGGGCAATTCCGGCAGGGGGCATCAAACCCTGGCGATATTAGGGCAGGCAAAGTGACCAACAGGTTATCTCCCGCTTCTGGGGTGCAATAAACACCACATCCGACGACGTCCGGAAGTGAGAGAAGTGATCGAACGCGGCGTTCTTTATGGCCTCTGGCTGTGGAACATGGCTACAAGACGATGTTTCTTGTTTGTCCCTCCATCACAAATGCATCTTTATTTCCTTGTAGAAGATTGACTTGGGATGTGCCTTGGTCATCCTTCAATTTGTAGAGGAAATAGAGCACTAGTTGCCATTAGTTTACCATTGTCGCACTAAGTTCCACCAGCCAGTAGGTGGGTCATTGCAAGTAGCCCTGATACTTAAATCCCTTATAGACATGCGTCACTACCACGGAAATATAAAGAATTACACAATCCTTGCACCGAGATAGATCAAATTTTGTCCACAAATTCGCCTGTAGTGAAAGCAATTAAATGTCCTAAAAATCTGAATATCTCCTACACATGTGTTCATGTATCATAATTTTTGTATTCGTTTATGGCAGAATGCTGCGGACCAACAAAATCAGTTGTATCAGGAATACGACTTTCACTGACCTGACATCTGTGCGACTTCTGTAAGTATAAGAACACGACTTTTGGATTGCAGATGCCTCGATCATAGAGTCACGTTTGTAATTTCTGCACATATCAAATGCCCATGGATTACATGGAATCAATCGGCAATGCATCCAAATAGCTGATAATCATTTGGAGGAGAGTCCCTGAAATCAATGGTGTCAATTGTGAAAAATAGGACTTGTAATGACGAAGTAAATCATACATGCAACAGAAAAGAAAAGTTTGATATGACCTCTCTTCTACTGGCACTTACCCCTGGTGATACTTAAAGATGGCATAGAAATTAATCATATCACTGCCCTATATGTCCCTCGGTATCTTTCCTATACGTCTCTTTTACGAGAATGCGGCGTATAGGGCCCTTTAGATAAGATTTTAGATAATCCTTAATTAGTTCGGCCACACTATGACAATATGCTTTCTCTCCTTCAGATCTCTTTATGACAACCAGATTCGCTGCGTCCAGCCCGGCTCCTTTGACAGACTCTCGTACCTGTCAACATTGTAAGTGATATAAGTGTATGATAACTGCTAATTTAAGGAAGACTTATCCATAAGTATATAGATGTAAATTAAACGGAGGTGCATGGAATGGAAAATCATTTCACAGGAGAAAAATAATAATAATCTTATTCTGTATTGCACCACAAATTAAGTGTATCGATGTTGAAATCTAAATAAAATGTAGTTAGGCCTAAAAGCTTTTGTCCTAGCATAAAATGTACGAATACAATTTCTTTTTTTGGCTGCAGTTCCCACTAATCCCTCTAATGTTTTATATGGCCATGATCAAGAGGCCAACTATTGATCACAATGGAGATAGGCCCCTAATGGACTTTATGTTTAGCATCTTCTGTGAATATTCATTGATTAAATCTGATATGTACTATAATGCATTGTCTGCAATATCTATCGATTTGCATACCAAAAGGATAAAATTCCCTGTACCTTGCCTTGTTTGTGATACCAGGAACCTGCTGTCCAACCCGTTTAACTGCAACTGTCGCCTCACCTGGCTGTCTGAGTGGCTCAAGAAGAAGAACATCGTGACAGGAAACCCACGCTGTGAGGCTCCTGAGCAGATGAAGGACATGCCCATACGTGACCTCAAGTCTACAGATTTCAAATGTGAAGGTATGCTATTGGCCATATAACTGCGTACTTAAATTCTACTTCATTGTCATTATTAGTTCTTTGAGTTTATATATACACTCCCATATTGTTCACATTATGCATCAATGAAGTGCTGGTGAGCAGTTTCACCAGCACGTCATTGGGGCAAAATAATGACAAAATAATGGACATGAGGCAACCCCTGCATCAGCTGCCCATGTATTAACTGTTGTAAATGACACAGACGTGGAGGATACTTTCATGGCTGCCTTTTAGAAACCCCCACAATGCTTTACTTCATACCAATACTTCTCTACTCCGGCTTTTATTCAAGACCAAATGGCGTTTAAAATTCCAAATTATAACATCCAATGAAAAATCTTGCCTTCAATATGTTATCGTATGTCTTTGTCTAATTCGACCATGAAAATAGTCGTTTTAATCCATAGTACCACAGTCCACATTTATATATGCCTATATTGGTAACGGGGGGTTAAAGTGACCATAAAAATCAATCACTAAACACATCTGTTCCCCTGTAGTTTGTGACAGCAATATGACTGAATGCCTCAGTATGGAGAGTGTAACAATAACGTTCACGTGAGACCACGCGAGAAGGTGATTAGGTTGGTGAATTAGAGTGTTGGAATTATTGGGTTTGTATAATGGGTTTCCAGAGAAGCCTAACAGTTGTGGGTTTTATACTAGAAAATAGGATTAGTATCTTTATGGTAAAAACGACTATACGTGTGTTTTCGCACAAATAGTGTAGTTGTGCAAGGAATTATATCATATTTGCAGTTATGGACCCCTAGTTACCAAGTTCACATATAGAGACGCCTGGGCATTATATATCACACAATGGTAACAAATATAATATAATGCTGTATTGCGAGGCAAGGAAGGAATCTGCATATTAAACATATTCCTATGGGCGGATGGTGGATGGTAGATTGGGCCACATTTATGTTTTAAATGTGACTTATCGAAGGCATAACTGTATTCTATGGATACTGTAGTCACCATGTTAAGCACCTCTGGGCTTGTAGATTCCATAAACAAGACCAGCGTTTAAAAGATATGCAATTTTAATTCTTGAAATTGATATAATACCCCTGAACCGACCGATGCTTATTTCTGACCCTAAGGGACCAATGGCGTTAGATCAAACACAGAGGGGATAATCATAACATCACCTTCAGCTTTGTATACAGTCAGAGTGTTTTTCAGTCTTGCCACCTAGCGGGAGGCACGGGGACTAAATTCCCACTATATTTGGGGTACAATATATCCATAACTCTGTTGGTTTGGAATATGGCCTTCATCTCCTCTGTGCAGCAGTTCATATTACCGACATCATCGACTTGATGCTTTACATGTTTTAAGTTTATAGGATTATATATTAAACAGCATTTCCGAATATCTCCATAGTATACTTTTACTGATCTTCTTATTGGTTTTCTCATTTCAAGTTGTATCCGCGGCGACAAATGAAGTGGGTTGTCATCCCAGCATGCCCGTGTGCTGCGGCCCTGAAGGAATGGGTGAGTTCACAAGGATTAAATCAATCCCTTTTCAAGCAGCTCCTAATCAGTTAAACCTTTATTAACCTTGGGTCATCAGAGCATGGAATGTATTTCATCCTCCCCTGATATTAGAGAATGTGGCTGGACCGCTATCTATCAATATCAACTAATTTACCCTTAAAACTTTGAATTAAATTTGCATTAAAGGCTTTTTACTTATGGTGGGATGATGCCCCTTTAACGTCTTTGATTGCAGAATGTTAATAGGGGAATTTAATGTTACAAATAGGCTCCTGATAGCTTCTAATTATCATTCTGGTTCTTCTTTTTTCACCATCCCTTAAAAACCAAGACTGGGCTTGTATGCCTCCTCAAAAACAAGAACCCGCCTGTACCGAAAATGCTGATGGTTTGTGGAATTAACACTCGGTGTCTCTAGTGTAGATCCCTTGCAGACCTAGTCCCTATTCATAATTTACCCCGTAGACTTTGCTCCTTTACATCCTCTGCTCTCAGTATAATTGTGTGTCATTTGCCCCTGTATTTGAGTCAGTTAGTTTATATGCCACTTGAGGGAATTTAATGTTGTGCCATCCCTTGTATCTGTTCAGTATTTTTGGATAGTTTCATAGATTTTAAATCTGATTAGTATCGTGAAATATCTATGCCAAAGTTACATATGTTTGGTTAAAGTGAATGTCAGTATAGTCTATGCAGGTCTTGGTGTAGACTTGGTTTCTGCATGGGGACTTTAGTACATCAATATTCTTTGTACTAGCTCTATTAGTCATAATCTTACCTCCTATTAATACTTTTTGCTCCATCTGATGCGATTATGATTCTGCATAATTAGTATGACATCGTTTGTGACTATCAGTCGTTTTGTGCCATTTAGTACTCTCAATTTATGATAGTTATTGTCATATTCATGCTAATATTTTTGATTTAATAATTCCTATTTATAACATAAGACTTTAAAAATAAAAGAGTTCAGCATAATATCAATTATATCAAGGTCCCATTTCTATTGCTTTTGTGTCAGAGAAATCCTAATTACTGACAATAAGGTTTCAAAACAGAGGTGCTAACAGAGGTAACTTCATCCAAATCTAAAGAAAAGAAATATAGATACAAGATTCATCAAAGAATCCTGTCATAATCAGAAGTTGACTCTTTCTTATATAGGTGAGGCAAACAGCTGCGATCCCAGGGCTTACTGTCCACCTAAGTGCACATGCACCGGAACCACTGTGCGCTGCTCCAATCAGAAGATGACGGAGATTCCTCCCGACATTCCCCTGGACACCACAGAGCTATACCTTGACAGTAATGAAATAGCCAACCTCTCACCCACACTGCGCAGACTCACCAAACTCACCCGGATGTAAGTGGTGAAGCACTAGAAAAGAAGCTACACTTTCTTTTTGCCTCCTATGCAAAACATATTCAGTCAGAAGATATGAGAACAAAGGAAAATTTTAGAAGACATTTCCTTATATTAGAGCAGAGATGCATCACTCAGTGTGTCGATGATATATCTGTCTGTTTTTGCAAGTGCACATCACTCGGAACGCAATGAAATCAGTGCTTATTTGACTAAACCCTAATAGCCGTGCTGATCTGTAAGTTTCTGTAATTAAACCCCATCATTACATCATAACAGTTAACAGAGAGGATGCTGATGTGGTTTTGTATGCTCCCGAATCAAATCTATCATTAATGTTTAGATGTAAAATAAAAATAATCTCCATATAGTTGAAATTGATTTGACTTTACCGTGTTTTTTTCAGGGATCTGAGTAACAACAAGATTGTATCACTACCAGACTATGCCTTTGCCAACCTAAGCGAATTATCCACGCTGTAAGTATTTCAAACTTTGGATAATATTTTCCTGATATTTGACAGATCTGATTGCATATGAAATGGTTTCTAATATTTATTTTCTCCTTTACAGGATTTTGAGTTTCAACAAATTGCAGTGCATCCAACCTAATACATTTGCAGGACTCAAGGAATTGAGAGTCTTGTAAGTATTGCATTTTCTAATTGATTGAATGGTTCTATTTCAAGAAATAGGATGTGAAATCAGATCGAAATAATATAACAAGCATGTATACAGGGCATTCACTCTTCTCTTTTTTTCCAGATCGCTTCATGGAAATGACTTGTCTTCAGTTCCATATGGAGCATTCAACGATCTTGTTATCCTTTCTCACATGTAAGTATTTTTATAACCACCTCTGTTTTAAAATCCAATTTTATAAGTGAAATCTGTTGTGTAACCTATGAATGACAGGGACAAAGCTTACCACTCGGGTAAAACAATGGCAGATTAGGATTCCGTACGTGAAAATCTTAAACCAACTGCTACTACAGAATCTAGCATGATGAAAGGATTCCCTAGTCAAGGCATGTGGACCCCTCAAGGGTGACGTGCATTTTAAGTTTCATCTTCCTTTGTTGTTATTTGTATACCAATATAATGATAGCGGATAACTGGCCAGTAGTGTATGGGTTCAAGCATGTAAGTATTCCATATAGGGTATATGATGCATAAAGGTATGAATGGGTAGGGTTAAGTAAAACAGTATGCTTCCCTTTAACCAATGGTTGTTTCTGTTCCTCCTCACAGTGCCCTAGGAGACAACCCGCTATACTGTGACTGTAACCTCAAGTGGCTGTCAGACTGGATTAAACAAGACTTTAAAGAGCCCGGTATAGCTAAGTGCGCCGGGCCACCAGCAATGGCTTCCCATCTGGTCCTCACAACGCCCTCCACCAACTTCCAGTGTTTTGGTGAGCAACTCAATATGTTCTTAACAGTAATCTAAATATGTAAAACCCGTTTTTACATCACCTCTACACCCATTGGTTATCATAAGTTTAATATGCCATTAACCTCATGTGTTTTACAGAAAATGGTGACCCGACGATCCTGTCTAAGTGTAACATATGCTACACCTTCCCCTGCCAAAATGGCGGCTCATGTCAGCTGACTGGCTTCAAGGAGTACACATGCAACTGTGCCCCCGGCTTCCATGGCGACCACTGCGAGTTTGAGATTGACGCCTGCTTTGGAGGCCCCTGCGATAATGGCGGCACTTGCAAGGTGGTCGACAACTATGGCCGCTTTAGGTATGTCCATGCGCCCCCATCTCCCTATACTACTCACACTGACACTATGTATGTAACATGATGCCCCCATCTCCCTGTACCACTCACACTGAAACTATGTATGTAACATGATACCCCCATCTCCCTGTACTACACACACTGACACTATGTATGTAACATGATACCCCCATCTCCCTGTACTACTCACACTGACACTATGTATGTAACATGATGCCCCCATCTCCCTATACTACTCACACTGACACTATGTATGTAACATGATGCCCCCATCTCCCTGTACCACTCACACTGAAACTATGTATGTAACATGATACCCCCATCTCCCTGTACTACACACACTGACACTATGTATGTAACATGACACCCCCCATCTCCCTGTACTACTCACACTGACACTATGTATGTAACATGATACCCCCATCTCCCTATACTACTCACACTGTCACTATGTATGTAACATGACACCCCCCATCTCCCTGTACTACTCACACTGACACTATGTATGTAACATGATACCCCCATCTCCCTATACTACTCACACTGTCACTATGTATGTAACATGACACCCCCCATCTCCTTGTACTACTCACACTGACACTATGTATGTAACATGATACCCCCATCTCCCTGTACCACTCACACTGAAACTATGTATGTAACATGATACCCCCATCTCCCTGTACTACTCACACTGACACTATGTATGTAACATGATGCCCCCATCTCCCTGTACTCCTCACACTGACACTATGTATGTAACATAATGCCCCCATCTCCCTGTACTACACACACTGACTCTGTGTATGTAACATGAGACCCCCATCTCCCTGTACTCCTCACACTGACACTATGTATGTAACATGATGCCCCCATCTCCCTGTACTCCTCACACTGACACTATGTATGTAACATGATACCCCCATCTCCCTGTACTACACACACTGACACTATGTATGTAACATGAGACCCCCATCTCCCTGTACTCCTCACACTGACACTATGTATGTAACATGACACCCCCCCATCTCCCTGTACTACTCACACTGACACTATGTATGTAACATGACACCCCCATCTCCCTGTACTACTTACACTGACACTATGTATGTAACATGACACCCCCCATCTCCCTGTACTACTCACACTGACACTATGTATATGTAACATGACGCCCCCATCTCCCTGTACTACACACACTGACACTATGTATGTAACATGACACCCCCATCTCCCTGTACTACTCACACTGACACTATGTATGTAACATGATACCCCCATCTCCCTGTACCACTCACACTGAAACTATGTATGTAACATGATGCCCCCATCTCCCTGTACTACTCACACTGTCACTATGTATGTAACATGATGCCCCCATCTCCTTGTACTACTCACACTGACACTATGTATGTAACATAATGCCCCCATCTCCTTGTACTACTCACACTGACACTATGTATGTAACATGATACCCCCATCTCCCTGTACTACTCACACTGACACTATGTATGTAACATGATGCCCCCATCTCCCTGTACTACTCACACTGACACTATGTATGTAACATGATATCCCCATCTCCCTCTACTACTCACACTGACACTATGTATGTAACATGATACCCCCATCTCCCTGTACTACTCACACTGACACTATGTATGTAACATGACACCCCCCATCTCCCTGTACTACTCACACTGACACTACATATGTAACATGATGCCCCCATCTCCCTGTACTACTCACACTGACACTATGTATATGTAACATGACGCCCCCATCTCCCTGTACTACACACACTGACACTATGTATGTAACATGATACCCCCATCTCCCTGTACTCCTCACACTGACACTATGTATGTAACATGACACCCCCCCATCTCCCTGTACTACTCACACTGACACTATGTATGTAACATGACACCCCCCATCTCCCTGTACCACTCACACTGACACTATGTATGTAACATGACAGCCTCATCTCCCTGTACTACTCACACTGACACTATGTATGTAACATGACACCCCCCATCTCCCTGTACTACTCACACTGACACTATGTATGTAACATGACACCCCCCATCTCCCTGTACTACTCACACTGACACTATGTACGTAACATGACACCCCCCATCTCCCTGTACTACTCACACTGACACTATGTATATGTAACATGATGCCCCCATCTCCCTGTACTACTCACACTGACGCTACATATGTAACATGATGCCCCCATCTCCCTGTACTACTCACACTGACACTATGTATGTAACATGACACCCCCATCTCCCTGTACTACTCACACTGACACTATGTATGTAACATGATGCCCCCATCTCCCTGTACCACTCACACTGACAGTATCTCACAGTTATCTTTTTCGTTATAATAACTGTAAATATAAGGCTATACTCACTTACTATTGGGCCATTAATTAAGGAAAATTCTAAAGGCATGGTATTGTTCCACAAAAGCATGTTCATGCACTTTATCTGCAACAGTGAAAGCTATTTGCAGCGAAGAATGCTCAACATTTACCAAAATGATCGTAAATTCTTGAAAGGTTTGTGATACAGAACCTGATGCATATACATGTATCTCACATTATCATGCTCATGAGTCACTCATGACTCGCTCACAGTATTATAGCACCCCTTTATATGCCTCCATTATCGCCCACAGCTGCCAGTGCCCTGCCGGCTTTGAGGGTGACCGCTGCGAGACGAATATTGACGACTGTATTGAGCACCAGTGCCAGAATAATGCCACATGTAATGACCTGGTAGAGTCCTACTCCTGCCTCTGTATACAGGGCTACACAGGTAAAACATACCCCTTAACCTCCTTACATTATCATCCATTATCTGGTGATCCCTAAAGTGATGCCCCAAGACTTAATTTATTGTGTACACCCTTAAACAGTGTATCATTATTATGACCAAAGACCCCGTACAAAAGGCACTCTATGTCCCTTGAAGAGTTAAATGGATTGTAGAGTAAAATCATTTTTCAAGGAAACTATCAGCATTGTCACCATTGACCGTTGAAAACTACCTCTCCTTATCAGTTATACAATCTATGGTTGTTTTTTTTTTAAATTATACCAAAGTGTTATGATTAATTAAGGGTTTTTTTTGTATTGTTATGAAGCCGAGCATTGCCAAAGCTGGCAGTTGCGTGTTTCCATTCATAACGAGAGCAATTCATCCATCCATCGCGCAATCCTTATTGGTCCTTGTTACAAAATATTGATCTAAATCCTGCAATAATAACCCTGTTCATAAATCAATCATAAAATCCACACAGCTCTCCAAAGCACCCATCAAAATTCCAATCATGAATCTATAGCGTTGGCACCTCTTTTTGTAACAATATTTATATAACCACAAACGGTTTTTACTCTCGGCAACTGAGTTAACACCTAAATGCCAAATGATGCCTCCAGGTTCATGTTCCAGGGTCGCCCTGATTGGGCTTCTGCGGAGACACGCGAAAATCATTTTACCCCTCTCCCTCTTGAGAGTTGAATTCATTTGCGCCCCTCCCCTCGAGGGCTGACAATCGTGCACAAACGCCCCCTTTTAATCTGTAGTAATGCGCAGGCTGTTTTCACCCCCCTTCCCAGCCAAATATAAAAAATGATCACACCCTTACCATGACTGCATTTAGGCTATACATCAGGGCGACCAACGGGCATAAAGCATCACGTGACCTTTAAATGGTTAATATGGTGGAAACGGAAAAGCACTTCTGCTCCCAACTAAACACTACCACTGAATTCTTCTTGACAGGAAGCTGATCTGTTTAGCGCACCATGGTTACTGTATCATTGACCAATCAAATTATACAGTCTCAATGTGATGTCACTTCCTGTGTGTGCCATTGTGATACTCTCACAGCTGAGTGTTTAATTGTGCACGAGCCAGAAAATAGTAGTGGGAAAGGGTGGCAAGGAAGGCTACTGAAGTGGTGCTGAATTAGTTGTGGGAAAGAGTGGCAACTTTGAACAGCGTAACTGGTATTTAGAAGTGCTTTCAATCTAAATGTCTCATCAGGTGGGAATTCGTTTGGAGTGTGAGTTTGTTTTAGTACCTTATCATGCTGCTGTCAATTAAATGGTTAATATGGTATTTGTTCCCTCCTCTAGGTGCTTACTGTGAGAAGAAGATCAATTTCTGCACCGAGTACAACCCGTGTGTGAACGGTGCCAGGTGCATTGACCAGGAATGGGACTACAGGTATTACAAGTGAGACTATCTTTGACCATATTCATAGCAGAACTCTCTAGGATGTAAGAGAATGAAGAGTCTACTCACACCCTCCAATAGGAACTCTCCTGCTCCTATGCAATAACCGCCTGGATAGCCCTACTGTAGTGATAAGTATGGATAGATAAGAGATGTGGAAGGTTTCTATTCATCATGCTGTCCCTAAAGTTTAACCCTCTAAGGACCGCATGTTCTGATCCTATGTGTCGTTATGATGCATGAATGCAGCGCTGGCAAGTAATTCACCAGTGTTGAACGTGTGTATCATGCCGACCTAGTATAGAGTTGATGCTCCTCCAATAGAATGAATGATGCCTCAGTGCGGCACTGCTGAGTACATTCACCAGCTCTACATTGGTGCATCATTATAACAAAGGAGCATGGTCTTGTAGGAATTATGTGGCCCTTAAAGGGGTAAAAGGACACACTCCAAGGTTTGTATTGATAAAATGATAACCAGGAAGGACTTCCCAAGTGCATGTACCTATTGCTCTGTCCTTTGATAGAAACTACTTCACAGTGGTATGAATATCATCCAGAATCTAAATATTGACAAACTGATTTCACTCAGAGCCCACAATTACTGCCTTTCCACAAAAATCCTCATGTAGGATTCATCAACAACTTTTCTGACTTAGAAAGCAAATAAACTGTAGAACTAAAATTAAAACCCAGGTGATCAGCTGGAACCTCACTTCTAAACAGATCTCCTGGGCCTCTGCATGATTTTACACTAGATCCAATTACCATACACTAATCCATACACAGTTTTCATGATCTGCTAAATAGGTCTATGGCCATAGGTTAAAAGATTATTCGTCGTATTGGTCAAGATGCTCAGATTATTAACTTTTTGAACCTTTCAATTCTATTTCATTTGAATTGAATTAACTAGGCTTCTCTCCATGAATAGTCCAGCTAACACTCAAAATGCCTGACTCTGGTTCACAGAATACGCATCAACAATAGTTGATATCTCTGCAAGTTAAGCTGAAGTCCTTAGACATATCAGATGGATGTCTGAAGCTCTAGTGTCTAGTTGATATTTGTAGCCATTTTATTTCCATCATATCTTAGAAGAGTATATCATACAAACATTAAAATGAATAATAACAATTTCAGCAGCCCTCTTTAACATTTCCCCTTCTCCTCCCACTAGATGTGAGTGTCCTGCGGGTTACTCCGGCAAGAACTGCTCCGTCAACATCAACGACTGCGAGTCCCACATCTGCCAAAATGGTGCAACATGTGAAGACGGCCTCAACTCGTACAGATGCCTGTGTCCGCGCGGTTATTCTGGGCCCTTCTGTGAGATAGCGCCCATTGCACCCATGTACTACCCACACACGTCTGTGTGCCAGGAACACGACTGTAAGAACGGGGGGATCTGCTTCCAACCTCCTGGGTCTGCAGAGTATGTGTGCAAATGTGCTCCAGGTACGCCTCAGCCCTCTCCTGCTTCCAGCTTCACACCTGGACTGTTTAGTATTATTAGGGAGGTTACGATTTGCTTACTTGTAACGTGAACGGCAACGTATAGCCTATTATTCTAGACGTATACACGTTGTCGTACACGTCGTGATCTTAACCCTCTACTATTTCTCTGAATTATATAGAATTATGGGGATAGTATATGAAATAATGTGAGCTTGATATTTAAGCACGGTGAGGGGTGTGATTGGCAGGGGAACAAAAAATTAGTGTTTATTAAAAGGACTACCATCGGTATTCGATCTTCAGACAATGCAGTACCCATTTTGACTACTATACCCTCTCAAGTGCGTGTGTTGAACTACAGCCAAATCGGTAACAATGATAAAAGAAGGCTCAAATTAAGATACCTTTTCAAACCTTAATCAATTGCTACAAAATAGTGTCATGTGTTTTCTAAGTGAGTAACATGTTTCAGGTGGTGAGCATCTTAAATGTTTTACATTATACTGCAGTCAGGTAGATTGATTGTTGTCCTATTATACGCTGGACGTTTGCTAATTTGTACACACAGGTATAAAGCTGCTGTCAAAATGAATATATCATCAGTTATGCCTATAAGGCATACATATTGCATTGATCATACCAAAACCTGTTGGAAGATATCAATCCTGCAGGGTTAGCATGATGCATGAATGTAGCCCCAAGGCTGCATTCATCTATTAACCCTTTGAGGGATGCTGATGCATTCATGTATACATCATGCCGACCCTATGGGATTAATACACAAACTCCCAGAAGGTCGGCATGGTGATCCAATGAAGTGCTGGTGAGACTGCTAGCCAGCACTTCATTGGTGCATCATGACTACCAATAGGCATGATGCATTAATGTATCAGCGGCCCATAAAGGTTTAAGGAGACAAAGGGTTACAATGCAGTATGTGGTACTCAAAGGGTTATACATTTTGTATTTGATACATGCTTCAAGTCCAAGTGAATTCTGTGCAGTCAAAGAGGGATGGTGGTAAAGATAATTGATGGTTTGAGAAGACTATTCCTTTTTTGCACTCCCCTTTATGTCAGAGAGAAAGTCTTTTATTTTCTTTATATCAAAGTAATGGGGCAACCAATATGGTATTTGATGTGGCCTTTAGATTATTCAGACTTTGTGAGAAGAGATTTATTTTGAAATGTGCATGTGAAAGGTAATCTGCGAAAAATCATGGCTTGCTGAGAGCTGTTGCTTAATTTCCACTCTTTAAGCATGAAATTTTCTTCATTTTATGAGATTGGACACATGCAAACCCATTGCCTCCGACAGACAAATTCTTCCACAGAAGCTATAAGGGATAAAGAGTGCTTTTCTAGCATGATGGTACACTCCTTTATCTGGTTTTTGCTTAGTCATGTCCTGCCACCCCATGAAAGGCATTTTGTTTTATTTCTATATTATTATTTTCATGTATTACCAATAATCTTATTACATCATAATCACTACTACACGATTAAAATAGTACTATAATCACCTCATAGAAATTTAACAACGGTTTACTCACATACGTGGATTGATAACTTCATCATTTAATGCTATTTTTTATCCTTTATTTTCTAAGAATATAACATGCTGAAGAAACACTAGTTACAAAGCTAGAAATAGGTTTGGGAGCTTGGCACAAATTTCCCCTAGTCAAAAGTCTCGTCAGCGGTTCAGCCCATTTTGGTTATTTTTATATTTCCCAGGTAAATACTGTGGAGTAGAAATATGATTCTCTCCTTTATTTGAAAAGACATGTACCACCTGGAAAGAAACAGGTCTGAAGGCATGACCTAAAACTCTGCCCCTTTTTCTTAAATCAGGGTTTGATGGTAAGAAGTGTGAGAAGCTGACCTCCATCAGCTTCCAAGAGAGTGACTCGTACATCCGCCTACCGTCCTTAGAGATGCACCCCATGGCCAATGTTACAATCATCCTAGCCACCCGGGCCAAGGAGGGAATCATCCTCTACATGGGATACGACCAGCACGCTGCAGTCGAGGTAGGTCTGGATATAACAGTAGCCATTTTTTAGGGCTGTTTTAGGTCTGTAATTACTGGTGCCAGGGCATGAACATTGCTTTTTAAATTTAATTTGTCAAATCGGTTTTAAAATCACTCTCAGACTCTGAAAACTCTGCTATGTCATTTAGAGGCTGCATATTACCAAAGCTATCTGTAGTATGTTTCTTACAGGAAAAGAACAAAGAATCAATTTCCTTTAGAATGAAAGGTCAGCTTTTATATTCAAATTGGGCCTTACAGTCGATGTAAAAATCGTTGGACTTATTGGCCTTTTGAATAAATGGCCAGTTCTTGGTGTCAAATTGGACATAATACTTGGTCACCAGGCACAGTATCTCTACTAAATGGTTGGTTTAAAATTTTGGCAGAGCTACTTGTAAAAGGTATAAGGGAACCATTGTGTTATGATACATAAAATGGTGGGTCCTTATGCCAATATCTGTGTTATGTTATGCCAAAAATTATCCATCCCTTTCTTTTATTTTCTTCAGGTCTTCCGCGGTCGCCTGCGTGTCTCCTTCGACATTGGTAACTACCCGGTCTCTACCATGTTTAGTTATGGTAAGGTCAACGATGGAAATTTCCACACTGTGGAGTTCCTCATCGTTGGAAAGAACTTTACCATGCGAGTGGACAATGGAGATTCTCAGTTCATCATCAATGAAGGAGACAGGGACAGGTTGTCCTTGGATGACCCACTCTACCTTGGAGGGGTTCCAGCTGACATTAAAGACTCTGCCATTAAAAAGTGGCACATCAGACATGCCAACAGCTTTGGAGGTAAGTAAATATCTATCATAGTGTTACTTCAAATGTGAAAAGAGTCACTGACCACTAAAGAAGTCTGTATAAAAAGATTGTAATGGTTTTCATCCTGTTGAGTGCCGTCCTTAAATTTAGCTGTTTTTCATCAAGCGGGTATTACAATCGCAGCATCTGCAGCATGGCATCTGTCGCAGAGGTCGCTGTGTTGCAGATACAGCCTGTGTAACAGGGAGAAAACTTCCTGCGGCAGCTTGCCACAAAGATAGCTGAACGCATTTTCAGTGGTAAGGTGTTGCGACAACTACCACGGGTCCACGCTTCAAGTGTCACCAGTGTAACAGTTCCCCTATGTTGATTTATTTACAGGATGCTTCCAGAAGGTGTTCATCAATGGCAGGATGGTAGACTTTACCTCAACCTTCAACAGTCAGTACAAGATCACCCCAGGCTGCCCAAGCTGGGAAGAGGCCAACCCTTGTGAAGCACACATGTGCAAGTTTGGCAAGTGTAAGGCCCTCAAGGGCATGAGCTACAAGTGTGATTGTCAGCGTGGCTACTCAGGACCAATGTGCGACATCCGTAAGTATTGGTAACATTTTCAAAAAGGAGATAAGAAGTTGATTGTTTCTTTGGGTCTAGGGAACAGGAAGAGGTGCTCCTTTTTTCAGAATGTAGAACAAAACCTGTTCTCCTACAGCAACAATGCTGTGTTCCTGAATGCTTGCCTAAGTATTTGCATCTGAATTATATAATTATGGTTGTGTTTACTCACTAGTATAGAGGGTGGTGGAAGGGATAACTTATGATACATGTGCTTCACTGAGGTAGCTCTGCAAATCTTGTATATATCTGAGTGTTAATGTCTCTGTTTTGCTTCTCATCTGCTCTGGGTCCTTCCCTTACCTCATCTGAACCTGTGGTGTACAGTGTCCTTGTTTTAACATGAAAGCTTGCTATTGTTCTTATGGGATACTGACCCATCTCACAAAATATGCTTTCACTGACCTATACTGCTTTTGCTAGAAACAAACCCAAATTGAACTAGGTGGGTTCTATCCAGCCTATGAGGTAAACTCCTCCAAAATTAAAAAATGATAATTTACAGAATATATTTGGTTTAACAAATACAACAGAGACTGAAAAAAGAATTCTCCACAGTACTGCTTGGCAAATCTTTAGTTTCTATCAGTGTATGTAGTTTATTGGGTCAGGGCATAAATATCTGCTACATTTGTGGGTATTTCTGGGAAGTCTTTTATAATGTTTTAGTATGAAAAACTACCATGGAAGATATCTTGCTTCGACCTGCTAGCTTAACTGATCTGCATGAAGCTTTTAGATATCATAATTAGGTCATAAATTCCATTTACTATTTTTTGTGTTTAAGTGATTTAACCATTCAATTTCCTGTTAGGCCTTAATAGGTCAATTGAATGCACCATTGGATGAAAGCATAAAAGTTCAGACCATTAACCATCTATTAAAGATGGTATTGATAATGCAATAAACTCCTGATTTACATGGGCAATTTGCTTTGATCTGGTAAATGTCTTCATAATAATCCATCCTGAAAGGAGACTGGTCTCAAAAATTCTTAATCAACCACATAACCTCAACAGGAAACAAGATACAAATTCAACATAAAAAGAAGAGCAGGAATAAGCCTTGGTAATAGAGAATTCCAAGTGTATATGAAGTTTCCTTCAGCAGATGGCAGCAAAAGAAAGACATTTATTTTCTGTAAGGACCTTGCCTAAGTTTATGAGAATCACTTACTGCTGAGCAAACCCAAACCGCCCATTGTCCACAATCCTATCACCTAGAATTCTCTAGGCTGTTACCCCGAATCCTCTAGCTGTTACCCAGACATCTTTCTGTCTCTTTCCCCTCAGCGGTCCACGACAGTAACGCCCGGCTGGCTAGTGACTCCTCTACCCGTCAAGTAGAGCAATCCTCTACCCGTCAAGTAGGGCAAACTTCCTCCGGGAACTCTGGGAAGTCGCGGAGGCAGCGTCTTGACAACCCTACCCCTGGTATGTTTCCTGTGGTGACAGGACAGATCCACAGCCTTCAAAACAAATGACTTTCTCAACATTTTGCAATCAGAAATACAGCTGGCAGGATGATGGCTGCTAGATTGACAGGCATCATTTTTTATGACTGTGGGGCTGGAACAGCCTCATCTATCATTCAAGACTTTATACATGGATTTACATGAATAATTCTATATATGGCTGAACTTCTAGGTAGAACTCATTTCAAAATGGAGATCTCTACTCTGGGTAAATTAAGATCATACACTAAGATGATTGCAGTATGTGTTTTTGTTCATTTGTTTTGATGGCTACCGATCTAAAGGGCAACTTGTCCAGGTGGCTTTTTGACTTGACATAATTTCCCATATACATGTACTCCACATCTTGAGGGTTTATTGGATGCAGTACTCATTTAAGGCATGCATCATATCCCTTTTCAGCAAGACCAACTTCAGTTTTCTTCTTCCCTTTCTTTATTTCAAACCTCTGGTGTAAAGACCATCTAAAAGTTGTTGAGAACCTGTTTCCTGCCTATATTTCCTATAATAGTTTCAAACTATCATAGAGGGTTACAATTATAAGTCTGAAACCAGTATGATTATGAAAGAAAAAAGTGAAAATGAATATGACAATAGAAAAAAATGTTTCCAAAGGCTAGAGGGGACACACTTTTACATTGGATACATCTTAGGAATTTGAGTGACATTGATTGCTATATTACCACATAAAAACAACATGTAGTTTATAGCAGTAGCCTAACATGAAGTTTCTTTCCAGCTCTAATGTGCTCCCGCAGCAGATCACCTAATTCTTAACCAATGAAAAATGTAATCCATCACCCCTCACAATTCTTTAGGAGTGTAATGTGGATGAATTGTAGCTCAGTTTCAATGTAACTAATACCCTTCACATTTGAGACCTTTTTTATTTTCAAATTGACAAGTCATCTTTTGATTTCTAAACTATTTTCAATGGTTCTAATCTTTATGATGTGATGTCTGAATATTTTGTCATATCCCCTCACAAACTGTGACTCATTTTTGTTAACATAACAATATGTATAATCTTATGTCAGTATGAACAAATGAAAGGTGCTTCCTTGCCAGAGGGTGCTAACAAATAAATCTTGTTTGAAGCTTTCAAACACTGCCACCCCCTACCCCACCCCCATAATAAATGGATGTGACCTCTTTGTTACTGTTTTCCACAACCACTGACTGATCTCTATGTTTTATACTTTGCAGCCCCAACCTGCCATGCAATCGAATACAGACAGGTTTACGTTGACCCTAAGACAGGATGTCGGTCAAGACACAAAGTGAAGCACAGGCGTTGTGAGGGCCAGTGTGGAGGCTACTGCTGTGTGCCCAAGAAAATTAAATCGCGCAAGGTCCGAATCCACTGCGAAGATGGCACAATGTTCATCAAGGACATGCCAGTCATTCGCAAGTGTGGCTGCAAGCGGTGTTAGAGACACCCAGCTGAGCAAGCAGCTGCAATTTGCCATCTGGAGATTGTGCACTCCTTGACCAAAATCACTCTCTCATATAGATGATGCTTTGGTCAATGGATCATGAGTTTGGTATGGACCCCATAAATCCTATGACATTTACATGTATAGTGTTTGTTCAAGCCTGTTAGTTTGGCTGACAAAGCTTTCAGGGAACATGTATTTAGAACATGAAGCCAAAAGGTAAACAACAAGAATCAAGACACTGGTTGAATTTTCTAAGGACTGTGCGTATGGACAAAATTGTTCAGAAATGACAGTGCAAGTGTGCCAGCCTGCTTCAGCAGTGCAACCATGAACTGGATCTTTGCTATGAAGATCATATCGAATAGCCTGCTACTCTGATGAGATTGTCCCAAAAGTCTTTTTTTTTTGCTTTTATAAACTGTTTTGATGTACTGCCACTACGGTCCCAAGGGGGTCAGACAACAGAAAGACCCACTCAAGTCTGCAAACTTTGACAATGTGTGTAATCTGGTAACAGGAACCTGACCAGAACCTTCTGGACTATATATAGAGGAGGCACTTTTTGCCAAAGAATGCAGCAGCTCTGACTTAAACCCTGCAGTTCTGCTGCAGTAGAGTGTAATCCTTGCCATGTTTACCACGCCCGGCTTTCTCTGATGCTGCAGAGGGAGCATTAAGGAAATTTACGCCGTTATCAGACAACAGTTGGCATAGCTGATACATAGTGACAACATGCACTCTACACCCAACGTGCCACCATCATACCAGGTGGAATAGAGACTCCTGTATGTAAAGGGAAATGCACCAAAACATATATTATATATCACATATATATACACACATATGTATACAAAGCAGGTCCAAGTCCATGTCTGATCTTTGAAAAGAAACCTAGCCATTTTAGTCAGCCCCATGTATGCAGACAACGATCGGTGAATGGAATCATTTCGCATATATATTGACATAGTTTGATGGTCCTTGTCTTAAGGTGTACTTTGTAATAATACCCCTTTAACGTGTAGTGTGGTTATAATTGTGTGACCTGTATACTTAACTATCCTATATGTACATGTGTATTCACAGACCGATACCAGAACGAAGACTGCCTCTCTTCTGTGAATTTGCTATGTGATACCAGGAGCATCAAATATATAATACATGGTTAACAACACATAGGATACCCAAAGACGGAATGGTTTATATAGCAGCACTATTTACATGTGCATCTAGGGGATGATAACCAACAATTGCAGTTTTCATCTATCGGCTAGAGTAAAGAGGCGACTCCGGCCGTCTGGCAGATCATGCAATAACTCAACTATCATTATAATAGTATAGCGCACAAAGCAGGAAGCACTAATATTATGGGAGAGAATGTTTCCTGCATAAGCCATGGTAGGTTCTCTTTTTCATTTGACCGCTGCCATATACATAAAGAAAAAATATAAACAGTAGATTGCAGGGCAAATGAATTGGCTACTAAGGAGTGCAGTTCTACTACTACTATGACAAACTCAAGTGACAAGAAGTTTCTGATTTGTTGCTTTGTATAAAGCGGTTATTGCCTACCTATACGGTATAAGTGTACATAAATCCTCCATATGGAATTCGTAGATGTAGTATATATAAGCGTGCGTCACGAATGAACCAGTAGAACTACAACTACTACCCCTGTTATTATGATACTACCACTACTACTACTATCCCTCATACTCACTCCTACTATATCTTATGAAACACATTGCAGTGATCTGGCTTGCCTGACCATTGCATATTTTGTTCTATGTTTGCCATGTGCTGGTGACCCCTTTTTGTTTAAAATATTTTTATATTCAACCATACTAGACCAATAATGTTTATACACAAATCATACTTTGTGAAGTCAATTTTGTTTTACAATACTATTTCATACATGAATTATTGTTTAAAATGTTTAATGTTAATAGGTTCTCTTTGGTACATCTATTGTGTAAAAGATATTAAGTCTACTACATGTGAAAAGTTGTTTCAAAAATGATTTGTTAAAATAATATCCTTCAAACAGTACAGGAGTAGAGACATGAAGTGGCATCGCGAGGTGCTTAGATTTCAATGTGGTGACAGTTAGCGCAGGCTACTATAAAGAGTGGTGGTCATTTTCTACCTCATTTAAAGTTACAAATGGCCTTCCCTTTTAGGAAATACATACATAAATTGAACGAGACCTGAAACCAATGTGGTAAATTTCCATATGTAAAAATATTTCACTATTTGTGGCATTTTCTAGGCAGAGGTCCTACATTAGATAACATTTCCCTCTTCATATATCACTTGACTAACAATGGGCATTAGTTTATACAGACCGGCTATATTCCTGAATTTTCTAATTGTTAAATGAAGGGATTTGGTTTGAAAATACATTCGTAATAAAGGGAAATAGTATACATAACATATTTTGGGGGTTTTAGGCAATTTCAAATGAAAAAGAAAGACAATTCATTTTTTTCTACACAATGAGTCCTGGCTAGCATAATAGTTGATGTACGGTACTTCCTATCCATTCATGCACTGTGTGCAAAATGGAAATTTTATATGAAACAATTTAACAGGTTTTTCATTATTTTTGGGCCTTTAATGTGTATTATACTACCAGAGACCAACCACTCCCTATGGCTACATAAAGTGGTTCAACAACTTGAGTTGTGTTCAGTATACAAAAAGACAAACCCCTCACCGGTAAGTCCCCCAGCACATGGTATGGTGTATATGTTCATGTAGACGGTTTATCTTAGTTGGAACAATTTATTTATTTATGAGATCAGGTGTACTAAGACTTTAGAGCAGAAATTATATATTTGTAAGATACAATGTATTTGGAATTATGACAGTGTCAGACGTTGGTAAATATTTGAGATTGTAATGGTGAATTCTATATAATAAATAAATTTATCTCACATTAAGGGACTTGAGTTTGATTACATTACTACCGGTATTTATTTTACACCCTGTATTTATTGCAGCCCATCTGGCATCAGAATAGAAACTTTTCCCATCCAATATTCTGTCCACTTTTACAAGAGGAGTAGATAAGAGCACCTAAACCCACCAAATTCTTTTGACAAAAATGAAGAAAAATCAGACCAGTACTGATTTTCAACGTTCACTGAGTGAATACATCAAGTTTTATCCAGATTTCAAGGACTTCAAAGTTAGAAGCCATTTGTCAAACATTCACTTCTACCTTTCACCATAAAACCTTTTGCTTGGGAAATGACTGATTTATATGCGAGTCATAAGTAAGGGGGAAGAAGATATACTATAGGACACTACTTGAATCCTTAAAATCAAGCCACCTTTTAGTTTTTCATCAAGTTGGGCATGCGTCTTAAACACAGGGTATACATAACACCCGAGGCATTGTGTATAAAAGTAACACCCGAGGTAGACTGGGGACCTGCCATTGTTCCGTACCTACACTACAGACAGATCCCAGCTACTGCATAATCCTCCATATATGACTGGGCTGTTAGTAGGATGGATGGGCGAACCTCATTGGTTAGATAAGGAGGTAGTGTGGCTCAGGAGATGCACGTTCGCGCTGTGTGTATTATACTAAGAAGGCTGAGGTGGGTGGGGGAGGGGGTGGACAGGGTAGCCAATACACTATCAACTTCAATGAGATTCTTATCTAATTCAAAGGGGCAATAAAACCATTAAATAATTAGCTGGAATACACATCTAGATGATGTGTCGTGAAGGTCATTTCAGCATTGCCTGATACCTGGGTGAGTATACGCTCTGCGACACTCCCAAGGTGAGCCAGGTTACACCCGAGGCATTATGTATAAAACTAAAAGGGGAGTTTGTCCTACCTCACTGTAGGTGGCACCACTCTACCTCCTCATAGTTCCTCTTATTCCCACTAGGGGTCCATACTCTCTCTGGGCTTACTTTTACCACCAACTTACAGATGTATGTTGATTAAAAAGATTCGTTTAACGTCCAAAGGTGCTAAAACCTCATGGCACTACCTGATCAGTTTTCAGACATTCGGTCCTTCTTTTGTTCCCAATATGGACAGGTATTTAAAAGCTGCTTGCCCGAAATAGCGAGTCAGGTATTCATATGTTGCTTGTCCATCACAGCAATGATTGCATCCATGGATGACCGAATATATGAAATGAAAGATCGAATCTATGGGCGACCATGTACAATTCCATGTGCTTGCTAGGCTGCTAGATTTGGTGGACACATTCAACTTAGATTCTACTATAATTCTGCAAAGATATCCATCTACTCATTATCACATAAATCTATATGTAAATAAACAGACTGGGCAACACATGTAATTACGTAGAGAAATTTATTGACATTGGTATATGTACATGGTGGGGGAACTTTCATGTTACACATGTAGCATCAATACAAGGGATTTTTTCTCGTTATATGCTCGATCAGTTTACTTCATATCATACGATATCGAGAACTCTAAAAATATAAGCTGGCAGTTTATGTTTGAAGGGAAGTATTCAACTTAACATGCACTCTACTTAATACATTCTACAGTACAATTGTAAGTTGAATAGAAACTTCATCAGAGGAAGTACAAAATGAAAAAATGCATCACTGCAAGAAATATCATACAACCGGTTAGGGTCGGGCTCAAATGATCCTTAGATCCCAACAAACCTCTTAATAGTGATGTCACACCAATATGGCAGACGATAACCATCTCAGCTTCCCTTACCAGGTTCCATTACACTCACATTCAATAGCCCACGTGATAAAACAATAAATTCTCATGGAATAAACTATCGTATCAAGATGCGAATTTCATGTACAGGAAGCTATCTTTATGATCAAAAGTAATAAAATTGACCACTGAAAATTGTGAATGACCCTTGCCATACTCAGAGGTTTAAATGGATATGGAAACAGGCTCAGAATAAACTACAGACAATGGGTTGTTCTGTATTTTACTGTACACCCCCTACCCCAACTATCCCCTTAAAGTCCCAACACTTTAATCCTCCTAGCCAATTACACAAGGGCACCCATAAATGAACCCATATAGTCTTGGCGAATTAGCTCTACTTGGGTTTGGTTTCCTGATCGGAGACTCTCCGGATGTAGATGGCATCCTCCGCTGGCTTTTCTGAGTCTGGGCCCAGTTCGTACATGTAGGACGAGGCGATGGCCAGCATCGAGCCGTCATGACTGAAGCTCAGGGAGGAGATACTTGTTGGGTACCTGTTACAACAATAGCAAATATCAGAATACTAATGGTGGCTCAAGTGCCAAAAGACATGTATAGATGGCAGAGATGCCACTCGATGGCCCACAAAAACCAGGAAAACTGGATTTGGGACACATTTTTCCAGGAATTTAACATAACTTAATACAGAAATCTTGGAATTAAAACCAGGAATTCCTGGAAACCAGGAAAAGTGGCATCTCTGAGATGGCCAGGTTTCTTTTTTGCCATTTAACCCTTTATAGGCCGCATTTTGTTTAACCGACTCTATACAGCCCTGACACTCTGCTTTAAGCACTGAGCGGTCCTCAAAGGGTTACGTGTAAACAAGATTGAGTGAATGCCTAAATTATTGCATCCTTCCTCCTTGCTGGGAGCATTCACAAAATGAGATCAGTTTCCAATACATGAACCAGTAATGTTTCAAACTGATTGATACTGTTTAGTAATACCAGCATCTTTTGAGAAATAGACATGAAAATGAAATGAAATGATCTCAATCATTTACCTGTGGAACTGACAGAGCCGCTTCTTGTGGAAACCATCCCAGATGTTGACAAAGCCATCTGAGCCGCCGGTGGCGAAGGTGTTGTGGACATTATGGAAGGAGATAGCATTGACAGGGTAGATTTTTTCGACGCCATCTTCCTTCAGTCGATGACATTTAAAGGCGTATTTCTTCTTCTGTACTTCTGGTGCTGGGTCCAAGTACTCCACTGCTACACGACCTGCAATATCATCACCAAAATGTAAACTGACACATCATATTACTTCCAAGCCTCATTAGCAATTATCACCAAGGCTTCCAAAGTTTGTTTTAGTATTTCGAAATTAAGCTAATAGTGCAGAAATTTCAGCAAGCACCTCTGCAAAAATTAAGTCACATAATCTTTGATTTGTTGATATCTAGATATTCAGAACTGAACAACTGACGTTAAATCTGGATTACATGTTCATTATTTTTTCTTGTACCTTTTTCCCTCCCCCAAAAAAAACTTTTTGGCCATCGAGTAGGAAATTAGATCAAACTAGATGACAACAGCTCATTTGGTATTTGATTTTAGTAGACTGCCCCTCCCCAAATATCAGTTAAAATTGCTATCAATGGATTTGGAAATTTCACGAGTCAACTTTTTAGACCAAAAGTTCAGGATTCCTGGAAATGAGGGAGAAATCACATCCCTGTTGAGAAGGCTTCTGTGCATACCTTCTATAGAGCAGAGGACGTATCCTTGTTTGTTGGGGAAGCAGCGAATACAGCGGGTCTGGTATTTGAGTGAAGACTCACGGCGTTGGTGCACATAGCCCATGTTGCGCAGGTCCCAGACAAGGATTCTACGTCCCGCTGTTCCTACCACCAACTTATCACCATACAGGGCTAGTGTATACACCTGAAAACATAGAGCGGGTTAATAGTAAAATATATAACATCATTGGGCCACTCAAAAAAAAACAACCTTGTTTCTCATCACCAAGTCATTAAAAAAGTGACGAGAGAGGGTTTTATTTATTTATTTTTTTAGATGTAGCATTTCATTAGGGTGTGAATGCTTCGCGGGTGCATCACGACTGGCATTTGGTAACAGACTTAACACTTTTGCTCATATTTTGGTACATCTTTCTCAGAAAAACCTCAAATAAAAAAAAAATCTCAAATGACGATTTTTCTGACGAGGGCGGTGATGAGAAACAAGTTTTTTTTGAGTGTTATATTAGTACCTAACATATGAGGAAAGATGCACCCTGACATTTGAATGTTTTAGCACTGAGAACTCTTAGGCTGTAGATGAAAAATTAATAAAGGAAATACATATTTCTGCTACAATTCTCAATGGACGACAAAAGACTTCAGTGATATCTCTTTTATTCCGTTTCATGAATGTTGATGTGCCATATCAACTTAGAGACCATTAACATAAGTCTATTACCTACCATATATAAGTTTTTACATAAAAAGAGTTTTTGCTGCTTTCCTAAATTGGCTTAGTTATTCTGGTAGGTGCCTCCAAGATTTATAAGTTAGATAGATTAAAGGAGACAGGTCTTACTTTGTCGGGCTGTGTAAATGTGCCAGCGCTACAAGGCGTTCGTGGATCCCACAGTCGGACAGTTGAATCCCAGCTACCGGTAATCACTACATTCACATCAGGACAGTACTCGACACACTTTATAGCCTGGTCGTGGGTCCCCACCACCGTCTCTGTAAAATAAAGTCATCGAGATGAGTTTATCACGTATGGAACTTTAAATAGATTTGATGGGAAGAGAAACTACACAAGGAAAATGGTCATCTTAATGGGTCCATTAGACAGGGCTGGAAAATGATGCATACTTGCAAATAAACCACCTCCTAAAGCAAAGGAGGAAATACAGTACCGGTAGTAAATAGAGTATAAACCTTAGATATATTATGTGAAGGTTAATTGTGGATGGTAGAACCTAAATGTTGAAAGAAGTATACAGTACCTGAGTTGGTATTGAAGTCATAAACCTTCAGTGTCTTGTCAAGTCCCCCGCTATATGCATGGACAGCGTCCTGAAGTAAAAAATAATCCTTCGTTAGAATGCGTATTTAGCTTGTGTGATATTGGTTGCTTTGCCAGTTACATATGATAACCATACAGACTTTCAATAAGTCCATGACCGTACATCGGATATTCAGGTAACATTAAAAACCACAGATGCTACTCACCTGCCAATAATAACCGGGAAAACATGCAACCTTTTACACCTATTCTTATGAATTCCTGCTAAATTGGCCTTGAGATTTAGTATTGCTGCGAAAGGAAGGTCCATCATTTCTAAGATACCTGGTACAATTATGCACCATCGCAGAGTATCACAAGATACAGGGTACTCACATAGAAGCAGCAGTCCAGCACAGCTCCTCCGTGTGTGTATTTTGCACGTGGATTATTACCGACCACATCATATAGTCGAACAGTCGAGTCCCAGGAGGATGCGAGGAGGAACTGCGATGATCCTGGCCCAAATTTCACAGCTGAAATGCCATCCTCTGGGGCACCGTTCAACTTGAACTCATTTGACTCCACCATGTTGGATTCCTGTATATGAGAAGTGCAAAGCATATTATACATATGGAAATTGCCTGTTCAAGCAAACCTGCACTCATAATTTTCAAGTGGTACATTGGGGTTTTCAGGCTTTTGTTATACTGGTATGCGATTATGACAGGATGGGTACCACTCACTGCAACCTAAGAAGTCATTCAGCAGAATCCCTTGCTATATATAGATCATAGACCCTCCAACAGTGACCAAATCATTACCATTTTTGATGGATTTTGGCATGTGAAGGCGGAATTTTTTCCGTAACCCCCCCCCTCCTCTCGCAAGAATCTAAAATCTTTGCCCCCCCCCCCTCATTTTATTCTAGGGTACCGGTATATGACTTAAATAAAGGAATGGTCATTATTTATCAACATGGGGGGGGGGTGCTAGGTTTGAGGGGGAGGGCATAAAAGCTTTTGACCCTCTATTAAAAAGGGGGGGGGCTAAAAAATTGAGCCTCTTTTTAGAAAAAACTTTTGTAAAGGTCAATGAGGGGCGTGAAACTTTTGGCACCTCCAGCATGGGTGGGGGAGGGGGTCAAATAATTTTGCCCGTCTGTGAGAGGGGGGGGGGTAAAAACAAATTCACGCATCTGTGTGAAAACTCACCACCCCCTGTTGTAAATAATGACCTCTCCCATAGAGTCAAAATAATTGGGCAACTGTGACTAGTGACTTGGCTATCGCAGATGCCTTGCAAAACACAGTACAAAGCCTTTACTGTACAGGCAACATGTGACTGAGTCTCTGACTGAGACTGACCACGAGTTCCTTATTTTCACTTCGAGGAAGTACAAAGTAGGCCTACAAGGCCCCCCCGGGAATCTTAAATTTTGCTGCCCGAGTCATTTTCTTCCTGTTGGGTGGGGGGAGTGGGGGGGCTTAGGGAGTGGTCAGGGGGTGGACCAAAAAATGTCACACCCCTCTTGGGGGGGACAAAAAAAAATTTCATCCCTTTTGCACAAAAGCCAGCACGCTACTAAAGAATAAAAGAGGGGACAGGATTTCAGACCTCTCGGAGGGGGGTGGAAAAACTTTCGCCGCGCATGTGCGGAATTTCACCACACCCTCCCCCCTTTGATGAAAATTGACCACTCCCTTAGGGAGCGTTCATTATTTATGGCAGGGGGGGTTGAGCCATTCGCGAGGGGGGCACTCTATTTTAGGATATTTCTGGGGGCACTTGTATTTGTCATAAATTTTAATCCAAAATCAGCTCATAACATTTTCCCAAACTCTACCCCTGACTTATGACTGAGGTTGGCTTATGAACAGTTTTACAGTAATTCCTAGTCTAAAAGACGGGGTGTGCCCTTATTCGGGTATGTGTGCTAATTACATCAAAAACGGTAGATAGACTTTATTAGGCAATTGGAACCTTACCGTAATCTCCCGCATATAAGGCACGTCTTATAGGCCAAACAAAATGCTGCTGGGTCTTATACGTGGGAGGTAAATTGCCTCGAGTTTGGGGTGCGCCTTATAGGGGGGGGGGTATTTTTTTACTATAGAACAGTACTAAACTAACATAAATCTGCCCTCAGAGGTGCGCCTTATACGTGAAACAGATATCCCTGAGTTGGGGGTGCGCCTTATAGGCGAGATGCACCTTATACGCTGGAGATTACGGTATCAGGCATCAGGTGCAACTTATAGCATTCTCCCAAATTCAGGCTTTGACTTATATGTGTGGTTGAAGCTTGTTTTCTGGGTTTTACAGTAGCATAATCTAGTATGCTCGTAGGATCAATTAACCCATTGAGGGCTAGCATCGACTATAGTCGACACCATGGTAGGCCTAGCATCGATATAGTCGACACCATGGTAGGCCTAGCGTTGACTATAGTCGATGCCCATTATATAGGATTTGTATAGGAATTGAAAATAGGCTCGTCCTCTAGGAACTATGCTCTTTTCAGAGGCCGTCCCCATGGCCAGGGCAACCAATTTTGCTCTGCCCTCAAAGGGTTAAAGGCAAACATAAAACACTTGTATACTGTAAACATAGATTTCGTGTGTATAATTTTCATGGAAAAGGTGAAAAAGACATTTTTGTGTGTACTTAAATTCTCGGATTTTAATTCAAAAGTCTGTATTGTCAGACCCCTTTTCACCCCTTGAGAGGGGGGACAGAATTTTTTTAGAGCGTCCGCGCGCAAACCCACCAGCCCCCCCTATAAAAAAAATGATCACTCCCTAAGTATGAAATAAAATATAGGGCCACTTATGATGGCATCCATTGGGGCAACACTCGATGTTTGTAAGTGGTATTACCATTGGTAGTGATTGTGTCAGACTGTCTACAGGAGTTTTCACACCTACTACACCAGCTTGCAGTAACATGAAGGGATGCACACACAGTAAGGTGCTAAATGCCTTCAGGTAGCCAGTGTTGTTCAAAGGAAAGTGCCATTTCATGTGCTAAGGGGAAGGGTGATTTCTGAGGTAATCAATTTTGTAATGGTTTGTGTTTCTAACCAGTTAGGTTCGGGTCTCGTGATTCGAAAGGAAAGACGAAAACAGTATTCTGAGTGTATGCCAACAGTTTATTTAGTACACTTTCCGGTTACCCTGTAGTTTTATGGATAGGGAAACATGTTGCTACATATAACATGTACGGAGGCCTACATGGCCTCTGACGTGGTAGGTGAGCGCAGAGCCTTTTATATGGATACTTCCGGTTCGTCGCCAGGTGTCCCACGGACCCGGATAGGTGCTGCCACCTACCCGGAACCTCAGGAACACCAGCCGACAGGTCTCACCCCCACGCCAGACGGCACCAGTTATTATTATATACCTCTACACTTTTAATGTATTACAGTGAGCGGTAATGAATGGGGGGGGCGGTGATTTATTTTGGGGTACTCACATAGGTGGGGGGGGGGCTCCATTTTAAGGTATTCACATGGGGGGGGCAATTCATTTTCGGGTATTTCTGTGGGGGAGGCGGTTCATTTCGGGATATTCACATGGGGCGGGACGCTTCATTTTCAGGTATTTGCCGAACAAAATTCTCATCCCCCCTGCCATAAATAATGAACGCTCCCTTAGTGGAAATTTCAGACCCTCTTGGCATGAAAAAAAAAATCATTTTTCAACTGGCAGGGCAAATTTTTTATGACCCTTAAATTTAGCCAAAAAAAAAAAAAAGATTTAACGTGTGATATATATCACATATGGCCCAGGGTCTACTACCCCCCCCCCCACCCAATATAAAAATTGGGCGCTGTGCATTGAAGCACAGAAGGCTCAGGGTAGGTACCATAAAACCCTCTATCAACCCTGTAGGGTCACAGGAATCAGCACTTGCGAAATATTGACTAATTACTTACAAATAGAGACTATTATCTATACATGTACTGACACCAGTCTGGCATAATCTTCTCTTACTAAACCCCTTGGACCGCTGGCCCTCTGGTGTGCTGGCCCCCCGGACACCTGGTCCCTGGCCACCTGGACACTTGGCCCCGGACACCTGGCCCCCTGGAGACCTAGCCCCTGGACACCTGGAAACCTGGCCCCCCTGGACACCTAGCCCCCACAGAAAACTTTATCCTTAGCATGCTTAGTTTATCGCTCAGTCCCCAATGTGTTATGTGTATAGCTTGGACACTGTAAACATTACCTGCTGAAAAAAAGTGTCTCACTTGGTGATTACCCATAGGACTCCATGTGCTAATTTCATCGCCAAAATCTATCTGACCCATAGACCCAATTGTTAAAGAACTTGTAGTCTGTATAGCTCCCAAAAACATGACCTAAGTACAGCAACTTTTTTCGTAGAGAAAGACATCACTCACCATAAAGGACAAAATGTTGTCTGATAGATGAGATTTGAAACTTTCCTTTGGCTTTTGAAAATGTGTATAACAGTATATCACTGAATAATTACACCCTAAAGTTGGTAATTACAAATTTGTGGATCTGACTGAAAACCTGGCTCCAATAGCCCAGGGGATACCCTGGGCCAACTAGGCTACGATTAAAGAAGGGCATCAATTTTATTTTGCAGGTGCCTTCGGTGTAGGGGGGGCATAAAAAATGTTGACCACTGCCGAGTGATTTTTCACACACACGCCAAAATTTTTCGCCCAAAAAGGGGTGAAACTTTTACCCCCCCCCCCAAGAGAGAGGTCTGAATTATTTTTTTACGGCCCTGTCCCCCCTGGGCCCTGTCATTAAAAAACGACCATTCCCCAAAAACATAAACATTTTTTAACCCCCACTCCCCATGATCATTTGAAATTTCACCCACCCCCCATTTAGATCACACCTTGAGCCGTGGATAAAATCCCAATCCACACCTCAAGAAGGTGTGAATAAATTTGTCCAGGGGGTGTGAATAAGAGCACACCTCCTCGAGGTGAGAATAAGGAGTCTTATCTCAAGTTGAATATGAGCCCCATAGGTTTGACTAAGAACCTCCGTATCACACCCCCAGTGTGATAACCCTTCCCTGTATCACACCGCCAGTAAAAACATCCAAATTGGTCAAATAACTGATAATAAAATCATTTCTAATGCCAAATAAATGGAATTTAGAACATATCTGACTAAATTTACTTGAGGCCACCCTTAAAAATATGTTCGTTTCCTGTCCAGAGGGTGTAATTTTTCAGACTCATGAGGGAGGGAGGAGGAAATATTTTTTTAGGAATATATTTTTATTTGTCATGAATATCGTAAGCGGGGATGGCATGAAATTGCCATCACATTCTAAGATTTAGTGTTTGGAAGCCTAGATTCTTCAGCTGACAGATAAAAGAAATCTTTTTCCAGAACTCAGGAAAAATTTTTCCCATTCTCACAAAAAAAAATCCACCGGGCCTCTGAACAGGAAACGAACATATTTTTAAGGGTGGCCTGAGATAAATACAAAGGTGCACTGACCAATTCTCGTGCACCTTTGTCTATTTATTTTCACCTTCAGGTGTACCCAGCTAACTGGGCCCTTATATATTCATTCAGAGGCCCAGCAATTGATGTCCACTGAGTCTGCGGAGGGCTCAGCCTAGTCTTCCTGGGCCCCAGATGTCAAGTTACAATAAGCAAAGGCATGGCATATGAATTTACATTTCAAAACAATACACAACAAGTAGGTAGGTCCTAGAGTTAAGATATCAAAGACCAACCCCACTTAAGACTAGGGACCCAGTTTTTATTGGGGGTTTGGGGAACTACTCTGAAAGTTCCACCACCAAAACACCAGTGCCACCGCTTACCATTGTTCCTTTAGCGATGGTTCTATCTACTCGAGGTGGTGTACCTCCTCGAGGTGAAAATAAGGATCCTTATTTTCACCTCGAGGTGTGGCTTAGAAATCTAATCTCTCATCTCTGTACTGCCGTGAGAGTTTAGAAAACCGGATGTTGTGATGTGGGTGAGGAAATCTCTAGTGTGGAGGGATGAAAGCACAGAGTTCCAACCTACTTTCAAGTCTATAAATACCTCCACCATTTTCCCGCTGAGACTGGGAAATGGCAGAATGACAAGAGGTGTGTCCAGGAAATCTGCTCTAGAATATTTATTATAAGCCATCCAGTTTAAAAAATCAGTGAGTGTGTAGCTAACATATTTCCCTTTGCAGGGATCTTCAAAATTTTAAGAAATTCTAAGTATTAATGGCCGAAAAAGCGCATTATTGATCGGGATAAGCGGCCGTCCACCCACTGGAATACAAGAGCTTTTCTAATCTCTCACAGCGGTACAGAGATAAGAGATTAGATTTCTAAGCTACCGGTACTCGAGGTGGTGTACCTCCTCGAGGTGAGAATAAGGCCACTGCTCACACCTCGAGGAGGTGAGTGCTTATTTGCACCTTGAGGATGTGTGTAGATCTACTATTCAGGCTATTGTCTGTATTGAGGTTTCCCATAATACACTCTGTTCGTGGAGGTTTCCTGTTAATTACCATAATAAGGTCAGTCACGTGACCTGCTCTGGCCAATGACATTGGTCACATGACTGACCTACTCATGGTAATCAACAGGGAACCTCCACGAACAGAGTGTATTATGGGAAACCTCAATAGCCTGATATTCATCGGCCGAGGATGTGTCACTGTGAATTCTAAGTGCACATTCTGTAATGCTGTGCAAGATGTCAATCATGTCTTCTTACATTGTAACATGCCCGAGATGAGAAACGCACGGTCAGTGTTTGAAACAAAATACCTCAAGTTCGTTGATTACTATAAAAGACACGATGACACTAGGAAACTTTCTCAAATACTAGCAGTGGCCCCATGTTGCAAATCATCTAAAAGGCCAGGGGCTGTGAACTGTATATACTCACATATAAAATCTGTCTACAACATTGTAAATGAAAACCTGGTGCTGACATAAGTGTACCTGTACATTAGTCAATAAAGCCATCTTGAATCTTGAAAATATATCATCGGTCAGTGTCACAGTGTGTACTGTGGAGTGTGTAGCTGTGCTTTGCCATCATTGGCATCAACTTCAAGCTGTGCTTCCCAACAGACTTGAACAGTTGAACACTGTCCCACTAGTACTACACTAGGTTCTACATGCATGTACAGTGTTTAAGAGGGCGATTTCCTTCTAAATCCTTCACATTTCTTAAGATTTCCAGAGAAATTAAATACAAACCGGTACCATTTTCCGCCAGTTTTGTTTTTCTCGCAGGTTCTCGCTGATCCAGGTATCACAAAGGTAAATTAGAAACACAAATGCACTTACCATGGCTTTTCTCGACTTTTAACTAAGCAGTGGAGGCCACTTAGGAAATCAAGATGAGTTGGGGCCCTATGATACCAATCACAAACCACTCACAACTCTAGAAAAGCACAATTTCGCTGAGTTTATACTCTATTTTGACCCTAACGTGCTCCGGTTCCAAATCGAGTGAGAAGTTCAGACAAGTTCCACAAGATGGCAGCAGGTCAAAGGTGGCACCATCTGGTGGCAAAACTCTATACTAATAGTTAACGATCGATAATTAACGATAGTTTATTACTGAAAAAGATATTGGTTATTTTTTACCACTGTAAGGATAAAAATAAAAATGATCTATATTGACTAAATTAAATATCGTTTTAATATTGGGAAATTTAATGATAATTGTGAATTCTCATCTAGTTTCTGCTCCCATTATACTGTTATTGACTGTAGTATGTGAGGTCGCACGCGCCAAGTAAACACGTACGTGTCAACAAGACAGCGTGCCACCTCGGTGGCTGACTGACTGGTGTGATGAAACCGTGTGCTCATGCAAGTATTACGTTTTTAGAGGGTTTCCTATAATCAGAAAGCAAGACGGTGCCACCAGGAAGTCACAAGTGTATTTTTAATACCGGTAGGTGTCATAGTATCGTTAGAACTGTATTTATGTTGCGAATGAATACCGGTGTCCCCTATTATCGCCATGTTGATTGCTTGTCATTTGAAACAGGTGAAACACTGAGAGTAGGTACGTGAATGAAAGGGCTGCTATGAGCGCGGACCATGTCCTAGAAATCTGTGACAGGTTTGGGAGGTGTGTGCAGGGATAGGTCTCAGTGATTAGCTTTAAAATTATAGAAATAGTTGATGAATAAGGTTCCTGATATTTTATCTGCCAAGAAGACAAGATTTCCTTTGATTTAGTGTTTCAATTTTGTATGAACTCTAATTAGTTAATTAATTACCACCTTAATTAGGTCAATGTTTTAGTAATCTCTCATTCATTATATGATAGAACTTAGGAAGTCGAACAAAAACATATAGAACAGCAAGTACATAGTCTTAACCTCATCTCTACCAAATATGAAGGAATTCTATCGACGAGCACATAGGTTTCTAGGATCAGCCAACTTAAATTTCAGCTAATTTTGATGGTTTTTCTCAACTTTTTATATTCATAAATTCATATCTCCGACCCTAGTGGTCATATCAGCTTCATTTAAACTGCCCTGTATCCGTAAAGTCATTGGCTTTCAGGAAATATATGGTTTGCTATGATATATCTCTTTTCAAATTATGGCAATAATGTAGCTAAAGGTCACAGACAATTCCTCTTTGTAGAGTTTAATTTCATGACAAAAATTTGGCCAACCTTGTCTCACAAAAACCTCAATAACTCACCCAAAAATGACCTTAAAATTACAATTCAAAAAGCATGTTGCTTCTCACATATGTGCGGAAAAGACTGTGCCAAAAACCAAGAGCTCTGATGTGTTTAAAATTTTTAGTCACATACCTACTGAGAGTGAGACAGTCACTGAGTCAGCCACACTCACTGCATCACGCGTTTACTGGATGTTTGGATGCCTTGGCGTGAGCCTGTGTGTATCCGATGTGGTATGATGTGTCATGCTAACTAACTAACTTAGTCTTTGGCCAAGTTTGGGGAGTGGTCATTCTTTATTAAAGGTAGGCACTTCAACAAAAAAAATTAAAATGAATACAGAAAGATCCCTGCATTTGATTGAGGCCATTGAGATGTTTTTTAAATCTTTTGGAATTTTGTTTATATCTTGTATAGAACTAGAGATACAGGGCAAATAGTACCAAAAATATTGAGGCAGGTAGCACTATAGGAATGGTAGAGAAGGTGTTATAATTTCTGTGATGTGAGTTCAGCCACACAGTGGGCCCAGTGTGTGGCAGCATGCACTGGTGGCAATTTTCTGTTTTTCCATTTGATATCTAAGGACCCGGAAAGTAATGTTCTAGTGATCCAATCTAAATAAAATTTAGTTTTCTATGATATTTAGAATCTTAGCTTTCATTTGATATCTTTCATCCATTTCCAAATTGATTCTAAGTAGGAGTAAAATGCTAATAAAAAATCGTAACATAGCGGCTCTACACACGGCCATTTATTTTCTATTGTTTCATATTTTGGTCCTCTCAAAAGTATCACTGGGCAAAGTCATACATGCATGAAATTTTACATGCTGCTAGTTTATTATGCACTTAAACTGTGTCTGATATAATTTTGTTGGTGTCTACAGTGGTTAATATGTTTATCAAAGCTTCAATATTTGTTGGTGATTTACCTGTACCTACACACACAGTAGCCTACTCAGGCTACTGTCACTATACCGGGTACCTGTCACTCTCAAATTCTTCCTAGATTTCATGGAAAAATCTTCATCTAAATACCACTTTTTCAATAACATGTTCAGTGATAAGATGCAAACACAATATATGCACATCTGAAGACTGGGGCCATCATTTCTTAAGGATGGGATCATGGTTCCTCAAAAGGTGGGATCATCATTCTGGGATCATCCTTCCTTGGGATCATCGTTCATGTAATCACTACACTGCAGCTACCGGTGCTCCAGTGAACGACAACATAAGGACTTTTAAAATCTTATTTTGATTCATTTAGCTTTCAGATACCAAAGAAAAAAAAATGCATGGCTCTCAAGTGCGGATATTGACTTATCATTTGGCAAAATTTCAAGTCATTTGGGGGAGAAATAAGGCCAGGAGAAGTGTGCCATGTTGAATGGCGCAAATGGGTAGATATATCTCAAAAACTGGTGCACAGGGTATCAGAGACCCCCAGAAAGGGGTCGACAGCGGTGGCAACATCCCGCTAGGTTGGAATAGAATTTACATTTGATAGTTTTGATAACAATGACATGACACCACAGGACAGACAAATTTGTGTATGACAACAAAGGGGTATGGTCCATTCCTTTCGCTCTATACATTTTGTGTGTACTGCCTGGCAAATAAAAACATTTTCTTCCCTTTTTGCATAATATACAATATATATCACAGGTGAGGTTGGAACAATAAGGCAGTATATACATTCATCTTTCTTCAGATCGACAGATCAGCGGTTCACCAGGTTCGGTGATTCGTCAGAAATTCATATCATGTGAGACAATTGGACAGATTCAGGTGCATATCAAACCATGATAAAATCCCTCTCTTCTTATAGATTTTAAAGGGCAACAACCCTAATGATAATGCCCCTACGCCATAGAACTATGGAATGGCAAAACCTGTTTGGAAATCAAAATAATTATCTTAAAAGATTTTTTACATCAACCTCAACCTGTCGAATTGTCCCAAAAATCTGTCCAGTAGTCCTATCAGATTCTGTCCAATTGTCCTGTCGAACCACTGATCTGGCAAACTGTCTGTAGACCGAAACCTAATCAAATATTCCCCATGAGGGATCTGAAATTATTTACCCCTCCCCCAAAACCCCCCTTCCCCATGTTTGATCTGTGTATATTCCAAGGCCCACGTTATCATCGCCAAAGAATAAATGATCCACTATTAGACTATAATTAGTCTGGTTGGTGAGATTCGAGGATTTTAAGAATCTGCTGTGGACCAAGGTAGGCACTTACCTAGTTTTCAAGACTTTGTCCCTTTATCTATTAATCAATGGATAGATCTCATCAAAAGAAGTGGATTTGCTCTTTAAATGAAGTCTTTATGCCAAGTATAAGGGAAGCTATGACTGATCAAAGACCCCAAATCGAACCCAAAATTCTACCAGTGTTAAGAGTTTAGATAGGGTCCAGATTTGTGATCAAGCATATCGGATACAGGAGTGGCTACATCTCTTAAATCATTATTTTGGACCATTTTCTTTTCATGTATGGAAGAGTTCCCAATAAAAGGTTGAAAATCAATGTATCATATCAAATTTTAACAATTTAAAGGGATTTTATCTTGACTTAATACCATCTGCGATTTAGCGATCTGACAGAATTGGTGCAAAATTATGGAATTGATATGAGATCTTTAATTGGTCAGAATTTCCCTTTAAATTGACATTACGACTTCTTTCAAAAAGGAAATCTACTTTATTTTATCAGCGCTATCCATTGCTTTATAAATGATATACATAGGATTGAATTCTGGCAAACAGACAAGGGGCAAACATGGAGAAGCTGTTGGAAGGGTGATAGCGAATGGCACCCTAAAATTTTTGTGGGGTCTGGCAAACATCCTGTTGCCCTATGAAACGAAAAACCCTGGACATTTTTTTCTGTAGAAAGTGTGGGAACTATTCTCTTTTATGTGAGATTTGGCCTTTATACCAAAAAAATGCTTTCAAAATTATGGGTTAACTTCACTTGGGGAGAATGGGATGTTTGCTTGCATCAATTATTTCTCAAATAGATTGATATTAAACCCCAAATCAATCCCTTTAAAATGACCCAATGGTTGTTAAGATCCTCCAACAAATAGCTACACAATGAGCTGTCAAAGAAAGGAGAGTTTAGCAAGTGTGCCGTGATGGAAGTGCATGGAACCGTATGTACATGAACATGTATAATATGAAGGTCTAAAAAATCCATGCCCCTGATAAGGGGCACCAAGAGGAATAACCTTGGCTAATCCAATAAGCGGTCCATCGTTTTGTATAAGCCGCGTAATATACCAGGGACTGGGGGGTACATGGGGGGTGTTATGGTATGTCGTCAGTTACGGGTTATATATAACATAAGTGTACATTTTGCTGCTGTATGAAAATGAATCAGTGTTCTCGTTGTTACAGACCATAAATCAGACAGTAAAGATGAAGTGGTTTGGCTGGGCATGCCTAATTGCCTGTCTCCTCCTGTCTGTTGCCGTGCTGGGGCAGACAAGTGAGAATGAAGATGAGGATGACTCAGACCTGGCTCAAGTGGAGTCAGAGGAGGATGAGGCACAGACAACAGGTAGGTCTGAGGATACATTGAATGTATTTTTCAGAATTTATTATTCATTACAGAAATAAAAAGATCCCTAAGCCCTTAAACTTAAAGATAGTGCAAACCTAGGCCACCCTAAAATATACATTTATTTCCTGTCCAGAGGCCTGGTGAATTTTTATGTTAAGGGTGGATTTTTCTCTCCCCCTCTCTCTCTTTTTTTCATATTCTAGGTATCCAGCCCCTCAAATTTAGAAAGTGATGGCAGATTCATGCTACCCCTGCTATCATGTTCATGATGAACAAAAAGATTTCTTGAAAAAAAAAGTCCCATCCTTCCCTCATGGGTCTGAAAAAAAAATCCCACATTCTGGAAACTGATGTTTTTTTCCAAGAGTGGCCCGAATACAGATCATGGTATGTCTTATCAGTTGGTTTCTTTCTTCCAGCGAAATCACCAGTGGCCGACCCATTTGGTATGAAACTAAATTCATCAAGTTACTATAATCTTCTTTTCTTTTCATATAGGAGCAAGTGAATTCAACTTAAACTTCGTAGATGACAAAACTGACCCAGATGCGGAAGTCTTTGTTCCTACCAAAGAATGGCAGACAATAAAGAAAGGTAAGTACCCGTACATTTATTTCAAATTGCATTAAATATATTAAGACAACAACAAAAATACACAATTCTTTTTCATGTTCCGCTGAATTGTTGAGATTTATATTCTGTGGCACATGGAGATGACGATAGATTGTTCTAGGAAGCCTAGTGCCCCAGTAAGGTATCAGATTGTAAAAGGAAATGGTGAAAGGTGATCATATAGAGCATCATATAAAAGCGGACAATAAATAGCCGCAATCTTCATTTCTTTAGAACCAATTAATCAATTAAACATCCAATATGTGTTAAGGATATTATATAAACACAAGCAAGATAAATTTAGAGAAGAAGAAAAGAAACTCTACATATGCATAAAAATGCATATAAAAATGTATCTCTTGCCCACAGACCAACCTGTACCAAAAGGCCTGCACTACCGACTTAACTTACAGACGGGGCTGAGGGAGGCCAAGTTACTTGATGACACACCTGAACAAGCCCCAGCGTCAACCAGAAAGGATCTTCTGCCGACAGGTGACTGGATAACCTTTATCACAATCAGGGGAACTACCCGTAAATTCTCTCGTATAAGCCGCAGCTAGTACCAGAATCCAAATCAAAATGAGGCTTATAGATCAGCCAAATGATGGGGTGTGGCTTATAGGAGGGCATTTGGTACTATAGAAAGAGTACTGAAACTACTATAAAAGTGGTTCATACCTCCCTTTAAATTCGGGGAGGGGGGGGGGGTGTGGCATATACGAGGGTGTGGCTTATACGAGAAAATTTACGGTAGTTTCTATCTTCCTCCCAGTAAAACCCCGCGTATATAAGCCACACCCACAGATGAATTACCGTTACTGCAGATAAAGACATGTTAGAGAACATCTGGAAATCAAGATCGTGGTTTTCTGGTATGAATATTCTAAGAGCTGCGGTATTTTCAATGAACCCCAGTTTGAGCTTGAAATTCTGTCTGTGGTTACTCTTGAAAAATATTACCAAACACTTGATACACTTTATAAAACCACTCACAGTGTTTTTCATTATGGTATTTATGTACTTTAGACAAGGAGGGGTCAGAAGTGCCGACATCCACTCAAGACTCCAGACTCCTGCGGATGAAGAAGGCCATGGAAGATGCCATGGGGGAACTGAAGGATGAAAAGGTGAGATCAATATGTACAGTATTAACGTTGTATGGAGCTGAATTTATTCATTGATGTAAATCTCAATCACGTAAATTGAGCATATCCACTCGAGGGTAACTGTCAGACTATAAACACTCAAGGAAATTATTAATGCATCCAAGGCTTAAATACTTCCATTTCTATACCTAAAATAATCATAAGTATTTTCATGAAGTATTCCATGACTTTTTTCATTCCTATTTCAGAAAGAAAAGGAGAAAGTGAAATACTGGAAGAAGGACGGCAAGCAGGGTATTATGTGATTCATTTCTGATTAAAGGTATTTCTGTATCATGTGCGGTATGTGTAGTAACTTTTACTACATATATAAAAGACTCCGTTCCATAGTCAATCATATATCTTAAATGACCATTTCCACCAAAAAGTAATTAAATGATAATCTGATCATCTATCGAATATCTGTTTGGAGAAAACATATTCGTATTAGAATTATGTTGCAATTAATAGTGACATGAACCCAGAGATATATCCGTTTCCCTTCCAGGTATGATGAAGTTAAAGGATATGACCTTCTCACGTGACGAACTCAAGGACGCCTTGAAGAAGTTCAAGTTGGGAGATGATGACGTGCAGGTAAAGAATTCTTACAGCTGTTTTAATTCATTTAGAGACTTTACCAGTACCTAACCTTCTTGACTTTACTACAAAAGTAGCATCCCCTTTCACCATTATTTTACACAATGCTGCCACTCATGGCTGCTCTTTTTAACTGAAAACAAAACAAACAAAAAAATACGTAAAAAAAGTTCCTACTATATGAATTCCCGCGTGTACGCTGCATTGGTCTATGAGCCGAACCTGTACGTTGTGTATAACCTACAAGCCGCAAGTGAGGCTTGAAAAATGAACGTTTAATACTATTCTACAGGGTTCAATACCCGCATAAGCCGCACCCTCATTTTGGGTACTTCCTATAAGACTCAAGCATCTGGTTGAGGTATAAGCTCAGCTTATATACTTGAATGTAAAGTAATTCTCATGGGTAAATTGTAAATACCTTTAATAAAACTACAGGACGAGGGTTCAGTGAAGAATGAATACCGGTCGATGAAGGAGATCAAGGCAGAATTTGAGGCGCTCGACATAAAGATGAAGACGGATACTGAGGTCCTCATCGAGCTACTCAAACGGTACCAAGACGAGACGCTTACAGAGGACGGGCGAGTCGAGGTACTCACCGAGCTGGAATACTACCTACACCAGGTAAGACCAATACATTTACATTCTCCGTTACCAGGTTAATATGAAATAAACGGGCTGGTGCATTGCATCATTACCCATACTAAAAAATAACTTGTGATGTTTCAGATTGACAATGCAATAACTTTTGCTGATATGGGTGGCTTGGACCTGATTATCAAGGACCTTAACAGCACCTCAGACAGAGTACGCACAGAAGCTGCATTTGTTCTAGGATCTGCTTCACAAAGGTAAGAGATGTGATGGAATAAAATATTGTCAGGGAAAGTCATGGACTTCAGGGAAATTCAATCATGAGTCGGGAAAAGTAATCGAAAATGAGAAAACTGAATATCTTCTAGCAAAATCGTCTATACTTCTTCCCATTAATGGTAGAAATTATCCTGGGACCTATGCCCGATTCTGCCCAAAAATGTATTATCATGTCAAGTAAAGTTTTGATATGGCATGGAATCTGGGTATGAAGATTTTGTGATTTTCATTTTACGCTCCATGTTATCCTCCCAGACCACTCCCGTTGATGTACCAATAGTATGAGAAATGCGATAGCAAATAAATCCAAAATAAATAAAAGTTTGGTTTTTTTTGTTCTAATTTCAGCAACCCTAAGGTGCAGGTGAAGCTGTTAGAGCTTGGTGCTCCACTAAAGCTAATCAGGATGTTGTCAACGGATACATCCGAGTCTGTCCAGTCTCGCGCTCTGTACGCACTCTCCTGTACAATGCGCCATTTCCCCTTTGCACAGAAGAGTTTTGTAGAAAACGGCGGGGTACATATTCTGACCTCTGCTCTTACACAATCTGCCAGCCCCAAACTGCGGCTAAAGGCTATGACGCTCGCCTTGGATCTCCTTCAGGAGCGGGTTAGTAGAATAGTCTATAAAAATATATTATCTGGTATGTGAGATAAAAAGAACAGAATCAGAGCCTGAACAGTCTCCTGAATTATGATTTGAAAAAAACTTTTTTCGGGGGAAACAATGTCTTCCATTTGCCCTTTAAAGGTAGAAGCGGGATGCATCATCAACCAATCCCTCTATTCCCTACAGAACTTTTTGGGTTCCAATACATTATATAACACCTGGTCCCTAACATGCCATCTGCCATCAGTAGTTTTCTCCCCATGTACCCGATCAAGCAATGGCGGCCCCTCTCGGTATATATAGATTATGAAAATGGAATTTCATATCAACTTCCTTTACTGATGTGAACATTTACTTGAATTTCAGAAGCAAAGCGAGCTTCATACCCGTATTGCAGATAAAACAGAATTTGAACGGCTTCAACAGTATAAAAAGTAAGTAATGTACAATACGTAATAACAATGAAAATCATTAAACGTCCCTTGTTTCTGGGATCCTTGTTCCCCAGGGGCAGTATGTCGATCCCAAGAGGCGGCACGTCGGGGAAATCACTGTTCCCTTGTGTACATCATACCATAGACAAACATCTATCTATGTTTGTGTAAGATCATACCGATCCAGTGGTAGGTGGAAGGGGCAGTTGTCAGGCAAGGGATAATGGTGTAATGGTTAGCATGCATGTCTGAGGTTATGGAGGCTGGGGTTCGATTCCCTGAGGTTCCATGACATTTTCCACCAACTCTTACACCGGTTAAAATCCAACAGCACGAAGATAGGCATGAATAGTACTGGATATGTATGACTGGATAAAGAACCAATAGCGCATTTTAGGCTTTAAGGTACAATACTACCGTAATCTCCTGCGTATAAGGCGCATCTTATAGGCCAAAAAAAAATGCTGCTGGGTCTTATAAGTGGGAGGTTAATTGCCTTGAGTTTGGGGTGCGCCTTATAGGGGGGGGGGTATTTTTACTATAGAACAGTACTAAACTGAAAAAAATCTGCCCTCTCATGGGGGCGCCCTCTATGCAAAACAGCCCCCCTGTGAGTTGGGGGGGGGCGCCTTATATGTGAGCTGCGCCTTATACGCGGGAGATTACGGTAGTATAGTATATATGCATTCCTATTTTAACACATAATTAAATTTCTGGTTTCAGTGTTCCCCTGCAGGAGGCGCTCCTGGAGCAGGGCTGGTGTTCGCTGGTTCCCAGGTTACTGGAAGACACGGACCACGACACCCTGGAGAAGGTGCTGACGGCCATGCACCTCCTGGGTCCCTTATGTCAAGATGACTTCACACAGTCAGCACAGCGACTGACTGTGCTCCAGGCCAGGTACCACACTCTGGCACTGGAGGAGTTACAAGAAGATGGCGAGGAGGGATATTTTACCACTGTTTATGAACTAACCTCAAAAGTTATTGAGACATTGAGACCCACTGACACACAACCTTCACCAAAAGTAGAACTCTAAGTTTGATGTTGGTAGAATGTTGTTCACTCTATTCGATTTGACAATCAGTCTTCAATGTATGTGCAAGCTTCAGCAAGGAATTCATATAGGCAAGAATTTGTTACGCTAGGGGTCACTTGTCAAATCGGATAACACATTGTAAATATCCATCTCCATGCCATATAAAGAAGGGTTAGAATGAAAGAAGTGCTTAAAGGGACTGGTGCAAGCTTGGTGATATGTAAAAGAATCAGCAAGAGAACATTTGATCTCATCTCCATAATCATACATTTAAGTCATGGACACAGTGAAGGGGGGGGGGGGTGGTGTATGTGTATAAAACCTTGCTCAAATGGAAGTTGTTCTTGTGTGAAAGGAGAATTAGGTGTTTCTCATGCCATGGGCATTTCATATTTATCTCACCATAAACATTCACAAGTCCCATGGGGATTACCGCTATCAAGCAAATATTCATGACTTTTTATACAAATAAAATGTGATATGATATAATGAATCTGGTTTTGAATTATTTGGATCTAATCAAATCTACGAAGTCTGGCTATGGCTCATACACAAATGATGTGCAGCTCAATACGTACCCGTGTACCGTAATCTCATCTACCGTAATCTCCTGCGTATAAGGTGCCTCTTGTATGTGGACCAGAGGTCCCCTCTGCGCCTATACACAGGATACAACAGTGTATGGGATTTTACTGTACCATTTACATCAAGAAGAATTAAGTATTGCAATAGGACATTTTTTTTTATCACAATGCATTTATTAGATTGCTGTACATGTACATTATTCAATATGTACCTAATAATCTAACAGTCAAGCTATGCCATCCAATCTTGAGTAAATAACTGGAACCAGTAAAATAGAAATACAATTGCAGCACCTCTCCTGTCGGCTTTTTACCCCAACCTCACCCAATCTGTCGTTCAATCCCATATTTTGAAATACAGCAGCTTCCTATAGTAAAACAATGGACTTTCAAATTTAAATTTTTTATATTTTTCGTTCGCTTTGCATGGTCTTAAATAGAACCTTCCATATGCATCCAGAAACAATGAAGCATGGGCTGTTTTTATGTTTCTCGACCTCCAGTTGGAAATGTTTAATGTAGGCACATAAATGGACTGTGTTTCATATAACTACATGTATTTGTGATTCTATCACAAGTAAATCCCTCCGCTTCTTGAGTATGTACAACTGTCCAATTGTGTTTACGCACACAAACATGCATAACCTTAGTGATACTGGCTATACCAGTAACAAAGTTTGGGATACAGTTCTCACTGCTTGGCAGTGAATGTCCAACTTCAACTATGTACATTTGGTTTGGAAAACGTTTCTTGTCGTCTCACATGAACATGTCATCAAATCCTGGTGGAGGCAAGTGATCCGGGTCAGGACTGAAAGGAAAAGCAGAAAAATCTCACTACGACTGATTTAAGAAAAATAAATCGAAAAACAACATACTGCACAAATCGAGTTATTACACATACCAGTTATCTATACAGGAATATTGAATTACTACAATACTTTTACTAAAGGTGTTTATTTTATTTATTTATCTTTTTTTTTTTTGGGGGGGGGGGGGTCGGAGGGCTTTTTACAATTTTTTTTTATGGATGCATTAGACTATTTACAGGAAAGGTCATATTTATTGGAAATGGATACAGGACCTTTGTTTAATTACTTTAAAACATTGATTGCGATGCCCTAAAGAAAACCTGCAACAATATAAAATGACATCTTACCCGGCTCTGGGTCCTCCAAGAGGATTTGCACTGGGGTCTGGAACAGGGGGACCAAAAGGGTCAAAGCGCGCTCCAGGTGGGACAGCACCAGGTGGTAAACGACCCGGTAATCCTGCATTAGGGTCCCGGCCACGCCCTATCCCTGGGAACCCACGAGGGTCCATCAACATTCCACCACCCATTCCACCAGCCAATGGGTCCAAGTCACCACGGCCAACAGCAAGGGGGTTGTTTGGATCAGCCCTGTGGAAATAGGAGCATTCTTTCAGTAAACTACATGTGTATTACTGGTACAGAGCGCTATGGGGCTCTATGAAATTTAATTGAAAGGTGTACTAGTATATAAGGCCTACTCGTTATATATGTCCATTCAAAGTATGAATGGCTGCCATTTTGAATTTGTATTTGGTAAATGACTACCATCCAGGTACAGGTCTTCCACCTCGTCGTGGGCCGACTCTGAGAGGGTCATAGTCCGGATCCTGTCGTTCTCTTTCTTGTCGCTCCTCTCGCGCCCTTCGGGAACTCTCACCTTGAGTTGATGCCACAGTAGCAGCAGCCTTGCTCAGTGGTTTGATTATGTCTGCTCTAAGTTTTTTGCTTAGGCCATCTATGTTTGTGTATGCACTAAAATAGACGAGTAAGAGTAAACATGAAAAATACATGCATCCAAAATTTCACTTTTTTCCATTAAGTCGTTTATTTTCTTGGGGGAAAATAGAAATAGGAATTAAGGATGTATGGATACTACCAGATAGTTACATTGAGTTACATTGACCTTCCTCCGACAGCCAGAGCTACCTTGTTATTGTGGCAACCATGGCCGTATCCAACCGCCGTAGTTGTGTCTCATAGCAACCTATGTAAAAGTTTACTCTGTTGCTAAGTCACACAGGAAACTGATTGTATCCATCACTTGATTTAAATCATAAATGCACATGTTATAAACTACCAGGTACGTGTTCATAATTCTGCCGTAGCTGGTTATATTTATCAATTTGTAATTGCACTTTACAGTGCTATAGGGTTTCGTAGTTGTAATCTCACATTGTAAACACACCTGTCAAAACTAGAAATATCGTCGGATGTGTAGTCTGCTATGTTGATACTGGAGTCCACCACTTTGTTATCTGAACTTCTCTGAAAATGCAAAAATACATCATAGAGTACTTATATATAATAAAGATGGCTAAGATTTGTGACAGTTATTGGGTATATAAACCTTAATAAATAAAACTAATTAATTTAGCAATGATCCTGCTGAAATCAATCGATTTTCATGTTTAAAATTGTCTCAGAACAATAATAAACTGTGTTTTTTTATCAGTCTTTAAGTTTAGGGTTACTGGTACTTTAAATATTACAAATAAAAGATCTGTTTTATAAATACATGTACAGGGGTGGGGTATGTCCTGGCTATCATACAAAACAAAACAAAATAGTTACCATGAAGTGTACCAGCAGTGTGCCATCCATGCGGATCACTTTGAGCAGATGAGTGTCGGTTGAGTCGTTCGGCCAGTACAGAAGTCCATATAAGTCAGAGTCGGCACTCCAGCTACCTGGCAGCATCTCTGACCGCCGGGCACTTTGTAGTGATGACGGCACCTTCCAGTACACAAAGTGAAACACATGTACATCATTGGGGTATCTGTAGACTGTATACATGGCTTATAAATATGCAAGGGTAGCCTGTTGCTGCACCTTATAGTATAATCTGCCTAAAGTCAGCGCGCTCTTTGTGGGCGACAATTTTGCACTATTGAACAGTTATAATCTGCTCAAAATCAAGCCTCAATTTTGCCTTTAATATAGCATTTTCCAGTGCTGCGGCAAAACCACAGGCACGGCGATTGGCGAGCAACGTCTGACAGTTATTGCAGAAATCGACAACTTTTGATATTGGCGAGAGCTTTTGGATGGTTTGTTGAGGGCCTTTGACTCGGTGCAAGTCACAAGAAATTTGCAGAAGTGGATCCCCCACTATTTTTTGGCCAATTTGGGGGCCGGGGCATATGCCTACTTTACACTACGCTCAGTAGACGTACTACAGAATTGGTTAAAAAGAGTGAATACACATCCACATTCAGATTTCATTTCTGAGTGCAGCCACATAGTCCCGGGGGGGGCACTCTCTATGTGATTTATACACATATGTGCGGCTGGCAAGGGTACTTTTTCAAGGAAAAGTCCCTAGCAAGCCTCCAGTTTCAGCCACAAATGTCCCTAGCAAGGGTCTACTTTTGAGCAAATGTCGCTAGCAAGGGTCAACTTTCTGCGAAATACCCCGATTCACACGGAAAATTTAGAAATTTTCACGAATATTTTCAAAGTTTTCATGAAAATAGCATGAACAAAATACAATTTTCTCCCAAACAAGTTCATTTTAAGACATTTTGAGCAAAATCTAAGACTATTATGTACAAAGTAAAAGTTCCCTAGAAAGGGTAGGGTTTGAAAGAAAAACCCGCAAACAAGTGCCCTAGCAAGGGTAAGGGTAGTCGGGGGTTTAGCCACACACCCGTATCAAAAAGAATTGAAGTGCCCCCCCCCCCCCCACGGGCACATAGTACAGTGCATTTTGCCCCTGCACTGCCACTGACCTGGTAACTGGTTGAGTGACTGTGCAAAACCGTGGTGCCGGGCCCTGGCTGGGGCCTGGATGCTGGGCCAGTTTGACGTTTTTGGTGCATACACGTAAATACTGACAATGACACTTTTACTTACCTCATCCCCAACACCTATACACTTGAAATTATTCGAAACGAGATTCCAGTGTATCGCACAGACTATTGCATCGCCGCTATTCTTGATTTTTGACTGTGCAGTTGCAAATAAAAGTTCCATCCCAGCCATGTTGACAGTTTCATAGTCTCAAACCTAAGATATGGAAAAAAGGATCATTTAACTCAATTTTAAAAGATTATTTGCTTGAATAAAGGAAAATGGAGTATTATTCCGATTCTGTGTTTAAATCAAAGAATATCAAATGGATGAATTTGAGTGGGTAAATTTGATATGGTTTCGAGACTATAACAAGGAACATGGCGGCCTCCATGGCACAGGCATGGCGAAGGTACTTGTTACTTTTCGCTCACGAGCATCTTGAGTTCAGATTACCAGTAAGTTTTACCTCTTTACTTTACATCTTCGATCAGTGTATTCCCATTATGAAGCTTGTGTTAAAAATCACCTCAGAAATCACTCATATCAAGATAATATGACTACATTCATATATTATCGCCCACATAATGCAATCTGCTGCAATCCACTTCACTTCAGAAGTTCAGTTTCACTTCTGGTTTCGCTTTGCTTCCCCACCCCCACCCCCACATCATGGCCGGATCATTGGGTATGTCTAAGGGTGTAGTCAAACAGCGGGGAGGGGGCTAGACTGAGTATCGCCTGAGTCACGGGTGGGCCGTTCTCAAGACTAAGGGTCTCGGACCACCAAAACATTTCTCACTATAATCTATTATAGCTCAACCACCGATAAAACCTGCCTACAATGATTCAAATCGCCCAAAATGACCACAAATCTTTAGATACATCTTTTATCTTTAATCTGAGATGAAAAAAATATAGGTTTGACCAATCCAGTTTTTTTCTGCACCTAATAATTCAACATTTTGACCTATTCTGCACCTAATAATTCAACAGTGCTCACTATTTTTTTAATGCCACCCACCAGTGCCTAACCAAAGGGCCAGTGTGTCACAATTTATATTCTATGAATCAGTACAGTTTAGTGATTTATTTGATGCCTTATAGCAAAGCTGACAATAATTTCCACACACTAATATAGACCAATCAGAGGCCACCATCTCTTAACTGCCTACATTTACTGTATGATCGTCGTCACTGCAGACCTCTATGGTGGTCCGAGATCTTAAAGGAGGGGGTCAGGACTTAAACTTACCCCAAACACCACTTATACAAACTTTTAGGTGTAATTCATCAAATTCTAACTTGTGAGGTGCCCTGTGAGCCCCTAAACTATAGACCATGGGGGTAATCGATGCCCTCGTAACCCTGGAAAATGGTCTCTTTTTCAGGCTGTTTTCACTCTCCGACACCCTATACATGTTTAACTTGTTTTCTCAAGAAATATTCAACCCAGGACCCTGAAATTCAGCACAGATTTCGTCCAGGTGGTCTCCTACATAAAACAATTGCTTTTTCTAAGCTTTGAACCCTAGATTGTACATGGAGTGTTGAAATATTATGCAAAATTGACAAAATGTGCACTGAAAATAGAGATATTTTGACATTTTCTCTATTTTTCCTGGATTTATTCCTTATCCATGGCTGTTTTTATGTTATGTCCATATTCCCAGATATGTTAGGAATGACTCTGTAAAATATTGTGATAAAAGCTTTAATATTTACTGTTCTATGACTTGAGCAAGGGCTTGATATTAGACAATCGAGCTGTACACCGTCTATCGGCAAGTAGGGCCTGAGTGTCCTTCAATCCTACATTCTGTCAAATATGCATGTCATAAGGTTATAAAATCCCAAAGAGGGAATTTTTCAGCATTTTTGCCCACAAATCCTTGAATTGATCCATCCCTGTAACTCTAAAAATGTGGTAATGTGCATAGAAAGGCCTGTAAGTCAGAATCAATGAAGTCCGCAATAATACCAATAGCCCTACAGCCTGGATTTTCTCCATTTTCTGTACTTTTCATACAAATTTCCACCTTTTCAGCATTAATCTATCCAAACTAACCAAATCCAACTAAGAAAAAAAGCTTTTTGAGCATTTCCAAGCTATTCTGGCTAACTGTCATATCACCACTTAAGGTCTCGGACCACCAAAACATTTCTCACTATAATCTATTATAGCTCAACCACCGATAAAACCCGCCTACAATGATTCAAATCGCCCAAAATGACCACAAATCTTTAGATACATCTTTTATCCTTAATCTGAGATGAAAAAAATATAGGTTTGACCAATCCAGTTTTTTTCTATTGGCCTGCATGCGTACCCACCTACATTTTGACCTATTCTGCACCTAATAATTCAACAGTGCTCACTATTTTTTTAATGCCACCCACCAGTGCCTAACCAAAGGGCCAGTGTGTCACAATTTATATTCTATGAATCAGTACAGTTTAGTGATTTATTTGATGCCTTATAGCAAAGCTGACAATAATTTCCACACACTAATATAGACCAATCAGAGGCCACCATCTCTTAACTGCCTACATTTACTGTATGATCGTCGTCACTGCAGACCTCTATGGTGGTCCGAGATCTAAGGGAGCATTCATTATTTATGGCAGGGGTGGGGGTGAGCAAATTGAGGGGGGGGCCATTTATTTTCAGGGTATTCTTAGGGGGGGGGCAAATATTTTCAGGGTATTCTTAGAGGGGGGGGGCCGTTTGTTTTTTACCTATTCTTAGAGGGGGGCATTTATTTTTAGGGTATTTATCCAAAATGACGCAAATTTCGTCACCATAAAATGTCTTTTAATGTATCAGAGACTCCTTTTGAAAGACTAAAGGTAATCAAATTGATCCAGTTCAGTGAAATCTAATTGGATGGAACTATATTCAGAGATCTTTTTCAATTGATCAATACCAATGTGCATTTCTTGTCGATGACTACCAGTACATGCAGCTACAGCTGATTTTTAACCTATTTCATCTAGAAGTAGCATATTCTAATAGAGATGATATATAGTATGCACTATTTTCCAAAGAATCTGAGTCTCTCTTATGAACAACAAGACTATTCTACACAAAAAAATAGCTTGTCTATAAGGTGTATCTGAGTTGAGACCAATTCTATCACCTATCCCTTGGAGTCTATTAACCCATTAAGGGCAGAAGGCACATGAGTTATCTGGCCATGGGGACAGCCTTTAAATTTCCTAGGAGTCAGGGCCTACCTTCTATTAAATGCACCTGCACTAATAAGCGCACCCCTCGCCATTTGGGTTGTAAGCACACACCTCTTGTGTCAAATCATACTGCTGTAAAAGTAAAGTTTTTTAGAGCAACTGGTTTTTAGACTTTAGGGGTGTGCCTTTTGGAAATGATTTTTGTATTAAGGTTTCGACCATCTAATGATTAATTTTCAGCACCGGTGCGGTTATTAGAATGAATATGGTATTTACAGTCCCCGCACTATTCCTATATAAGGAGGCCTACATGGTGTCGACTATAGTCGATGCTCGACCCGCGACGGTGTTGACTATAGTCAATGCTAATCATTGAAATGTTAAAGTACTACTCCTAAGAGAGGTATAATTATATGTATCACACAATGTATAGGCATATGGTTTTGGCATTTATGTTAAATAAAAGAATATTCATGGATGATCGTCATTGGGGGGGGGCGCTTTATTTTCAACCTATTCTTGAGGGGGGGACCAAAAATTTTGGACGTATTCTTTAGGGGGGGGGCCTTTTATTTTTGACCTATTCTCTTTTGCCAAATGCTCACCCCCACCCCCGCCATAAATAATGAATGCTCCCTAACATCGCTCTATTGATAAACCTACGGGAGGCGAACGGGAGTAGAGTAGAGATACCGGTACAAGAGTGGCTAGGAGGGGGAGTGCCAAACACAAAGTAATCGAGAGGGGGGGGGCGAAAAGAACGAGATTTTCACCATTTTGACTAGCTTAGAATACTAAACTCTCATCTCTGTACCTAGATGGAACCATCGCTAAAGGAGCGATGGTAAGCGGTGGCACTGGTGTTGTGGTGGTGGAACTTTCAGAGTAGTTTCCCAAGCCCCCAATGAAAACTGGGTCCCTAGTCTTAACTGGGGTTGGCCTTTGATATCTTAACTCTAGGACCTACCTACTTGTTGTGTATTGTTTTGAAATGTAAAATCATATGCCATGCCTTTTTGTAACTTGATATCTGGGGCCCAGGAAGACTAGGCTGAGCCCTCTGCAGACTCAGTGGACATCAATTGCTGGGCCTCTGAATGAATATATCAGGGCCCGGGTAGCTGGGTACTCTGTACCGTCATCACGGTGGTACAGAGATGAGAGTTTAGACTTTACCGTAAACTCCCGCGTATAAGACGCGTCCTCTACACCAAACAAAATGCTGGGGAGTCTTATAGGATTTTCTGAAGTTGGGGGTGCGTCTTATACGAGGGGTAATTTTACTATAGAAATGTACTGAATTTACAAGAGGTGCGTCTTATACGCGAAAATGCATGTGCTGAGTTTGGGGTGCGTCTTATACGCGCAGCGCGTCTTCTACGCGGTAGTATTCTAAGCTACATTTTGACATGAGTTAAAATGGTGAAAATTTGGTTCAGCAGAAAATCTTGTGAATTTCACCTGTTCACATCTTGACCAAAGACACACACATGAAATTCATGTAAATTTCACATGAATTCACGAGAATTTCACGTTTCACATGAATTCATGTGATCTACTGCTCACAAATTCATGTGAATTCACGAGATCAATCTACTGAATTTCACCACTTTCAACCGTTTGAATGTGTGTGTCTTGGGCATGGTTGTGGAAAGAATGCACGAGATTTACTGCTGTACCAAATTTTCACCATTTTTACTGGTGTCAAAATGGTAAAAATCTTGTTCCTTGCACCGTACCAATATCCACATATCACTCTCTTTGGCCATTAAATCTTGGGTAAAATTTCTGGTGTAACTTTTAGCGCAGTGAGCCAGTGACCCTGGTGATGCAGACAGCAACAGGGGTGGCACTCTCCGATATTAAAACAAAAGGGGATACTTCTATATCCATGTTAACATGAACGAATAGAGGCGGGAATGGTAAAATAAAATCGACAAGTGCGAAAAAAATCCCTCTTTTTTTTTTTTGGGGGGGGGGGTATTCTTAAAGGTTAAAAATTAAGCAAAGGGTAGGGATTAAAGCATTTGAACTAATTAAGGACCTAATATGTAGGAGCTCAACTTCATTATGAAGTTCATAAAGTCTTCATTCATAACCGACCACTATCATGAAGAACAGTAAACTGAGCTCGCAGAGTCAGACGCTAACAATGAATATTGGATTGTAAAGTGGAAAGGGGGGAACCCAATCAACAATGAAAAGTCTTAAAGTCACTCTTTTTTAATTTTTATTTTCAGGAGGTTTTGTCAATTGCGAAGCTCTTTGAGGTGAAGTATTGCATCCCAGATGGCGGATTTCACGACCATGTAAGTACGCTAAGGGGAATAGATCCAAGTGTCTTTGTAAATTTCCATTGTACATGTATATGGTATGCATTTCACAGACTTGTGTAGCTATGGCTGTAGAACTTAGATTAAATAGTGGACGTGGCACACATTTCTACGTATGACATTTAGGTCAGTACTGACCTCCTTTGTTGACACAGAAAACTCTAGCGATACACTGTAGAATATCCCATGCTTTCGGTCCAAAAAATTCAGAGAGAACATTTATGGGGCAGAGATGACAGAGTTTCAGATTTTCTCTGATTTCAGAGGTTCAAAGGTGATATTTTACTACAGAAATAATAAGAAAAAAAATAAAATGAATATTTTATAATTATGATATTTCGTAAAGATCTACCCAACCCTAAGTGATTAATTTTGAAGGTATTTGTTACTCTGATTAGGGTATAACCCCCCTTTTGAAGTGGCCCAAAATAATTTTCAGAGTTTCGCCAAATATCGAACTGACGGTTACTGGAACGATGATCCCAAGGAACGATGATCCCACAGGAACGATGATCCCATTTTCTCCTCCCCAGGAACGATGATCCCATCTTAAGGAACCATGATCCCACATTAGAATATCTCTCATTGCTTATATTTACTGACCCATCTGCACTAGTATTCCATGATTTGTTGGTGATTTATGCATGGAAATTGATAGAAATGATGATTAATAATGATTAAATGCCCAGAAATATCTGAAAAGGATTTTTTTCCACACTGCAGGCTACTTCTCCAGGCTACTTACATACCTTACACATAATAGGCACAGTAATATCCAATTTTTAATGATTTGTTGGTGATTTATGCTTAGAAAAAGATAGAAATGATGAATATGACTAAAATGCAAAAAAAAAAAATGTCTGAAATTGTCTGTACCTATAGAACTAGATCTATCATTGGAGTGATTTTTTTCGTAATTATTTTACATAGAAGTAATTATTTTGTAAATATTTATTTTACTTATATTTCTTTTGATTATTGGGGATATGTATCATTTACATGGATTAATCATAGGGTTTCATGGATTAACAGACAAACTGTGAGTACTGTACCTACACACACACATTAGCATATTGTCACTCTCAAATTCTTCCTAGATTTCATGGAAAACTCTTCATCTAAATACCACTTTCAATTTTGTCAATTACATGTTCAGAGATAAGATACAAACACAATATAGCCATATTTGAAAAGTGGGGCCATCATTTCGTTAAGATGGGATCATGGTTCCTAAAAAGCTGGGATCATCGTTCTGGGATCATCGTTCCTTGGGATCATCGTTCATGTATTCGAACTGACATCTCTGATGGGGGGGGGTGTTGATATACCGCGGCCGACCAAGTGTCAACTGAGTAATCATCATCTAGTCTTAGCTTTGTTTCCTACTCGATGGCCGAGATGGAATGACATTCCTGATGTACGAATACACATCTTTTTCAGAGTCCATATCTATTTATCGATGTCCAGTCAGAAGAAAGCATCCGCCGCATCATGTCCAGAAGCATGCTAGTCAAGTAAGGCTGGAATTTATCTAAACATTTAGCATGACAATCAAGACAGCATGGCATCTGAAAGAACTCTCCGACCTTTAACAATTTGTGTGTGTGTTTCTTTCTATGTATTATTTAACCTAATAGAACCCAAGAGAAAAGAAATAATATGTTTGTGTATTCAATTTGCTTCAGAGGGGCCTTTGAGCTTTGGGGAAAGGGGACGAATTACACCGAACTGGAGAAGGACATGCGGAAATATCCACTGGAAATGAAGGTTACTACACTGATATTATTACCATGCAAATAACTTGACAAATTATCGTTGTGTTGACTTTGTTTCATA